>CM053417.1:41117394-41214562 GCA_028644305.1 Xerus rutilus
TGGTACTGGGGATTGAACTCAGGGGCACTCGACCACTGAGCCACATCCCCAGCCCTATTTTGTGTTTTATGTAGAGACAGGGTCTCACTGAGTTGCTTAGTGCCTCGCCATTGCTGAGGCTGGGTTTGAACTCGCGATTCTCCTGTCTCAGCCTCCCTAAGTGCTGGGATTACAAGCGTGAGCCACCGCGCCCGGCTGGCATTGGTATTTTTTGATAGTAATTGCATTATATCTATACATTGCTTTGCGTAGTATAGACATTGAGACAATATTATTTTTCTAATCCGTGAACACAGCTTATCTTCCAATTTTTGCCTTTTTCAATTTCTTTCATCAATGTTTTATAGTTAATAATATACAACTCTTTCACCTCCTTGGTTAACTTTATTACTAAGTACATTTATGTGTGATCATAAATGAGTTTTCTTGATTTTCCTTTCTTTTTTTGGATAGATTTTTTGGTGTATAGAAACATTACTAATTTACATATGTTGATTTTGTACCCTGATATTATAATATCTTTCTAAATGATTTTCCAACTTTTCCATCCTAATTTATTTTATTTGCTTTGTTTTGTTTTTGAGGTGTGGGGGATGGAACCCAGGGCCTTGTATATGCTAGGTAAGTGCTCTACATCCCAAGACTCCAACCTGTTTTATTAAATTGCTATCAAAGTAATCCTCCTAAGGTATATGACCATAACCTTTCACTGCTAATAACCTTCAGTGAATTTCTGTTTGCAAATATATAAGCCTAGCCTTCTTGGTTACTTCAGGATTGCCAATCTTTTCAGTCCCTAGTCACAACTCCTCACATATCCTAAGATTCAGTCAAATACTTACACTGCCTAAACAGGTCATTCAGTATTTTGTTTTTGCCTGCCTGTTTTCTTCTACTAGAATACACTTTGCCTCTGCCAAACTGTTCAGATTCTACAAATGCCACTTCCATGAAACTATTTCACTGCCACATGTGAATTCTTCCTCCTGTGGTACCCTCACCATGTGTCTGTCTACATGGCTTCCTCACAATTAAGTAAATGCTGTCTCATTTTCTCTGCATCTACAGTCTAAGGCCTGATGCATTGCACACAGTAGGTACTCATTCAATCTTTACTAGATTAAATCATGTGTGCAACTGTTTCCCAAGTTTACTGATAATGAAAAGTTGTTTGTACTTGTCAAAGATACCATAAGATCCCTTCTGCTGTTCCCCAACCAGAGCAGTGATATGTCTAAATTCTGATAGGAATGTCAGTGAATAGGCTTCAATGCACAAAATATGTTCATAATAAAAAACAATTGCAATCTTTCCATTATCTGGTATAATGAAAAACAGGAATAACAAAAGAATCTCTCTGCTATGCCCTTGCTCCAAAATCCATGATTCACTACTGAGTAAGTTAAAAAAAAAATCACAGAGTCTACCATCTAGGGCTAAAGCTCCCAAAGCATCTGTTTCCCACTCTTCAAGGGAAACTCCATACACTAGACAGACCTCCTCTATCTGTGTCTATCTTGTCAGAGAGCAGTTATGCTTTGGGCTCTCATCTACTCAGCTCTTTCTTGTTTCCCAACCTCATACCATTTATTTTGCCTTACATGAACCCCCTATCTAAATTCATGCTCTGAGCTGAATTTACCCAGGTATCAAGCTAGAAATGTCCTGCTTTTCCTACCACACTGATTTATACATGTCAAGGTGAGAGATTTCCTGTGTTCTTATTCTCTCATTCTCTCTCTCTCTCTCTATCTTCCCTTAGTACTATTTGGAGCAGACATTTAGTAGGCCTTGCTGAATAAAGATTTACATATCCTCATCCCATGAAACCTCACACAATAATGTGCCACTAAACTGCTTTGGTTAACTAATTTTTCATATTAGCTGGGAATTAACCTTTAGATTGTTGAAAATCCTTTCTAAAACATCTGAATCCAGATTCCTGTCATAGCAAATAGAGAACTAGGAAGTGAATGAAATCCTTCAGGATTATGAAGATGTGTTAGAACTTTGAGGTCATCATCCTGGACCCCAGTTTCAAGGTGGTAAAAATAGCATAGGGCTGGCTGAGGATCAGAAACATGGGTTCCCATTTCACCTCTACCTAACTCTGGGAAACTCAGTTTCTACTCCTAATAGAAATGATAGTATTTTAAACTAGATAAGTTCTAACCCAGCACTAATAATATGGATTATGTGACAGATACTGAGGTCCATGTTCAAGAAGATGCTTATGTGTGTACTTGGACTATCTCCCCCTGGTGATCTTCTTTTTAATTTTTTTCTTAATTACAAAGTTACAGAGAACTAAAACAAATAATATTATGAACTCCCATAATTTCACCATCCAAAATTAATGTTAACCTTTTTTTCCAATTCACTTTTAGTAGCTCTGTTTTATTAAAGAAATAAAACATTGCAGATATAGTGAATGTCCCCCTTTAACCAGAACATGCAGTCCCATCGTTCTCTCAATCCCCTTCCTAGAGGTACCAGCTACTCCTGCCAATGTTGAGACTTTTACATACACAGGCAATAACCTTGCAAAACATTTAGTGACTAATAGCTTGTCTGACAAGGGGAGGGATCATAGGTGGGAATAAAGACCTCAGTTCACTGAGGGGTCTTTTGTGTTCCAGTCAACTGAGGTCTAAAAGAGTATACTTATATGTGTGTACATATCTGTCACACAGATGATGCTCAGTCTTTCCTGTTACTGTGATTGCTACTACTACTTTTATTAGTTATATAACTGTTTTACTGATTTTCTATTGTACTTCTCAAGCCTTTGCAGATGATAATACATGTTATTTCAATATGAATCACTTCTATTTCATCTTTATATTAAAGTTAGATTATTAGATTTTTTTCTCAAATTTGGGGCATAGGTAAGTCATAATACCTATACATTTCAATATTACATAATACCTATTGAAGACACTTCAATAGGCGATATGCAATATTCGAACATGATATTTTTTCAGATATTTTATTATATAATAATTATATTAATCATATATCATAATATTCATATTTGGTATATGCTGTATTACAGTAATTTATGTCACAATATTATTACGGATTGCATATATTTATCTATTATGAATATATATGTAAATTTATTACATTACAGATATTTATGGCTTATAAATTTGCATGTATTTACATAATGTGTTTTATATTTATGTAGTTATAAGATGTACTAAAATATATTATTATAACTAAACATATGTACAATTACATTTACATTTTAAATATAATAGATTCCATTATATGAAATTGCTGTTTTGTAAGAGTTAACTCTTGACAATTTCATATGATTCATTCTGATGTATATCCTATATAAAATTATAAACATGAATAAAAATTTATTACATAATATTGCAACTATCCTTAAAAGGGGTAGTAGAGTCAGATAGGGTTGAGAACCACTTTGTTGGTAAATATTTTTATTATTTGTCAACACAGATTTGTGCAAGGGACATTCAAATAGTTCACAGATCTGCAAAGCAGTTTCAAGCCTGCAGGCCTTTGTAATGGCTGTGCAATATATGTAGTACACTGTTCTCTCAGATATCCATATGGATTCCTGGTGGCCAATCTCTTTCACCCATCTGTTCAAATAGGTTAGAGGTGAGAGGAATTTACTGGTTCTTGGATTGACTCCAGGATTGATCAGGCAAAGGGATCTGTGGCTTAATACCTTAACCTTATCATCTCCAGAAAGCAGCTTCTAGATGCTGAGCACTTCCTGCTTCCTTCCTCCGGCCCCCACCCAAGAACATGCCTGTCTACCAGCATTGTGCACATTGTCCATACAGGAAACTCCAGGCTCATCAAGGTTGATATTAAGGAGGGGCACTAGTAGAAGGGGGCCGCAATTTTCACTTTTGGCCACCCAAAGCGGCTGTCCTCTCTGAAGAATACATTATCTTGACCTCCGTGTTTCTGTCTAGCAGCAGCAATGGAGAATGTGTGAGTGTGGGTCAGCTGGTCTGCTCTCAAAGAGGAAATCCTCACACCAGTGCTACTCCTCAGTGACCCTCAGGAAGTAATGCATTTCAGGAAGAGCCTTTAGAACAATGCTATAGCCTGAGCTATAGGGGCTCTTGGAGCTGGTGAAACTGGGGTGCTGGGCTGGGGTTTGTGATGACTGGAAGATGTAGCTCCGTGAAGGTGGGTACTAACAGAGATGATGCTTAAGAGGGCAACACCCACAGCCAGGCTGGCTCAGGTCAGGGAAATGGGCCACATTCTGAACACTTCTGACTATAACCTGTATCTGTGCAATTAGCCCCTTAATCATAAAAATCTTCATTATGCAGAATGCTGACTTCACCTTTTCCTGTCTGGGAAATGAGTATAGTTACAGGACATTCCCTAATGTGACTATGTGTGTTTAGGTTAATATTAGAAGGTCAAATACTTTTCATTTTACCTGTGTACTAATCATCACTATAGGAAAAAGGGCATAATTCCAGTATATCAATAATACTATTTTTATAGACATATTAATATAATATCATATTAGTTAGCCAAGAATACCACCAGGAAGATTTGTATTGTGTCTAACCTTCTATTATTTGAGGATAATTACCATGCACCTACTATTTTTATTTATTATTAATTATATTCTTTAATTTTTACCTTTAGAGTATCAATTGCTATAATTAAGGTCATTAAATTATTATATCATTAATCATTATTATAATCAATGCCATAATTAAGTTACTTTTCATTATGTATATCATAATCATTGTTAATTATAAGTTTTACAATAAGTACAACACAGTTTTAATAATCCACTAATAAATATAATTAATTCTATACTGCTAAGAAACCCTGGCATTCTATTTTCATCTTTCAGAATCAGCATAACTAGAGTAAAGCATTAATGCAGTTACTCATATTATACTATTTTTTTTAAATTGCAGTAACTACCATTCCTGGTAAATTCTAAACTGGTCTTTTCCACTCTGGCAAATGGCAAAATCATATCATATGGCTAATGTTATTTTTGCCATTGTTATTGGTGGTGGTGTTATTATTATTTTAGTATATATCCTAAAAATGGATACCAATATAAGAATAATGGCATTATGTGTTTCTGCCTGTGAAATAAAGATGAGTTTGAAATATAGGTAATATTGATATTTGAATAATTAATACCATTCCTAAGAAGCTTGGCATACATCTGCAAAATGAACAAACTTATGAAGCCTCACCAATATTGCTATTATTATTTCATTTATGTTAATACTATAATTGCAATTAATGATAGTATAGGAAATGTGGATTTCATATGAATTAGGAAGAAATTTATAACTTCTAAGTTGTCAAGTTTCAATTTATTAGTATCAAGTAGTAATAATTTTAGTATTGATGATTATATTAATAATAGAAGAGTTTCTTAACTCCTTATTGTGAATCAAGCATTTCTTTAAGTGTTTTACATGCTTTGACTCATTTACTCATGACAAGAAACTTAGGATAGGTATTATAGATATTTCCAGTTTACTTTTTTTTTTTTTTTTTTGGTACCGGAGATTGAACTCAGGGGCACTCAACCACTGAGCCACATCCCCAGCCCTATTTTGTGTTTTTATGTAGAGACAGGGTCTCACTGAGTTGCTTAGTGCCTCGCTGTTGCTGAGGCTGGCTTTGAACTCGCGATTCTCCTGTCTCAGCCTCCCTAAGTGCTGGGATTACAGGCTTGTGCCACCACGCCCAGCTTCCAGTTTACATTTGAACAAACTGAGACAGAGGTTAAATGTCTTGCCTGAGGTCCAACAACTGTTTTGATTGCAGGTTCTGTTCTCTTAACCATTGCCACTCTTATGAATAATTATGATATGTTGCTAAAGTTTTTATCTAAGCAATAGCAATCTTTTTGTTATGATGTATTAAAGAATGAGTGTTTCCTACTTTCTGTTCTCTAAAATGGTCATAGGCACAGGCAGTAGCTGATGTTGAAGGTTTTGACCTTGGGGATCCAGCCAGTGGTACACTGACCAGTGTTCAGGGTAATGGTAGGGACTGATATCTTGCTCTTGATATTGTCAGGAGACTCAGGTAAAGTAGCTCTGGCCAAAAGTACATGGTACAGTGTTGGTACATAACACATGCTTCTCAAAGATTCATTAAATGTTCAAGACTCTTAGTTTCCTGTTATCCCAGGTTTAAAAAAAAAAGTAAACAATATTTAGGAAGGGAAAAAGACAAAGATACTTTTCCCAATGCTCAGTAAGTGAATGACAATAACTCTTTTCTTTGTCCAGCTATGGCACCATCCTCTTCATGTTTATCTGCCCACTGTCTCCTCCCTGCTCAAAGGAAGACACATCATGTTGACAGTCTGTTGTTTATGCTATTTATGTGGCTAGTATGCAACAACACACAGTGGTAAAAGACTTCCAAACTGCATGTGTCCAATAGAGTATATGCTTGGATAAGGTCCAGATCAATCAATATTGCCTGGAATACTGCCAAGGGAATGAAGTGAGTCTCCATCCCTGGGGGATGACAGCATGAATGATGATGATGCCTTGGTAAATGAGGAGTTGAGAGGAGAAACAGAAAAGATTTGTTAATGCGGTTGAGGTTTGCCAGCTCTTCATAGGAAGAAATTGGAGGCAGGAGTTCCCTCTAGAAAGAGTAGGAAGGTGAAAATGAAACTTAACAAAATGATCGAATGGAGGTTTGCCTTTAGAAACTTTTAGAATCTCAGATATACCACCCATCATCAGTTCCACATGATAGTAGAAGGCTAGATGAGAAAGCTCTAAATTGTAAAATAGAGATGGCATGGTTTACCTGGGAATACTTACCCAAGACAGGCCACACCTGGCTACTGATATTCATTTATCCACCACTGAGCTTGGGAATCCTGTAGAAATGTTGGAGAGTAATCCAGCCTAGACTGCCATGATTAGGACAAAGAGCCTCAGACTCAGTGCTCCTTCCCCCAACCAGAAAGCATGATCACATTCTTCCCCTGCTCCAAGAAAAACCATCCTCCCTCTGAAAAAATAAGCCAGGCATGGTGGCACACACCTGTAATCCCAGCACTTAGGGAGGCTGAGGCAGGAGAATCCTGAGTTCAAAGCCAGCCTCAGCAACGGCAAGGCACTAAGCAACTCAGTGAGACCCTGTCTGTACATAAAACACGAAATAGGGCTGGGGATGTGGCTCAGTGGTCGAGCACCCCTGAGTTCAATCCCCAGTACCCAAAAAACAAAAAATAAAATAGAGTAAGATGCCAGGGATCCGGTATCTTCTGGCTTCTGCTTTACTTTTGGCACTATCCTAAACCACTCCTGAGAAAACCTACAACTGTTACCCACTGTGTTTAATGTGGCTCAGATATGGGCGAGCCTGGAGAGAAACCAGAATTGTCCATACCAAATAGGTCTCACCATGAACTTCCAGAGAAATGAGTGATGCCCTCATTTAGGTGGCCAGGAAAGGAGGACGGCTCTGCACACTCTGTTTTTAGGGAGACTTTGGGATGGGAGAATCTTAAGTTTCAGAACCCTAAGGACCCTTCCGATCCATATCCCCCCCTTTCCACCCTCATCCCTAGTCATCCTAGCTCAGTTTCTGGGACTCATCAATTTAACCTAGACCGCAAATAGTTAAGATATTACAATAGTTAGGCTATGCACAGTATCTTCTCCCCACAATTATCTCTCCAACCAAAACATAGACTCCTGGATCATGCTTTGGGTAAGAGCAGAGGTAGAGTCTTTGGATCTTGACGTTCCTGGTTAAATACTAAGTCCCTTGCCCTCAAACAAATAATGCTTATCCCTACTTCATAAGGTCATTGAGAGATGGGCGCGGTGGCTCATGCCTGTAATCCTAGCACTTTGGGAGGCTGAGACAGGAGAATCACGAGTTCAAAGCCAGCCTCAGTAACCACGAGGTGCTAAGCAACTCAGTGAGACCCTGTCTCTACATAAAACACAAAATAGGGCTGGAGATGTGGCTTAGTGGTCAAGTGCCCCTGAGTTCAATTGCTAGTACCAAAAAAAAAAAAAAGGTCACTGAGATGCTTTGATGATGAATACAAGCCAGGCACTCAAAACAAACTATATCTAATATGGAGTAAGTACTCATGTATTTGTTATTGCTAATGATAGTAATATCAAGTAGAATTTGATTTATAACTTTTGTAGTGACTATTCTTATCAGTAATATATTTTATGATATTGAAAAATTTGAATATTAGGAAAGACACTCTATTAATAGAAATAACATCTAGAGCCAGGTGCGATGGCACAAGCCTGTAATCCCAGCACTTAGGGAGGCTGAGACAGGAGAATCGTGAGTTCAAAGCCAGCCTCAGCAAGGGCGAGGTGCTAAGGAACTCAGTGAGACCCTGTCTTTACATAAAACACAAAATAGGGCTGGGGGTGTGGCTCAGTGGTCAAGTGCCCCTGAGTTCAATCTCCAGAACCAAAAAAAAAGAAAAAAAGATTTAGCATAGAAATAACACCTAATATTAGTAGTGATAATTCAGTTCACATTGGCAAGTATAATTTAACCAATTATTCTAATAATCTGTCCTTAAGATGTTATAAATATTTTCACGTACTTGTTTGTAATTTGTTTCTTATTATCACCATGTTTGCACATTCTTTTCCATCTGACAAATATGAATGAGTCAAAATAATGTCTCCCTTTGTTTTATATTTCTTTGAATGGAGTCAATATTATCAAGTTGCAGGAAAGCTTTTCATAACAAAGCAGCAGCTCTGACTAAACACTTTCTGTCCTTTATGACATTGATTCAGATATCATCAAGTGGACCTAAGATGGATACCTAGCTGGTGTCTGATGGCTTTCAAAGCTACAGCACAAAAATTCTGCTACTCTTCCTGACTGTGCCTAGGACCAATTTAATTGACAGAGTAACAAGTAGAACCTGTACCCTCCCTCCAGTACCATTCACAGAGTTTCTTTTAGAGAAACTGAAAGGCTTCCCAATCAAAGAGGTTGACCTGGCTTTGCCTCCTTTATGCCATTTAGGATCTTTGGGAATCTTGGACTTTATTGAATTAGAGCATTTTATACTGTAGGAGGATGAACAAACATCCATATAACTGAGATATTATTGTTATAAATTAGAATAGGTTCTGCTATATGATTCACCCAATACTCCCTATAACAGGACCAGAGAGACAGTTTTCATTAGATAGAAATGGGAGAAGGGAAAACATAAAGGGTACTTGGCCATTAGGTGCCATCTCTACCCCGTAGTAAGTTATATTGTTCAATGAAGAATGGCATGAAGGCTATATGGTAAAGCCAAAAGGACAGATGATTTGAAAAATCTGGATTTTGAAAGAAGTTCGCTAGTTCTTACTAGCAACTTACAACAGAGAGTTTTTGTAAACAGCAAGAAAGGGGACCTGACAGAAGAGACCTTTTGTTCAGTCCTTACTACGTGTCAGACATTGTGGTAGGTGACTATGATGGCTAATTTTATCTGTCAATTAGACTGGAGCACAGGATGTCCAGTCATTTGATCAAATATTATTTTGAATGTTTCTGTGAGGGTGTTTCTGGATGAAAGACACATTTGAATCAGCAAACTGAATAGAGGATTGCCATCACTAATGTGGGTGGGCCTCATCCAATCAATTGAAGACCTGAATGAACACAAAGGCTGAGTAAGATAGAATTCCTTCTTCCTGAATGCCTTAGAGTTTGGGCATTAGTTTTTTTCTGCCTATAGACTTGAAATGAAACATTGGCTCTTCCTACAGCCTGTTGACATTCAGACTGGAGATGACACTCTTGTATTCCTGGGTCTCCAGCTTGCTTACTGCAGATCTTAGGACATTGGTCTCCATAATTGCATAAGCCAACACTTTTTAAATAAATCTCCCTTTCTTCCTCTTGATATCCATAAAAAAACCATTTCCTATTGGTTGTGTTTCTCTGGAGAATCTTGACTAATACAATGACTTATGTGCATTTAATCCTTACCAAAACCCTAGCATACAATATGGTAAGTCCCGCATTTGAATGAGGACACAAACTCACAAAACTTACATTGTGATGTCCAAACTTACTCATGTCATTGACACGTGGAAAATAATAAAATGTATTGTGTTATTGGGATAAAATGACAAGACTTCTAACAGCCTGAAGTAACTTCCCATCCCAGATTTACTGGCTCCCTAAAGGCTAAGGGATCAATGTATTGGCATCTTGTACCCTATCTTCAGCACACTGGTTGAGAAACTCTGTTAAGTTACCTAGCCAAGATCACATGTTTGTTATATAAGCAGAAAAGAAAAAATATTAAGAATCAGGTGTACCTATGTTTGTATTCAGAATCTGCAATTCACTTGGCTATATGACTTTGGATAGTTAGGATAACCTCTCTATGCCTCAGTTCCCCATCTACAAAATTATTTCTTTCTCATGAGACATTAGAGAATTAAATGTAAATTATATAAAGCATCCAAAATAGATATTGGCACATAGTAAACACTCTATAAGTACTAATGCTGCTAATAACAATTACAATAATATTAAAGTAGCAAAACAGGGAGGCTGTGACTCCAAAGTCCATGTTCCTTCCTTGCCTCTCCTGAAGACACGCTTCTATAGCTTTACAATTTTGCAATGAATCTACCCCACTCCCTTTGGAATCAAAGCTATATTGCTGTGGGATGTACATATGCAGATACAGAGACACAGGGTGGGCCCTACCAAGCTCTCTGCTCTGCAGCCCTTCCAAAGCTGTTTCCACAGAATCTGTTCTTCTTCCTACTGTTTATATTATGTCATCTCCTTTTAAAGTGACTGACCAGTGAAATGACTGAATCAAACAGACCAGGTACTTTGCCTTAACTAGCTATAGTGAAAATGCGTGGTTTTGTGGCCAGAGCAATTCCATAAGAAATGGGTCTGAAGGAGAAAAAAAAATAAAAATAACTAAATAAAGATTAAAAAAATCTCTTGAAAATCTCAGCTCAGCTCAAATAGCTGTCTCAGAATTAAGAAATAATTCCTTAGAAAATGTCCCCTCGGGAGAAGCCAGCAAAATCATAGGCCATACAATGACAAACATACCTCTTCATGATAGAGTACTGGGCCAACCCTTCCCCCATCTAATTATATCTAAATATCAGTGTTCAAACTGCTATTCCACTAATATAGTCAGTGATCTTGGACTCTTTGATTGTAGGTTCAGACAAGAGGTAAGAAATTTGGAGTACTAAGCCCAGCTTGCCTAGTTGTTTGGTTAAACAAAGGCAAGATAGAACTCCACAGAGTAATAATGATGACAAAGAGAAACAAACAGATGGTAACAATTTCTAATAAGTTTTGCAATATTTGATGACTTTTTTTTTGGTATTGTAGATTGAACCCAAGGGCACTCAACAACTGAGCCACATCCCCAGCCCTTTTTTATATTTTATTTAGAGACAGGGTCTCACTGAGTTGCTTAGGGCTTCACTAAGTTGCTGAGGCTGGCTTTGAACTCATGGTCCTCCTGCCTAAGCCTCCCGAGCTGCTGAAATTACAGGTATGGGCCACTGTACCTGGCCATTTGATGGCATTTTAAAAAAATGATCTTTCTTGCAGAGAGTTCGACTATAGAAATGTTGCCAATCAAACAGATGCTTCTTCCCTACTCCCCATTAAAGGCATTGTCAAGAAGCCTTATCTTGTGTAACTGTACAGCCTCAAATCTAGGTCAGTTTGTCTCCATTTGTGTAAAGCAGAAATGTTCTTACTATGATGTCAATCATCCTAGTTCATGTGCTTCCTGATTAATCTGGAACCTGGCAAATTCTCAAAATCATTCCTCCAAGTTTCTAGAATGAGCAGGATGTATCTCAGCTAGCATCACAGTTAAGATGTCCTTTCACCATTTTTCTTTTGTGATTTGATAGGACTTCAATTTTGGAACATAGGATGGTATCATCTTTTGATTATTTTACTAAGGCTTAATGTGATAACAAAGATGAAACTCCTGGCATTTGAAAATGGAGTCAGTTCTGCATACTTTCCCCAAATAGTACAGTGGATACTACATATGTAATAAGAAAGGGCTTGCGAGAGTCATTAGTATCTGTCTATTCCAGTATATGAAGCTAAAAGGCACTTGTTTTGTTCAGATATTAGTTGATTTTGGTGGGAGAAGGCATTTTGGCTTTCCATTTTTTTCATTTCATTTATTTATATCTCTATTTACTCATTCCTTTTTCAACAGACACTTATTGAACTCCTATTTACTAGACTCTAGTGTAGTTCCAGGAGCTAGACTATTGAATAATACAAGGTCTTTACTCTCAGGAAGCTTACAGTCTAGTGTACTTACTAAACAAACAATTATAATGATGGTATTAATAGGTATAAATAATGGGCTTAGCAAGTGCCAGTTAGTATTCAAGTACTTTACATATAATTTACTCATTTAGTATTTACAACAACCTTTTCAGGTTGGTTTTATCATTATTATTTCTTCATTTCATGGACAGGACACTGAGCTTAAGTATCCTACCCAAACCTACTTTGCTGGCAACAAAACTAATATTCAAGTCCAAGGAGACTGCTCCTAAGGCCATGCTTTTAATCATTAAGTATACTGCCTCCTTAATATGATACCAAGAAGAAAGTATATGTTATGAGAGCTACTAAGCCAGATTGGGAAGTCAAGGAGAGCTTTGCAAAGGAGAACCTTGGCATAAATTTTGAAGAATGAGAAGTCAATAGGTCGATGAATACAGTGGACAATTGAGGGCATGGAGGCCAAAAACAATATGAAAGGTTCAGGAACCTATAGTAGTTCCATATTTCTAGAATATGTTATTAAGTGTTAGAAGAAGATACCAGAGAGGTAAATAAGAGATATATCATAACAGGCTTCATATACTAAACCAAGAAGTTTGGCAATTATTGTGAAATCTATGTGGAACCATTGAATATCTTTAATGATTCACTTTTGACAAAGGTCATTGTAGCACTAGTATGGAACAAAACCCAGAAGGGATCACAACAAAAATTATGGTGATAATTATGAAATTATTACCATACTTCAGGTAAGAAATGTGAAGATGAACCAAGGCAGTAGCAAAGGGAATAATGGAGTGAATGTGAGTATGTGTAGGTAGAAAGGTTGGATTCGTAAGAGAATGAATATGGAGATTAAGAAAACAGGAAGAGTTAATAGCTCCCAGGTTTCTGCTTTGGTGGCAATACTACCAAGCTCCAAAATTATGTGGCACAGTTGGTAGTACTCAATAAATGTTTCATAACAAATGAAGAATATATACATCAAAGAATGAATGAATGGACAGTGTTAGATGTTTATGAAATATAAAATGACATTGCTAGGATGTAGAGGTTAAGGAGAAAAAGGAGTAAAGAATGATCCATGGTTTTGGGCTCAGATAATTTCCTTCCTACACTAAGATAGGTAACACAGAAGAAAGAGAACTCTGGAGATGAGAGTGAAGAGTTTAACGTTTTTCTTCTTCAATTTATGTATGTATTTAATTTTCTTATCCAATTGTTTTAACCGATATACAAAACACAAATGCTGTGCATATTTATGGGTTACTATATAATGTTAAATACATGGATACACTGCATAATGTTAGTTAAAGTTTATATATGTTGAGTTGGAAATGCCTATGAGACTCTGACATTGTACTAATATATGCAAAGAATAAAGTACCTACAAATGATATCATAGTAGTAGCTAACCCTAGATGCATATTATGATCCAGAAACTCTTCCAAGTGTCTTGTAATGATTTGCTTAATCTTTCTCTAAATCACACAGTGTAGCTGCTGCTCTCAGTGTCCTTATTTACAGATGATGAAATTAAGTCTCAGAGAGTTTATGTAATCTCATCAAAGTCCCTCAGCCTATAAGTGGTAGAGCCAGCATTTAAGCCCACCTCATCTGAATCCCAAGATAGATTTTAGCACTATGCTGTAGTGCCAATCCTCAGCAGAGATAGAACATGAATTGAAAGTACTTAAGGGAGGATGTGATTCAGCCAGGGAGCCCATTGTACGCTAGCCATTGCAATAACTTAATAGGGCTCTTATCCTTGCCCTGTTCATTTTGCTTGTTAGTAGATGTCACATCTGCCACTAACTAGCATTTGATCACCTGTATTTTCCACATTTCTTTGTATAGTATCTAGGTTGGACTATTATTTTATCTAATAGTTCACCTGGGGTCACCAACTTGTCCCAGTTTTCTCAAGACTGCAGTGTTTCCAAAAATGTGGAACTTTCAGTTATAAAATCAAGGCAGTCCTGGGAAAACGGCAAACTAGTCACTCTCAGCACATTTAATCATAATACCAAATGGGAAGCTTGGGATCAGCTCAAGCCAATTTCCATTTTACTAAAACCTCTCATCCAAAGATGAATATGAGAACTCCATCAATCACTGCTTCTGAGACACAACTTGATTACTGAGAAATCTGCTTCAGCTCAAGATTCATGAATTCCAGGATAATGCAAGATTTCTGGTTTTTTTCAAAGGCAATTGGAATCCTTTTAGGTCATTCTTCCCTGCCTTCAGCTGTTGACAGGAATACACAAATATCCTCCACTCATTACAACAAATGTCTAATTCCTCACCTGCCCAAATACTTTGTATAAGTTTTATACCTATGGGAGAACTTTCTTAACTATTTTTATTTGTAACTCAGGTAGCATTGGAGGTCTTAATCAAATAACCAAGCTTTAAATAGAGGTCAGTGACAAAATGGACAAGTAAAAGTAGGAAAGGACCTCGGACCAGTCTCTTCTTTCTACTTTGGTCCAAGCCTCATTGTAAGAATTTCCTGCCTTTCCTGAGTCAAATAAAAGACCATTTTTTTTAGGAATAGGGGATGGTTTGTCAAAACATACATAAGAACTACAAATGCCACAATGCTAGTTCTCAGAAACTAGGGTAAGAAGCAAAGAAAGTATTTTTTGTGTTGTTTTACTTTCAGATACTACTAATTCAATGTGAAATATACATGATATACTAGTAGATGTATCAAATATTCTAGAAAGCATAGTTTAACATCCTACAACACTTGTGTGCAAAATAAAATCACTCAAAATCTGCAAAGAAGCTCAACCTTAGTGAAGATTAGCTACTTTTCTTATTGTCTATATGGGTAAAATTGGGAAGAAAATTGGAAGGAACAAAAAAACAAAAGCAGGAGCCTTGTTAATTGCTTTTGCATGTTCTTTCCTGGGGCAAAATAATTAACCAAAAACTTGTGTATATCAGAGGAAAAGTGCTTTTCATTTGCAATGGGATGGGGGATGACTTTAGGCAGCTTTTTCTGCAAGGCATAGAACAGGAGTCAGCAAACTTCATTTTAAAGAGCTCAAAAATAAATATATTTAGCTTTGTGGGCAATACCCTATGTCATTGATACTCAACTCTCCATTATAATGAGAAACCAGAAACAGACAATTTTTGAAGAGATAAGTATGAATGTATACTATCACAACTTTATAATCACAGGCAGTGGGCCACATTTGGCCCCTGAGCCATAGTTTGCCAATAACTCATCTACAGGTTAGAGGAACACCAAGACAATTGCTTAGATCTCCCTCTGCTATGTGTTGAATTTTTTTGTATCTCATGTGTTATGGTTTGGATGTGAGGTGTCCCTCAAAAGCTTATGTGTGAGAAAATGTAAGAAGGTTCATAGGAGAAATGATTGTGTTATGAAAGTCTTAACCCAATCATTGAATTGATCCCCTGATAGGATTAACTGAGTGGTGACTGAAGGCAGGTAGTTGTGGCTGGAGGAGGTGGGGCATTGGGGGTGTGGCTTTGGAGTATATTTTTGTATTTGGCAAGTAGAGATCTCTCTCTTTCTGCTTTGTGATCATCACGTGAGCCACTTTCCTCTGCCACACTCTTCTACCATGTTGTTCTGCCTCACCTGTAGCCCTGAGGAATGAAGACAGCTATTTATGGACAGAAACCTGTGAATCTGTGAGCCCCCAAATAAACTTTTCCTCCTGTACAATTGTTCTGGTCAGAGCTTTTAGTCACAGCAGCAAAAAAGCTGACTAAAACATCACAGTTCCTATTTTGAAATCCTGACCCTCAAGGAGATGATATTAGAATGTGGGACCTTTATGGAAGGTGATTAGGCCATACACTCTCCAAACAATATCATAAAGCAATTAATCTTCATTTCAGCAAAAGAAATTTCAATGATTGTAAAAATATTTTTAGTTGTAGATGGACACAATACCTTTATCTTTTTTAAATGTGGTGCTGAGGATTGAACCCAGTGCCTCACATGTACTAGGCAAGCACTCTACCACTGAGCTACAACCCCAATCCAATTTCTTTCATTTTTACAACTTCTTGGGAAGTTATGCAATTTACTCAGGTCATATATTAAGTTACAACTCCATCCTTAACTCCATAGCCAGTGTTCTTACCATTGTACCATAAGACAACTAAGTATTTTATATTATTGTATAACTTGAATTATAGCATATTCTAATAATGATGAGTAGACATAGACTGGGTTGAGCAGCTGGATATTTATTCTTGAGCTGAGGAAATGTATTCCAATCATTAAACCCAGTTCAAGAAGGTATGTAGAGATAAGCTTGCAGAAGTTTCTCATAACACAGTTTTTAGGATCAGAGCCAGAAAAGCCACATTTTAAGGGAATGTACTTAATACTATCCAGTGACTAAATCCCCTTGGAGCAATTTCAAGTAATACCCACCTTATAATGAACTCTAATTTATGGAAAATAATATTTTAGTGAGATTCTAGTGGCAGATTCTTTCTGTTTTGGTTTTGCAAGCTATATGGTCTTAAAGGCTGTTATGAAATGAAGATTTTGACAGGTGATAGTAAATGAAAAAGTGGCACACAAATTGCCATGTTCCAGAGTTAGTAATCATTTTATAATGTAGATTACATTTTCCAATTCCTAACAATTTTCAATTTTCTCATTTAAAATAAAACCATGTGTTCTATGCAAACTGGGTGAATTTTAGCATGAACCATAATAATTTATGAGCAATTATAGAAGCACATGTACACAGCCTCTGAGTAATTTGTCTTTATACTTGCTGTCAAATAAATAATTTTTGCATCTTGAATCTGCCTGTAATAATTTTGCTATGGCATCATCACCTGGAGCAATTTATACTGTACAGTTGTTACACCCATTTGTCTCATATCTTGTTACCCAAAATTCAATTTTAAATTCAAGTAAATCAGAAAAGCCACAATAATTTGTTGATGTTCTGTCTAAAGGAGGCTAGTGTGACGAAAGTATTGAGTGCTTTTTAACCATGCACAATTCAAAGAGGTCACTATCTATCTACTAGTAACATTTTGAAGTTTCAATCCAGATGGATCTATCAAGATATTTTCATGTGTTGAACCAGGGGTCTATATTTTCAATCAGATATACTGTTTGGTTGCCTTTCTTATATTTAGATGAATTAAGTGGGTGGATCTCTTTAGTTTGAAGGCAGAACAAATGCCAAGATACTTTGTATAAGTTTGATACCTTTGGAAGGTATCAAATCTAGACGCAATTTTGTTGTCTCAGATAAATCAAAATAAGAATTAATCAGTCCCTCAATCAACAAGCCCTCCTTTATCTGTCCTTCCCTTCCATCACTTAGATTTATGGCTTATTTATTTTAAATTCTAGATGACTAGTTTTTGGGGAAATTAAACAAAGAGAAGATGGATAAACTAGGTTGAATATATGTATACATAATTATTTGAATATTTACATTTGAATATATATTTTCCAGAAATACATTTCAGAGCACTTACACAATTGAAATAGGGAAATCCCCTAAAGGCATGAACAGCAATATTTTCATATATATATATATGTATATATATATACATATATATATGTACATATATATATTGTTTTATGCAGTATTGGAGATTGAATTCAGGCCCTCTTCATGCTAAGCAAGAGCTGTACCACTGAGTTGTACCCCTAGTTTTATGTTACATACATAATTCTAAGCCCATTCTCACATTCTTCCCTTGAGTGCCCTTATATTATGTAAGTATCCCTTGATGTGGTATAAATGTATTTATGAAAATTTATCACATTAAGTTATATAACAAAAATAATATGAGAGAATGCATCCAGGATGCCAGGACAATTTCCATATCTGTTTTAGTTAGGCAGTAGAATGAATGCAGGAATCAGTGAGTTATTAAAGCACCCAACTCAGAATCATTGATAAGAAACCTGAGATTGGATCATACACTTGTAAAGAAGGGACACAAGAAAAGTTCAACGGTTCTATGGATAGTAAGAATCAACTTGGGAGTGAAAAGAACATGGATGACAGAAGTTGGTACAGGCTTACTTTGAAATTTATCTAGTTTTATAGCAAATGTTCAAATCAATATGAGCTTCAGATTGAATCACTAGGTCAGAACCCAACAGATTATGTTTTATGAAATTAAACTTTCATCACAGACAACAAATATATGTTGCTTCTTTAAACGATTGTATATCACCAATAACTGAGTAACCTTAGGCAAATCAAGTATCCCATGTTATCTGATCCCTTTCAGAAAAAATTAGGGGCTTGGGCTACATGAACTCTAAGTTTCCTTCCAATTCAAAGTCTGTGATATTATGAAAAGGACAAAATAATCACCTATTCTGTGTACTGACTTAATCTACATAACAAAGAACATGGAAGATCTTGCAGAAAGCAGAGTGAATACTACCTATGTGGAGTGAAGAGAAGCATTTTTCTCAAAGTACTTTACATGACTTTCCCTAAATGGCTCTTCCACACTTAGCCTTAGAACTTCTATTCTCCTTCTATTATAGTAATTTCTTTGTGTAGAAATCAGTATGTTTCCAGAAAGATTATTTGGAAATAAAATGAAGTTTCTACGGGGGACCTGGTACAGTGTACTACGGTTTTGGACAGTACTACAGTTTTTATAGGAGACCCTGCTACAGGGTATGATGGTTTTTAACCTAAGGCATCATGTGTTGGAGAATTGGTCTCCAGTGTTGCAATGTTTAAGAGGTGTGGGACCTTTAAGAGAGGGGTCCTAATAGGAGTTGGTTAGGTCACTGTGGGTGCTGCCCTCAGAAGGGATTAATGTACTTCTTATGGGACCCTGCTTGGTTCTTTTGAGAGTGATTTTATAAAAGAGCAAGACTGGCCCCTCTCTTGTCTTTGGCTTCTTGTCTCACCAAACAATTCTTCCTCTCATACATGAATTGCCATGTTGCTATACACATGATATGACAGAGCCAGGGAGGCCCTTGCAAGAGCTGTTACCATGCTATTTGGATTTTCAACCTCTAAAACTATAAGCTAAATAAACCTCTTATCTCTATGAAGTATCTTGCATCAGGTATTTTACTATAGCAATAGAAAATGGACTAATATACAGGAAAAGTTTAATATTACCCCAATCTAGCCCCATCCTATTCTTTCCCTCCCTTCTTTCCAGTTTTGATAGCAGAGAAGACAGAGAAAAACTTCTATTAAGAATCTTTAGAAGGAAATTAGAATTTGTAGGTTGCTTGGTTGTTCAATCAGAATGAAGACAATATCAGCACTTGATATTTTCTCCACTTCCTCTCTGGACCTTTATAGTCACAACTTCTTACCAACCTCCAGGCTCTAGAGAAACAAAAACTATTCCTTCTTACAGACATTCTGGAAAATCCTAGTCTATCCCTTATTAGCTTTACAATATGGGTGAATTGTTTAATGTCTCTAAAGTTTATTTTTTTCATCTCCAAAATGATAATAATACCTACTTCATAGAGCTGTAGAAATGGGGTAATATACATAAATCACTCAATACGTATGATCCCCAATACATAGCAAGCATCATGAATAGAATTTCTTCTACCAGTCTGGAGCACTGGTGTGGAGAGCTCCCTCTTGTTTGCCAGTGCATAGCACTTCTAGGGGTTCAGAAGTAAGATGATGAGGACAAATATAGTAGCAAAACACAATACTGAAAGAGAAAGATATCCTTTAAAAACCCCTTCATGTTATAGTGATGTGAAATGACTTGTCCCAGTTTGCACAGCTAGCTAATAGAAAACATGGAGTCAGGACTCATGTCATGTAACTTTCATTCAAGAGTTTTTCCATCAGATTCAAGCCACCTCCTGCAAACCAGCTTTACCTAGTGCATTATGTATCCAAAATAAGGCAGTCAAACAGGCTATTGTAACTTCCTCAGCAAGAGATGATGATGACTGTAGTGAAGTGGCAATGAAGAAGAGGATAGAATTTGTAATATACTTTTAAGAATTGGTTGATAGTTTGATGTGTGATATGCTAAAAATAGGTGAGTCAAGAATAACTCTTAGTTTTTGTGCTTGAACCAAAATGAATGGAATTGCCATTTGAGGGGAGAAAAGAAGTCACAAGGAACAGATGAGGGAAAGATAATCAAGATTTTATGTTTGGCCACGTTTAGACTAAAATGCATTACTGGCTAGACATTAAAGGTAAGGTGTACAAAAGGGTCTGGCTATAGACAAAACTCTTCCTTTAGTGTTCTATATTTTTCTTTTTAAAACAACTTGGTAGTAGCCTGTAAAGAAGCTATATTCTCACTTCTCAATCAAAACCTGTTTTTCAGGTAGAAAGGCAAAACTTGTCCATTCTAAAGATAAATAATGATAGCTTGAATTATATCTTAATTTTGCTGGTAAATTCATATTTTAACAACAACCACCCAAGTATTTCCTACCCACTGTCTAATTCCTAAAATGCTATTTCTTTTTGTTGTTGTTGTTCAATAGAAAATGATATTTACATTTTGGTTAATAGATTTCAGTGATGAAAGATTTATTAGGTCGAATTTATGGTTTCTTTCTATGTACTTTTCTGCAATATAGGTTCTTCAATCTCTAACCCCCATTTCCGTTTCAAACAAACCACCTATACTAGCCACAACTGTTTAGACCATTGTGGATCCTCAGTGCAAGTGCATTCATTTCACAGAGTGGCTGGCAAACTATGACAAGGTCTGGCTTGAAAAGTTGAGCTGAGCTGTCGTTTTCCCTTTTGAATTTTATAACTGGGAATTGCTAGGATAAGTCTGATAATTGTGTGGTGGGTGAGTTAGAAGGAAATGGGACACTTGAGTCTAGAAACTTTGTGGACCCCGTGTAAGCCAGGGGTCACACAAAGAAGTCAGCAGTAGAAAGAGAACACTGTAGACAGGTGAAGAGAAGTATATCAAATGGTGGCATGTGCAGTGTGTGCACCTTGTAATTAGTCAGATCCTAAAAGAAAGTACCCTTCAATTCTGATGGCTTTTCTATTCTCTATTCCAATTTCTATGAGGTCTGGGTATGCTGGGCCACAATATTCCCTTGGATTCCTACAAATCTGGGAAATGTTCATGTTGTATGATTTTAAAAAAGATCTTTTTTTCTTGAGCTAACTTGAAGCCAAAAATAATGCTAAGATAGTTATCCTGTTAACAATTCTTATTTTATAGACAGGAAAAAGCTACTCAAGAAAATCAAGGGTTTTTCCTAAGTTCTTGCAGCACTTACAGAGCAGAACTAGAAAGAGAATGCAGGGCTGTATAAACTTTTTACCAAAAGAGAGAAATCCCTGTAATAATTTTCTATAATGGAAATCCTATCAAATACATTGTCTAATCAATTTAAGGTAACATTTAAATGTATACTTAAAGAAGCTGGCATAAATATATGAGAGAAAGGTATTAGGTCAGAGTCTTAAGGTCAAATAAATATTTTGTTTATAGACATATTCTTTTCTCTGATTACTTTATAATATTAAGCCCATAAAGCAAACTAGTTTTCAGACAATAGCAACTCTCTTCAAAGATGAATAGCTATATAGTTCAACTGAATAAAGAATATTTTGAAAATGAAAAGAAATGAACCAAATTTTAAACAGTTTACAAAATTAAACCAACAAAATCTGTCATTTATGCAAATATATTCACTTTCTGGAGTGGTGCTAAAGTATGCAAATGGAGCTAAAAGCTGCATTAGCTAAGAAGCAGAGCCCATACTACAGCCAGGAATCTTATACTAAAGTGAACCAACATTTACTAAGACCCTACTGAAACATAAAATATGTGATATAATTCAGCAAACACCGCTGGAAGAGGAAAAGAGAATATGAAAAAAGAAACGTTAAAAATCCCTGTAAGTTTTGAGGCTCAGGAGTGGTAATGTAGTTAAGCTGTAATCTTCTTCATCATAATGATGAACTGGGAAATATACCTGTAAGATGACTGGCCCAAGCCCTCTGAGAGAATTAAAGGAAACATTCAAAACAAATATTTTTACCAACCACAATGAGCCTTAGAACTGGACTACATAGAATGGAGATCTAAGGAATAAGACATGGTTTCTGCCCTGAAGAGGCTCCGGCTGTCTTACTGTAGAGGTAAAACATCCTTAAATTAAAAGCCAGGTTAATAGAAAGCCCATAGTTTCTGCTAAGTGCTTATTAAAGGTAGAACAAGAGGTCTCTGCCTAGTCATAGCCTGTAAAATCTCTGCCAGCTGGAGTGGACTTTCAGTTAATCCTGTCTGATGATTATGGACAAGGTATGTTGCTCCCAGTGTTCCTTTGGGACAAGGTGTCCTAGAGGAAGGAGTACTGAAGCTTGAAGGATGAGAACATTTTGATAGATATTCTCCTGGTCATCTGGACTCTAACCCTCCCACTTCCTTCCCCTACCACCTGCAAATTCAGCCTCTCAGGAAACCTTGTCAAATCTCTTTCCATAATGCTTTTCACATCTGCATCCATCTCATCAGTTCTGTTCTCACTATCATCCTATTCAAAGCCATCATTAACTCACATCTGAACCCTATTACAACCTCCTCACCAGGCCCCTCTCTCCAGTCTCTCCTCCCACTCATCTACCCCACACACAGCTGCCAGATTCATCTTTCTGAAGTGCCACTTTTGTCCCAACTCTACCCATTTCCTATATGCTACATTTTAAATTCCTTTCCCTGGTATTCAAGCCTCCTTACAGTCAGAACCTAGATTATATTTCCAATCTCATTTTCCTTACAAGAATGTTCTGGTTCATCCAGGCCTACTTAACTGTCCCCAAGCTTTTCTTAATTTCCATCTCAAGCTTCTGTTCACAGTTTTACCCAATAATAATTGGCCCCCATGGCCATCTTTATTGATATAAATTTCATCTCCTTCATAAAGCTTTCCTGATTACTCCAACCAATGAGCGCTTGCTCTTCTGACTTCAAACTATTCTCTTCCTACTTATTTTAACTCTAGTTTATCCTAGGCATATTCCTCTTCCCTACTCTTAGCAGAATAGGTGAGAAGGATAAGAAATAGGAAAAGACACTAGGGGGTAAGCACCAAGGAAGCCAGGGGACCAGTTAGAAATTTATTATACTCTTGCAAGCAAGAAATAATGAAGTCTGGAAAAGATTCAGACCCTGGGAATACAAAGGAATTAATGGATGAGATACATTACCAAAAAAGAACCAACAGGACTTGATTGATGAGATAAGGGAATCAAAAGGATGAATAACAAATGAGTTGGAAGTTTTGAAGCTGAATCATGCCATTAAAATTAAAAAGGTGGTATCAGACTGGTTTGGTAAAGAGGGTGACAAATTTTTCTTAGACTAAGTGAGCCCATGGCAGGTTACAGTGGGTGATTAGAGAGACAAGAGCTTATAAAAATGATTAGAGTTAGAAAAAAGCTGCTTAGATATATTCACTGAAGCCATGATTATAAATGCATTTATAGGGGCTGGGGTTGTGGCTCAGTGGTAGAGAGCTTTCCTAGCACATGTGAGGCAATGGGTTCAATCCTAAGCACCACATAAAAACTAATTAAAAATAAAGATATTTTTAAAAAGACAACAAGAATATCTTTTTAAAATAAATGCATGTATAAAAAGAAAGAATGAAGAACAAGAAGGGGAGCAAGAGAGGAGCATCCAGTGGAAGAGACATGTGAGCAATAGATAGGGATAGGGGAATATAATAAACAGTTTCAGTGTATAAGAGAGAAAAATTTAACAACTCTGATTCTGATCATTAGGACATCAATAGTAGCTTCTGAGATGTGTTTTAGGAACTATATCCTTCCTTACAAAAGATAGGATGTTCTGAGTGGTAGGGAAATGAAGGTAACAGTGTCTGGCATTGATGACAGGACAGAGAAAAAAATGGCACAGAAGCTAAAAGTCACAGAGGAGCAAAGAAATAATTTTGATATAATTGGCCTCTGTATCATATGGTGACATTGCTGAGTTGTACGTTTAAATGATTGAGAGTACAGATACTAATGTTGGACTGCCTGATTTCTTATCCCATGTCTGCCACTTTCGACATGTATAAACATTGTGACATTTATTTAACCTCCCTGTGATTCACTTTCCTTATCTATAATTTGCAGATATTCAAAATAATATCTACCTCTCTGTATTGTTTACAGATTTAAGTGTGTTAAAATAGGTCACGTGGTTAGAATACAAAATATGTTTCATGAATTTTTTATATTGTTTTTAGTTGTAGATGGACACAATATCTTTATTTTATTTATTTTTATGTGGTTCTGAGGATTAAACCCAGTGCTCACACATGCAAGGGTGGTGCTCTACCACTGAACCACAATCTCAGCCCCTGTTTCACAAATTTTAACTATATTATGATGGCATTTGTTCTTAGCACATGATCCAGTTCACATGGTGCTCTATAAGGATACTTGTTCATTTTTCCAAAAGGACTCCAGGCTGGAAGAACCACACAAAATCAGCCCTTGTATTAAGTGGTATGGGAAAAGGACTAACACAGAGACATCAAGTTGTCTGAGTTCAACTGAGCTAAAAAAACAAAAAAAACCCCTGATTGTCTTCATATGCTTTTTTCTGCTATAAAAGTATACAACAGACTGGGTAATTTATTCTGAACAGAATTTTATTGACTCATGGCTCTGGAGACTAGGAAGTCTGGGGTGAGTGATACACCCACCCCAGAGCCTTTCTTGCTGTGTCATCTCATGGCAGAAGGGCAAAGAGAAGAGACAAAAGAGGGCCAAATATGGTCTTTTATAAAAAACCAACTCCTAAGATTAAACCATTCATAAGAACAGACTCCTCATGTCTTAATCACCTCTTGAAGGTCTTACCTCTCAATTCTGTTACAACTTCAACATGAGTTTCAGAGGGGACAAACATTCAACTCATACCACCAATTATATTTGTGACACTCAGGAATTTGGAATTTTTTTGTCTAGACTTTTCAGTGCTTTGAAGACAGCCCATGTATTACCTATGAGTAGTCAAGATTTTGCATATAACCTCCAACAAGTATGATAATTTAAATGAATTTCAAGATATGTAAAATTCTTCATTTGATTAGATAATCTAGTAAACAACAAAGGAAGTAGTTGTTGCTATGTGATGGCTCTTTAGAATAATGCAGTATCTAATAATAAAAATGTCCCTTCTTATTTTTATGGTTCATAGTCCATAGAGCACATTCAGTGAACTATGAAAAGGATGAGATCAAACCAACTAAAATTTTTATGACAAGATGAACTGTGGGTACTCATTTACAGTACTATATACCTGAAATAATTTTTCTAGGGTTAAAATGTTTTCATCATGTACTCATTTTCTAATATGTTGAAATAACTTAGACTCTGGGTACAATCAAAATTTATTATTTACATTTATTATCTTGCTCCCACTTCCAGTATACAGTAAACTAGAGGAAAAGAAGTTTTCCTTATAGTTGAATTGTCTCCTATTCACTATGATAAATGTGCAGGTTTGAAATGTACCTTCAATGTTGTATATGTGCCCAAGAGTGGATACTAATTGGTTATAATGGGTTATTTGATTATTGTGATGTAATGTGATGTTGTGATGTGATCTCTTTCTCCCTCCCTCCTCTGCTACTAGAATTAAATCTTAGTCAGATCACAATTAAGAGAAATCTCATCTCCTGATTTGAGTGCTCCACTTAGAAAAAAAAGTGGCATGTTATATGGAGACAAAAGTCATAGTAGTACTCTCACTGAAAATACTTTCAAGTAATGAAGGACTGAGTGGGATTCAAATCAGTCATGTAAACTTTCTCTATCTCCATCAATGACTACAAACATTGTTCATTGAAGGTCAAAGCAGTGATCCAGAGACCTGAGGTATCATAGCTAAACAATGAATTTGCTTAAGGATATTATAAGAGTTCCCAGCAAAATAGAAAAACTTTTCAATTTGATCAACTTTTCATCAAGACAGGAAAGTAGACAATTCAGAAATTTGAAATTTGACAATTGAATTTGACAATTCAATAGTTTGAAAACATAAAGGAATGTTTAAAACTGTGATGTGTAGATAAAACAGTCCCATTAGAAACACAGTTGCTATGTATGTTATCCCCCCAAATACAGTGATTTTGTCTGTTTCTCCACAAATGTAGAACATTCCTAATACTTGACTCTTTGGCTACTTTCTCACATTCCAAGACAGGTCAAGGAAATAGTGGACCAAAAGATTTTATCTGTTTATCACCTGTGGTGATTTACTTCACATTTGGTTGCTATATTTGTAATACAAGTGTTTCTAAGTACACAACCAGAAGAATAATCTGTTAAGATCCCTAACAGATTGCAGGCCAAAGCCTGAACAGTTACGGGCAAACCAGCCAATAAGAGAAGCACTTATTAACTTCCATGAAAGACCATTTTGTTCTTTCCCTTAAAGCTGAGGCAGCTGAAGAATTGTCAGCCTGGTCCAGCTTGAGTCAGACAGCAGATCTCCTTTCTACTAAGGCAGCTGTTCATTTATTCTAAGGAATGAGGATGTTTAACAATATCAGGAAGCAAAGAAATGCCAAAAAGAATGCACTGTGTAGAGAAAGGCACCTGGGAGCCCTTTAAACAAGCCATTTCTAGCTTCGGGGAAATATTTCAATAGACAGATTTTTAACTCTCCATGGGTCTACTAGAAAGCGATCCAGTTGGGAACTGGCTTGTACCTTTGGAACCTGAAAGTGGAGGTTGCTCCACTTTCTATTACTCCACCTCATTAGAAGAAAAAGTTAAAGGTTGAACTCTGATCCAATTAACAAAGAAAGTAAGTGGCATAGTGTATCTTTTGATAATAGTATTGGGATGTTTTATTGCTCTGTTAACTAAGTATTGTTTGGTTTAATTATGTTTTAATGTGATTTTCCTGCTTCAAAGGTGATTTTATATTGACATTGAACTAATCTGACGCCCTAGTGTCTTCATTTCATATGTTTTGCTGTGAAGAAGTAAATGGAAATCCTAGATTTTAGCTGGGCACTGTGGCATATACCTGTAATCCCAGCAACTCAGGAGGCTGAGACAGGAGCATCACAAGTTCAAAGCCAGCCTCAGAAACTTAGTGAGGCCCTAAGCAACTTAGCAAAATCTTGTCTCAAATTAAAAACTAAAAAGGGCTGGGGATGTGGCTCAGTGTTTAAGCGCCCCTGAGTTCAATTCCTGCTACGAGAGAGAGAGAGAGAGAGAGAGGAGAGAGAGAGAGAGAGAGAGAGAGAGAGAGAGAGAGAGAGAGAGAGAGAGAAAAGATAAACCTAGATTTTGAGAACTTGTGTTAACTGAAAAATACTTAAATTCATTCTAATTCATGCTGCCCCTGCACATCAATCCGGATACCATTAGAACTCTCTTCTATGAAGAATAATATATTAGCATTATTAATTAAATATATATTTTTAATTATGTAAAACATATTTGTATTGTGATTTACTATTCACAGTGATTTAATATACATATTCTTCTTTTATTTATACAAAATGAGCTAAGTGCTATTATTACTACTCCAGTTTTATAGATGAGGAAACTAAGGAGAATAGTTAAGCAACATATTCATGCTAGTTAACTAGTAGACTAGAGTAGGAATTCAAGGAGATGTTAAGTCCACTGCTCGTTCTCTCTATTCTCCCTACTTTCACCAGATTTTTCCAAATATTTCATTCAAGGGCTTCCATCGCATTCCTCTTTCTAAAGCCTTAGTCACTCAAGTGAAATCTCAGTCTAAGGAGATAATGCATACAGATATGCCTTAAATACAGATATAGCATTTAAAAAGGAGATTGCATATATTCTCCCTACCAACAAAATCAAAAGCACAGGTTTTATACTACAGGGAAGACATGGTTTGTTCATTATAAAAGTCTCAAATACTGAGAAGCTGGCCTGTGTTGCTGTCACCTTTACATCACTCATGAAAGCACTTTGATTACTTCTCCTATCTTGCAGACAGCCAAAGAACATGTGCATCTGGTGACCTGTCTTATTCAATTTGTGCTGCTATAACAAAATACCTTTGATTGTATCATTTATAAATAATATAAATTTGTTGCCTACAGTTCTGGAGTCTGAGAAATCAAAGATCAAGTTACCAATAGATTCAGGGTCTGGTGAGGTCTTGCACTCTTCTTTAATGATGGTGCCTTCCTGCTGTGTCCTCACAAAAGTAGAGGGATGAACAAACTTCCTCAAACTCCTTTTATAAGGGCACTAATAGGAGTAGACGTTAACACATGAATTTTGCAGGGGGGATACAAATATTCAGACTATATCACAGCCTCTGAGAATTTTCCTGTTAATCAAGGGAAATTTCTTGTAAGATTATTTAAAATTCAGATAAAAATGTGAACGCACTCTCAGATGTGAAACGGCAAGTCAGAAACCTTTTGTAAGGGGAAACTAAACATCACTATCTTGTTCATCTTCAGAACTACCTCCAAGAGATTGAACCTCCACTTCCTTTGTACTAAAACACATTTTCTAGATTCCAATAAAGTGATAGTTTTAAAAAGAAAAGATAGGTCTTTCAAAATCCATCAGATGACACGTTCCTAACATACTATTTATGAAAAACAAATAGTAAAGTACATTTTCACGTAAGTTTCCTTGTATGCTGTCAACTCTCTGCTGATGTTTAGGTTTAAAATGAATGACAACACAACATTTGCCATCAGAATTGTAATATGTACATGCTCCTGAGAATACAGAAAATGTATTATAATCTGAAGATGGCTATAGGTCCATCTGGTTATCAGCTTTGTCCATATATGGAGGAAGAGTCGTGTCCTAGGAAAATAGTGGTTTATCACTTAGAAATAGGGTAGTTATCAATGCAAATGCCAATGTATCGGTGACTTTTGAAAAGCAGAAAAATGAAACAATTACCAAATATGTGATATTTGTAGATCAAAAAATGCCTTGCCTGGGTTACTATTCTCATATCAGATAAAGTGCACTTCAAGCCAAAGTTAATCAGAAGAGACTAAGGTCATTTCATACTGCTTAAAGGTAACAGAAAATAACAAGAAATAACAATTGTAAATAGTTATGTTTCAAACAATGGAGCATCCATGTGCATCAGACAAACTCTTCCAATATCAAGAATCAAATAGATCACAACACAATAACACTGGGTGACTTTAACATGCCTCTGTCATCACTGGATGGATCTTCCTAACAAAAACTAAATAAAGAAGCTACAGAAATAAAAACCACAATTAATAATTTAGACTTAACAGACATATATAGAATATTTCATCCATCAATGACTGAATACACTTTTTTCTCAGCAGCTCATGGATCATTTTCTAAAATAGACCATATCTTAGTCCATAAAGCAACTCATAGCAAATACAAAAAAGTAGAGATAATACTTCACATTCTATCAGATCATAATGGAATGAAATAAGAAATCAATGATAAGACAAAAAATAGAAACTGCTCTAAATTCTGCAGAATAAAAATTATGCTATTGAATGATCAATAGATAATAGAATAAATTAGGGGTGAAATAAAAATAGAGGTAAATGAGATTAGTGATACAACATATCAAAATCTCTGGGCCACTATGAAGGTGGCTCTAAGAGGAAAGTTCATAACATTGGGCTCAAACATTAAAAGAGTAGAAAGACACGAAATAAATAATCTAACATTGCATTTCAAGACGCTAGAGAAAGAAGAATAATTCAATACCAAAGTCACTAGGAGGCAGGGAATAATTAAAATCAGAGCAGAAAACAATGAAATTGTGATAAAAAATTCAAAAAAACAAATGAAACCAAAAGTTGGTTCTTCGAAAAAAATAAAGAAAATTGAAAAACCCTTAGCTAAGCTACCCAAAAGAAAAGGGAAAAAACTGAGAGTTAAAATTCATGATGAAAAAGGAAATATCACCATAGACACTACTGAAATACAGTAGATAATCAGAAACCATTTTGAAAATTTATACTTCAATAAACTAGAAAAACTTGAAGACATTGACACATTCCTATAAACATATGACTACCCAAATTGAACCAGGAGAATACAAAAAAAAACCCAAACAGATCAATTTCAAGTAATGAAAGTGAAGACACCATCAAAAGCCTACCAACAAAGAAAAACCCAGGGCCAGATAGATTCTCAGCTGTGTTCTACCAAACAATTAAAGAAAAACTAATACCAATACCTCTCAAATTATTCCATGAAATAGAAAAGGAGGGAACCCTTCCAAACTCATTTCATGGAGCTACTATAACCCTGATACCAAAACCAAAAAAAAAGATGCATCAAGGAAAGAAATCATAAGACCAATATACTTGATGAAGATAGATACAAAAATTCTTACTAAAATACTGGCTAACCTCATACAAAAACACATTTAAAAGATAGTACACCATGATCAAGTGGGTTTCATCCCAGGGATGCAAGTTTGGTTCAACATACAGAAATGAATAAATGCAATTCACTACATAAATAGACATAAAGAGTAGAATCACATGATTATCTCAATAGAGAAAAGCATTTGACCAAATATAACATCTGTTCATGTTTAAAATACTAGAAAACAATAGGGAACATACCTTAACATTGTAAAAGCTATATAGGACAAACCCAATGGCAATATTATTCTAAATGAAGAAAAACTGAAAGCATTCTCCCTAAAACCTGGAACAAGACAGGGATACCCTGTTTAACCAGTTCTTTTCAACATAGTTCTTTAAACTCTTGCCAGAGCAATTAGGCAAAAGAAATAAATTAAAGGGATATGAATAGGAAAAGAAGAGTTCAAACTCTCTCTATTTGCCAGTGAAATGATTCTAAAGTTAGAAGACTCAAAAACATCTATGAGGAAACTAAAGCATAACAAGTAAAATAAAAAATCAATAAACGTAATGGCACCAAACTAAAAACTTCTTCAAAGCAAATAAACAAGAATATGAATAGAGAGCCCACAGAATGGGAGAAAATCTTTGCCATTTGAACCTCAGATAGGGCACTAATTTCCAGGATATATAAAGAACTCAAAAAACTTGATACCAAAAAACAAATAACCATCAATAAATGGGCAAAGGAACTAAACAGACACTTCTCAAAGAAGAAATATGATCGGTCAACAAATACATGAAAAAATGTTCAACATCTCTAGCAAATAGAGAAATGCAAATTAAAACTACACTGAGATTCCATTGCACTTCAGTCAGAATGGCAAAAATCAAGAATGTTAAGTAACAATAAATGTTGGTGAGGATGTGGGGGGAAAGGTACACTTATACATTGCTGGTGGGACTGCAAATTGGTGCAACCACTCTGGAAAGCAATTTGGAGATTCCTCCAAAAACTAGGAATGGAGTCATCACTTGATATTGTTTTCCCATTCCTTGGTATACATCCAAAGGATTTAAAATCAGCACACTGTATCAGTGACATAGCCACATCAATATTTAGAGCAGCTCAACTTATAATATTAAAGCTGTGGAACCAACCTAGATGCCCTTCAACAGATGAATGGATAAAGAAATTATGGTATATATACAAAGGAATATTACTCAGTCATAAAGAAAAGTGACTTTTTAACATTTGCAGTAAATGGATGGATCTGGAGACTATCATGTTAAGTGAAATAAGCTAATCCCCCCCAAAAAAGTCAAATGGTTCTCTGATTTGTGGATACTAACATACAAGAAGGGGAGGGAAGGGGAAGGATAGAAGTTCAGAGATCAGACAAAGGAGAATGAAGGGAAAGATAGAGGGATAGAGATGGCAAAGACAATGAAAAGAATCTGACATAACTTTCCTATGTACATATATAAATACACCACAGTCAGTCTCCACATCATGCATATCCACAAGGCTGGGGCCCTAATGAGAATATGATATATCTTATGCATGTAAAATTTTACCAAAATGGACTATATTGCTGGGCATGGTGGCACATGCCTGTAATCCCAGTGGCTCTGGAGGCTGAGGCAGAAGGATTGCAAGTTCAAAGCCAGCATCAGCAAAAAAAGGAGGCACATTAAGCATCTTAATGAGACCCTGTCTCTAAATAAAATAGAAAATATGGCTGGGGATATGGCTCAGTGGTTGAGTGCTCCTCAGTTCAATCTCCAGTACCAAAAAAAAAAAAAAAAAGAAAAGAAATGGACTTCACTCTCATGTATAACTAAAAAGAACCAATAGAAAAATCTCATCCTCATCCACAGCTATAATTCACCAAAATTTTTTGGTATAAAATGAAAAAAAAATATCCTGCTTTGATTACTTTGAATGCAGGAAAAGGACAAATTCCTTAATAGCTAGGGTTTTTTACCCTACATATTTAGAAGGTGGGAGTGACAACATCTCCCTCCTACCACCATAAAGCAACATGTTTATTGTTTCTATAGAACTCTAGAGACTTAATTTTACAAATGCATTAGTAATTCTACTCCTAGGTATATAAACAAAAGGAATTTAAAAAATAAGTTCACACAAAAGCTTGTACATGAATGTTTCCAGGAGCATTATTCATTATGATCAAAATGAATAAACAACCTAAATGTCCATCCATTAATGAATGGATAAATAAAATGTGGTATATTCATACAATGAAATATCACCAGACATGAAAAGAAATGAGTTCTTATAAAAGCCACAATATGGATAACATTGAAAATATTATGTTAAGTGAAAGGATACACAAAAGTCCAAATATATGATTGCATTTGCCTGAAATGTTCAGAAAAGGCATAGAGAAAGTAGATTAGGGATTGCCATTAGAGAAAATAGAGGTATTGGGGAGAAATAAAGAATGGCTATAAATAGGTCTGGAACTTCTTTTAGGGGGGTAACAAAAATGTTATAAAATTGATTATGGTAACGATTTCACAACTTCAATATGCTAAAAGTCATTGAATTATGTACTTTAAATGGCTAAATTACATGCTATGTTAATTATATCTCAATAAAACTGCTTTTTAGAAAACGAAATAAGCAAATTAGAAGCCATAAAGAGTAGCTTTTAAATACAAAGTACAAATGTAAAATTCATGTTAGCCAGACAAGAAAATTTGAAAATCTGTTGGCTAGCAATCTTTTTTTATCCTCACATAGATTAGAGTTGTTAAGATGATTTCTCAGACTTTGTTAGGAGAGCATAAATAGGAAGGAGAAGCCCTGGCAATTCCTAAAGTACTAATTTTGAATAAAAGATAATGACATAAAATCATCAGGAGAGAGAATAGAACCTGCTGGACTACCTCAGAAGGCAGAGTGGATATATCTTGTTTGTAGGAAGAGGCATGTCTTAGTCTATTCAGGCTGCTATGACAAAATACATGATTGGCTTATAAACATAGATCTGGAGGTTAGGACGTCCATAAGCCAGGCACTGGCAGATTTGGTGTCTACTGAGGGCCATTTTCTGGTTCTTAGACAGTGCTTTCTTATTGTGTCCTTACATAGATGAAGGAAAAAATTAGGCCTCTGAGGACTCTTTTGTAAGGGTACTAATCCTATTTATGAGAGCTCCATACTTATGATCTACTTATGAGCTAAGCATCTTCCAGAGGCCCCAGCTTTTACTTGTATCAACATATGAGTTTCAGGAGAACATGAATATTCAGATAACTACAGAGAAGAATGGGGTTAATGTGCTATAGTCCAGAGACACTATATAGTCTTAGTAGCAAAGGGAGGACTATGATATTAGTGTAGGCTTGATAACTGTGGTAGTCCTGGGGAGATCCAAAAAGAAATGATCAGACATTCACGGGAACATAGAAGGGGCTCTCTCAAAGACTAGGAAACAAATTAAAAGGAAGTGATCATTCTGGGAGCACCTGGTGAATCTGTTTAGGCTTACTGTAGGGCCACATTAGCAGCTGGGCAAGTTTGAATTAAGAAAGGTTGGCACTAACTAATATTATCTCTTGTAAATAATTCCTACTCTGACAGTTCCTCCCCAGCCTTCCTTCCTCTATGTACTGACATACAACAGAAAAATTGTAGGGGTTTTAGAGACTAAAGGGAACAAGGGAAGGGGGATGTAGGACAGTTCAATGTCCTAGCCCTGAAAGAAAGTCAACTGAGGAGTTTCTCTTATTTTACATGCAACAAATAGATAATATAGCTCATCAGTATCACACTGTAGGGTTCATAAAGCAACCTCATATATACTATTTTACTTTAGTATCCACAATAATGTTCACTATTCAAAGGACTTAGATCTTCTGTCTTTAAGAGTTTGGCTTTTTAGAAGAGTCAAAATTAGGTTTCACTTGTCCAGGAATTTGCTGACATTTATTCTCCAAAATAAAATTAGGTTTATGAAAGATTTACTCATCACTCATTATCAGTCAGGCTCTTTTCCAGGTTTGGGAGATATGGAGAAGAATAAAATACAACCCTTGACTTTTAGGGCATTAACATCCTTATTCTGTGGTAAATATTATGATAGACCTGAATTTAAAGGAGAGGCACTGGGAAGGCTATTTGAAAAAGAATATATACGAAAACAGTGACATGAAGAAGTAGATTATATATTCCCTAGGAAGACCCCATGCATATGGCACTTTTGTTCTCCTTGGCACCCAAACTTATTTATTTTAGGCCCCAGCTCTTTGAGCCTGATTGATGATGAGGCTAACCTCTAAAATCATAATTAGTATAGATGAGTAAATAGCTAACACTGGCTTAATATGTAGCCTTCTTAATATCTGCATCTTAACTAAGATGGAATTGTTATTAAAAGGACTGAAAAGAAAAAACAAAATGTCTTATCCCCAAATCTTCCAATCTTGAATGTGAGTCCACTCATTTACCATCATAGAAAGGGAAAAGAGCATGGTAAATTTAAGAATAACCCAAAGAATAAAGTATTGGGAATAATGAAGTACTGGTGTCAGTAAGTGGCTGCTTACCCCAAGGGGAGAAGGAACAGCATCTAAAGGCACAGGAAAATGTTGGCAGGAGCAAATTAGGGGAGAAAAAGACAGAAGAAAGACAATAGGCTTATACATATCCCACAAACATCCATCCAAAGAAATTCTGATTATAATCTTTTAGGTCCCAGAAGTATACCAAGAGAATTAAGTATTTAATATTCTGAATAAAAGGATCTCCACAAGAAAATATGTAAGTCTCATGTATAGGAAATATGTTCTGAAATTACAGATTCAATCTTCACTGAAACTGCAAAAGGATTATCTCACTCCTTCTCCTTCCTCTCCTTGCCCCACCTCCTGTGTGTACTTAATGGCAGGAAAAAAAAACAGCATCCAGTCAGGGTCTGTTCCACAAAGAGAGGAAGATGATGATGCTCCAGGGTACTTGGGCTTATAAGACCAAGTGAATGAGTGAAGGTTGTTGGGAAAATGAACTGGGCAAAACATTATTCCTGTTTAAGGGATAAGGAAAGAATGAAACTCCTGGGAAATAAAATGTGCAGTAAGATCAAACAAAGGATAAGAATAAAGGTAGTCATACAGAATAGTTTCCTGCAAAGTCCCATTTGAAGGTATAATTTGTCTTAGGAAAACTGTTACACATACATAGGACTATCATGATAGAGATGAACAATAAGGAGAAAATCTGAATGTCAAAATCCTTCAAAGATCAGCTAAACTCATGTTTTTCCAGGATTAGTGGGAAACATATCTAAAAGAAAATGAAAGTAATCTCAGGGAAAAGAGAATTTGTTTTCCCCTTAAGGACTGTATGATGAAAGCAACCATTTCTCTTATTTTGTGTGATGTGCCAGGTTGTAAAACAAAGAATCAGTATTTGAGCTTGCATGTGACAGTGTAATAAATGCAATTATAATCATTTGCATATTAAAGGTATTATTATTACTAAATAGCAAATATTTCCAACAAGAAAGAATTGAAAAGAATCCCTCCTCCCAAACAGGCTACACAAGCTTTTGTCAGATTTGACATAATCTGAAGCCATGCTGTGTCAAACTATCAATTGCAGAAATTCTCTAAAGCTATCACAGATCTTATCTCAATATCTTTTAAGACTCATTTGATTCCACATAATTGAAATAACCATTGGTTGTGATGTGTTAATTTTATGCATGGAAAATCATAGGGTACCAATATTATACTTTCAACCAACTACTTTTGTGGGAAAGCTGTACTAAATTTTTAGTTCCTGTGATGACTTGCCTTAAGCTACATACTCTTTATAATACTCTTTGGGGGCCCTATTTGAAACTAGTCTTAGCCCACATCGTGGTACACACCTGTAATCCCAGCAGTTCAGGAGGCTGAGGCAGGAGGACAGCAAGTTCAAAGCCAGCCTCTGCAAAAGTGAGGCACTAAGCAACTCAGTGAGACCCTGTCTCTAAATAAAATACAAAAAAGGGCTGGGGATATGGCTCAGTTTTTCAGTGCCCCTGAGAAGCAACTCCCCTCCCAAAAAAAGCACTAGTCTTAAATATGAGATCTGAGGTTTCCCTTCTCTAGGATATAGTAGCCTGTCTTCAGTACTACACATAAGAAAATATAACCTAATTTATCTTGAGTTATTTAAGATACTTTTGGTTATTTCTGCAGGACATCCCTGAAGTGTTCTATAAAGTAAAACTTCATTCAAAGATGCTGTAAACATACATTGGAGAAAACAGCATCATTAAAAAATAGTGCTGGGAGAACTGGAATCCATGTGCCCAGAATGAAATTTAATCTCTTACCCTGCACAAAATCCAACTCAAAGTAGATCAAGGACCTAGGAATTGGACCAGAGACTCTCTGCCTACTAGAAGAAAATGTAGGCCCAACTGTCCTTCATGTCAGCTTAGGAAATGACTTCCTTGACAAGACTCCTAAAGCACAAGAAGTAAAATCAAAAATCAATAAATGGGATGGTATCAAACTGAAAAACTTCTTCACAGCAAAGGAAAAAATCAAGAACATGAAAAGAGAGCATATAGAATGGGAGAAAACCTTTGCCACCTGCACCTCAGACAAAGCATTAATCTTCAGGATATATAAAGAACTCCAAAAACTTAACACCAAAAATAAGCCAAACAACTCAATCAATAAACAGGCTAAGGAACTGAACAAGTACTTCAGAGAAGAAATAAAAATGGTCAACAAATATATGAAAAATGTTCAACATCTCTAGCAATTAGAGAAATGTAAATTAAAATTACACGGAGATTTCATCTCACTCCAGTCAGAATGGCAACAATCAAGAATATAAGTAACAATAAATGTTGGTGAGGATGTGGGGAAAAGGGCACACTCATATATTTCTGGTGGGACTGCAAATTGGTGCAACCACTATGAAAAGCAATATGGACATTCCTTAGAAAACTAGGAATGGAATCACCATTTTACCTAGTTACATCACTCCTCAGTATATATCCAAAGGAGTTAAAATCAGCATACTACAGTAACACAACCACATCAATGTTCATAGTTGCACAATTCATAATAGCTAAGCTATGGAACCAACATAGGTGCCCTTCAACAGAGAATAGATAAAGAAAATTTGGTGTATATACATAATGGAATATTACTCAGCCATAAAAAGAATGACTTTATGACATTTGCCAGTAAATGGATGGATATAGAAACTATCATGTTAAGTGAAATAAGCCAACCTCAAACAACCAAAGGTCAAATGTTCTTTCTGATATGTGGATGCTAACACACAACAAAGGGGGAGGGGAAGAATAGAAGTTCAGTGGATTAGACAAAGGGGAATGAAGAGAAGGGAAGGGAAGAAGAATAGGAAAGACAGTGGAATAAATCTTACATAATTTTCCTATGTACATATCTGAATACACCACAGTGAACCTCCTTATCATATACAACCACAAGACTGAGATCCTAATTAGAATAAGGTATACTAAATGTTTGCATAAATGTCAAAATATACTTTACTATCATATGTAACTAAAAAGAACAAATAAAAAAAGATAAACCTCATTCAAAGCCTTGTAATATCTGAAACCTTCTCAACTAATGTTCTCCTATAGATTTCAAATATTTCCAAAGAATCACATATAGTCTGTAGTTTAAAATCTAAATAAGAGCTAGAAAGCTGAGACAAGAGGATTGCAAGTTCCAGGTCAGCCTCAGCAACTTAGTGAGGCCTTAAGCTAGTTAGCAAAACCCTTTCTCAAAATTTAAAAAAAAAAAAACAGGCTAGTGATGTGGTTCAGTGGTCAAGCACCTCTAGGTTCAATCCCCAGTACCAAAAAATAATAATAATAATTTAAAAATTAAATATAAATGAGAGATTTAACTTAGAGGAGGTCTGGAAAATAAAGTTAAATGTTGCTTCACAATACCATCCATATACCAGGTTTGTTATAACCTTTTAACCTACTCTTAGCACTTGATTATCATCCTTGTGCTTGTTACTTCATGGTCCCAGGCTGGTTACTGCACATTCAGCCTAATGTCTGAATTCTAGTCAAGAAGGGAAGGAAAGCAGAAGAGGTAGTGCCTAATCTCAACATATGTGCTACTGCTCAGATGCCTGTCACACAGCCACATTAACTTCAAGCAAATATGAGTAGGCAGGTTGTTGTTGTCAATGAAACTGGGGTTCGTATAGAATGGTAAGAGAATGACTACTTAGATTTCAGTAGCATTTTCTACTATAGCGTTCCTCACTTATGTCAAATTTGAGCACAATCTATCCTATAATTAAACTATAACCTTCCTGAGGTCAGGGCCATTAATTTTATTTCTTTTATATCTCCCTCCTCTCCTTAGCATACGAAAACCTTTCTATGCCTGATGCTAATTAAATGATCCAAGTAGGAAGGTATACCACACATTATCTTCTATCACTGCCTTTAATGCATTTATTTGTATAAATGTGAGTTTATTCCAGAAAAAGAGAGCAAGTACTACATATCATTTTAAAACAACATGATTTATGTTAGAATACAACATGGGTCCTGTTTTCTACCAAATAATTTTCAATGTATAATGGACTGAATGTATGTGTGCCCCCTACAAACCCATCTATTGAAACTTTAATCCCAATTTGGTTTTTTGTGGAGGCAGAGACTTTGCAAAATGATTAGGTCATAAGTGGAGCCCTCAAGAGTGGGATGAGCCCCCTTATATGAAGAGACATACAAACTAACAAGCTTTCTTTCTGCCATGAGAAGACACAAAGGGAAGGCAGCAGTCAGCAACCTGGAAGAGAGTCCTCACCTGCACCTGACTCAATTTCCATGGTTTAAAAGCCACTTGATCTATGGTACTTTGTTACAGCAACCCAAAATAAGAAGACTATTTACTTCATACTTAAAACCCTCCCTAACCTAGCCTCTCCTACCATCCTCTCCAGCTTTATAAACCCTCCCCTTTCACAAACTGAACTACTTACTTTTTAAATTCACGATCTTATTTTGTATAATATACTTGATCGAGCAACACAGAAACAAGAAATGACAAGTTCTGACTGTTGAATTTATCCCTTTGCACAGTATCCTCTTAGCACATTCAGTATCCAAATTCCTCTCTGTTCTCCATATAATCTTTTCTGATTCAATGAGATAATGAGTATGTGAGTTGGGAGAGAGAGCAGAATGAAAAGTTAGGTCCCTATGTTTGCCTTCCAAACTCAATCCTTACATATGGTCAGAGCTGTTTACTATCCTAAGACAAAGCTGAGAAATCATCAGCATTCATAGAGAGAGATTTATTTGTATTTATATCTGTTGTACTATCAAGAATCTAAAAGTACTTAACCTTATCTCTATGAAAGTCTAAAAAGAATCGGCATGGATCCAGGAAGGATTGTCTCACAGGCTACCACCATATGGGAAATAATAGCATGATGGGGCCAGGACCCTGAGGAAAGGGCAGAGGTGAAAAGAGGATGAGAAAGCTCTACTAAGTGCTATTTTGAGGCTCACTTTCTACAAGGCTACAAAGTCAAGAAATTCTATACACCATCCTTTGGATTCTAAGATTATATTTAGCTATTACCGAAAAGTCATTGTTTGCTCTTTTGTCAGAGTAAACATTTCAGATACTGTAAAGTATAACAGTGAGGTCACATAGGTTAAAAACATAGCATATAGTAGGTAATTGGTAAGTATTCTTCCAGTTCCTTAGCCTCAAAGGAGTTCCTTCTTCCTCTGACTTCACATAGCACCTTGCTTTTACCAGTCTTTTGATGATTATCATTTTGTATTTATTTTTACAATCAACTCTTCTTAGATTATAAACACCTTGAGGACAGAGAAAACCCAATTTAACCTCATAAACTCCACAAAAGCTGCAGATAATGCCTTAAAATAGTAGGTGCTCCATTACTGGATGAAAAACACTGTTAAATGAACAAATAAAAATGAATGCCTTAATTCATGCAAAGCAAATATTTCAGACATCTAAATGAATTTTTTTGCTGCCAGTTGAAACATTCCAGAAAGGTACAAAAGAAGACTTAATACTAGTGGCTATCATCTAACTAGGCACAGGCAAGCAGCCATATTTTTTTAAAAATTTTTTAGTTGTTGATCGATCTTTATTTTATTCGTTTATTATTTGTATGTGGTGTTGAGGATCGAACCCAGTGCCTCACGCATGCTAGGCAAGTGCTCCACCACTGAGCTACAGAAGCAGCCATATTTTGATTAACAAGTACTTCTTGGGGAAAACTGTATCACATTGACCATGAGGGGAGTGCAACAACTTGTTTAACATTGGAAATGAGATGAAAATGTCAAAAATCTAAATAGTAAGTGAGCCATGACCTTTAGTTAAAAACATCAGACCAAAATCAACCCAAACCATAACAAAAGGAACAAATCTCGATCCCCCTGACTGAAATACATGGCCACATGTATTCTTCCAGTGGAAACCATCACAGCTGCATCTGAACTTTCCAGAAGAGCAACATATACTACTGATTTGTGTTTTTATTTCTCACTTCATCATTTAATACCACTGGTATTGTCACTTGCACAAAAAAAGAGAATTTTGTGGTCACTTTGACACTCATAGCTCCCTGGAGACCTCCTACTGCCTCCTGTGTCAGTTATTTCTGTCCACTGCTCTAGAAGAGTGCTCCCCACTAGGCCTTTCTACATTAGTGGGTATCTGTATTCCAATACACCAATGGTTACCACATGTGACTATTAAGCACTTAGAATGTAATGGGTAAGTCTAAGTAACTGAAGTTTTAATTGAATTGAACTTTAATTAACTACAAATTAAATCGAAACAGGTTAGTGTTCATTGCATTGGGCAACACAACCATAGAATGTGTGGAAAAATAGCATCCTTCTTACAGTGCTGTCTGCTCTCTCTTCCTGCCTTCAGCCATCTGCTATTTCTCTTTATCCACTCATCAAAATTATCTGTTATTTTGTTGCTCTTGGTATTGGTTTTGGAGGTAGGGTCTTGTTTTGTCATCCATGCTGGTCTCTCTAACTTGTGCTCTTCCTGCCTTAGCCTCCTGAGTACCTAGGATTATAGATGTGTACTACTGCACTGAGCTAAGATTCTCTTCTTGTAATTCTCATTCTCCCACCAGAAAATATACACTGACTGGAATATCACATTCCTAATTTGGCTTACTTGGTAGGGCAGGGGATGGCTGCAAATAGGAGAATAATATATAACTCTCTCTGTTCAGGTTCTCTCCATGCCAAGGCATAAAATAATATAGTAGCACATTCTAATTTGGCTGTACTTTCCTCTCACCAATACCTCTCATTTTATTAGCTAGCATTCAAGACTTGTTTTCCACAGAAAATTTTCCTACATTAGCCCTGCCCATTCTCTAATTGTGATCTACTAAACTTTCATTCCTGTTTTACTACACAATCACAAAGTCAGTGATGGAACAAGGAGAAGATGGAAGAAAACAAGAAATTTTATTGTTGTTACAACCTAGTATCAACTAAAATATTGAGATACCACTGTAATTTTCTGATGACAGCTTAGTTCTTTCAAAGAACCTGAATACATACACCACAAGCAAATTATGATAAAACTCTTCCGAGTCAATTAGTGCATGCAATCAAACACCCTCTTGAACAGTGTAACTCACTATATTCATTCAAGTGCTCATTTATTACATAGCATTTGTGCACTGCACATAGCACAGAGTGATAGGGAATATAGATTATATTTGTGAATGCCTATATGGAGTGTCTTTACAGCATCCATTTGCAACCTTCCATAAAGGAAGGTTTAGGAAGAACAGGCAATAAAGGTCAAAGTAAGCATATTAATACCAGGGAAAAAAATCTAATATAAGCCTGGGCCTTATGACAGTGGTTGGGTGCAGAAAAACATATTGCATCTTCTGAATCCAGCTAGATCAATGCAAATAAACATTACCCTATTGAAAGCTCCTTTCAATAAGAAAGCATTAATCTGGATGCATATTCAGGTGCAATGAATAATCATCTTGTTAACACTTGAGTATAATCAATAATGTGCAGTCAAAAAACACCATCCTCCTTGTTCACTGTTAGTCTTAATTCCATGCCTTATTTGACATGCATGGAGCTGATTCCATTAAAGATGATGACACCACTTTCCAGGCCCTCAGTGGAACTCTTTCCTGTCCCAGTCTCACTGCGGTAGCAATCCCAAGAAAGTACTAAAATGTGAAGTTAGTTCCAAATCCATAGCTTGTATTTTCATAAATTCTACTTATGGTTTCAGTAGAGCAGAATGACAATTAGTAATTAAATATCCTAAACCCCTCCTGACACACTGTGCAAAAGCAGTTGTCATTGGGGGAATGTGGTCATATGTATAAAACATCTCCTTGTGGAAAACTATAAAAGGTGGCTATTTCCCCAACTTTATATGAAATCCCTAAGCTAAAACAGGAACCAATTGCCAAGTTGATTGTTTTGATATTTGAAAAATATCAAATATTTTCTAAGCATTTATGTGCTCATCTCTGTGCAGTTTCTAGAGATTAAAACCACAATTTAAAATATAGTTTATGCCCCCAAGAACCTTATAGTTTAATTCTCTACTTTGTATCTACCATCTTATATTAGTAATGTAAAAAATACTTAGTTAGCAATTATTTGTACTACTGCAAAATGAGGCTTTCCCTATTTTGCAGCCTGCAAATGTATAATGGAAAGTCTACATGGCATAAAGATTTACTTTTGAATTTCTTTTTATGTGAAATTCTCTTTTTCTAATACAGATAACCAACAACTAATTTTCATTTTTCTGCAGCCTTTAGGAAAAAAGGAACTAAATAACAGTACCATGTGTGTTTATAGGAGAATCTTAAAAACATACCAAATCATTTAATGGCTACTCTAACTGCTGATTAACTAATCACTAAGTACAGAAAACTACTGATAACAACTGAAACAAAAGGACAATGGAGATATTCTTCATGTTAATGTATCCCTCAGGGTGTGGCAAGGCATTCTTATTAAACACATTAAATGGTAACAAATATAGCCTGGGTATGTTTACTTGCATTACAAGAACATGGCATGGACAAATAGCAATGTAGAAAAGAGAAGGGGTCCTTTTTGTAGCTCTGAATCCAAGTAAGATATAACTTTTCCAAAGTAGTACACTTTTTTTCCTGCCCCATAGTTTGGATGTGGAATATTCCCCAAAGATTCATGTGTTGAAGACTTGGTACTCAATGCAGCAATGTTCAGAGGTGGGGCTTTTGAAAAGTGACTGGATCATGAAGGGTCTGGCCTTATCAGTGGATTAATCAATCCTTGATGGAGTCACAATTTTATGACATTAGTAGGAGTCAGTGGAAATTGTAGGCAGTAGGACTTTGTTGGAGGAACTAGGTCACTAGGGGTGTGCTCTGAAAGGAATAACTTGTCCCGAGTTGAGTTGTTGCTGCTATTGTTGTTCCTCCTCCTCTTCCTTCTCTCCCCTCCCTTTCCCTCTCTCCTTCTTGGGTGCCATGAGTTGCGTAGCTTTGTTCTGTCACACCCTCCCCACCATTATGTTCTATCCCACCACAGGCCCACAGTGATAGGGCCAAGTGACTATGGACTGAAATCCCCAAAACTGTGAGCCAAAATAAATATTTCCTCCTTTATATTGTTTTTTCTCAACAACTTTAAAAAAAGGTATTTTTTAAAGTGATGGAAAGCTAACTAACACACACATCTTGGTCACCACCAGCAAAATAACTTTGGTCCATGTAGACAGATAAGAAATATAAGGAAACTATTTGGAGATGCAGAAATACAGTCAATTTCACATTAATTTCTGAAGTTGTGCACCAAAGATTAAATCTTAAAATCAAAGATTTTACAAGGGAAAAAAATATAATACAGCTCAGACCCAGAGGGATTAGGTACAAATAAGGGCATATACAGGAAGATCTATACTTGGTCATGACCAGCACTAACTTTATTATGAAGAATAAATGGAAAGTAGCATTAGAATTCATCACATAGCAATGAAAAATGTATATAATCCTCATTATTAAGTGTGAGGCTCCATAATTTTCAACTCTTTCATTTATTATTCATAAAGTCTCCCCTATCCTGCAGATATCTGCTCCTGGAGACAGCATTAAATACCTGAACTAGGTGAGCTCTGCTTGTATATTAAAACCAAATTTTGATACTAAAGTGGGGAAGAAAACTAAGCAACCACTCTTGAATAATCTGTGTAAGTACACTTAAAAAAGGGACATTGAGTCATTTCTCACATTATCTCTAGAATTTAGCACAATGCCCAACACATAGTAGGTAATTAATAAGTGTGTTGAATGAATGAATATGTGAAACACATTGTACTAGTTCAATAATACTGGGCAGCAGTGGAGCCCCACAGTATGGCTGTATCTATGCGAAACTATTGGGTTTAAAATTTAGTTTGAATTGAATAGAAACTACATTGCCTAATTCCATCAATAAGAAGTAGAATTGAATTTGCTTACTGAATTGATCAAATAATTTATTAACATGTCTAAATCAGCTTCCAATTGTTCTGGCATCATAAGTAAATATTTATAATTAATAAAAAGTAGACTGTGGCATCAGAAATCACTCAAACTAAGTCAATCAGAAAATGGAAATAAAATGCAGCCTGATATTAGCAAGATAAATTTACAAACATACAGTTATGTCATACAGAAATATAAAAGTTGTAGACTGTCTCATTTCTAACAAGAACATATATACAGGTTATTCTGAAATGGTGTGCTGCTGTTATAATAATGTTAGGGTTTGAATGCTGATGTCCTCCCCCAAAAATCATATGCTGAAACCTAATCCCTGATATGACTATTTTAAGAGGTGGAGGCTTTTGGAAGGTGATTAATTTGTAAGGACAGAACCCTCATGAATGAAATTAATGCTGGTATAAAAGAGGCCTGAGTGAACATGCTTACCCCTTCTGCAATGTAAGGACATACAGAAGTGCCATCTATGAAGAATAGGCCATCAACAAACACTGAATTAGCTGGTACCTTCATCCTGGAATTCCCAGTCAGAACTGCAAGCAATAAATTTCTATTGTTTATAAACTATTCAGTCTAAGGTATTTTGTGATAGCAGCCTGAACAACATGAAAAATTGTAATTATATTACTGTTGGTCCTGAGATCAAATTTATACAAAAGACAGAGTGTGCACATATCCACATATTCACACACATATGCATGCATGCACATGGAAAATCTATTACTTAAAATCTTAAAGTCATGAGCAGACAAATTGAAGCAGGTATTTGCATAAAAACTGCTTTCATCACACAGAATATATGGAAGTCGAATTTCCCTAAGTTCAATATTAAGTTCATATCTTTGTTCACAACTAGGTATTTGACAAAAGTTAGGAATAGGAGGGAATTGAAGTAAGGCTAAAGTGTTACCAACTGTAGTCTATTAAAGAGAAGTAAAAATGTTACATACCTCTGTAAGATTCTGAAAATCAGGGGAGAAAATAGAATTTGACTCAGAAGTGTTATTTATACACAGTATTTACTGGGCAAAATGAAATCTACCTCCACTTCAATATTTTGGTAGAATTTTTACATAGTTACACATATCTTCAAATTTATGAAGGAGTAGATGCTATAAAATAAAAGAAACAATGATGGGTATTCCTAAAGCTCCAATGTGGCCAGTGAAATAGGGAGAGCAATGTTATTTCATAGAAATATTTTTATTGAACAAACTTCAACGCTGTAAAAAACTCTCTACATAGATCATGCTTTTAGCTGATTCAAGTTTCCCATTTTCAGAATTGCACTTTCTACTCTGCTTTTGCCCATATTGATTTCAATTAAGTTTCATCTCTAAAACCCTAAGAAATTTCATATTGTGTTCTTCTTTCCTTAGTGAATTTTCCCCCAAACGTCTTCTCTCTGCTTTAATCACAAAACAGGGAATACAAGAAACAGCATGATCTCTTCTTAATAAATACTCTGAGATTTTAATTCTTTCTTTCATATATGTCCCTAGGAAGAATCCTTCTCTAGGTTTTCTTATAGGATAACTTTTTATAAAGGTGGTCATTGATTTGGAAAAGGAAATAGGGTGGGAAGCCAGCCAGGCACATAGCCCCCTTCTTGGCCACCTTCCTGTTGCAGCTGGTTATCTGGAGGCTGGGCAGTATGTAAAAATATCATGCTGGAATGGCTAAATTTGTGCTTCTGTTTTCTCCCTGGAAACCTATTTTTTTAAGAAACCCTGAATTTTAAGTTGATCATTGTTATTATTATAAGAACTCTTACCTACTTTTAAATGCTGAAAATTATCTTAATTGAACCTTTTTAGAGGAGGCAACCTACCCACCATTTTGAATAAAGCTTTAAATGGCTAATGGCATTTGACAACATTCTGGTTGAATTTCCAACTGTGATTTTCCTTTGATTAAAATAAATAAATAAATAGTGGAGCACCAACTCTGTCACCTGAGCATTGTTAAAGCTGACATTTGCAAAACAAGTATGCTAATATGACATTTTCCTTTTTTCTTGGTACTTTGGTATGATCTGACAATGAACCAAGACGACTTTCCTTGAAACCTTTGGTATTTGACCAAGTGCCACCTATATATCAGTTGCTTTCAGATTATTGTCATTTTTCTTGCCTCCCTGCCATGAATTAAAGGAATAGTCCACAATAAAACTTGAGCAAATTTCTCAACCTCACCAAAAGTAACACAGAGCACTATATAGTCAGTTCAGAGACTATTTTAATAGATTTGCAATGCCCTTTTAGTCAAACAAAATACTATAACTATTGTGAAACAGTTTTTTTTTTTGCACATACGTGGACACTCTGTTTTACCCCCTGGAGATTAGAAATAATTTAGCAAAGTTGAGTTATCCACTTATAAGCTAGTGTGTCTCTCTTTCTGTTAACTTTTGCTGGTAAACAACATTAATTCAACACTACTAATCTGCCAGTGAACTTCAAGTGGCTAATTGTTTTCTCTGTAATGTTCATAAAATATATGCTCAACATGAGGAAAGATTATATTGACCTTTGGAAGAACAAAACTAATTCACATCCTAGATAAGAAAATTATAGTCTTCAAATACACTCTGCTGTCTAGTTTGGTATTGGCCTATGAGCAAAAAAATATTTTTTACAATTTGAAACACATTTTACAAATCAATAATATTTAATGTATGTGAAAATTACATGAAATTCAAAATTCAGTGTCCAGAATATTCATTTACGTTCATATATATGTATATATGTGTGTGTGCATATATATATGTAAAAAATTACTTATGCCTGTTTTCATGAAACAACAGCAGTTGAAGAGTTGTGATAGAGACCATCTAGGTCACAGTCTAAAATTTACTACCAAGTAAAACATTCATTAACCCTGGTCTAGAGTCATATTTAATTAGTTTAGCCTTATTCAGTTCTATCCCCTAAATATAGCTGCAAAAGTACAGCTTTCCAATGCTTAACACTTAAGCAGAGATAAAATTGATATTCTTTAAAAATAAAACAACCAATCAATAAGCACAAATCAATAAAAACTCTACCAAGAATAAAGTCTACACTTATTCTGTGTGAATTTGATTACACTACCTTCCCTTTGTTGCTTCTATAAAATTGAAGTTGAATGATATCCTTTCTCTGGTCTTGTTCAGATCTAGGAATCTAAGATTTTCTCCTTTTTAAAAATTTCTTATTTACACAGCAAAAATATCTTTAGTATCTAGTAAGCTCTTCCTTCTAGAGTACTTGAGTATTTATGTAAGAGCTCATTCCTTACCAAGTACTTGACTGAAATAGTTAAGTGTTAAGCTATTAGAGATCTCTTAGAAATAAATGGTGGTAATTCTGAAATGATCCTGAAAGTCAATTGGACATGGAATCCAAGTGCAGAAAGCAGATTTACATGTGAGTTTTCTGATATATATCTATTTGTGAAAACATGTTACTCAATTCAAATTAACCCCCATGTTTATGCTAAACTCACCTTTTGTCTTGATCCACTAAACAAAGCATGTAAATTAGAACATTCCTACCTCAAAGGTTGTCTGTGGAACAACATTTGCATCCTCTGGGAACTTGTTAGAAATGTAGACAATCAGGCCCAGCCCAATATACTGATTTACATGTATATTAAAATTTCAGACTCCCTGGTGTAGAATAGTACTTTCCAAATGTTGGAAAGTAAGGCATCAGAATCACCTGGGGGTGCTAAGTAAACATGCATATTGGTTGGCCTGAATCAGAATCTCCTGAATGAGGTTGAAAAATCAAGTTTTAGAAAGTATTCCAGGTGATTGTTATAATATTATGTGCATAATATCATTTGAGAACACTGGAATAGTGGTTAAGAACAAGACTTTTTTGGCAGAACATTCCACGTTCTCCCACTTACTTTGATATCATGTTACTTGAATTTTAGCTCAGTTTTATCATTTGTAAAATAAGCATTACAAGAGTACCCATCTTACAAAGTTTAGTGGAAGAATCAAATGCAGAATGACTGTGTCTTGCATACATTAAGAACACAATAAATGTTTACCTCATAACACCAGGAATTATCTCTACTACCGCCAGCTACAGTAGCAGGAGTGATGAAACATAAAACTGAACATAGAGATGGGAGGAAAAGAGATCATATGAGGCTTTGTTTTCCATACTAATCAACTTGTGCTTTATTCTGAATATATTGGAGAATGTTTCTAAGCAGAGAAGTTACCCAAATTTGATGAAATTGGCCTTGTGGTTGGTGAGGTCCTCCAGATCAAAAAAGGTCAGAGGTATCACCTAGTTCTCTCAATAGGCTTGTGATATTGTATTTCATAATAAGAAATATTCAACCCCAGCCATCTCCAATGTCTAACTTAGATAATAGTTGATCTGGGGCTCAAATGTCTCCTGGCCTCAGATTTTAGCAACAATTCCAGAGTTCTCTGAGATTAGGAATGACCCAATATAAGACCTTTAGGTCTTTCTATTCTGGCAATAAATAAAACATGTTGGTTAAGAATAAAGAGAAGGATGAGACAAAAAAATCAAAGATCTGGGAGGAAGCCAATTACTACAGTTTGAAAGTATGCTTCCCTCCAAAATTCACATGTTGAAACTTAAACCCTAAGTTGATGGTATTAAGAAGCGGAGTTTTAGGATCAAATTAGGCCATGAAGTCTTTGCCTTCATGTATGGGATTAATGACCATATAAAACTACTTGGGGGCATGACTTTATCCCTTTTTTGCTCATCTGCCATATGAGGATACTGCATTCACCCCTCCTGCCATTTTAGAATGCAGCGAGAAGTTGACTTCTGTGAGGTTTAGAGAAAACCCTCGTCAGGCACAGAATCTTCTGGTTACTAGATCTCAGAGATCCCAGCTACTAGATCCCAGCCTTCTGAAATGTCAGGAATAAATTGATATTGTTTATAAATTACCCAGTTGGGGGCTGGGGTTGTAGCTCAGTGGTAGAGCGCCTGCCTCGCATGCGTGAGGTACTGGGTTCGATCCTCAGCACCACATAAAATAAATAAAATACAGATATTGTGTCCATCTACAACTAAAAAAAATATTTAAAAAAAATTACCCAGTTGAAGGTATTTTTTTATAGCAACAGGAACAGACTAAGACACCGTAACTGACTGCAGGCAAAAAAAAATTGCATAGAACTAAGCATCTTCATAGAAGAGAAGTATTTTGAGTTGGGTTCAGAAAAAAGTTAAATGTCTGTCAGAAACAATAATACATTAGAAAAGTGAGGAGATATATACACTCAGGAAGCTGGCTGTTTTCCATTTGTAATTTGCTTACTTATTTTACACTTCTCAATAAAAATTTGTTTTCATTTGTTTGTGTCTTCCAGAGTGAAGCATTTGAGTCTGTTTGCTCCTGCTCTTTTTATATCCTTATGACCTAAAAGTTTAAAAAAAGCTATTAAGGGCACCAAAAATGGCTTACATACAAGAAGTCTTTAGTTTAATACAACTTATTTTGGCAAGATTCAAATTTGGTATAAAACCCTGAAGAAATTATTGTGATGACCTTTCTCAATTTTTTATTTAGATAGGACTTCTAAATATGCTTACATAAAGAGTTTTACCATTGTTTCCTATAAATAAGCTGTGTGACTTTGGACAAGCCACTTTACTCCTCTAAGTGTATAATTTTCCTACTCTAATGTGTCTGGCAGCTCAAAAGATCTCAGTTTCTTCCAATCCTGAATATATATTATCCTTCAAAATCACCACATACAATTTACACTTAGTCTCAAACTAGCCACTGATGGTCCTAAGTCACATGACTCATTCAGAATATAATGCAGATATCTACACACAGAGTAAAATAATGAACCATGATAAATTTGAGCAAATATTTGGTTGATAGTCTTTGGGGAAGTAGTTAGCAATACAGAGCTTCTTTTGCTGGAATGAAACGTCTGTCTGCAGGGCTGTCAATCTTCCAAATATTGAAGCTACTTGTTACCAAAAAAAGTGATTGGTTTCTTACTGCTTTATAACTTTACTGATTACCTTGTCCTTATCTGAGATCTGCTCAAATACATCTAGCAATTAAATTGCTTTCCTTGCTTCCTCTTGTGGGAGTCTCTATTGCACACATGTGAAAACTGGAAGAAAATAATCAGAATCAATTTCTTTGGAGGAGAAATAAAGGAGGCAAAAATGAATTAGCTGATGCTCACAGATTTTTGCTATACTGACATGATTTTCAACATTCTAGAGCATTTCTGGACAAGATCCCAAGGGTTATAAATAGAGGACTATGCTCATTATTGTATGTGGTGATGCTCTTCTGGCAGAACCTTGAAGCAATCTTGATCAACTTGGGAAGTACACTCTAGTATGTTGCTTGGTTGTATTTGTTAGTAGGAAATGTTATTCTGGCATTCATAGAAAATTAATGAAGTTGACAAATACATTATGAAACAAACATTACCTACCTAGACATCTGTAATTAGAACTACGATGAAGAGAAATGGCTTCCATTACTAAAATTTCTGGCCCTTTTTCATGGCATATTAATTCATCTTGATTCACTTACTACCCACAACTGCAACCACTAGGAAAATGATTTTCACCTATTTAGCAAGTAGCTAAATATGTATCTTATCTAAATCTTTAGCAGAAAACAAAACTAGTTTGGAACTCACAACAATTCAGAAAGGAAACTTGTTAAAGTTTACTTTTTGGCACTGGGGAAAAAACTACATGAGACAGGAGCACTTTACAGTGAGCTACATCCTCAGCCTTATTTATTTACTTATGTATTTATTTAGAAACAGGGTCTCACTAAGTTGCTTAGGGCCACCTCTTTCGTCTCCCTACAATGGCAGATAACATCTATTGCCCAAGTTTCATTGCAGGACCATCAAGCCCTACACTTCCTAACAGCAGACAAAGGAGGAACATGCCTATTCCTGAAAGAAGAATTCTGCTGCTAGATCAATGAAACTGGAATGATAGAAAAAAAAATATCAACACCCTTCGTCATTTCAATGAAAATAAGTCAGGTTTGATAGAAAACATCAAACACCTTTAGAATATGACTGATCAGATGTCAATAAGCCCAAAAGAGATAAGCTCATGGGTTTTCTTTTCAAAATTCCCTTGTATAGTATACTTTTCCTGATTTGCCTCCCCCTGCCATGTCTGTTCAAATTTATTCAATCTCAAATCCAGCAGGTTTCTAATCACACATTTAATCAGCTTCTCCTCAGAGATCTTCCGATTCTCAAGGAGGACAATGACTCGCCTACAACTGTTTCTTGAGACTCTACTCCAGGATTCTTGGCTCCTCCCTCCACACCTACACTTGGGAAACTGGCCCCACCAGCTGGTGATGCTAAGACCAGAAGGCACCTTTCAGACTTTTCACTTGGGAGACCCTAACCTCTGGAGCCTGGGTGCTCTACCTTCTTCCCCCTACCCCCATCCCGCTCGACAGACGTCGCCCCAAATCTGCTAGAAGTAGTCAGAAGAGATGTTTTCCCTGTTCCCCTCCTTATAAAACCGAAAATGGGGGAATGTAAGGTAAAAAGAGCCCTCTCAATACCGTTTGGGCCCCTCCCCTCTCTAAAGCTGAGGCAGTTCTCCAGTTTCTCGCTGGAGAGAACAAAGCCTGGCTGCTCAGGTTACTACATCAAAGAAGGTCACCGCCAAACCACAAATGCTTATCTATCACGCCAGTTTTGAAGTGACCAATCCATACCCCACCACACATTCATAGCGGGCCCTATAAATTCCATGCCCTGTGTCCCCTCTGCCCTTTCCTCTCCTTCCTTCTTCTGGGCGCCCACCTGCACAGACCCCCACCATGAATAAAGATCCCTTGGCTATATGGAGCGTGTTGCCTCTGGTTTGGAGTGGACTCCACATTTTTAATCTTTCACTAAGTTTCTGAGGCTGGCCTCAAACTTGCAATCCTCCTGCCATAGCCTTCCCAGTTGCTGGGATTACAGGTATGCACCATCACATCTGGCTGGTTTACATTTTAATATATGTGTATGGGGTGTGGAATATACTAAACAAATGACTGGTGGTCCTAAGCATACATAGGTAACATCCACTGTCAACTCTGCAGGAATATTTACTGACATTCTATGTCTACATCTGTATGATCAATGAATAATGGCAATGATTCTCTAGAGATGGTTCAGATCAGTGAGAAAACTGTGGATGCAATGTTTATCCTCCAAATGGTTCCTTCCAACTGATGCTTTGCTTAAAACTTACCAGACAACACACAATGTAGACTAGTATAGCATTATGTATTACATCAATAGGTGGAACTATGATACCCATTTGATGTCATCAACTACATGAGACATCTATATGAAAGAAAAGGAAATTAATTCTGTATGAGTACAAAGTCTTAACTAGGACTAAGTACAGGAAAATTACAGGGAGATTGGATTTAAGTCAACATTTAGGAAGAATTTTTCAACAATGGAATAGGCTTCCTATTTTAAAAAAAAGCATGTTCAATCATTGAAGAAGGGTTTTCAATACTGGGTAAAAATTTGAACTAAATTGTTTCTAAGTTCCCTTCTAATTCTGAAATTCTATTTTCTAAGACTGTTTAACCTACTTGAGAAAATTAATTTTAAGTATTTTGTAAATGCCAATGAGAAAAAAGAGGAATTACAAATTATTATTATTTCTTAAACACAAGGAAGGTCTATCCAGAATCTGTGTTTGTTAATCTAATTTAATTATCTGTGCTTGAATAAGATAAAATTGCATTCTTCAAAACTATTTTGTTATTTTTGACTGGACTTTCTCTCCTGGGATACCTGTCACAAAAATTGCCATTCACTCAGAATTAGTAAAGACTTAGCACATGACTTTGAGAAAAACAGATGAACATTTCAGAAGATTGCAGGACTAGAATGATTAACTGGCTTTTTGAAACATTAAGCTTTTCCCAAAACACAAGTGTTAATGCCTCATTACACATTTAATACACATTTCTTGAGTACCTTTGGTCTACCTGGAACCATACTAAGCTCTGGGAATAAATACAATGGAAAATAAAATACACACAACCCCTTTTATCATGTAATTTGTAATTAACCACTGTAACTTTAGTGAAAAAAACGCATTTGAACTTAACAAACGGCATCTCCCCTTCTAACTGGCAGAAAGTCAACAACAAGCAACTGGAAGAAAACCTACCATACACAAACAAAATGATATTGGAACAAAGACTGTTCAGACTGTCCTTAGATAAATGTATGGTTGTGTAAAGTGTGGAAAACATTAAAATAATTCCTTTTCATAAAAATAAGGAAAATAAGGAAGGCATGCAGGCAGAAAATGTAAGTAGTATTCTTAATTATTTAGGAATCATACTCAATGAACACGCAAGCCCTTGGAAGCAGGTGAAAACAAAGAGAAATTCAAAACAGAGGAAACAGAGACATCTCTTAATATGTTTTTAAAAAAATATAATACTCATGAGGCTATGAGTAGGCACAAGTTAGGTTTACTTAAGTATGTTCATGAATTATATAATCTTTCACCAAGACCTTGTAATCTGAGGTCTCTGAATGAATTTCATGAATCTACAAATGTGTGTAAAATGATGTATGCATACATAATCTGTGGAGAGAATTTTCAGTTTTTTTCCAAATTCCCAAAAATGACCTACAGCCCATTCTACCCAATATAATCACAAAGTTAAAAAAAAATCACTGATTTTAAAGGCAACATGGTGAAAGGTACCAGAAAGGCAAGAAGGGCTATTGGCAGAATTAAGGCTTTATAGTACAGGGAGAAATAATGACTAGTTAAGCACTTTAGCAGAGTGCCAGCACTGTTATGAGCCAATTTACAAATGACGGCAAGTCAAGGTTATGCCTTTAAAAAAACTGAAATTGTCCTGATGATGACACATTTAAATACATGATTGATAGGAATGAAGTTGATGAGAATTTGCTACCTCCAAAAGAACCATAGATGATTATCACACTTAAACAAGCTATGTTGAGGCTACTTATATCTAAATCATCTTGGGAGAATACCAGGAATGGATATGTTGATTAGAGTAATGGAGGGTCTTTTCTAAAATCCTGTGGTTTCGAAGGAAAACTCTATAGGAGGATAAAACTCAAACTTTCATAAACATAACCCTATCTCAAGGTCACTTAAGGGAAGAGAAATACTACTTCACTTACATACCAGCATGTATATATAGCTTTGTATATTTAAACATGTATTTAAATAATCCTCTTTCACTTTACCATCAGCATCCACAAAGAAATCCCATTTAATATGCTCTTTGTTCCTACAGTCTGGCAGAATTCATGGTTTTAATTCACCAACTAAATCTCAGGTCATCAGTCTACCAATTATTCCCATGCATCATCAATCATATAAAAGAGAATAGGTTTGATCCATGTTTTTTCTAGAGTGAGGAAAATGAGCACCTGCTTGTGATTTGTAAATTCTATTTGTACGATGACTGTTTGGGATAAGAGGATGGGTCAGACGTGGGCTAACTGGTTCAAAAGGACTAGATCTTTAATTATGTTTACTTTCTAACATAGGAATCTTACCATCTAAACTAAGTTACTTTATGACTTCATTATGAAAATGAATCCTGAAATATGATCATAGGAATAAAGTTTCCCTGACATGCTTCCCCTCACCTCTAATCTTTCTTTCTCTGCTTAAGCCTCTGGTTTCTATCTTTATCTTTTTTTTTTTTAAAGAATCACTGTTTCTCTCCAGTGGGACAAAAGTACCCCAAGTAAAGGCATCCTGGCAGAAATTAATCCTTTATCTTTCCTACCACACTACAATGAAATACTATATGAACTTAAGGGAAATAAGTAAATAGGAACCATGAACATTATTTCATTGGAATGACTATACATGCTCCATTTCATTTTGGCTCAGGATGCTCTTAGGTTTAAAGCTTTCAATTTTAGGAAAGGCTCATAAATATTTATCTTTGGGCAACATCCAAATGCAAGGCTTTTATCAGGTCCTGGGCCTTGTACAGAACAGAAAACAGGTTTATTTACTGTCTGCCCTTCCCACACTTCAAATGTTAGCTTTATGAGAACTCAGATTTTGGTTTGTTCACTAACATATTCCTGAACCTAAAACAATGCTGGGAATCTATTAGATGCTCAGCAAATATTTCCGGAGTGCATAAAGGAATGATATGATATATGTGTGTTGCAGACTTATCCAACTACATTTTGCTAAGAAATTTCTTTTGGATTTTTATTTATAAATAATATCTCACATATTATGTAACATTTTTTCACATTGGCCATTTAGGTTCTTTGATTTAATTCAGGAACCACTATGCCAAGTTCCCAGAGAGCAGTTGGCATCTGCCTTATTATCATCTTTTGTAATTCTCCAGGCATTTAAGCGGGGGTCAGTCTGGGTCACTCTATGGATACTCCCTGTGTCTGGTTGTGGCGCAGGCCTTATTTTGCAAGTTTTAAAATTTAAACCTGTTTTCCAAGCACTCTCTGTTTACAAGTATAGCTGCTTTCTCTCTTCCTTTTTTCCTCCAAAGCCCAAAAGGAAGCATTTAAAAAACCCCTCCAAGAGCTTGAGTGTTTGACTAGAGCAAATCTTCTTGTTAGAACTTGTATTGTTTGTTCAAAACAAAACAAAAACCTAATCTTCTAAAGGTCATTCTTGTTCTAAGGGTTACCAATTTTCCTCTTGTGCAGTTCTAATAAAAGAAATATGTACGTACTGTTGAACTAGATACACTCCAGGGATCAGATATTAAATAGACTGTCACAAGGTAACCTGGATACAAACAGATGGACAAGTGCTGGATCTTCAGCTGCACCATTCAGTGGGGTTTCCTTTAGCCAATTTGAATGTCTCTGAGGATGAGAGCCTTTACACCTGACACATCTGTGCTCCAGATCCCCTGCCTTCAAAATGACTTTTTTTGAGTGTTATTGGAAACAATGACATTAAGATAATGGCAGGAATGACAGTAAGGCATACACAAGGGAAGGAAAATAAATGAAATCAATTAGCATTATAAATATTGGTTCCTGTTTCACATGTCTTTCATGTCAATTACGTATACACAACATCCTGATGCTCAAAGTGTTAACCACTTTGCTTTGATTAGATATAAAAAAATAGAAAAAGAGAGGGTGCCTCTTATTTGCTATTCTTAATCAGTCTCTTTTTAATGCCCCTTAACTTTATAGAGAAACAAAAATGCTTCAATATAATCTATTGTTTGTGAAAAACGAAAAAAACTCAGAAAATAAGAGGTTTAAATTAGTTCACTTCATAGAAAAACCACATGCTCCAATTTACTTGATTTAATGGAAATCCACTCATAGCCCTGTATAAATGAAGACAAAATGTGCATAACCAACAGCCCTGTTAAAATGGGCAGTAGCAGAATGTATCATTTTGAGGTCAGCTGTCATTCTGTTTGAATGGGTCCCTTAACAGATCACAGAGCAGATGGAAAAGGCCAGTATGACATGACTCTCTGACTTAATTATAGCATTACCAAGACAGCATATGGACTTTGTATGTACTGGAGAATTTTATTCAGTGAATTTATTTCCACATAAATTCTGTGATGTGCTTCATTTGGTTTTACATTACCTTCAATATTTATATTTCACTTTAATTGAATCATTTTTATCTATGGATTAATAGGTCAGGCTGTTCTACCAATTATAGCTGACTCTTATTGAAACCCAACTTTTTTTTTAATAAAAAGGTGTGGTATTTGAATTTATGTCTTATTCAACATCCCTCAATTTAGAATACTATTACAGCTCTTCCTACAGCTGTCATTCCTGAAATTAGGGAGAATGGTCTTAATGTGCCAGGGATTTGACATCGTCTAAGGTCTGGAGGATAGTACTCATATTTGCTTTCAAGAAACTGATTGGTCTACCCATGGTAAAATGCACAGCAGGGCCAAAATTCCCAAAGAGAACTCAATCAATTTTGTGGGAAACACATCACCTTACAATCCTTCCCAAAGTCAAATCCATGGGAGTTACTGATCTAATTCATTTAAAAAGGAGTTGGAGAGCTTTGGGATTTTACTGCAAATCTGTCACACGCAACTCTGCATGGACACGGTATGCATCACTGGAAAATAATTTAAAACTTCTGCAGACATCGGGGAGTATAGTCTAAGTGCTAAATTTAGGTGACAGCACAGATAAAACAGGAAGTGAAATACTGCCCAAAGAAACCAGCCCTTGACTTGGTCAAAGCCAGAATTTAGATCCACAGTCCACAATATATCAGCAGCTGTAATTTAACTGGATTCCCAGAAGAGCAATAAAATGGTGGCTCGGGAAGAAGGCAGTAACATCATACACACCAGCTTTGGCTTCCACTCCAAATTTCCAGATCATACTCTTGATCTTTGCTAAAAGGGAGATTTAATTTGAATTCAAATAAATATTAAGGCAAAGAGACAAATGGGTGATGTTCAGATCACAAAGATTTAAAGGTTATTTCATCTACCTGAAATTACTAGAATAACTCAAATGTGATTTGAGTTTTCTTCCCACCTACCTAGGGGCACACATATTTCCTGAGGTTCAATTCCTTTATTCCTATATAAGTTAACTGGAGGATTTGAATATATGTATCCAATACATATATAAGGGATTTTTTGGTTTAAACAAACTTTCTTTTTCCTCCTAAAGAAGCTATCTTGCAGTCCACAGTTCACAAATTCATTGTGACAGTGTGAGAATCAACAGAGTAGTAGTCAGTAGCACAGGCTCTGGTGTTATACTGTCTGGGTTTGAGTCTTTTTTTTCAATTTTTTTTAAATAAAATAATGCATTTCAAGTCATAGGACACATATAGAGCACAATTTTTCATTTCTCTGGTTGTAAACAAGACAGGGTCACACCATGTCTTCATACATGTACCTAGGGTAGTGATGTCCATCTCATTCCACCATATTTGCTACCCCATGCCTTCTCCCTTCCCCAACCTCTCCTTGGCTCTATCCAAAGTTCCTCCATTTCTCCCATACTCTCCACCCCCACTCCCATTATGGATCAGCATCCACTAATCAGAGAAAACATTCTGCCTTTGGTATTTTGGGATTGGCTTACTTCACTTAGTATGATGTTCTCCAGTTCCACCCATTTACCTGCAGATGCCATAATTTTATTCTCTTTTATTGCTGAGTAATATTCCATTGTGTATATATACCACAGTTTCTTTATCCATTCATCTATTGAAGGGCATCTAAGTTGGTTCCACAGTTTAGCTATTATGAATTGTGCTGCTATAAACAGTGAAGTGGCTACATTATTGTAGTAAGCTGTTTTTAAGTCTTTACAGTATAGACCAAGGAGTGAGATAGCTGGGTGAAATGGTGGCTTCATTCCAAGTTTTTAAGGAATCTCCATACTGCTTTCCAGATGAGTTACACCAATTTGCAGTCCCACCAGCAATGTTTGAGTGCGCCTTTTCCCCTACATCCTTGCCAGTACTTATTGTGCTTATATTCTTTGTAACTGTCATTCTGACTGGAGTGAGATGAAATCTTAGAGAAATTCTGATTTTCAATTCTCTAATTGTTAGAGACGTTGAACATTTCTTCATATATTTGTTGATCAATTGTGTATCTTCTTCTGAGAAGTTTCTATTCAGCTCCTTAGCCCATTTATTGATTGGGTTGTTTGTTTTTTGGTGTTAAGTTTCTTGAGTTCTTTATATATCCTGGAGATTAGTGCCTTAGATAAGTCACTTATTTGTGTCAAAATTTTCCTCTCAGTAAAACCTGGGACAACAATAACATCTATTTCATACGGTTGTGGTGAAATTTATGTAACAGTTTATGTAATACACTTGAAAAGAGCTCCATAAATATAGCCATTTTAATTATCAGAGTAATTAAATTGCTGTATTCAATTGTCATGATCATTATCATTACAATAATATCTATATTTTATACATTGTTCAATTTGTCAGAACAAAACTAATTCATCTAGCTTAAATTATGTTACTCACAGCTGTATGTTCTTTCTCAGTACCCAACACCTACTGGGTGGACACACATGCTGGGAGTGAGTCAATCCATTGACTGGCAAAAGCCAATCCAATTTCCTTCAGAATTTAAACAATGACAAACAAAAACATTGAAGACTGCAATACGTTCAACAACCACCTGAAGTCCCTGATGCCCTGATGAACTGGAGGAATGAGGAAGTAGATATAAAGAGCCAGACAGTGGAAATAATTCTACAGAATGAGGAAAAGAGCAGCTATGCAGAAAGAAGCAGAAATTACAAATCATGTGTTTGTGGAGACCAAAAGATGGGTAGATGAGCTTTCTGACAATTTCCAATTCCCCATAAGATAGGGTTCCATATGACTCCCTCTACTCTTAGAATGCATTTTCCTTTCCTCAGCTGAACTTTTGATAATTTCTATTCCTTGCAATCAACCCCTAAGTCACATGTTGTGTTTTAATTGTATTCAAATCCTTCCTGTTTGCTTCCTCATTTTTTAAACCCTGGCCTAAGTTCTTTCCAACAGGAGTCATATATGTTCAAATTGATTTATTGAACTGTATAAAATACAACAGAATCCTGTTGCAACAGAGCTTGTAGCTAAAACTTGGCTATAGCACAGGTCAAAGCGTGTCCTATGAAATGTAACAACTGCACTGCACCTGGTTTCTCTGCAAAGCTGGCATCTATGTCATCTTTCCCCAAGATACTGGCTTGACCATGCAGGTATCAGTAACTCACCTACAGAACCACATATCTTAAATTTACATACTTTTAGATAAGAAAAAACAGAAGCACCTTATCATTTTAGTTTCCACATCTCATTTGTATTAGGGTTGTGCAGCATGTTTTCTAAGCTATTGCATATGATGGACATTTCATAATTTATTCACACATCTCTGCTGATAGGGGAATAGCTATCTATGCATGAGATTCCCCAAACAAGAATAGTCAGCTATCATTTAAACAACCAGTCTGAATAAATGAAAAGCAATATATATTTCAGAAGAACAGCAAACATTGTGTATAAGTCCATGGAGATTTTAAGCTTTCGTAATATTGTTTTTCTTTCTCTTTTTCTTCTTCTCTTTATTTAGCTAACTTGGCATTCTGAAACATACGCACAGAGCTGAGATATCCAAAAAAAGGCTGAACTGCTCAGACCATTCAAGTGGTCTGACTGTAATCACCTCTTAGGAGTACATTTAATCCTAACATAAACTCAATTTACTTGCACACTTGTGAGTGGAATAAATGGGTTACTCACTCCATATTACCAGCTACTTCTAAGAAAAGAAAAAGGAAATATAGTTGCCTGGAGATGTCTTTGCTTCTCATCTCACCAGCCCCAGATACAGAGGATCTTAGTACTATTATCTTGAGTTTCTTTCTATCTTTATTCTGCACAGTTCTACATGGTAGAAAATGGATCACTGTACTATATGTATCTAAATGATGTTAATGACCTGAACAAAAAGCCTAAGCCTTGGCTTGTTTATTCAGTGGTGTGGTTGGTTTACTGTCTTTCAATTCTTATGAACAGAAGAAACAGGTTGGGGTAAACAGTATAGTCTCAGGGCCAGAGCCCATTCAATCACATGAGTGCTTAACCATGTCTATTTGGGGAAGGCAACTGCATGCTTTAAGGAATAAAGCCAAAGGATTATTACTACTTTATTAAAATCAAGATGTTAGGAAAACAACATTACTTAGAGATCCTTCCACAATCCCAAGACCCCAAAATAAAATGTTGCATTGTCTCTACCATACCAGTCCCCCCACCCCTGATCACATTCACTGGTTTCCCACCAAAATCCTACACAAATCCAGTCTTAACTATCAGATAATGAACCTTTACTTCTGTACTAAATTTATGATAATAAAAGTACTTTTCTTATCTTCCTCTCAAAACCTTACTTTCAAATCACAAAACATTTTGAATGATAATTTTGATATGAAAATAATATCAAAACACACACAGTGATGAAGTATGACAGTAATAAGTTCCCCAAACTTGAAGGTCTAAAATGGTTGTGAATGGTGTTTCAAAAAGATGTCATTGTATCAAATCACTCTCTAAGGAAAAACTTAATATTTTAAAGGAGTCTTTCAGAAATATCTTGGCAATTACACTCTGGACCTAAGTGAAACTGAAATTGTCCTGCAGGTACATTTGTCAGCAATGTTAAGTCAGCCAAGAAGAACTGGGGCTCCAGATAATGGTTATTTTGTGAGCTTGAGAGTGAAAAGCATGAAAGCCTTTGCTCTACAATTCTAATTTCCTACCAAAAATTAGTTCTGTATTAGAGAAATGTTCTTGGCAAAAAATTTAAATCTTCCGAAGTTTACTTAAATAAAAAAGGTCACTTCAGACTTCAGTCACCTTTTAAGTGTTTTCATGTAGTTTTGCTGTTCTGTGAATGAACCACATAAATTCTTGTATTCCTAGCATGCTTTTCTTGGGCCCTAGACTTGCTTCTTTGCTGATTTCATACCAATTCATCTCCCCGTTAGTCCCATCAGTAAGTATAAGCACTGTGGCTGTCAACAACACAAGTTATAGCCAACTCTATCTAGAAATATCAATGTGATATGGAAAAAATATGCAGGATACATTATACAAACTATGTATATAACTGTAAAATGTTAATAACAGGCACCATTTATGAAGTACCTACTTTGTGCCAGGCACTTCATATATATTTTCTCCAATTTATCAAATGTTCAAGCTAATTCTTATTTCTTATGGTTTGGATATTTAAAATGCCCTGAAAATCTCAGGTGTTAAAAGCATGGTCCTCAATGTAGAAATGTTCAAAAGTGGGGATTTTAGGCAATGCTGAGAGCTGTAACCTCATCAGTGGATCAATCCATTTGATGCATTAAAAACTGAATGGACTATTGGGTGGTAATTTTAGGTTGGTTGGAAATGACTGGAGGAAGTAGGTCAATGGGGGCATGCCCTTCGAGATTATATCTTGCCTCAGACTCCTGTCTGTATGTCTCTCTCACTCTGTTTCCTAGCTGCCATCAGCTAAGCAGCTTCATTCTGCCATGCCATTCTGCCATGATATTTGGCCCAAAGTAATGGAGCTAGCTGACCACGGACTGAAACTCTGACACCATGAGATAAAATACACTGTTCCCCTTCTCAGTTGTTCTTGTCTGATATTTTGCTCACAGTGACATAAAGCTAAGATATTATCTTCATTTTAGAAATCAAACAATGGAATATCAGAAAAGTTTGATAAGTTTCCATAGACCACATGATTAGTAAATAAAACTAGATTTTGTTCCTTGAGTTGTCTAATAGAACTCCTAACATTTGGCATAACTGTGTGAAATACTTAGCATATATTATCTCATTTAATCCTTACATTCATTCTAGTTGTTATGGGAACTCTTCTGCCTCACTGCTTAAATTTCCATAGAAAGCAAGGAGAGGAACAATTCCACCTTTTCTCTATCCCTCACCACTCCTGCCTAAGGAAGAAGAGCAATATATGGTTGGCAAGACTGAAAGAAGGAACTAGACAGGCATCATTCATTTACTTCTGAATTTTCAGTGTTTCTTTTGGGAAACTCATAGATTCCCAGTTCAGACATTAGGAAATATTTGCCTTTGAAGGGTAGGACTGTGGTTGTTCAGTTTCTCATGTGACCAACTGGTTGGGTAACTTTAATTCTAGATGAAAGCAAATTGCAGTAATTAGTCTCCAGTTTCAATCAACATTGTTAATAATGAGACTTATATTTTAATCTGTGTTTTCATGACTCAAAGAGTGGCTTCTAACACAAAATATGAAAAGAGGAATGGTTTTCCATCCTAAAACCCCAACAGTGTTACTCTTCTTAGACTCATAAACTTAATCTCTTCAGGCTTCTATAAAAACATCCCATAAAGGAGGTGGCTTATAGACAACAGTCATTTATTTCTCACAGAGACAATTATCTTCTCACTGATGCCTCACATAATAGAAGGATCGAGGAAATGTGGGGTCTCTTTTATGAGAAAACTGATTCCATTCATGAAGGCTCCACTTTCATGATCTAATCACTTTCCAAAGTCCTATCTCCTCATACCATCACCTAAAATACTAGGCTTTCAATATACACATTTTGGGAGGATAGGAGAATTCAGTCCAGTGCATTCCACCCTCTCCCCCCAAAAAACCATGTCCTTCTTATATGCAAAATCTTTTCATATCAGTTCCATGCCAGAGTTCCTGCCCACCTGTGAAAGCACAGGCCAAGGCCCAGGACCCACTTCACGGACCTCCACGGGAGCACAGCCAAGGGTAGACTCGAGACTGCTAGCCACCAGCCACAGGGGAACTGAGACCCAGGGAAAGGATGCCTATGGGGACTCTTGTGGGAGATCTGGCCTAAGTGAGGCCCGGGACCACACCCTGTTTCACTCCAGAGTTCCCGCCGACCAGCAGGATCATAGGCCAAGGACCAGAACCACCTACAGGGACCACCAAGGGAGCCCAGTCAAGGCCACTCCCATTGCCATCTTGAGGTACCTCCACTACGTCTACCACCATCTTTAGTGGCAGTAGTGTCCACTTGAGGACATCTGCTGGGGACTAGAAGTCAACTCCAAGGGGAGATACAGGTAATCTTTAGTGTCACTACAAGATTACAGGATAGAAACCACAATACCTCAGGTTGGCATTACAAGAAAAGAAGATACATAATCAACATGAAAAAACAAGGGAAGAAAGTGCCCCAAATAAACCAAGATACTACTGTAATAGAATCCATTGACAGCACAGTTGATGAAATGTCAGAGAAAGAATTCAGAATGTATGTAATTAAAATGATCTGTGAATTAAAGAATGACTTAAGAGAGCAAATATAGGCAAACATTGATCACTCCAACAGAGAAATAAGAGCAAATAAAGGCAAACATTGATCACCCCAACAAAGAGATAAGAGAGCAAATACAGGTAGCAAAAGATTAAGAAACAGCCAGATATTGTGAAAAATACCAATCAGAAATTCTTGAAATGAAGGAAACAATAAACCAAATAAAAAACTCAATAGAAAGCATTACCAGCAGAGTAGATCACATGGAAGACTGAACCTCAGATAATGAAGACAAAATATATAATCTTGAAAATAAAGTTGGCCATATAGTGAAGATGGTAAGAAATTAAAAACAAAATATACAAGAATTATGGGATAGCATCAAAGGACCAAATATAAGATTTATTGGGATAGAAGAAGGCACAGAATTTCAAACCAAGGGAATGCACAATCTCTTCAATGAAATAATACCAGAAAAATTCTCAAACATGAAAAATGAATTGGAAAATCCAATAGAAAAAGGCTTACAGGACACCAAATGTACAAAACTACAACAAATCTACACCAAGGTACATTGTAATGAAAATGCCCAATATACAGAATGAGGATAGAATTTTAAAGGCCGCAAGAGAGAGGAATCAGATTACATATAAGGGGAGACCAATTTGAATCTCAGCAGATTTTTCAACCCAGACCCTAAAAGCCAGGAGATCATGGAACAACATATACCAAGCTCTGAAAGAAAATGGATGCCAACCAAGAATTTTATATCCAGCAAAATTGAGGTTCAGATTTGATGATAAAATAAAAACTTTCCATGATGAACAAAAGTTAAAAGAATTTACAGCAAGAAAGCCTGCGCTATATAGCATTCTTGGCAAAATATTCCATGAGGAGGAAATGATAACCAACAATGAAAATATACAAAGACAGGAACTACACTAAAAAAAAAGGCCAATCAAAAGAGAAACCAAGTCAAGGTAAAAACCAAAAATAAACTAAAATGACCAGGGTTACAAATCATATTTCAATAATAACCCTGAATGTGAATGGCCTAAACTCATCAATTAAAAGATACAGACTGACAGACTGGATTTAAAAAAAAAAGACCCAACAATATATTACCTTCAGGAGACATCTCACAGGAAAAGACATCCATCCACACACTGAAAGTGAAAGGGTGGGAAAAAAGCATATCACTCACATGGACCGCATAAACAAGCAGGAGTTTCCATCCTCATATCAGATAAAATGGACTTCAAACCAAAGTTAGTGAAAAGGGATAAAGAAGGACATTTCATAATTTTTAAGGGAATCATTCACCAACAAGACATAACAATCATAAATATTTATGCCCCCAAAAATGGGGCATCTAAGTATATCAAACAAATCCTTCTCAACTACAAGAACCAAATAGACCACAACACAATAATAGTTGGTGACATTAACACAGCTCTCTCACCACTGGATAAATCTTCCAAACAAAAACTAAACAAAGAAACCATATCACTCAATAAAACAATCAATAATTTAGACTTAATAGACATATATAGACTATTTCATCCATCAACAAGGGAATACACTTTTTTCTCAGGAGCACATGGATCCTTCCCCAAAATAGATCATATGTTATGTCACAAAGCAAGTCTAAGAAAATACAAAAAATAGAGATACTACCCTGCATCCTATCTGACCACAATGGAACAAAATTAGAAATCAAGGATAGATTAAAAAATAGAAACTACTCCAACACCTGGAGACTAAATAAAATGCTATTGAATGACACATGGATAACAGAAGACATCAGAGAAGAGATAAAAAATTCTTAGAGGTAAATGAAAACTCTCATACAACATATCAAAATCTCTGGGACACCATGAATACAGTGCTAAGAGGAAAGTTCATTGCATTAACTCATTCATTAAAATAAGAAAAAGTCAACAAATAAATTACTTGACTCTACATCTCAAAGTCCTAGAAAAAGAAGAACAAATCAATACCAAAAGAAATAGAAGACAGGAAATAATTAAAATCAAGGCTGAAACCAACAAAATTGAAACAAAAGAAAAAATTCAAAAAATTGACAAAACAAAAAGCTGTTTCTTTGAAAAAAACAAACAAAATTGACCAACCCTTAGCCACCCTAATGGAAAGAAGGAGAGAGAAAACCCAAATTACTAAAATTCATGATGAAAAAGGAAATATCACAACAAACTACTGAAATACAGAGGATAACTAGAAACTATTTTGAAAATTTACACTCCAATAAAACAGAAAACCCTGAAGACATCAACAAATTTCTAGAAGCATATGACACCAAAACTGAACCAGGAGGTCATACATGACTTAAACAGATCAATTTCAAGCAAGGAAATAAAAGATGCCATCAAGAGCCTGCCAACCAAGAAAAGCCCAGGACCAGATGGATTCTCAGCTGAGTTCTACAAGACCTTCAAAGAAGAATTAATACCAATACTCCTCAAACTACTTCATGAAGTAGAAAAGGAGGGAACCCTTCCAAACTCATTCTGAAGCAAGTATCACCCAGATACCAAAACCAGACAGAGACACATCAAAGAAAGAAAACTTCAGACCAATATCCCTGATGAACATAGATGCAAAAAGTCTCAATAAAATTTTGGGAAATCACATACAAAAACATATTTAAAAAAATAGTGCACCATGATCAAGTGGGGTTCATTCCAGGGATGCAAGGTTGGTTCAACATATGGAAATCAATTAATGTAATCCATCACTTCAATAGACTTAAAGATAAGAATCATATGATTTTATCAATTAATGCAGAAAAAGCATTTGACAAAATAAAGCACCCTTTTATGTTCAAAATACTAGAAAAACTAGGGATATTAGGAACATACCTCAACATTGTAAAACCTATCTATGCTAAACCCAAGGCCAACATTATCCTAAATGGAGAAAAATTGGAAGCATTCCCTCTAAAAATGGGAACAAGACAGGGATGCCCTCTTTCACCATTGCTATTCAACAAAGTCCTTGAAACATTAGCCAGAGCAATTAGACAGATGAAAGAAACTAAAGGGATACAAATAGGAAAAGAAGAACTCAAATTATTATTTGCCAATGACATAATTCTATACTTAGAGGATCCAAAAAATTTCACCAGAATACTTCTAGAATTAATAAATGAATTCATCAAAGTAGCAGGATACAGAATTAACACCCATAAATCAATTGCATTTCTATACATCAGTGATAAATCCTCTGAAAGAGAAATTAGGAAAACTAGCCCATTCAAAATAGCCTCAAAAAATACAAAATACTTGGGAATCAATTTAACAAAAGAGATGAAAGACCTCTACAATGAAAATTACAGGAAGAGAATTAAATAAAAAAAAGAAATTGAAGATCTTAGAAGATGGAAAGATCTCCCATGTTCTTGGATAGGCAGAATCAATATTGTCAAAATGGCCATACTACACAAAGCACTGTACAGATTCAATGTGATTCCAATTAAAATCTCAATGTCATTTCTTACAGAAATAGAAAAGGCAATCATGAAATTCATTTGGAAGAATAAGAAACCCAGAATAGCCAAAGCAATTCTTATCAAGAACAGTGAAGCAGGAGGCATCACAATACAAGACCTTAAACTGTACTACAAAGCTATAGTAACAAAAAAAACATGGTACTGGCATAAAAATAGACATGTAGACCAATGGTACACAATAGAGACTAACCCACTTAAACACAATTATCTTATACTGGACAAAGTTGCCAAACACATACATTGGAGGAAAGATAGCCTTTTCAACAAATGCTGCTGGAAAAATTGGAAATACATTTGCAGCAAAATGAAACTAAACCCCTATCTCTCACCATGCACAAAATTCAACTCAAAGTGGATCAAGGACCTGGGAATCAGATCAGAGATCCCATGCCTAATAGAAGAAAAAGTACACCCAAATCTTCATCATGTCGGATTAGGACATTACTTCCTTAACAATACTCCTATAGTGCAAGAAGTAAAATCAGGAATCAATAAAATGGGATGGATTCAAACTAAAAAGCTTCTTCTCAGCAAAAGAAACAATGAAGTGAACAGAGAGCCTACATTCTGGGAACAAATTTTTGTCACACACATATCAGATAGAGCACTAATCTCCAGGAAATATAATGAACTCAAAAAACTGAACACCAAAAAAATCAAACAACCCAATCAATAAACAGGCAAAGGAGCTGAACTGACACTTCTCAAAAGATATACAATCAATCAACAGACATATGAAAAAATGTTCAACATCTCTAGCAATTAGAGAAATGCAAATCAAAATTATAATAAGATTTAATCTCATGCCAGTCAGAATGGCAATTATCAAGAATACATACAATAAATATTGGCAAGGATGTGGGGGAAAAGGCATGCTCATACATTGCTGGTGAGACTTCAAATTGGTGCAACCCATCTGGAAAGCAGTATGGAGATTCCTTAGAAAACTTGGAATGGAACCACTATTTGACCCAGCTATCCCAATCCTCGGTCTATACCCCAAAGACTTAAAAACAGAATACTACAGTGACACAGCCACTTCAATATTTATAGCATCTCAATTCACAATAGCTAAACTGTTGAACCAACCTAGATGCCCTTCAATAGATGAATGGATAAAGAAACTCTGGTATATATACACAATGGAATATTACTCAGCAATAAAAGAGAATAAACTTATGGCATTTGCAGGTAAATGGAGGGAGTTGGACAATATTATGCTAAGCTAAGTAAGCCAATCCCAAAAATACAAATGCAAATGTTCTGTCTGGTAAGTGGATGCTGATCCATAATGGGGGAGAGGACACGGGAAGAATGGAAGAACTTTGGTCAAAGGGGAAGGAGTGGGAGGGGGCATGGGGACAGTAAAGATGGTGGAATGAGATGGACATCATAGCCCTAGCTTCATGTATGACTGCATATATGATGTGATTCTACATCACGTACAACCAGAGAAATGAAAAGTTGTACTCCATCTGAGTACAATGAATCAAAATGCATTCTGCTATCATGTATACCTAAACAGAATAAATAAAAAAAATCTTTTCATATAATCTCAATAGCCCCAAAATTCTTAACTCATTTCAGCTTCATCTAAAAAGTCCAAAGTCTCATCTAAATATCATTTAAATCAAATACAAATGACACTTAACCTCTGATTCATTCTGAGGCAAATTTCTCTCTAGGTATTAACCTGTGCTATCGAACAATTTATGTGCTTCCAAAATCTAGTGGTGGGACAAGCATAGGGTAGGCATTTCTATTCTAAAAAGGAGAAAGAATAAATGAGTCACTGGTGACAAGCAAGTCTGAAATCCATCAGGGAATACATTAAACTTTAAATCTGGAGAATAATCTTAGACCCAGTTCTCTGCCCTCCAGGACAAAGGGGTCAGAGTTACTGGTTGTAAACTAGGGCTCAAACACTGACCTAACTCCATTTTTTCCCTATAACTCCATCTTGCCATTTTGACTTGATTTCTTTTTCCTTCTGTGTTTCCCCAAGTCATTATTTCCTGAAGTCATCATGGATTCTAGGAATATGGTTTGATAAATGAATATTTTGACAGAAGACCAAAACTACCTTCAAGCAACAACAACCCTCTTGGCACCTACAAAGCTCTACATGACCTGTTTTGCCAGCTCTGCAAACCTCCAATGCATGACCTTGCTCCTCTTTTCTATAAAGCTGGAACCTCTTTTCAACCCCTTGAAAACCAATCTGAGGTCACTAAACCTTTCTGTTCTTCTCAATGTGCCCATACTGAGAACAAAGCTCCTTTCCTCACTTGACCATAACTAATCTTGTTGATTAGCTTTCTGGAAGAAGTGGCTAACCCTGGTCAGTGAGGAACCCTCCTACCCCATCAGAACAGGGACTTTCCCCTAACACTTGTAACAAACTTTGGCAATCCAGCCGGTTTGCCACAGACCTTGGGCAACCCTTGAAGTGAACTGACCCTGGAGAAGAAGGAAGGATTAAATGATCCCATGCAGATGCCAAAATTAATTCTATTTTGGGACCTCTATTTTCTTTTCAGTTTGGGCTAGTATTAGCCATTTTAACAATACCTTGGGGTGGATACCTCAACATCCAGACCACTTGGATGGAGGTCTCATCACTGTATCATTGCCAGATACAGTTTGGGTCCAACAGGCAGTCCTGTCCCCAAGGCTTTATGTGGCCATGTCCCCACAGTAGATCTGTGTCTGGGTTACATTTCCTTGGTTTCCATGGGCTGAAATCATGCACCAGTGACTCTACAAATCTGCCACTACATGGGTTGCATTCTCCTCCCTCACAACTCCCTTGGATGTTGCCCTAACAAGACCTCTTTGTGGTATCCCCATATTGGTTGGATCTCTTGCATCCTGGGCCTGTGATGGAAAGGGTAACCTTGATGATCATTGAAATACTTTTCTGGTCATTTTTACATAGTTCTGGGAAACAGATGGAAGATACTATTTAGATAGCTAATTTCATTATCAAAATGGTCATTTAACCATACCTTTCATGTTCTTTCCTAAACAAGCTTTTTCATTGCCTTTAGTTTAGATAAGCTTATAATTTTCCAAATATTTAGGTTCTGTTTCCCTTTTAACAATTCCAGCTTTAATTCATTTCTCCCCTTTTGCATTTTACTGTAATTGCTCATGCAGAAACTGCTCCTTCAACACTTTGTTTATGTATTTCCTCAGCTAAATATCCAATTTCATTGTTACCGAGTTATACCTTCCATGAAATACTAGGATATGAACATATATCAGCAAAGTTCTTTGTCATTTTATAATAAGAATGGCCTTTCCTGCATCATCCAATAACATGTCCCTCATTTCCATTTCACATCTTATAAGAATGGCCTTTCAACATTCATATGCCTGCCAACATTCTACTTGGGATTACCTAGGCATTCTCTAAGAATATTGAGGCTTTTTAGGAAATTATCTCTTTTTTAAATTTGACCTTCACCAGAATTGCCTTTAAAGATCCATTCATGGCAACGTAGGATTTTTCGAGCATGTACCTCAAAATTTTTCTAGCCTCTACCAATTTCCTAATTCTAAAAGCACAGCCACATTTCTATTTGTAACAATACCCATACCACTTCTTGATACAAATTGCTATCTTATTCTGTTTGAGCTTCTGTAACAAAATACCAAAACCGGTTGGTTTATAAAGAACAACAGTATTTCTCACAGTACTGGAAACTGGGAATTGCAAGACCATGGTGCTAGCCAACCCAGCATATCATGAGAGCCTAACTTCCCATAGATGACCATCTTCTCACAGTAAATTCACATAGTAGAAGAGGTGAGGGAATTCTCTGGTGTGTTCTTATTAAGGTCACTAATCTAGTAGTGAGGGTTCCACCCTTATGACCCAATCACCTTCCAAAAGGCCAACCTTAGTGCTGTTGCCTTAAGGGCTAGAATTTTGACATATTAATTGGGAGACATAAATATTTAATCTATTGCAGACATTTTCCAGGGGAAGAAACAGGCCGAGAGAAGTTAGTTACTATGCCCAAGATCAGGTAACTAGTAAGTGGTAGAAATAGGCATTGAGGCCAGATCTGTCCTATTCTAAAGCCCTCAATCTTTCCATACTGTACTGTGAATGAACTACATTCATGTGCCCTACCATGATGACAGATAAGCAATCAAGGTAGCCATTCCTCAAATCTAACATAAGAATGGAGAAGGACAAAGAATAATAAGCAATAGCAATAACAATGAAAAAATCTTGTTAGTTTTCATTTCCAAAATAAGATGAATATCAGAGAGAATTCAGAGAAGACAGATGGAGATTGAAGGATGGTGGTAGGGATACAAAATTATAGCCAGAATTCAAAGTAATGAGCCACATAGTGGAGGTACAATTGTTATAGCTAAGACATGTGGTGTCCCAAAAAATATCATGTGTGAGGCAATGCAAGAATTTTAAGAGGTAAAATGATTAGATTATGAGAGGTGTAACCTAATCTTGGATTAACCCACTGATGGATTAACTAGGAAATAACTGTAAGTGGTAGAATATGGCTGTAAAATGTAGGTTATTGGGGGTACCTTTGGATTTTATATTTTGTTCTTGGTGAGAGGAGCTCTGTTTCCTGGCCATCTTTTCCTGAGCTGCTTTCCTTTCCCACAACTTCTACCATGATGTTCTGTTTTATTTTAGGGCTCAGACCTATGGAGTAAACCAACCGTGGACTGAATCTTTGAAATCATAAGCCAAAATAAACTTTTCCTTCTTTAAGTTGTTCCTGTAAGGTCTTTTCACAGCAAGGAAAAGCTAACTAAAACAACAATATTCTACTCTGAGAAGTCCCACTCTGGGGAAGAGCAAATAGGAATTTATTTCTGGAAAACTGGCATATAGTGAATATCATTTTGTTGCACCCAAGCTTCTGGTTAACAAACTTATTAATAATTAGATGATTGAGATTATTTGGCTAGACTCTCTCACCTCTGAATCTCTCTTACCACTGCCTTGATACACAGGGACACTTACTCCCACTTCTATGGAAGGACACCCAAGGCTTCAGAATGAGGTTATGTATGGTATAGAAATTAGAGAGAAAGGCTAGGAAAAGAATGCCATTTACACTTAGCATGAAGTATATAAAATACGTATCAGCATTACTGCCATCCATAATGAAAGTTCCCAAGGGGATAGCTGTGCTCATTCAAGGTAGATAGGCTTATTTCCTGTTTGCTGGTAGTGAGACCCTAGAGAACATAGTGCTAATAGAGTTCTGGGCTCTAGGTAGTGATATGGTGTCATCCTCACGTAATTATAGACATTTGCCCTTGTATCAATTGCAATAGATGCAAGGTTAGCTGCAGAGATGCTTACCTTTGGTAATAAGGGTGAGATCTGTACAGAATGCCTTTTTCTTTATTTAGATGTTAGGAAGGCATAGCAATCTTTTAAAAGTTACTTCTAAATGTAGGCCTTGGACTAAAAGGGCACTTTTCTGATAATATGATCCCTTTACAAGAAAACAATATGCATAATCCCCTCAAGGAAAAGGTGCTTCTCTTAAGGAAACCTAGATAGCTATAGGCAGAATTAATCTATTTTAGAAGTTTCACTTATAGCAACTTTGGCTGCAGAAGATGCCTGCATCTGCAAAGTTGTGTGGTGAGGATAGTTGGATTGAGTCACACAAAGTTATGCTATACTTGATAGTTTCATGGTAACAAAAATACAAGTAGACAGAAATTCAAACACATAAGCTAATAAATAAATTCAAACTAATAAGCTAATAAATACTCAGTGAGCTTATGATTTTGACTAATATACTATGTATTTTACATTACCCAAATTGACTTTTTCAAATACTTTTCCATTCATTTTGATTTAATAACTTTATGTGAGACATTTTCATTCAAGCAGAGCATGATATAAGTGCAGTTCCAGATTATTATTTCTCTTTTAATGTATAAAAGCCCAACTTTGGTTGTCCAGAAAACCCATTAACACTTTAATAAAATTTTAGCTAAGTATTTGCATATTTTTGTGGGTGATAATTTTGTGGAGAGAGGATCAAGAAGAAAGCATGTAATCGATCAAAATTTTTCTCTTTAAGCAAGGCTGTGTAGCAACAAAAAATTGGAAAGGCCCCAACAATTGCAATATACCCACTTTAAACAAAATTAATGGTTTTCCTAGAAGCAAGGACTCCTGTAGTTAAATTGTCTACAGACTAATTTGAATTGTCCCGGGCTGCTGGGTAATATAATTCCTTATGCTTTAGAAAAGGAGGTTCTTCCAAAACAGTGGATACAGACAGTAAAGTTTGGGGCCAAAATCGCTAAAATTTAAACAGTTCCATTTGGCAGAGCTTGAGTTGGTTCATTGGCCCAGGAAGTGTCTCAGTAAAGTACATAGATATCAGAGCTGGAAAGCTTTAGATAATTCTGATCAAAGATGAATTCCCTTATAATAGTTAAATAGCATCACTGTCTTAATTTCTTTCTTTTCATGCATGGGAGCATGAAAAATGAGACCAGCCATTAATTTATGTCAGCTAGAGAGAGATTCAGAAAGAAAGCATTAAGCATCTACCATATAATTTCCTTCCTTCATTCTCAGTTTCAAAACAACAACAACTAAAAAAAATGCCCAAGGAAACTTTATAAGTTAATTAGGAGTCAAAAATATTTTCCTGAAGACTGTTGTTGCAGAAATACTCATTAAAATGGTTTGGAACAGCAACGTTATCTAATACCATTAGTAAATCAAAAAAAACCTGAAGCATTTTTCAAGACAGATAATTAACTTATCTGGAGGAAATGTTGTCATTGTTTGCTGTGTCCTGCAAATGGACAATATTACATGACTCTGGGGCTTGATATGAAACAAAAGTTAAGAAAGTTAAAGGAGTTCTTCAGACATGACTTTTTACAACAAGACAGTGTGTCAGGAATACCTAGCCACCTTTTCCTTTCTGTCCTCTAAACTTCAAGCTTCCAGGTATTATTAGCAAAATTAATTATGACTTAAGTGGGTAGGGGGGTTGTTGCAGACTACAAAAAAAGAACACACTGTGCCTTCTATCACAGACCCCCTCAATATAACATTATTTAAAAGAGGTTGTTTCCATCAAGTAGATAAAATAGAGAATTGTGGAAAAATTGTCACGTACATCTTATTAAAACTACTATGTTTAGGAATATAGTGAGGAGGATTTGAGATGGTAGATTAGAGGTACTTAGGATTTGCCTGCTTCTGCAATACATAGAATCAAAACAACTGGATAGCAGCTAAGTATCAAGGTGGGTGACTGGGAGAATGCTGAGTTTCAATAGTGGTCACAAGAGACTTGGAGAAAACCAGAGACTTCAGATGGCAGAATAGAGGGTGCACTGCTGCACTCAGAACTGATTACATAGCAGCACAGCACAGGGGTAGGGCAAAAGTGAAAGAAGGAGAGTTCCAGTGAGTGCCAGTGGCATAAAATTTGGTGCCTTGCAGAAATACACTCTAAACACATAATAGACTTAGGATCTGCAGAGCAAACTGGCTATGGAGAAGTGCTCTATACTTCCTACCATATTCTCATAGTGCTGTCACAGGGACCCATCTTCAGGAGGTCTTATCTGAGCGTACTGCTCTAGGACTTAAAAGACTCTGAAATTTCAAGTTTCTATGTCCCCTAAGCACTACTGCTGCACTTGTTAAGGGGGTGGCTGCCTTGAGAGTTGGTTTGACTCCACAGAAGAGCCTCTGTAAAGTACCTGCTAAGAATTCTATGCAATAGGAAACTGGATTACTATGCATAAGGGAATGAGGGAAGCTCTCCCACTAAAAGCAGTGTTATAGGAAGGCAACTATAGGAGTCCAAGGGAACAAGCAGCCATACATGATTTCATGTAGGTGCTTAGTCTTGAAACACCAGAGTTATAGCAAGTGCATTGCATTTCATGGAGCCCACCCACCCCCTTCTTAAGCACAGATAGTTGTGACTCAATAACCATCCCTTGTACTCAGTACTCAGCATCTGCTCAGCATCTGAGTCCCTTTTATACTGCAATGTTAATGTGTCAGTCAGCTTTTTGTTGCTATGACAAAATACCTGAGAAAAACAAAAGATGAAGGATTAATTTTGGCTCACAGTTTCAAAGCTTTCAGTCCATTTTTATAGGCTTGTATTGAGGCAGAGCATTGTGATGAAAACAGCATAGTAGAGAAGAGCTGCTTAGTTCATGTTGGCTGGGAAGCAGAGAGGAATAGAAAGACAGGACAGGGGCAAGATATACCCTTCCAGAGCATGCCACAAATGACCCATCTCCTCCATCTAAGCCCCATCCACTAATGTTTTTACTACCTCCCTACAGCACCAACAGATGGGAACCAAGCCCTCAACACATGAGCCTTTGTGCCCAAAGGCAATGTCCAAATTATAATATTCTACTCCACCCCTGGCCTCCAAAAGATGATGCCCATCTTACAATGCAAAATGCATTTTGACCATCTCCAAGAGTTCTCAGGGTCTCCACTATCCCTGAACTGCTCTAAAGTTGCTCTAAAGACAAGTCCATAATCTCCTCTGGAACTCAAGGCAAACTCTTAGCTGTGAGCCTGTTATGATTTGGACATGAGGTGTATCCCAAAAGCTCATTTGTGACACAGTGCAAGAAGATATGGAAAAGAAATGATTGGGTTATGAGAGCCTTAACCCAGTCAGTGAATTAATCACCGGATGGGATTAATTGGTATCTGAAGGCAGGTAGGATGTGGCTGAAGGAGCTGAGGCCTCAGGTGCATGACTTTGCGGTACATATTTGTATGTGGCAAGTGGAGAATTCCCTCTCTGCTCTCTGATCATCACGTGAGCTGCTTTCCTATCATCATGTGAGCTGCTTCCTTCTATCACACTCTTGCACCATAATGTTCTGCCTCATCTTGAGCCTTGAGGAGTGGAGCCTACTGCCTATGGGCTGAGATCTATGAAACTGTGAGTCCCCAAATTAACTTTTCCCCCTCTACAGTAGGTCTGGTCAGGTATTTTAGTCACAGCAGTGAAAAGGCTGACTAAAACAGAAATTGGTACCAGAAATGGGGTTGTTGCTGTGACTAACTTGACCATGTGGTTCAGAAGCTTCTGGAGCTTTTTGTAATTTGCAGGAGAAATTTTTAGATGTTTAGTAGTGCAAGCTGGAAATGCTTTAGAATGTTGTAACCAGTGCTTAATGGCTGATTCTGGTGGCAGTTCAGAACAGAATGCCAATAGGACCTTGGATACTGAGGAAAGGGCTCAAGAGTGTTCATAGGAGGACTCTATTGGGATTTGGACTAGAGGCCATTCCAGTTATGCTCTGTCCTGATACTGTGAGGCTGATTTTAAAAGCAATGGACTTATTAATCTGGTAGAAGAAATGTCTAGGCATCATAGTACTCAGGAAGTGGCATGAGTATTTCTGGAGGCTTTTAGCCAAGTTTATTGTGATATTTAGGAGTAGACAGCAGAGCAGAAAGATCTGAAAAACTTGGACTTGAAAAGTGGGAGTAAAACTGGGGCTAAGGAAGTTGCAGTTGTTAAAGACATTACCACCACTTAAGAAATGCTAATGACTTTGCCCAGAAACACTGAGAAAGATGGCTTGAGGGCATCTCAGGAACTGGCAAGATCACACCCATCTCACACTCAGGGATGGAAAAGTAAAAATCCTCTTGAGAAGAGACCGGTGATCCCCCCTTCTTGCACAAAGGGGCCTAGGAAGTTTTTTAAAAGATGCACAGCTATCCAAGCATTCAGAGGCCACTGCAGCCAGGGTCCCTGGAGGCTTGGCTACTACTCAAGATGGCAGCAGACCTTGGCATCAACAACGTGTTGCTGGTTCTGTAAGAATGCAAGATGCTGGAATTAGGGGGTCATGGAGGCTTCCACCAAGATTTCAAAGGAAGGCCTGGGAGGCCAAGCAAAGATTAACAGGGTCAGGGTCCCTGCTGGCAGTCCCTAAGGGGGTGAAGCATGAGGATGTGAGGAGGAAGCCAAAGCTGCAGTGGAGACCCCCCAAGATTAAGAAATGCCAGTAACGTGGGACATCATCCTAGGAAAGCTGCAGGAATGGAGCAGAGTCAAGCCAACAGGAAGGCCACATGGGCTACAACCAATAAGGCCACAGGGGTGGAGCTACACAAGCCCTTTGGGGAGGACATCATGCCAGGTGCTCTAAATGCCAGACACAGAACTAGAGGAACTGTTTGCCCAGCTAGATTTCTGTCTTGCTTTGGTCCCATCCTGTTTTCTATGCCTCTATTTTTGTGAATGGAAGTTGTTTATTCTGTACCTTTATATATTGGATACTTGTAAATAGCTTTTGATTTTTACAGGAACTCATGAAATAAGTTTGCCCTGAATCTCAGAGGAGACTTTGGACTTGAACTTTTGGGCAATCCTTGAGCTGCTGAGACTATGGATACTTTTGGAAATGGACTAAATGTATTTTGCACTGTGATATAGTCATGAGCTTCTGGGGGCCAGGAACAGAATATCATGGTTCGGATAGGAGGTGTTCTCCAAAAGCTCATTTGTGAGACAATGCAGGAAAGTTTGGAGAAAAAATTATTGGGTTATGAGACCTTCAACCCAATTAGTGAAGTAATTGCCTGATAAGATTAATCATCCATAACTGAAGGCAGGTAGGGTATGGCTGAAGGAGGTGGGGCCTCAGTGGTGTGGCTTTCCGGTATATATTTGTACCTGGCAAGTGGAGATATCCATTCATTCACATTCTCCCTCTCTCTCTCTCTATACTTTCTGATCATCATGTGAGCTGTCTCTCTGTCACACTCTTCTGCCATGGTGTTCTGCCTCACCTCAAGCCCTGAGGAATGGAGACTACTGTTTTACGGATTGAAATCATTGAAACTGTGAGCCCCAAATAAACTTTTCCTCCTGTACAGTTGATCTGGTTGGTATTTTTAGTCACAGCAGTGAAAAAGCTGACTAAAACAGAGCCCATGTTTTTAAAAAATTACATATTTCCACATATAGCAGTGAGATAAGCATAGGGTAAACAATCCTATTCAAAAATGGAGGAATAAGGACATAGAAAGGAGGAACAGGACCAAAGTATGACTAGAACTCAGCAAGATAAATGTTAAATCTAAAGCTCCAAGTCCAGCATCTGGGGCATATGGTAGCATGATATGGACTCCAAATGGTTTTACTGCCCTGTCCCTATATCCTTTCTGGTTGAAGCTCATATGGCTTCTCTCTTGGACTGCCTTTTCCCTTTGCCTCTGCAAGATGAAAAACAGACACCTATCTCTCAGTATGGAGGTTCCTCAACAAAATAAAAATAGAACTACCATATGATCCATCTATACCACTCCTGAAGATTTATCTGAAGGACATGTAGTCAGTATACAAAAAAGGTAGCAGCATATCCATATTTATCGCAGTACTGTCCTCAATACCCAAGATATCAAATTTTCCTGGGTACTCATCTATAGATGAATGGGTAAAGAAAATGTGGTACATATGCACTATAGAGTTTTACTCAGCCATGAAAGAGAATTAAATAATTCCATCTGCAGGAAAATGGATGGAACTGGAGAATATCATGTTAAGTGAAATAATTATCACGTTTTCTCTCATGTGGAAACTATAAATAAATAATAATTATAAATGATCTTGAAGTAAAAGAGGGACTATTAGGGAAAGAAAAGTGAGAGAAGTGGAAGAGAAGAGAGGGCAAGAAAGGGTGGAAAGGAAGGTAGACATGATCAAAGCATGATATATGAATATATGAATATATTCCTGTGAAATCCATCAATTTGTACAATTACTATAGGTTAATAATTATAATAAAAAATCAAAGTGTCCAGTTCAACAAGATTTAAATCCCTGCAATTTTTGTTACATTCTAAAATAATTTTAAATATTATCCATTTTATTAAACATTTTCTATAAACCAGTATAATTAGATACAGTGGAGAAGAACATGTAGGAAAACATTTTGAGCTTTTAGTTTTAAGAAAGGCAACAAGTCACTCGATATTTTTACAGCACAGGTTTCAGTTTGCATTCTAAAATGTTCTTTCACCTTATGTTCCTTTATTCCAGTATAGTGAATGTTGCCTTGATTTTTTTCCTAAAGTAATATTGCATTCATTTGAGCCAGTGATGCCTTGCAGCCAGTCTCTGCCAAATACAAATTTACTCAAGGACTGCTGCGCCTGTCAGCTGGAGCTGGAGATATTTATCATGAGAGGGGTTCCATATGTGGCTATTATATTCACACTACAGAGGAAATGTTGATTCTGACTTCACACAAACCTCAGAGAACACTGGATTCTTCTGGATCAAAATACTGCCTTCTCCAATGTTTTCAGCAAAAATAATCCATGGCAGAACCTACAAGTTGCCTCCCATAAATCCATTCACTCTTTCTTCCTTACTAACGGGTACTACGTTTCTCAACTTTCCTTGCAGATAGGATTGAATAATAATTTGTAAGCAAAAGTTGTGGAGGGCTTCTGGGAAATCTCTTAAGAAGTCTGACTTAACTGGGTATAATGGAAAGAACCCTGAAATGAGACTCGGGAGACAAAGGTCTTTCTATAGATGTGGTTACCAATTTGTTTTGTGTACTTAGAAAATAACTTTCACATTATATCTCCATTTTCTCATATGTAGAGTGAGATTGATAAATTATATAATCTCCAAGTTTCTTTCCAAATTTAGGACCCTACATTTTCTCTCCCAGTTACCAGTTCCCAAGGAGGTAAAAATGTGGAGGCACAAAATGATTTGTGTATGCCAACTATAATATGAAGCATAAATAGGCCCTATTTCTTTACCCTCTAGTATATGAAAAATCAATCAGTTCTATTCTGCACTTGCAGATACATAGTTTATATTGTTTATACTCATTCAATAATTTTTAAAATCTTTACTGAGATATGATTCTTATACCAAAAATTTCACAATTCTTTCTTATGGCTAAAAATATTCTTTTGTTTTGGGTACATCACATTAGCTTATCCATTCATCTGATAGCAGATGTAGGTAATACCCACATTTTGGATATTACAAATGTTTCTTCTATGAACAGTTCTGTAAGATTAATTTTTAGCAGGTATCTTCTATGTGCCAGGTATTGTGTTTGGCATATAAGACAGATACAGTCCCTGCCCAGAGGAAACATACAGTGTGATTGGGAAGAAACACATTGAATAAATAATGAAGTGGGTTCTGAGTAGAAAAAAGGATAAACTGAAGTCTGGATAGAAGAGACTGGTACAAGAAAAAAGAAGAAATATCAGACTGATCCTTGAGGACCTCTCCCATGTAATTTTTAAGAAAATAGTAGAAGGACTGAGAAGGAGACTAAAATGAGCAATTAAATTTAAAAGAAACCAGGAGAGTGTATCACAGAAGTCTAAGAAAGACCCCATATCAAGAAGGAGATAATGGTCAATTTTGGAGAATATGAATGAAAAGTTAAATAAAATGAAAATTCAGAAGTCATGTACAACTAAAAAGAACAAATAAAATAAAAAAGAAGTAATAATTAGATTTGTTGAAAATAAAGTCATTAGTGAACTTAGCAAAAGCCAATTTAAGTAACGTGGTAGAGAATGGGAAATCGGATATGGCCTTTTATGTCTTTCTAAATATTATTAAAGAGAATTAACTCATTAAAAGCATTGGCCTTTATGTCCTGTAATGAATGAATGAAATGCAGATTAATTGGAAAATTCCTGAAAGTCAGCTGTTTTCCGTTTTCTAATTCATTTAGTATTCCCAGCAACATAGTTAAATGACTCATCCAAGGTCACTCAACTGGTCATTCATTGGCAAAGCCCTGATTCAAACTCATATTTTCTGACTTCAGGTTTGATGCTTTTCCCAAAGCACTGTAGCTGCATTCTTTTTCTAAGATTCTTCTCAAGGTACCCACTAAGAGTAAGTACTCCATAAATGCTTTGCAAATGGTTTTCTCATTAAGGTAGTGCGTTAAATGTGAAATAAGGAATGAATTTTTACAACTAGTCCTAAAATAGACAGCTTAACACCATCTGGTCTGTAACATTCTATATTCTGAACAGCTTAGTGATAAAGACAAGATAAATGATAGCAAATAATGCCTATATTTAGAAATGCTTATTGAGAATAGACATAACATTATAGTCAATTGTGTATCAATCTGTGTCCTGTTAGACTGGACACTCCTCAATGGTAGGTAATTCATCTCATCCATCTCTCTAATGCCTAGCACAGTGCTTGGCCCAGAGGAAGAGATCAATAAATGTTCACTAAATCACATAGTATAGGAGAAGGAAATACATTTTAATTTCCTGATCTTTTCTGCCATGTAATAACAATTGCTGCCATTCTATTATGTCAGACATTGTCCTAAGCCATTTATTGGCTTAATCCCATTTAATATTTGCAAAAACTCTAGGTCACGTGTACTATTATTGTCCCTATTTGATACATGGAATAATTGAGGCTCAGAAAGATTGAGTGACTCCTGCATTGCTGCAAAGCTAGTAGATGGAAGAGCCAGCCTTCTAACACAGGTAGGACTCCAGAAACCAAACTCTTAACCTTGAATTTCTCTCATCTGAACTTAGCTTTACCTGTGTAACATTCTTCATACATTGTCCAGATGACAGTTGTACTAATCAGTGAACAACACTTGGTGCCATTACCATTTTTATATTTCCCTATTCCAGATATTCTTAAATTTCCAAATTTAATAAAATTAATACAAAAATATTCTTAAAGAATAAATGTTGGTTCTTGATTTTACTTCTTGCACTTTAGGAGTCTTATTAAGGAAGTCAGTTCCTAAGCTGACATGATGTAGATTTGGGCCTATTTTTTCTTCTATTAGGTACAGAGTCTCTGGTCTAATGCCTAAGTCTTTGATCCAGTTTGAGTTGAATTTTTTGAAGGGTGAGAGAGATGGGGTTTACTTTCATTTTGCTACATATGGATTTCCAGTTTTCCCAGCACCATTTGTTGAAGAAGCTATCTTTTCTCCCACATGTGTTTTAGGCCAAATGTTTTCTCTGATATGCAGATGCTAACTCACAATAACAGAGGTGGGTAGGGAAGAATAGGAGTACTTTGGATTAGACAAAGGGGAATGAAGGGAAGGGAAGGGGAATGGGAATAGGAAAGTAGTAGAGTGAATCAAACATTACTATACTGTCTGTATATATGATTACAAGACCAATGTAATTCTACATCAGGTACAAGCACAATGAGAAGTTATACTCATATATGTATACTATGTCAAAATACATTCTATTGTCATGTATAACTAACAAGAACAAATAAAAAATTCAAAAGAGTAAATTCCAGGGCTTTAATACTTTAAGGATGCTGAAATCCATACGAAATAGGAGGTTGCTTACTCTATCTGCACTAGTAAAACCTTAGCAAGGTCATTCTTCCTCAGTGTCTTCATACCATGTGTCTTTGGTCTTTTGGGCCACTTCTTTCGCACAAATGGGCTATGAACATATTTGGGGGACTCTAAAGCTGATGATGGCTCTTCTGGCTGAAGAAAAATTAGGTTATACTTTTGCAGGCCATTTCTCTCCTACTCAATAGGAAATATGGAACTGGAGGCTGCCCACATAGATTCAAGTATCATGTAATAGTTTCAAGGGGGTGAGAATAGAAGGAGTTTTTAATATTTGTAGCCCAATTCAGAAATCAAATCTTTGTAGGTGGCACTAAATTTAAAGTCACCGAGCAAAGGAATGAAATAATATTGTTGTGTCAAGGAAAACTGGCCTGGAAGTATGAAGCCCTAGATCTGGCCTCATATCTGTCACAAACGATTGTGCAACCTGGACCAAATTACTTTTCTTTCTGATTCAAGTTTCCTTTTCTATACCTGAACTAAACTAATGAGCCTAAGTAGTAGTGAAGTGAGTCAGAAATACACTGTCTTTCTGGCATTCTTTGACAACATAGATAAAGCCAAAGCGAGCACCTTGATCTAGCATAGAAGCTTTGGCCTTGAAAACAGACACTGTAATTAATTCTGTTACCTGTTACCTCCTTGAATTTGAATGAGTCACTTCACCTCTCTGATCCTCAGACTCCCATATATGAAAAGAGATAATAATAGTAACTCCCAGAATTGTTGAAGATTCAATATTATAATCTACACAAGGAACCTATGTAAGACACAAAGGAAGTATGCAATAAAGCATTATTATTAATCATTGTATGGGCATTTTTTTTGGTACTGGGGATTGAACCCAGGGGTGCTTAACCACTGAGCCACATCACCAGCCCTTTTAAAAAATTCTTTCTTAAATTTTGAGACAGGGTCTTGCTAAGTTGCTTAGGGCCTGAGGCCAGCTTTGGACTCGCAATCCTCCTGCCTCAGCCTCCTGAGATGCTGGGATTGCATGCATGTGCCACTATGTCTGGCTAGTATGTGCATTTTATGCTGATTTCCAAGTCTATATCAAATCCAGAGCTTCAGATCCTTATCTATTCAATGTGCACAGTAATTCCTATACTTTCTCATGGGGTTAGCATGAAGATAATGTAAGATTCACCTACTCAATAAACTAACAAATAATTATTGAGCACTGAGCAAGACACTGCAATAAACAAGACATATAGCTATAAACAAGACAGGCTAAGTTTATGCTCTCTTGGAGCTGAAATACACTTAGAGAAACCCTAAAATAAATATAAAATTGAAGAATTAACATCATTTTAAATAGTAAAAATGTGTCAAAGAGTGACAGGTTCCATTCCTGCTTTAAAGAAATAAGATTAAAACACCTATTACATCATTAGTTGCTTGGCCAATATTCAAGCATATTTATCACAGATTTTTATGATTATATTTGTACCTCTGCATATTTTTTTCTCTCAACAACCAGGATTTTAATTCTAAGAGAACATTTTATGTCTTTTTGATTCATCAATATAGACTAAGGCCCTAATACAGCCCATAGTTACTAGTTGGTATACTTTGGATTTCAAATGTCCTCCAAAGTTCTTGTTTTAAAGGCTTGATCCCCAAGGCAGGATTGTTCAAAGGTTGGGACATTGGAAAGTGTTTGGATCATGAAGGCTCTAACTTCAACAATAGATTAATCCACTCGAATTCATACCTAGTGGGTTTGGGGAAAGGATTTCATTATTAAAGTTCCCTCTCTCCACTCTTCTCCTCCCCTCCCCTCCATTCTTCTCTTCCTCTCACTCTCGCTCTTTCTCTCTCTCTCCACTATACAGGCTCTCTGAGGTAAGCAGCTTTGCTCAATGACATCTTCCCTTCCATTATGTTCTCCCTTACTACAGCAACAAAAACAAAGTAGTAAAAATAACATGGACTAAAACCACTGATTGAGTAAGCCAAAGTAAGTCTTTTCTCCTTTAAGTTGATTTCATTAAGTATTTTGTCAGTGGGGCTGGGGTTATGGCGCAGTGGTAGCGTGCTCGCCTCGCATGCGTGGGGCACTGGGTTCGATCCTCAGCACCACATAAAGATAAAATGAGGATGTTCTGTCCACCTACAACTAAAAAATAAATAAATATTTTAAAAAAAAGTATTTTGTCAGTGACAGAAAGATAACATGATAGTCTATAAATATTTGTTGAATGAATAAATATATTAAGGATGAATGAATAAATTAATCTTCCCTTTCTGGTTCCCTAGCAGTATTATCCAGAGTCTTGCTGTAAGTAAGTAAGGTCTTGCTGTTCCCTGGATGTTCCAGAGACCAACTAAAGGGTCTGGTCCTAGTTTAGACATGACAGGTTACTCACCTTTACATCATTGTCCATCCAGTTATGCTTATCAAGTTCAAAATAATGTCAATTATTTTCCAACTATTATCTTCTTTTAATTTTTAGATGTCATACCGTATCTGCCAACACACACACACACACACACACACACACACACACACAACCATTTCTATAACGTTTCTTCACTGGGGTTTTTCTGAACTTTTCCCCAAAACAGCACAATATTAAGTGAGAGATGATTGATTACCTCTCTTTGTGAAGATAAAAATTATAGTCAATGGTCCATCTGTAATGGCAAAAAATCCTATTCTGGACCTAGTTGGCACCATCAGGATAGGGATCAAAAAGAAGAGTTTGCAGTTCTGCTCAGCCTACAACTTTCAGCTAAGCTAGGACCACCCAATAAAGAAGAGTGGCCCTGAAGCTAAGACTCTTCTCTGACATAAATACTATTTGTCAACTTCTCTCTGTAGTTACTACAATTAATGCAGCCGCTAGGTAACTTCAAGTGATTAAGACTATCCATCCCTCCTGGAAAGGAAGTCTCCACAGTAGATTTTTATCCAAGCATCTAAAAGCTGCCTTACAAAAATAATTTTTGTCTTTTATTAAAGAATCAGCAATACTCTTCATCTTCCAGCTCTCCATAAGGAAAGCCAAAATAATCTTTGTGGGTCACTCTGCTTCCTTCAGGTTGTAACGACTTGTCTGTGCTAGTACTGGTTTGGAAATCTCTACCATATATTCAGCTCTTAGAAGACAATTACATTAAGATGCTTTCCTGTTCCAAGCACCTCAGGTCTGCTTTGTCCATTATCAAGTTGTAAAGATGAATGGAAATGGCCAATTTTATATGTTTACATATGCAGATGCCCATAGGCCCACACATATACATTTATTAACATTTCTGAACCATGAGGATTTTCTGGGTTTGCTCTATGTCTGGATTGGGAAAGTAAGTGAACAACTATAGAGGAAAGTTGGGCAGATCATCTCATTACATGAACACTTGTATACTGAGTTTGTTAGTATAGTCACTGTAATTAGTCTTCTTTGTGACTAATAAGATGGCATAGGTTTACAGTGTAAGTACAGATGCAAGAAGATTAATAACAGGCTTCCTAGCTGCTTTTCTTAACCACAGATGGGAAACCAGAGCAAACAGGGCCTTCTCAATAGTCTCAGCAAACAGAAGTATGTGAGAGTAAGTAGATACATTTTAGAAAGAGGTCAAATGAAATTACCAGTTGTTTTTTAAGGCTCACTTAACACCAATGTGAGAATCCATCATAAAGGAGGTGCAGACTGACTTAGTAAAATGATGTGGTTGTGACTGAGAGAAGGTATAGGAAACTTAAAAAAAGCATTAATTCATTCAATCAAAAATATTCATTAATATTACAAAATTTTAGGGGCTGGGGTTATGGCGCAGTGCTCACCTAGCATGTGTGATGCACTGGGTTCGATCCTCAGTACCACATTAAAAAAATAAAATAAAGATATTCTGTCCACCTACAACGAAAAAAATAAATATTAAAAAAATTACAAAATTTTAAAGAATGTTTAAGGAGATGGAAATGTTACCTATCCTGATTTGATCATTACACATTGTATACACGTACTGAATTATAATACAGTACTGCAAAATATTATACAATTAAAATAATAATTAAAAATAAAATAAATATTTAAAACAAAAACTAGAAAGGAAAAAATATTGAGTACTGCTATGGTTTAAATGAGTATCCCACAAAGGGTCTATGTGTTAAAGACTTGTTCCTCATTGTGGCACTATTAGGGAGGTAGTGGAACCTTTAGGAGGTGGGACCTAGTGGAAGACCCTTCTGTCATTTGGGCATGCCCTAAAGAGGATTTTGGGACCCCCGAGTCTTCTTCTTCTTCTGGTTTGGCTTTCTAATTCATGAGGTGAATGGTTTGTTCTACCATGCAGTCTTGCTATTATGTGCTTCCTCAGTCCCAGTCCCAAAGTCAGACTAGGACTGGAACTACCAAAACAATAGCTAAAATAAGCTTTTTCTCTTTATAAGCTTCAGGTATTTTGTTGTAGAAATGGAAAGCTAATACAAATACCTAATGCTAGACAACAACCTAGGCACTGCAGATACCTAATTTTTATCTCAAAATGATATAAAACTGAACATGTTATAAGACTTTACCCCCAGAAACCTCTAACAATATTCCTCATAGTAAAGAGCAACATCAAACATTCAGGCAATACAATAACAATAAACCAAGCTACTTTTTACTGCTTTATTTCTCTCACACTGCTTATTCCAATCTATCAGTAAATTTTACTACAATGTGCTTTTAAAAATACATGGAGAATCTGACCACTTCTCACTACTTCCACTGCTACAACCAGAATGACATCACCATCTCCCACTCTCTGGATTACTGCATACCTTATTAATTTGTCCCTTTGTGCCTTTCTTTAGCCTCTTACTATCTATTCTCCATTTGATAATTCTAAAACATATAGTGATGTCACTTGTCTATCCAAATTGAGCCATGAAACTCAAAAGAAAACTAAAAAACTTTACCAGGCCCTAATATGTCCTACATGATCTGGCCGTCCCTTCCCATTTTGTTCACTCTGATATTACTTTCTACCATTCCTAACTTACTCATCAATCCATTCCTGGGCTCCTTATTGCTCTTTGAATACACCATGCTTGCTCCCACATCTTTACATTTGTACTTATTGTCCTCTCCTTCAATTGGACAAATCTTCCTCCCCAAATAAAGATGGCTCCAAACTCATTCGCATGTCTTTATTCAGATGCTCCCTGATCACAGAGACCTTCTCTGACAATCTTATTTGAAATTGCCATATACACATAATACCACCACCACCACCATCACTGCTACCACCATTGGACATTTATTACACTCCTTTCTTGCTTTTCACCATCTGATATATGATGTAGTTTACTCTTTATTTTGTTACTATTCCTTGTACTAGAAAATAAATCACAAGAGGGCAGGGAAGTTGATCTGTTATACACAGCAATATCTTTGGTGCCCCTAGAATAGAGCCTGGGACAGATAAGACCTTCAATAATATGTGTTCAATGAATGAAGTGGTGAACAAGGAGGATTCTGATCTCATAGACCTTAGATTCTAGTAAGGGAATACAGACTATGTTAGTCAGCTTTTAATTACTGTGACCAAAATATCTAACAAGAACAATTTAGAGGAGGAAAAGTTTATTTTGGCTCATGGTTCAGTATGTGGTCATCTAGTTCCATGAGTTTGGTCCCAAGGTGAGATGGCATGTGGAAGGGTGCAGCAGCAGAAAGTTGCTCAACTCATAGTGGGCCCCAGGAAGCAAAGAGATAGAAAAGGGAAGGGGCCGAGGGAAGATGAATCCTTCTGGGGCATCCCCCCAGTAACCTACCTTCTTCAGCCAAGCCCCACCCACCTACAGTTGCCACTTAGTCAGTCCACTCAAAATAGGATGGATTGATTACATTACAACTCCCATAATCCAATCATTTCACCTTTGAACATTCCTGCATTAACACAGTAGCTTTTGAGGGACATCTCATACTCAAACCATCACACAGATAATAAACAAAGTAAAATAAGCAAATGAACCAGAATCTGTAAGTTAATGATAAGTAACATACAAATAATTTAAATAGGTTTTTGGGTAGGTAGTACTGAGGTGGCTCTTTCAGAGTTGGTGCCCACGTAGTGTCTCTGAGGAGGCAAAAATGACAAGGAACCATGCCACAGAGAGATCAGAAAGAAGGAAGACTCTTTTAGGCAAAGGAATAACTTGTGCAAAGACTGTGAGGCAGGACACATTTGTATAATTTCCATAACTACAAGCGGACAAGCATAACTGGTAGTCACTGTGAAAGGGCTAGAGAGTAATTTGATAGGAGATCTAAGAGGAACAATAGATCAGATCATGTAAAGCTTTTCATACCTAGGAAAGAAGTTTGCGTTTTATTCAAAGCATGAAGGGGAACCACTGGAAACTTTTAAATAACAGAATACCTTGACAGGATTTATGTTTTCAGATTATACTTGCTGCTGTGCTGAGAATGGATTGGGGCAAAAGGTGAAAGTGACATGGATTATAGGAGTGGTGAAGTGGAAAAAGTTGTATGAGGTCAAACTATAAATTAGAGGTGGCTAAGGAAAATAAAATAAATGAAGGATGTTCCCTAGTTTAGGCATGACAATAAGTTCCAATTCAAAGGGATTTATATGAAAAGAATAACATGATTAAATTCTTTACTTTCTTAGCATTTAAAAAAATCTTAAAATTTTTTCAGGTTGGTTAGATAGAAGGCCATGATCAATAAGGCTACTAGAATAGCACACTCACTGTTAGAATTGAATGGAAAGTAAACTGCTGCTACTCCAGTTAGACTGGGCAAATGCTAGGGAAGTTAGTTAAGGAGGAGGAGCCATAGGTTTTGGGGGCAATAATTCTGATGCCGGCAGAAAACCTGGAAAACAGTGATGCCATAATTAATTTTATGTGTCACCATGACTGGTCCAGGACATGCCAAGATTGATTAAACATTATTTTTGGTGTGCCTCTAAGGGTGGTTTATAATGTGATTAATATTTACACCAATAGACTAAGTTAAGCAGATCACTCTTTCCATATGGCTAGGCCTCATCCAATCTGTTGAGGCCCTGAAGAGAACAAAGGCAGAGGAAGAAAGAATTTCTTCTTTCTCTTTCTGACAACAGACAGAGTTGGGACATTGGTCTTCTCTTTTACTGGGACTGGAACTTAAACCATCAGTTCTCCTGAATCTCCACCTTGCTGATTAGCACATTATAGAATTTCTTGCCCTCCATAATCAAGTGAGCCAATTCCTTATGAAACACACACACACACACACACACACACACACACACACACACACACACAATATCGGTTCTGTTTCTTTGCAGAACTCTAGAACCAAAGTCATTTGAGAAAATGTGAAATTTCAGGAACAGAGTCTGTACATGATGGATAAGAATGGACAGATAAATAGAGAAAATAGCAAATTTGGGGAGGTTGTTAGAATCAAATATCTCCAAGACCTGAGACAACAGTACACAATAAATATATCTGCTTTGATTTTCTTTCTGGAATAGCAGACAACTAAACTGTAATCTTTCAGAGAACACAGTTGGTATGGATGATGGTTTAGACTAGTCAATTAGGTTGGGGAAGGATGACACAGAAGTACACAAGTAAAACCTAAAGTTTCAGGAACTTGGAACCAACTATATGTTACTTGTCACTTTTTGCATGGTAAGTCTTGAAAAGTAGAATGGAAATAAGAATTCCCTATAAGAGTTCTTAATAAGAAATCAAACCAAAAATCAATACATGTGATAGCATCCAATTAAAAAGCTTGTATACAGCAAATGAAACAATTAAAAGTGTTAAGAAAGAGCCTACAGAATGGGACAAAATTTTTTATTTCTCTGACAAGGTATTAATATTCAGAATATATAAAAACTCAGAAAAATTAGGACCAAAAACCCCTGCAAATAATCCAATCAATAAATGGGCAAATGAACTAAATAGAGATTTCTCAAAAGAATAAATTCAAATGGCCAAGAAATATGTGAAAAAATATTCAACATCTTTAGAAATCAGGGAAATGCAAATCAAAACTATGTTGAAATTTCATCTCACCCCAGTTAGAATGGTAACCATCAAGAATATAAATAATAATAAATTCTGATGAGGATGTTGAGAGAAAGGAACACATACATTTCTGATGGGACTGCAAATTAATACAACTACTGTGGAAACTAGTACAGAGATTCTTTGTATAAATATGTCAAAATATACTCTACTGTCATGTATATCTAAAAAGAACAAGAAATTTAAAAAATAAATACAACTGTTACATAAAAAAAGAGTAGGAATGGAAACACCATATGACTCAGCTATACCATTCATCCATATTTATGTAAAAGAACTGAAATTACTGTAGTATAGTGACATATACATTCCAATGTTTGTCTCTATTTGTGTGTGTGTGTGTGGTTCCCCGTAAGCAACTCATGGCCATACAAATGCTAGGTAAATGCTCTACCACTTAGCAACATCCCCAGCCCTACAATGCAATTAAATATATTCAACTTTTCTACTCAATATTATTTCCCAAGTATCTATTATGTACTGGGGCCACAATGCTATAAAAGATTCAAACATAAAAATGCCCTTGATCCTGTTCTCAAATAGGTTATGATTCTTCAGGCTGAGAAGCAAAAAACTAATTTTGAAACCATGTTTTCTAGAACATACTTTCTTTGCCTTAATTTATGAATATGCATGTTTAGATTAAGTATTTAACAGAAACAATATCTTTAAATCTCTGTAGAGTTCTTGGAGTGTGTGATTGGGTTGGCCATATATTCCTCCAATAGGGGCTGCACCATTCCTGCAATTTCCTTTATTTTTCCTGCTTTTTACATTTCCAAATTCCTCACAAAGAGGAATGAAATACAAGCATTCATGATTGGAGAAACACAAATATGCTTACATATGTGATATGCTAATTATACAAATTGCTGCCCGTGCCTAAAATTATTAAGGTTTATGATAATCCAGACCAAGTAGAGACTGATGAAAGCTTAACACACAAGAAGAGTCAGAATGCACCCTCCCAAAAATGATCTCAGAAAGAAAATACATGCTAATTATTGTAAAATGGAGCTAATCATTAAACTGCAGTAACCTCCCCCATAAAGGTGTGCTAGTCAACTTTCATTTAACATCTGTCTGGAATTGATGCCAGGTAAATTCTTGTGCTTAGTTTAGGTTTTTCTTTCCCTTGTTGATATGAAAAGGCCTTGGTTTTAAAATTTGACTTATCTTAGTTTAATGAGGAAAGGTTGAGTAAACCCTTTCTAGATTTAAAACCTAACCTTCTGGGACTCCACTGGAACTTAGATCTGTATTGAAGGTATTGTTACTACTAAGCCAATTAATTATGTGCCCACTGGGGAGAGAAAGAGGCAGTTATTTATTCCTTAAGTTGAGTATAATTACACTAAATTGAGTTATGAAAACTGTGAGCCTCTTCTGGCTGGGACCCTTGCATCAAATATAAGTAATGTCCCTGTCTATGTGACATATACATGAGAAGGCTCACAGAGCTAAGAATAAATTGGCACTAGCAAGTGTTCTTTAAATGCACATTTAAGGAAAGTGAAGTTGGCATTCAGCCATTCTTCCAGGAGTGCTAGTACCTCAGTAACTTACACTCCATAGGATCTTACACATAAAGAGATCTGCTCCAGGCCCCCTTTCTTCAGACTAAGGATGACTGTACCACTCAGAATCACACAAACCTGTTCACTTACTGAAGTTCTCCAGCTCCCTTCATTAAGTCATTCTGATATTATTAATACCAGGCAATCCAGATGTCTTTTCTATTGAGGATATCCCTCTGCCCAAGAATTGGGTCTGTCACCACCCCCGATGTCCCAGATATTCACTAGCTACAAATAGAGGCTGTTTGTGATCATTATTACCATTATGTTTTTGGGCAATGTTCAATGAAGACTAATTCATACCAAATGAAACAAGTATAAAGGAAGCTGAGACTTGGGCTCAGTAGTGAGCTACATTATAGTATTGAGGGTGTTCTGTGGTTGCAGCAAGTTTCCAGACACTCTAGGCCCCAAACTAGGATCACCCAGACCTCTCACTGAATCCCTGAGAAGGAATTTCTTCATCCATTATTTATTTATGTCCTTAGCTTGCACAACGTACAAAAGACCATAGAAATGTTTCAGTATGATTCCTGGCTTTAGTTTGAATATTAATCTTAGGGTTATGGAAAAATCCAGCTAGACAAGTTATACTACTTCTGTATAGTACTAAAAATTGTAATTAATTATGACTCTTTTTTAATATTGGTCTTCCTTGTTAGACTGTAAATTCTCTGAAGACAGTGACCACCATACTCTTATACACAGATGTACCTTTAGTGCCTTGTACAAAGCTTGACACAGGGTATTTTCTCATCAAATGTTTGCTGAATGAATATATGCAAACTAAGAAAAGTATACAGAGAAGTTAATTGGATACATCATCATCTTGCCTACAAATATGAAGAGAACTTTGTCTAATACTACCTCACCATGATATCATCTCTGTCTTGGAAATAACTTTTTCTAAGCCACACTTTCACCATGTTAAACTTATCCCATAGTTTTCTGCCATAACATGATTTTCTGTCAGTCATTCATTCTGGTCACATCAAAAGAATACAGAACAAACTATAATTGAAAATGGACAACTTACCAAATCAAGCACGACTCTGACCCAAATCAGGAAAGGAAGAAACAGTAATTCATTCTGGCACCTTAATTAATTATCACACAGATTGCTTATTGATTTTCTTGTATTCAGTGTGATGCTTTATGAAGTACACTCCTTTCATACAAAGTGTGAACAGCATGAAGAAGGTCTACAGATCAAAATATATCAAAATACTTGGGAATATAAGGTCAGAGATTTTCCTAGGAGTTATAGCAAATTGTGCCCAAACAGATATGCTTATTACTTGAAGATATACTTTCCTTGCTTATGTAATCAAATTTCTGTGACTGTGAGGTTAGGCAAAAACATTTTAAAATAAATGATGTCCCGTGGTGATTTTTTATTGTGGTTTATGAGAACTAGTAGAGTCAAGTGAGGAAACTAGCTAAGAACAATGGGTTGAATGAAAAAGAAAATGGACGAGGTCAGTAATCAGGAAATGATTAAAAAAGTAGGAAGAGCTAGTGTGATGGTATGCATATGAAATGTCTCCTAAAGGCCCATGTGTTGAAGGCTTGATCCCCAATGCAGTGATGCACTGAGGTGGGGCTTTTGGAAAGTGATTGGATCATGAAGGCCCTGACCTCATCAGTGGGTTATTAATTTGATGGTCTCATAATTTGATAGCAGTATTGGAAGGTGGTAGAAGCTACAGGAATTGGGGCATAGTTGGAGGAAGTAGATCACTGGGAGTGTTTCCTGGAAAGGTATTTCTTGTAGCTGGCCCTTTTCTTTTCTCTGCTTCCCAGCTGCCATGAGGTGAGCAAATCTTCTCCACTATGTTTTCTCTCCTACAATACTCTGCACAAGACTAAAAGCAATAGAAGCAGTTGCCTATGACACTGTGAGTCAACATAAACCTTTTTTTCTTTACTCTGCTTTTCACAGGTATTTTGTTACCATGATGGAAAGCTAATACACCTAGTTATGAAATTCTTGCCTAGAAAGAAGAAATGGAAGAATTATAAGTTGTGCTTTAACATGGAAACATAAGTCCAGCATAGCAAGGACAGAGACAACAGAGAAAGAGACAGAGAAACAAACTGAAAATGAGGATTGAGGACAACAGAAAATTAAAGAGCTAATAAAGGAAAAAGTCTTGTAAGAGATATATGGGAGCATCATATAATAAGAAAGGAGATAACATAAAAAATTCAGAATTGTCCAGTTCTTAAAAGGAAAGTTTCAGCCCTCATAGGCCCCAATGAAGACATGCATACTTCTACAATATGCTATTTCAGAAGTATTATTCACATATGTTATTTTTGTAATAAGCTTTGTGTGTCATTCTCAGAGAAGGTGAGATGAGTTACTAGAACTTCATTTTGTGTGATGGCTGTTATTTTCCAGATCTTTTCCCCACAGTTCCAGGCATAAAGTCAGATGTTTCAAATATAGACCAGGCTAGTAGATTCTGTAGGAGCTTTACCAACTTTGAATCTTGTGATGGGTATTCTACTCAATTTGCTTTTATTTTTATTAAGGCAATTGTGAGGCAAGGGAAGGATTAAGTTACAGGGATGTAGTCAACTTAGAGGAGAAAATGAGGGAGAAGAAAATATCACTAAGAATTCAGAGAACCATAAAATGGGATATTTTTCAATTACAGTTAATTACTGCTACACAACAAACAACATATGCATGTCAAAAATACAAACTTTAATGGTGTGTACAATGAATAAATAAGCTTTTATATCATCCTAAGTGGGAAATTTTATCAAACGGAGGTAAACAGATGAGCAATTCCAGCCGAAATTGAATGCTGCTTAACCTTGAGGCTGAGGTTTTGTCTCAGTTGACCTTGAAGGTCTACTGCCACTGTAGTCTTTTCCCTATTCCCCCTCCCAGAAATGAGATATTCTTGCTCATTTCTGTTATAAAAGAAGTAGAAAAGGTCCACACCATCTAGATTAGTCTGGACATGAGTCAATACTCTAGGTGGACCCTTATACTTTCAAGCTGCCATAGCTTGTGAAAGATTATCTGGGCAGCTTAAAGTATCACAGAGACACTCAACAACAAGGTAAGAAATAGAATTTGGTATCATTTGCATGAATTTGTTTTCTGACTCACTCAGAGTAGGTTTTAATTTTTTCCTCAAGGATATCTTTAGGCAAAATGTTAAATATTTAATTGATATATAATTCATAAGCCATAAAAGTGAACAATTCCAAGTATACAGTGGTTTTAGTATATTCACAAGGATGTGTGACCATCATGTGTATTTAATCCTAGAACATTTTCATCACTACAAAAAGAAGTCTCATAGTCATTAAGTAGTCACTGTTCATTCCTTCCTCCACTCAGTCCTTAGAAACTATTAACCTGGTTTTTATCTCAATCCCTATTCTGGAAATTTTATATAAAAGAAAGCATGTATTCTCCAATGTATGTTTTTGGCACCTTTGTCTAGTATGAGATAGCTGTATTTATGTGCATTACTCTCTGTGTCTTCTATTCTGTACCATTGGTCTACATGTCTGTTTTGGTGCCAGTACCATGCCGTTTTTGTTACTATAGCT
>CM053417.1:41215062-41231812 GCA_028644305.1 Xerus rutilus
AATACATGTTATCAAACATAACAGAAAAAAAACAAATTTTCAGAAGCTGTACACACTATTCACTGAAAACATTTGTTGAGGCAAATAGAAAAAAATATTGTTACAATCATAATTTTTCTAACTTTGCACAAAATTATAAGCAGATTAAATTCTTCATATTAAACATCTTTATATGCACTTTCAATGAACAGTATATATACTGTTCTTTGGTTATTTTGAGTATTTTGTTCTTCCAAGTGAAATTTAGAACTGTTTTTTCTAGTTCTGTGAAGAATGTCATCAGTATTTTTATGGTGATTATATTGAATCTGTATAGTGCTTTTGATCATTTTGACACTATTAATTCTGCCTATCCAAGAACATGGGGCTCTTTCTATCTTCTAAGGTCTTTAATTTCTTTTTTCAGTGTTTTGTAATTTTCATTGTAGAGTTCTTTCATATTCTTGATTATATTTGTTTACAAATATTTTATTTTTTTGAAGTTATTGAGAGTTGGATAGTTTTTCTGATTTTTTCTCAGCAGTTTCATTATTGTAGTATAGGAAAAGTATTGAGATTTTCATGTTGATCTTATATTCTACTACATTGCTGAATTTGATTATCTACTCTAGAAGTCTACAAGGATGTCCGCTCTTAGAGCTGCTGTTCAATATTGCTCTTGAAATTCTAGCCAGAGCAATCAGGCAAAATAGGATATTAAAGGGATACATATAGGAAGAAAAGATGCCAAATTAGCTGTTTACTGAAGACATGTACTATATATGAAAGATCCAGAACTTTACCAGAAGACTTCTAGAGCTGATAAACAAATCCATGCACTTTTCTTTAAATCCTCATAATGAGGTAAGCACTATTATCATTCCCAAATTATAGTTGAGGAAACTGAGTTTGGGTGTGGGTGTCTTTTGCAAGGCTTCACAAGTAGTAAGCATTAGAATTGCGACTTGAATCACAATGTGACTACAAACCCCTATGTATTATCAAATTCATCTCCAGCAGACCAAAATCCTCCTTGTCTTTAGCCAAATAGTTTAAGAGAATCCTTTGCCTCCCTTAATTATCTCAGCTGGCTAGAATTTTGTGAAAATAAGGTCCAGTCTGCAGGTATCAATGTGTATGCTTAATTTTAATCTGTTTCATGGCCAGTAAGAATATCTATAACTATAGGTAGTCAACCCCCAAAGGCAAACATTTTGATAAGGAGGATGGAAAACAAGAGCACATATATGATATTGTGAAGTATATGTTCCATTGATGAGGAGACAAATGTATTATAAGTCTCACATTTTAGATTTTATAACCAAGAATCAGAGAGGCTAAGTGACTTGCTCAATGTTACACTGTCAAGGAGTTCAGTGTATGACATCATCCAGATCCAAATATGGTTTTGTCTATGCCAAACCTCATGTTATTTCCTGTTCATCACATGATTTCCCATGTGCTTAAGGTTAGGGAGGCACTTTCTGGGGCTAGATTGTCTGCGTTTAAATCCACATTTTAATTCTTTCTGTCTTGGGCAAATTACCTAACCTCCTTAAACCTCAGTTTTTGTATCTGTTTACAATAGCATCTAAATTTAAAATGCAAATGACAGAGATGGAAAATTGAGTTCTATATATGTACTATGACTTGAAATGCATTTGAATAAATTAATTAAAATGTAAAAAATAAAATGCAAAAGAATTACATAAATCAACAAATTTTAAAAATAATAGAATCTATGTCATGGGGTTGTAAAGATTCAGGAAGATAATGTACCTCTAGTAAATCACTGGTATCTAAGCATCTATTTGTATATTCCTCACATTGTTGCCAGTTTGTTTTTAATGGTCAAACTAACTTTTAAAAAATTTTATTTGTTCTTTATAGATACACATGGCGGTAGAGTATATATTGACATATTTTTTACAAATTTGGAGTATATCTTATTCTAATTAGGATCCCAGTCTTGTGGTTGTATATTATGTGGAGATTCTTATCTAAGTTTCTGGCTTCTGAAATTTGGATTTGCACTGCCCAAAGCAAAATTTAAATATTTTATTTTTTTTCAGTTTTTAAATTTCATTAGCAAATTATAATCGATTATATTTATAGGTTAAAATATGAAATTATTAAAGCAAGTTATCATATATCTTAATACTTTTTTGTGGTAAGAACATTTAGAATTTACTCTCATAGGGATTTTTAGACATATAAAACATGATTAACTATGGTCACTAGGCTGTGCAATCTCACAAACCTCATTCTTCCTATCTAATTGAAACTTTGTACACTTTAAAAAATCTTCCCATTTTCCTTACATCCTAGTCCTTTGTAACCACCATTCCACTCTCCACTTTGATGAGATCAATTGTTTTAGATTCAACATATAAATAAGATGATATGCTATTTGTGTTTCTTTATGTTGCTTACTTCACTTAGCTTAATATCTTCTAGTTCCATCCATGGTATTGAAAGTGACAGGATTTCCTCATTTTGTAAGGTTCAATAGTTTTTCATTTTTGTGGATCAGATCTAGAATTTCTAGGTTTCCTGCACTGAAGTTTTGTTGCCCAATTTAGCAATGTTCAGAAGTGAGGATATGAGCCTGTAATCCCAGCACTTAGGGAGGCTGAGACAGGAGAATCGCCAGTTCAAAGCCAGCCTCAGCAACGGCGAGGCACTAAGCACCTCAGTGAGACCCTGTCTCTAATTAAAACACAAAATAAGGCTGGGGATGTGGCTCAGTGGTCGAGTGCCCCTGAGTTCAAGCTCCAGTACCCACAAAAAAAAAAGAAGTGAGGATATGGGAAAATGATTGGGCTCTGACATTATCAATGGATTAATCCATTGAAGGATTCATTGCTGAATGAATTATTGGGAGGTGGTGGAGTCTGAGGGAGGTATAAACTTGTTGGAGGGCGTAGATACTGGGGGGCATGCACTTGGGAACTGTTTTGTCAATGTCTCTCTTTCACCTCTTTCCTGGTTGCCATAAGGTAAGAAGTTTTCCTCTAAAACATCCTTCCACCATAATATTTCTGCCTCACTGCCAGCATAGGGGCAATGGAGCCAGATTACCATGGACTGAAACCATGAGCCAAAATAAATCTTTCTTCCTCTATGTTGACGTTCCCAGGTATTTTTTCACACTGACATAAAGCTAACATGTCTATTGTGTTTATACACCAAACTTCTTTATCCATTCATCTGTTGATGGACACTTAGACCTCTGTTGATGTCTCTCACCTATTGTAAACAATGCTATAGTGAACATGAGGGTGCACATATCTCTTTAAGGGTGCAGATTTCATTTTCTTTTGGTATATATCCAGGAGCAGAATGGGTGAATAATTTTTGCAGGGAGTGACACAGTTTTCCATAATGGCTGTACTAATTATGTCCTCACCAAGAATAGATGACAGTTTGATTTCCTCCATATTTTACTCAGCATTTTGTGTTTTTGATAACAGCCATTCTAGCATGTGTGCTGTGATATTTCATTGTGGTTTTATTTTACATTTTCCTAATTGTTACTGATACTGAGAATTTTATCATATATCTGTTGGTAATTTGTATGTCTTCTTTTAAGAAATGTTGATTCAGATACTATGCCCATATTTAATCAGGTTATTTGGGTTCTTGCTATTGAGTTATTTGAGTTATTTATATGCTCTGACATGAACCTATTATCAGATGTACAGCTTGAAAATATTCTCTTGTAATTATAGGTCGTCATTTTACTTTTTTCTTTGCTGTGAAAAAACTTTTTAGTTTGATACAGTCCTTATTTTTTGTTTTTGGTGTTTGTACTTTTGAGGTCATATCTTTAAAAAAAAAAAAACCAAAACTTTTGGCCTAGACCCATGTCAAAAGCCTTTTTCCTATTTTCTTTTATTTTTACAGTTTCAGGTTTTATGTTTCAGTTTTTAAAACATTTGAGTTGATTTTTATATATGGTATGAGTCAAATTTCACTATTCCACACTTGGCTATCCAGTTTTTCCAACAACATTTAATTAAAAAAATGTCCCTTTCTTATTGTCTGTCCTTGATTCCTTTGTCAAAGATCAGTAGACTGTAAAAAGCGTATTTTGAGGATTTCTTATCTGTCCCATTAGTCTACATCTTTGTTAAAAGTAGTACCATGTTGTTTTAATTACTATAGCTTTGTAGGATATTTTAAAGCCTGGTAGTGTGATGCTTTCAGCTTTATTCTTTTTGCTCTAGGTTGCTTTGGATACTTATAATTTTTGGGGTTCTTATAGGATTAAGGATATTTTTTCTGCAAAAAATTAAGAGAATTTTGATAGAAATTGCACTGAATCTGTAAATTCCTTTGGGTAGTATAAACATTTTAATAATATTTGTTTTTCCAATTCATGAACACAAGATATCTTTCCATTTATTAATGTCTTCAGTTTGTTTCACCAATGTTTAATAGTCTATAGTGTACAGATCTTTTTTTTTAAATATTCTTTTAGTTGATAGATTTTTATTTTATTCTTTTATTATTTATATGTGGTGCTAAGGCTTGAACCCAGTGCCTCACACATGCTAGGCAAGTGCTCTACCACTGAACTACAGCCCCAGCCCTAGTGTACAGATCTTTTACCTCACTTGTTAAAGTGATTCCTAATTTTTTCTTAATGCCATTGCAAGTAAGATTATTTTCTTTATATCTCTTTTGGATAGCTTGTTATTAGCATGTAGAAATGCTACTAATTTGGGAGTATTGATTTTGTTTCCTGGAACTTCATTATATTCATTTACTAGTTCTCACAGTTTTAGGTAGAATCTTCAGGGTTTATCTATGTATAGTTTTATGTTGTCTACAGAGACATTTTAACTTTTTCTTTTCCTATTTTAATGCCACTTAAAAACTTTAATTAAAAAAACTCAAATTACTTAAAATTAAAATTGAGTTCCTCAATCACACTAATCACATTTCAATTACTCAATAGGCCAGTGTAGCTAATGAGTCCCACATTGTATAACAGATTTACAACCTATTTCAACATCTCAGAAAATTTTAGTGGACACAATGAGATATCACATAAATTTATGTATATACATGTATCATTAGAAAGGAACTGTAGAAATTTCACATTGGACCATTGAAGGTGGGGCAGGGAATATATAAGAGCTTTCCTATTTTATTATGTGTACTTCCATATTGTTTAAAATGTGAAAATATTTATTATTACTCTAGAAACTTAAGAAAATGCAATCACTTTTTCAAAAAGTGAGCTAATTTTAAAAAAGAAAAAAATAGACTGCTTAAAATCTAAAGATATGGTAGATCTTCCTAAGCAAACTAGAAAAGACTGAAGGAATGCAAGCAAGTAACTGGCTATCTCCTCAATGTATGGCACACAGAAAATATCTGTTGCAAAAAAAGTATTACTTAGAAGAAGGCTCTCTTAGGGTCAGGGGCAGAGAGGTGGATTTTTTTTGTTGTTTTTGCATGGGTAATATAGGGAACTCAGTGAGATAATATTCTCCAATGAGAATAGCACCTTCAGTCTGGCCTTGCCAAGAACAATAGACTCCCAAGACAATTTTAGAGGAACTCTTGAAATAGCAGGAAAAACCACATGAAGAAAATAATAAGCATTTTATATCCTCAAAAGAATCTGTGCTGAGTCCTTTCTCACCTAGAGAAGGAAACAAATAACTGAGGCTAGCCTTCCTGACTCGTTTTGTACCTCAGAGAGAATGTCCTGAATTATTCAATGGCTCCTCACCAAAATGTTGATGAAGTAAAGTGAGAAACAGAAAATCAATCCTAATAAGAATAATAGCTTTTAACTTTTTAGATTAAGGACAAAAGCTGATAATGAAAAGGCTCTGACAATTCAACTACTGTTGGAAGAAAAAATAACCCCAAAGCCCTCAAGTCTTCCTCAATTCCTTTTTATAAATGTCTTTGTTTTGTTTTGATCTGATACACAGCTAATATGTCTTTGTTGTATAAAAAATCAATTAATAAACATACAACAGAGTGAAAGTCATCAAGAACTCTCAGTCCCACCCTGGATAGTGCTCTCATTTCTTTTTCTAAAATATACTAAATATATCCTTTTCATAGGATCAGACTAAGACTGTGTTCTTTAACTTGTTCATTTCATTTACTAATATAACTTGAATGTTTTTCTATGTCAGTAAACAGGAATACATTTTTTCAGACCACATCTGTACAGCCACATTGAAATGAAGGTTTGCAGAGTACAGGACAGTTAAATATATCAAATCTGATTCATTTAAGTATTTGAAAATATTATAATTTTAAAGTGTATTGTATTGAGTGGGAATTGAAATATTCATCTCATTTTTTATGTAGGTGTGATGTTTCTTATTTTCCAGCCATGCCATGCTGCCCTCTCTGCTCTCAGACAGTAACACAGTTGTTTCAAAGTCACGGTAAGGTAGGCACGGGGGCACATGCCTGTAACTCCAGCACTTTGGGAGACTGAGGCAGGAGAATTGCAAGTTTGAAGCCAGCCTCAGCAACAGCGAGGCACTAAGCAACTCACTGAGACCCTGTCTCCACACAAAACACAAAGTAGGGCTGGGGATGTGGCTCAGTGGTCGAGTGCCCCTGAGTTCAATCCCCAGTACCAAAAAAAAAAAAAAAAAAGGTCATGGTAATTGAGTGAAGCTCTTTTCCCACTTACCCCTTTCCTTACCACCACTCCCATCCTGGCTTTTTCTTTGGCCATTTTTCTTAGGAGGAAACTTCTTAATAGGAAAACTTATGCTATCTTGGGGAACAGGCAGAGAATCACTCGGATAAAAGTACAACAATTCACATTTGATTCCTACATTGAGGTGTTCCAGAAACCTTTTCTACAGACCATGACAAATTTTAAGACACTTCATTAATGGTAAAACCAGATGCAGCTACAATAGCCTCAAAATGAAAGCATTAGAATGCATGGGGAACATTAATTTCTTGCTTCCTATCAACCATTTTACATGTTTTGCAGCATCCTAACTTCTCAAAAATTTAAAGAGTAGAATGCACTGCGTCTTTACAACTCTGGTATAACCGAATGCCAACTTAATGTTATTTCTGCTGCAGTCTATCACTGAGCATGATGCTATCCTGCAAAGCCTTATGAAAGTTAACAGATTCATTGCTTTTGGGTACGATAAGTCATCTGTCTACCATAGAACATGGCATTTCTTGTAATCAATGCTCACTTATAGATCCTGTGAGGTAGTACTGGGAAGAAACAGGTGACATGGGCTTCCCATTTTACAAATGGAAAAAATGAGGTTTTGAGAAGGAAAAGGCCATGGAGCCCATTGGTCTCATGGCTAAGACTAGCACCTAGGACCCTTTGAATCTAGGTGACTCTCTAATTTAACTTGACTAAGAAAAACTTTTGAAAGATCAGCACAATGCAATGGATTAACAAAAGCAGAAGACTATATTTCAAGAGATGGGATGTTAACTTAGGTAATATTTCAATGAAGGTTCTAGAATGGGAGAGTTTTAATACTTCATCTAGAACTGTATTGCCTCCCAAAGCTATTTTTATACCTTCTCTAATTTGTCTTTTTTGCATGGGAGCATATTTAATGAAGTAAGTTAAAATACATGTTAAGGAAGAAAGAGTAGTTCATACTAATAAAGGAAAGGCCACCTACCATTAGATCATTGATTATTTGAGAACAAAGATCTACAGAGTGTTTCAAAACCTTCTCCCACATGTCATATTTGTATTTATTAAATTTATGTTGGTTCTTGTTTAGTTTCACTATCCTGAGTCATTTATCAAAATACATTTTAGTGGAGCTAGTTAGTCTAGACATTTATATAACTGACAAAATCTACTTCTTTGTCCCTCACAACCATATTTGTCAGCCAAAATGTCAGCAGCTGCTCCTAGGACACATTCGAGTTTAGTTGGAATCACAGTCAGTACTAATATGTTTTGCTTTGTGGAACTGTTATTCAGAAAACCAAGTATAATTTTGAACATAAGCATAATTTTGAACATAAAGTAGTTCAAAATTAATGGACAACAGGGGTTGAATATGGTAAGTAGGCAGGATGGCTGGAAAACTGGTGAAGGCATGTTTGGAAATCAGAACAAAGATAATTTTATCAGTGAAATATTAGGAAGAAGCTAAGAAGAAGAGATTGAATTCACATAGTTGAGAAAATTATAATGCACTAGTTAAAATCATCACCATTATTATCATCATTATCATCATTGAAAGGAGATCATTAGAGTAGAGCAAGTGAATCAGGGGAGAGAGGAGAGGAAGGAAAGAGGGTACTGAGGAATGAGATTGATCTAATATGTTTTGTGCATGTACAAATATGTCATAATGAATCCCACTATTGTATATAATTATAATACACCAAAAATTAATTAAAAAAAGAGAAGAGAAAAGAAAAGAAAAAGAAATATTCACATTTATGTTTCACAAGAATAGAAACCCTTTCAGGTTTCTGTGACAATAAGCTTTAGTCTGGTACCCATGCAGAAACTTCATATCTCCCTTCAGCTGTATTTCCTGTCTCTCCCATTACCAGTTACTTGCAGTGTTCAGCTAATCCCAGCCTCCTTTTTACCTTCTATTTAATTTCAAGACTGATCTGAAAACTACATCAGAGAACTTTCTTCCAGAGTTGGAAAATGGGCATTGGAGTGTGGGAATGGGGAGGTACAAACACACAGAATAAACCTAAAATAAATAAATAAATAAATAAATAACCTCCTAACAGCTAGGTAGCTGATCTTGGCTACCAAATTTAGTACAATTGCTATCCAAGTTAACACCTACTATACCATAGGTCTTCATCACAGCAACTTGTAAAATAATAAATTAAAACATGCATTTAGAAACAGTTTCTTTGAAGCTGGGCATGATGGCACATGCCTGTAATTCCAGTGGCTCGGGAGGCTGAGACAGGAGGATGGTGAGTTCAAAGCCAGCCTCAGCAAAAGCGAGGTGCTAAGCAACTCAGTGAGACTCTGTCTCTAAATAAGATACAAAATAGGGCTGGGGATGTGGTTCAGTGGTTGAGTGCCCCTGAGTTCAATCCCTGGTACCCACTTTCCCACCAAAAGAAATAGTTTCTTTGAACAGTAATAGTAATATAACTCCACTACCAACATTTATATAAAAGTGAGAGCTTTTAGGTATTTCATCACATAATATTTTAGACATTTTGCAATGTTCTTTATGTTGGCTCTTCTCCATGACTGTATGTTACTCACTTAAGACCATATTCCCAGACTTTGATTTTTTTCAAAATTAAGTTTTTGTCTTGAATTCCTGCTTCTCCAAACCTTACCCACTTCCTATCCTGGCAAGGAGTAGAAGGGAATGCCTAACCAAAGTGAGAATCTAGTACTTTTTAGGATAACAATAAGAAACATTTATATCAATTTGATAGAAATTAATATAAGTAATCATGTAAACATGGGATCAGGCCTTGACTCACTCAGAAGAAACTTTTAAAAACATCTGTTTTGAGCAACTGTCATCAGAGAAACTATGTAAAAAGGGAAGTCAAATGTTTTCTCTGATATGTGGATGCTAATTCACAATGCGGGGAGGACTAGGGAAGAATAGAGGTACTTTGGATTAGACAGAGGGGAGTGAAGTGAGGGGTGGGGTTATGGGGTAGAAAGGATAGTAGAATGAATCAGACATTAATACCCTATATGCACATATGATTCCCTATATGCATATATGAGAAGTTATATTCCATTATGTAGGATGTGTCAGAATGCATTCTACTGTCATGTATAACTAATTAGAACAAATTTTAAAAAGCCAAAAAGTATTTTTGTATGTGTCATATGAATCTTCTAAGAGTTAACACATGGTTGACCTTTCTAGTTATTTAAATTGGACTTGATATTGTTCAGGGGCCAGATATTCTACTACCAGAATTGTTTTGGTTTAGGTTTATTTTTAATCAAGTGTAATTACTATATTTGAGTACCTATTTAATCTTCATAAGTTTGCTTCCAGAAAACCATATAACATAAAACAGTCAGCTAAATCTTTTTAAAATACTTTTTTTTTAAACTTACAATGTCAGTACACACAGCCTGCAGTTTTAAGAGCTCAACATGTTCACTTTCCCTTTCAGTCAAAGGCAATGGGCTTACAGGTGACTGATGGAGAAATTTCACACCTACTTAGCAGCTATTAAAACCAGGTGGTTCTGAGACTTTGTCAGAAAGGATGAAGCAGAATATTGGCCAAAAATTTCCACAAAATAAAGGAAAAGTCTCTTAGCATTTAATTTGCAGTGGATTGGTAAGTATGTAATGAAGATAAACAAAGATAAATTCTTAAACAGATGCTTTGGTACACAAATAAAGATAGAAACACGTAGTCTGTAAAGACCTGCATGGAATTCTGCTGGTAAAAGAGCCTAATTTATGTACTGTAGATGGAGTCAATGATCTATTATTATTATTTATCAGGGGGATAAGTAGTCAACATCATAGCTGATATTAAAACCAAATTCTTCTCCTTTACTCAGTTTTGAAGAAGAAGTGAATCTCTTCCAATATGGAGAGCACCTTCAGCACCTTGTATTTTGGTCAACTAATGTACTGCCATGAAGTATGTCCCTATCACGCACATTTGTATTTACCTCTGAGGTGCATGACTGTTGATCATTATATGCCAATAATTTACAAGCATATTTGCTCTTGGTTGTCAGCATTACACTTGGTGATAAAATGTGCTTGATCCTACTCTTATATTTTAAGCTTTGAAGTAATTAGGCTGAATACTGCCTGTGTGATTGCCCTTATTAAAATATTTGACTTTTATCATGGAAACTGACATAGCAGCTCCCTTGTTTGGTGCTGAGTTATGTTAATATTTAAGACAAAATCATTTGTTCAGTGTGTCAATGTTTCTATGTGCACACCCTCTTGCACTCCATCAATGTCATCATCTAAATTGAGTTAATTCGACATTATTAGAAAACTGAGTTTTTTCTGGAGGAAAGGAAAAAAGTCTCCAAAATGGATCTACTTGTATTTAGAAAGCTTCCTTTGTTCCTAATATATTTATTCAACAAATTTGGGTCTCTACTATGTATGTTTAATTCTGAAAGGTCTTTGTCACTTAATAGTTGGCCAATTTTCTCTTATTGACAGCAGCAAGCAAGGAGAGGTAAGCTTCAATATATTCAGATGACATGTTGTTTCATCTTGGCAAAAATTTGAGAGACCTAAGATAATTTAATGACAAAACTGGCCCTGAAAGAGCAACTATTGTTGTACAATCTGAAATAATTAGTCAAAAATAATTCATTGTTTATTTAGCTCATCAGTCATTTATGAAGCATCTACTGTGTACTAGATGCTGTGGTCTGTACTTGAGATAGAATGATGAATAGCCCCAATTCTTTCCCTGCAATAGAGAGATTATGCTCTTCCCTTTACTAGAATGGATATGTGCTAGATGGAGGTAGCTATATTGTTGCTTGGCAAAGAAAATAAGGCCAGAAAAGAGAATGAAGAATTGTATCTAGAAATAGGTAAATGGGCCACAGGATCATTTACTGGATTAACTACTATTAAAATATGATCACCCTCACCATAGATAAAGTGTCTTTGCCTTAGCCAAACCTACATATGTTACTGTTCATGCAATTTTGCTCCTTACTAAACAGAGCAATAAAATCCAAGTAAGTGCATCAATGCAGACATCTAGTCCGGCCAAACAATTCACTTGCTCCAATTAATTAACTTACTAGCTAGTTTAAAGAACACACAGTAAAACCTTGATTAACTGGTATGCTTAGGGAATAGGATATTGTAGGTAATTGAATTGTCTAACCAAAAGTTGAACAGAGAGCATTTTTGTTGTTTTCAACTTTTGCTGAAAATTCTTTCTAAATGACCAAGCCAAATTTCCAGCTCAAGTCAGTGCAGTTTAGTACAGAGAATTGCAATAATGATCATTTAGGACTTCAGGGTCACAATTCTGCACATCAGCACTCACTTTTTAGAGCAGAAGATGGGAAATTAGAATGTCTAAGACTGTGGTTTGACCTAAAAACATTTCCTGGATGCCATTTTTCAAGTGAATTCTTGATAATAGCTTGCTTTCTCCCCCAAATTAAATGAATAATAATTATCAAATTCAGTACTTTAGTAAAAGAGAATCTGCTAAAATACTAACTACCCATTTAAGCTTCAACCAATAACAAGAAGTCATATATAGGCCTTAGCTATGAAAAGGGTTTAACTTCTCTTTATAGAGGAGGAAATATCCAGGGGAAGAAAAAGTGACTTAGATAAAATCCTACAATTAATCTCAGAACTGAGCCCTATATCCAGATTTCCTCTTTCAGAATTCAGGATTTGATCTGCTATACCCACTGGCAATAAGAAGTCCTCAGGTTATATAAGCTCTATTTTTATCAAGTAAATCTAGCTGATCTTAACTGTCTCCTCAATGCTAAATTTCTTGATTTCTTCAAATCAATACTATAATTATTATACATATAACTATTTGAATTTTCCTTCTTTGTCTTTGTTTTTAGCCAGTCCAGAAGTGTGGGTATTCTGACAAAGCACATTTGTAGATTTTCCATAGTATTTCAGAATAGACAATGCAACAAAGGGTCTAAAAATTGTCAAAAGTCCCTTTTTATCTCAGAAGTGCATTGAAATGGAACTTTCAAAGTTCATCAATCTGCTCCATCCCATGGTTGATGTTCTTCATTGAAATGTAAATCAAAATTTTCCCAGAATAAGAAAGTAGACCAATATATGCAAGTAAGAATATATGCCTCCTTAATATAACTTTTTGTTATTTCCACTTGGAATTCTTTACTTTCCAAGGAATACAGGTAGGAAAACTACTGATTTCCCTGTTTCACTCAGTAGAAGAAAATTGCCATTTTTCTTTCAAAATTAAAATAACAGTGGCATTTGCTAATTTATCTTCTGAATATGTTTTCTTAAGCACACAAAGACAGGATATTCAAATTACAGAAAAATGTTTCTTTTCATATGTAAGGTTTCTCCTTTCACCTTTGAGAAAAGAAAAGTAGGTCTAATTGAACACACTAGTGTATTAAGTCATTCAGGTTACTTTCTTCCTGGCCAGTTACCAAAGCATATTCTTAAACTAGCATTTTTCAAATAGTCAAATTTACTGACTTTTTGGTAAAAGCTTGAGCAATTGAGACTGAGTGCTTTTCCCACAAGTTTTGAAGGTGTAACCATTGCCAATCTTAAAGAATAGGATTTTATAGTGGACTATGTATCAAATCCACAGATAACTCTAGGTTCTGTTCTAAGTACTCACCCTTTAGCCTAAACTTAAATATTAATTCAGAAAGTAGCCAATAGCATAAGATTAGAAGCAGTTATGTTTTGATATATATCTTTGTGGTCTTCATTATTTTATTTTCACCACTAGAAAAATACTGTGTAATACTAAAAATAATAAAAACAAGTTATTTTATAATGTTGAAAGAATGAACAAGCAGATTGTATAAATGTTATATTGGTAATCTGTGCTGTATCAGATATTAACTATATGAGAACTATATGTTTGTTTTACCCCCAAATTCATGTTGAAATCTACTCCCCAATGTAATGGTGTTTGGAGGTAGATAGTGGAAATAACTAGGTTATGAGGATACATCCATCCCTCATAAATAGGATTAGTATCCTTACAAAAGAGGCCCTAGAAAGTAACCTGGTCTCTTCCACTATGTCAAGACACAGCAAGAATTTGGCCATCTATGAACCAGGAAGTAGGCCAAGACCAGATAACAAATGTTATCAATGACTTGATCTTGGACTTCCCAGCCTTCAGAATTGTGAGAAATTAATTTCTGTTGTTTACAAGCTACCTAGTCAATGGAATTTCTATTAAAGCAGCCTAAGCATACTAAGTCACATATCTAGAATTGACATTATATATCTAACCTGATTTCACCAATAGAATATTCACATTTGTGTAACAAGCAGAGTTATAATGAGGACACTGTAATGTGTTGATAATGGTTTCAGAATCAATATTAAAGGAATATTCATGCTATTCATGAATCATGCTATTTCAGAATCGATATTAAAGGAATATTCATGCTATTCCTTCAAATTTTTGTTTATAAATGTGGAATTTATGGAGAAATGGGATACATTCAGATTTTGTCTTCTTTAAATGGTTGTACCTATTTATTTTTGGCCATAAGTTCAGATAGCCAGACAATTCAGGCTGAAAAGAAATCCAATTTAGGACCAGAGTTATCTAGATCAGAACTCTCCAAGAGAATTTTGTAGGGATGGAAATATTCTTTTTTATTTGCTCTTTTTAGTTATACACGACAGTAGAGTCTATTTTGACGTATTTATACAAACATGGAGTATACCTTATTCTAATTGGGATCCAAGTCTTATGGATGTACATGATGTGGGGATTCATTGTGATGTATTCATATATGTACACAGGAGAGTTATATCAGACTCATCACTGTATTTCCTATTCCCCCTCCTTTCCCTTCATTCCCTTTAATCTAATCCACTCAACTGCTGTTCCCCACCTTGTTGTGTGTTAGTATCCACATATCAGACAGAACATTCAACCTTTGGTTGTATGAGATTGGCTTATTTCCACATGTCTATTTTGGTGCCAATGCCATGCTGGTTTTTTTTATACTATAGCTTTGTAGTATAGTTTAAGATCTGGTATTGTGATGCCTCCTGCTTCACTGTTCTTGCTAAGGATTGCTCTAAGGGTCTCTTATTTTTCCAAATGAATTTCATGATTGCTTTTTCTTGTTCTATGAATAATGTCATTGGGATTTTTATAAGTATTGTGTTAAATCTGGATAACAGTTTTGGTAGTATGCCATTTTGACTATATTAATTCTACCTATACAAGAGCTGGGAGATATTTCTGTCTTCTGAGGTCATCTTCAATTTCTTTCTTTAGTATTCTGTAGTTTTCATTGTAGAGGTCTTTCATCTATTTTGTTAGATTGATTCACAAGTATTTTATTTTTTTTGAGGCTATTGTGAATAGGGTGATATTTCTAATTTCTCTTGTAGTGTATTCATCACTTCTATAGAGAATGCATTTAATTTATAGGTATTGATTGTATATCCTGATTCTTTGCTGAATTCATTTATGAGTTCTAGGAGTCTTCTGATGGAAATTTTTGGATCTTCTAAATATAGAATCATGTCATCAGCAAATAGTGATAATTTGAGTTCTTCTTTTCTTATGTGTATTCCTTTAATTTCTTTCATCTGTCTGATCGCTCTAGCTAGAGTTTCAGGTACTATGTTGAATAGAAGTGGTAAAAGAGGGCATCCCTGTCTTGTTTCGGTTTTCAGAGGGAATGCTTTCAATTTTTTCCATTCAGAATGATGTTGGCCTTTGGCTTAGCAAAGACAGCTTTTACAATGTTGAGATATGTTCCTACTATCCAGTATCTATTGAGATAATCATATGATTCATGTCTTTAAGTCTATTCATGTGATGAATTATGTTTATTGATTTCCATATGTTGGACCAACCTTACATTCTTTGGATGAAATCCACTGATCATGGTGTACTATATTTTAATATGTTTTTATATGCAATTTGCCAGAATATTATTGAGAATTTTTGCATCTATGTTCATCATGAATATTGGTCTGAAGTTTTCTTTCTTTGCTGTGTCTTTGTCTGGTTTGGGAATCAGGGTGATAGTAGCCTCATAGAATGGGTTTGGTAAGGTTCCCTCCTTTTCTATTTCATGGAATAATTTGAGGAGTATTGGTATTAATTCTTCTTTAAAGGCCTGAGAATCCATCTGGTTCCAGGCTTTTCTTGGTTAGTAAGCTTCTGATGGTGTCTTCCATTTTCTTGCTTGAAATTGATCTGTTTAAGTTGTGTATGCCCTCTTAATTCAGTTTGGGCAGATCATATGCCTCTAGAAATTTGTCAGTGTCTTCAGGATTTTCTATTTTACTGGAGTATAAATTTTCAAAATATTTTCTAATTATCTTCTGTATTTCAATAGTGTCTGTCATGATATTTCCTTTTTCATCACAAATTTTAGTAATTTGAGTTTTCTCTCTCCTTTCATTAGGATGGTTAAGAGCTTATCAATTTTATTTATTTATTTTTTCAAAGAAACAACTTTTTGTTTAGTCATTTTTTTGAAAATGTTTTTTTAGTTGCAGATGGACACAGTAGCTTTATTTATGTGTTGTATGTGGTGCTGAGGATCGAACCCAGTGCCTCAGACTTGTGAGGCAAGTGCTCTACCACTGAGATACAGCCCAGCCCCCTTGTTTTGTCAATTTTTAATTCTTTATTTTGTTTCAATTTCATTATTTTCAGTCCTCATTTTATTTCCTGTATTCTACTTCTTTTGGTGTTGATTTGTTATTTTTCTAGAGCTTTGAGATCTAATGTCAGGTCATTTATTTGTTGACTTTTTATTCTTTTAATGAATAACCTCAATGCAATGAACTTTCCTCTTAACACAGCCTTTATAGTGTCCCAGAGATTTTTTTAAAAATATTTTTCTTTTATTTATTTATTTATTTATTTATTTATTTATTTATTTTGGTACTAGGGATTGAACTCAGGGGTGCTCGACCACTGAGCCACATCCCCAGCCCTATTTTGTGTTTTATGTAGAGACAGGGTCTCACTGAGTTGCTTAGCGCCTCGCCATTGCTGAGGCTGGCTTTGAACTCGCGATTCTCCTGTCTCAGCCTCCCTAAGTGCTGGGATTACAGGCTTGAGCCACCGCGCCCGGC
>CM053417.1:41238596-41281903 GCA_028644305.1 Xerus rutilus
ATTGGCTTACTTCACTTAGCATAATGCTTTCCAGTTCCATCCATTTGCCTGCAAATGCTATAATTTTATTCTCTTTTATTGCTGAATAATATTCCATTGTGTATATGTACCACAGTTTCTTTATCCATTCATCTATTGAAGGACATCTGGGTTGCTTCCACAGTTTTGCAATTGTGAATTGTGCTGCTATAAACATTGACGTGGCTGCTTTACTGTAGTGTGCTGTTTTTAAGTCTTTAGGGTATAGGCCAAGGAGTGGGATAGCTGGGTCAAATGGTGGTTCCATTCCAAGTTTTTTAAGCAGTCTCCATACTGCTTTCCAGATTGGTTGCACCAATTTTCAAAGTAGAAGAGATCAAAGTTATTTAGTTGAAATCAACATTTTAAAAAATCATTTTAATTGAAGTACTATGGCTATAATTTTAAAGTCAAGTAGTACTACTAGGCTTAAAATGATAAGAGCAGTCCCCCCATTCTTTCCTTCTGCTGATACCTGTTCACTTAAAGCAAACAACTTCTAACTCTTTGCTCTATTCCTTTTAGTGTTTACCTCCATGTATCTAAATTATATACTTATACTGTTATTTTTTAAAAATCAGATTTAGCTAGTATCTGCCAACTTTCTATTATGAGAACTCAGCTTTACAAAATGAATCCATACACCCTACACATATACCTTATTTGGTTAAAACAGTTCAATGTTTACAGAATTATGACCATGTGACATTATTTATAGCTGAGCTGCCCAGTTATTATGATTACTTTTCCTTCCTTGTATGACTTCTTTATTTTCTGGAGTTCATTAGTTGGCTCATTTGTTTTAATTTATTTAGTTTTCTATGCACCAATAAGTAATTCAGCCCTAAATTCTCTGAACAGCTAAAGGCCTCCTCTGAACACACATTCAAAAATATAATCATGCTGCCACTCTTATGTTCATCTTGGAAATATTAGAGTTCTAATAGAGTTCTGACTGCTCCAGCCTATACCAGGGTAGAAGCTTGGCTGCCAGTTAATAGAAGCTGAGTACAGAAAAGACACTGGGGCTTTCACTGTTTAATATGCATTCCCCCTGTTTTCAGCATAAATCTCTTCTATCCTGATCTGGGCCTGGTGTCCCTGAACATACAGTCTGAGTGATTAAGCCTTCCCAAAGAGTAAACCTGTCTCCATCCAGAACGTAAATGGGAAAAGAAGTTGTCTGGAAGTACAGGATGGGAAAGAGATCTGATCTGGTCTCCCTTGCTTTGATGATATTCCAGGAAGTCACCTATTTTCACTCTCATCTATTTCCCTGCCTGTAATTTTATGTTTCTAACTATTAAAACTTCCTGGGATTTTATAGTGGGAATAAGCTATTTATTGTCTTCCCATTCCACTCCTCTGCAAGTTTAGTTTCACTTTTTCAATGTCCACTGTGTCAGTATAACACTTGGCCATCAGCTTTCCAGCTTTCAAAGTTTTGTTGCCACCTCTTTTTTCCTGTCATCTTCTAGTCATTGACATTTTTTGATAAATTGGAATTTCTTATTCTTTTAATATCATGTTAGTGGAGTTTGAAGGTAGAATAGAGATGCATACTATGTTCCATTCACTATATGTAACTTTATTCATTTTTAAATGTTTTATTAGTACATTGCAGTTATATATAACATTAGAGCTCATTTTGACATAAACATACATGCATGGAATATAATTTGCTCTACTTCAGTCCCAAGTACTTCCCATTTCCCTTTATTTCTCCCTCTCCCTGTTCCCCTTCCTCCATTCTACTGGCAGTGTTGCGGTTGTGGGAACTGTAAAATAAGGTAATTAAGTCTTAGGGGCTCTACTCTCATCAATAGATTAATGATGTCTTTTCTGAATGGGTCAAGTTGCATTAAAATGGATTTGTTTCTGAAAGAACATGTTCTAAAGCAAGACTACCTGATGCTTGTCCCATCTGCACACAACCACCTCTCTACTTTTTTGCCATGTTGTAATGCAGCTAAGAAACCATCTCCAGGACACCAGTGACATGCTGGTTGGACTTTCCATCTACCAGAATCATGAGCCAAATGAACCTCTTGATCTAGTAAAGGATGCAGACTCAGGTGTTCTGTTACAGTACCATAAAACAAATTAAGACATATTCCACAATCCCCTTAAGACCTGGGATAAAACAGAAGAGCTGGAAGGATCCAATAGGTTGAAGTCCACAGTGTTCACAAATGAAGGAACCAGGAGTAAAGAGAATCAAGAACACCTAAGTCTTTTTCCTGTGTTTTTCCCATTTATCCCACTCAGTCACTTAGAATCAAAGACTGCTATCTTTTAAATTGTTTTGACATTCCAATAAGTGTTCAAAGCTTCTATAAGTTTTCTGAATACAAGGTTTAATGCATTTAGTGGCCTGTGCATTATAAGTGGGCTTAGAGCTTCACAGGTGATTTATTTTGCCAATTTTTAAATAGTCCTTATCCTTAGATACATTCAGAAATATATAATTAAACTGGTATAGTTGATACTCAAAAAATGGAACTCAATAATGTAAGAATTTTGGTTTATTGTGACTATTTAGATTCTGCAACTTTAAAAAGAGTATAACTCTTGGCTGGTGATTTGAAAACAGGAAGGAAAATAACCTAAATATGGACAGAGCAAACTCCCATTGTGAAGTTCATGAAGTTTATGATAATTGCTTCCCTTCTACTTAAACTTATAAAAAGTCATGGTAAACTAAGATATCTCCTACAGAACTAGAAAAATGCTTACCTGCCTCTTGAGGATACATTGACTATGACTCTGTCTCTACATGGTGAGAATTTTGGAAGAAATTGTAACTGGGTAGAGAAGGGGATGAGGGAAGGTAAAGATGGGAAAGATCTATGTCAGTGCAGCCATAAGAAGGGAGTTAAAGAGGAGGAATGGAAGAAGGGATTGGGAGTTGGGAATTGGAAACTAAATGCCTCCCACACCTAATTAGAAAGGTTTTATCAAAGAGCTTCCTAACTAGTATGTTTAAAAACACTCGTTTGCCATGATTTAGTTTCAGGTGAGCCAATATTTCTATCCCTTCAGTCATCAGGGTGGCTGAGTAAAGTTCAAGGTGTCCAGATCCCCTGGATAGTCTCCCCTGATGTTCAGTGTGCCACACAAGCTTTCTCCCTTTTATACATGTGCTCTGATATGTATAAAAGGTTATTAGCTTGTCTCTAAAAGATCAAGGAATATTTATAAGGAAAAGTAAACTCAGAACCTATTCACAGTTATGTTGGGAAGCACAGGACATGTCTTCGCTATTAAGGCTGCACAAGATGGAGAACTAATGCTCTTTGCTTTCTGTGCTGACTTGGAGTTGAAGATGTCATTGACCCTGCATAATAGTTATTTGTTTCATATCACAGATCTATTTTTCCTTTTTTTTCATAAAAGGTTCCCTTTAGAACCTCTAATGTTCCCTTTAGAACATTCCATGGATTATTCCATATATTTATTCTAATATTTACATTGCATCCTTTCTTGTAAATTTAACTTCATTATTCTTTGTACAGCCCCTTGTACCTTATATTAAGCTAAATCAATATTTTATCTTGGTAATGTTTGCACAGTTGGAGATACTTGTAGATCATTAGACCTCCCTCTAAGCCAAGAAGTATTTTGTTCCTTTAATCTTCCTTAATAAATTATCCCCTCACAGCCCTTAAACAAGAAAAAGTTCATTTCTTTATATACATTATTTAAATATGTCATTCTTCCTTGATATAACATCATTAATAGGCATTGATCCTATTTTATATGTTCTTTGTGTTTCGTCTGGCCTGTTATGTTCATTAAGTAAAAAGTTATTCAGAAGGATAAATTTCAAAAGTCATATTCCTGTAAAGACACAAAATGCTGACAGACCGTAGAGGTGTGAAGATGGCACTGGAAATAATGAAGATAGAGATAACTGATCCTTCAGCACTAGGGTACAGGGCATTGGAAGTTCAGTCATTAATTTGAGACCTAGAGGTCTCAAATTAAAAGAGGTTTTCTAGCCAAGTGCACTTCCACCAAACACCATGTGATAGTGCACATGATTCCTCAGCCTCTCACTCTGCGATTCAACATTTAAAAGCAAGGCCCAGAAAAGGAGCATGAGAAGGATTGGATAGGAAACTGGGAGAAAAATCTGGAGAGTATAATGTCAAGCAATCCAGGAGATAGTGATTCAAGAATACATGATTAATGAAATATTGAGTTCAATGAAGACACAGAAGTTATTATTGGCTTTTGCAACATGGTTGTTATTAGTGACTTTAACAAGAGCTGTTTCAGTTGACTTATAGAAAGAGAACAGAGTGGAGTGGATGAAAGAAAAGAGGTGTGGGCATGGGGCTATGGGTGGATCCAGGTCCAATGAATGGGATTTATGCAGTTGACAGTGGATCAAGTACATTTGTTTCAAGTAGATTTTTAAAGGTAGGAAATCTTTGACTATTTTCTCTGTCTCCTGATCATGCTTCTTCACAGCTTTTTAAAAATATTTTCCACTATACTCTTTTAACAACCATCATGATAGTACAGTACTTTTGAAGAACTGCACTTTACAATCCTGCATGTTCCCCCTGCTCCTCCTGTAGTTACATTCAAAAACCACTTAAAGGTTTGGAAATGCAGTCAGTGAATACGAAATTGTTTTTTCGAGTATTTGTTCCATGAAAAGGGAGTAGAGAAATGGGGCAGTAGCTGAGGAGGACAGATTGAACAGTTTTATTTACTTGATTATTTAAGACAGGAGAGACTACAGCATGTTGGAATGCTATTGGGAATGTTCCAGCAAAAATAGAGAAATGGAGTGGATGGAATCCAGAGAACAAATGGCAGGGCAGACCTTTGACAAGGGCCTGAATTCATCAACCACTATAACAAAAGGGAAAGCAAAATATGGATATGGACTCAGCAATGAATATCCCCTTAAGAAGGCTGATCAGAAGATTTCAGTGAGATAATAATTTGAAGCTCCTGGCCTATTGATTGATACACAGAAGGTGCTTAATGAATACCTGAAGACCTGATGTCATCTCACACTCTCCTGTATCTAATACACACTCCTCAGTCTGGCATTGATGGTACCCTGTAACTGCCCAACCTTTCCTCTCTCTTTTCCCTGACAAGAGTCCTTGGTAGCCCCACACACATTGAAGTGTGCATGGTCCATTTTCCCTCTCAGTCCCACACACATGCTTAGCACCCCCCCACACACACATACAAATCACCATCATATTATTCTTTCATTTTTCTGGAGACCTTTATCAGATAATATCACCATCTTCACCAATGATCCCCCATTATTTCTCAAAGTAGTAATAGCTTCAACATCCAGGTAACAAGCATCATTTCATTAGGTTCATTTTACTAAACTCCCACTCAGCCCTCTCAGGTTACACTCTTCCTTTTACATTTCTTATTCCTCTTGTTAATTTGCCCTGTTCCTCCTTTGTCTTCCAGGAGATGCTCAAACAATATACATTAGCAAATTTGTGCATGCTAATATCCATAAAAAATGTTTTGCTGAAGCATATGCAAAATTAACTTATGAGCTAAAAAGGAGTTTCTCTATTATAACTGAGAGGACTCTATGGTGAAAATAAAATGAAGTAATGCTGAATAAAATTTCTTATCATATATTGACATTCATGGGCTTTGTTCTTTATCCTTTAGTATGGTGTAGTATTATCATGCTCAGCTGCAAGACTCCAAAAGAACTGTCATGGACAATTTTGGTGAATAAGGGTTGAGAGTTTAAGTTCATGCTATGAAAGTGTTACTGTGCACTTGGGGTGTAGTTCAGTGGTAAAGCACTTCGTTCAATCCCTAACACTGCTAAAAGAAATATAATTTGTCATGTTAATAAGATTCTGGAAAAATCCTAAACATGAGTTCTTGATGTCAATAATTTGAGGGAAGATTCTGGATACACAGACATGTCTTCTAGAAATTGTTATATGAAAATAAACACTCTTACTGAGTTTTCCAAAAGAAAACATTTCTGGCACTTTTATTTTTATTTTAGTAAATGATCCAGTAAGATAAATTAATGCTTTTATTCCAATTTGGGAAATTTTATGTATATATAATTGTGTGCATACATTTGAATAGTTTATTTAATAGCAGGTGTTAGTGGTTAGTTTTTATTTGTTTGTTGACCAGTTGGTATTAATTTAAAAATTATTTATCAGTACATATACATTCAAACAGAAAAGTTATATACCAAAGCACACTATGGTAGGGGGATAAGAAAGAAGGTGAAAGTTTCTTTCTTTTGTAGGTTCCTATGATGTTTGTTTTGTATGATAATCAATTTTTATTTAAAATATTAATTCAAAATTGATAAATACAAAATAAAACAACCAAAATAGTTTGAGTATCAATGGCTTGCAAGAGAATAAAAGTAATTTATGGGAAACGTAGAGAAAGTATGCTTCATGGTTCACTAACAAGATTTTGCCCATTTAAATGAAAATATTTGACTGATGAAGATAGCAGTTGGTTTTAGAGGCATCACAGTACCTGAAATTGATCTATAAGAAAGAAAAGTCAAGATTAGTTTGAAAAATTTAGATCATTCCTTCTACCTTGCTACTAACAAGCTGTGTGATATTGGCTAAATGATGTAAACTTTCTGTACTCCCATTTCTTAAAATCTTGGTGAGGAGTTTAGCTTAGAACCATGGATGTCTATACTCTACCACATTTCACAGGCCTATATTGTAGTATACCAGCAGTAGGAGAGGGGCACCAAGGTGACCAGAGGTTTAGAATAAAAAGCCCCAGGCTGAGGTAAAATGGCTTTTCATAAACATTGGTCAAACAATTACTGGCTACTTTTGTCTTATTACTGAGAATGATAATGATGCCTCATGATATTTCATGGAGGTCATGGTTTCTGTAGAAAGCCATACAGATTATGAGAGACACTGTATTCAGAAATAAAAGATTCATATACAAAAAACAAAACTGGGGGCTGGGGTTATGGTTCAGTGGTAGAGTGCTTGCCTAGCACACATGAGGCACTGAGTTCAATCCTCAGCACCACATATAAATAAAATATTCTGTCTACCTACAACTAAAAAACAAATATTTTTTTTAAAAAGGAAACTGTATTACTACATTAAAGTATCACTTTTTTTCACTTGCACATAGTAGATACTTGTTATGATTTGGATATAACATGTCCCTCCAAGAGTTCATGAATTAGAGACATGACACTCAGTGCAGGAATGTTCAGAGGAAAAATAATTAGATTATGAGAGTTGTAACCTGATCAGCAGATTAATTCATTTGATGGATTAATAATTTGAATAGACTACTAACTCTAGGCAGGTGAGGTGTGGCTGAAGGGAGTACATCACTGGGAACATGTTCTTAGACTATATTTTGTCCCGAGCTCCTCTCTCCCTCTGTCTTCATTCTGGATGCCATGAACTGATAGCTTTCTTCTGCTACACCCTTTCACCATGATGTTCTGACTTTCATCAGGCCCAGAGCTATGGAGTCAGCTGAACATGGACTGAACCTCTGAAACTCTGAGCCCAAAACAAACTTTTTCTCCACTTAATTGTTCTTGAGAGATATTTGGTCACATTGACAAAAAGTGAAAATAATACTTAACATTGTATTAAGAAGAATAAAGCAAAAATGAAATACTCAGCAAACAAGTGGAAGATGGAAAAACTCAGAATGGATTTAATTTTTCATGTAATAAAAGGCACAATTTTAGTATAATCTCTTTGTGTATAAAGATTCATTAAACATAAATGGAGTTATGTTGTTTTTTTGTTCCTTTGACTAATAAATCCTTTTTATATTATATTTTTGAGAACAAATGAGACAATATAAAACACATTGGATTCTTTTCTTTAATAGTCAAATAAAGGTGTATTAAACCATGTTAAATGTTTCTTATGGGGGCCCTCTCAAAGTCATTACTTTGTTGATGTGAACTGAAAATTCTCTTAGTGGTGGATTCTGGATTATTTTGTTTCTCAAATTTTTTGAACATGATTCCCTTTCTGTATAGGATTAGGAGTGTCACAAAACACACTAGTGAGTGTAATTTTTAACAAAGTACTTAACATAAAGTCATGGTATTATTGCCATCATTAACTTGAAAGTTAAGATAAAAGTAACAGGAGAAATATGTTTAGGGATTGAGTGAAAACATAAAAGAATAATTAAACTCAATAAATCTAAAATATAAATGAGACCACTTAGGTAAAATATATAGGTACTTCAAATAGATCTTGAGGTGCTGTATTTAAAGCCAGCAAACTGACCACGTACAAGAATGAAAGATGTAAAATTAAAATGTATACTCACAAAATTACCATGTCACAGGGATATGTATTTATGCTATGTGCCCCCTTGCACATATAAAATGAATGCCCCCTAGTTTTCAAGCCTTCTGAGCTCACTTTTAATATCTAAATAAAAGAACTGAAAACCTTATTCTTATATAATTATAAGAAATCCAACATTTTTTTTCAATATTCCTTTATATTTCCTGGTCACTTTTATTACCTTTAGTTGTAAATTCCAGCTTCCAGCTCAATTTTTAATGAACTTTGAGAATCATGACATCATTATTATTGATAACTGTTCTTCTAAACTGACTCATTCCAAGTATAGATACAACATGAAAGCACATGAAAGAGAATACAAAAACAAAAATAAAATGGAAGGAGACCTCATGGACCAAATCCACTCTGCAGGACTCTTCAATTTGCCACTAATGCAATGTTTTTGCACATCATTGGCTTTTTGTTGGTAATTTATAATTATAAGAAATAGAGGGATTAGTTATGCCATAGTCATACATATACAAACACAATTTGATCAATTTCATTCCCTAGTACCTTCCCTTTCTCTTTCCTCCTCCCTTCCCATGATCCATTGGCTCTATTGTACTTATTTACCTTCTATTATTATATTGAGAGAGGGAAGTAAAAAGGAATTTTAAAAAGAGGAGATCTTACAAAAACAGAAAGGAGAGAAAAAGAAGAAGGAGATGTAGAGGAAGGGAAGAGAGTAGGACATGAGAAAGTATTGGGGAAAAATATACCAAATTATGTAATGTCCATGTACAAATATAGCACAATGAGTCATATATATGTATATCTAATCATATATATATTACATATGATTATACATATAATGCATATAATAGGCATTTACTGATGGTTGGTTTAACAGAGAGGGATTGCTGCACAGAGGAACTAACAACTTGCAAAATTAGAGTATCAGGCATCAGTTCCTACCATGGTTGTATTCTAGTACTGGCTAGCTGCCATGATTCTGGAGCCCATGCTCCCATCAACATTTTTCCACAGATACTTGGTTCCAATTCCTATCTCTTTGGCTACCTGGTTGAAAGTAAAAAAATGCTGTTCTCTTATTGAGATGAGATGAACAATTTAGCTCCAAATTGTTTAAACCTTTACTCTCAGCAGAGGACTTGTCCTTCATAACTGAAAGGCATTTGCATTTCCTCTTTGTTCTTTCCACTTTGACTGTAAAAATAGCTGCAGTTATATTCTTTTCTTTCATAAAATTTATTTTGGCAAATATGAAAAATGGTATGGTTAATGATTTCCTGAAAAGTGGGGACTATAAAAACACTGATAACTGTTTATAAATGACTTTTCCTCATAAATAACTTATGAACACCTTTTTGAAATGTTGTTTTTATTGTTTTATTTTGACATGATGTGATCTAATAAGTTTAACAAAGTGACCAAGGTGGCTCGTTAGTGCTTTCAGAAATCAAATCAAGTTTATTGTCCCTATGCCTTAAAAAGAAGAAAAGGAAGATATATTGCAGTATTGATGAACTAATGAAAAAAGTGGAAACGATTTCAACATTGATCTAGGTTTAATTTGACACTTGGGGCAGTTCTGAAATATCCTGAGATCAAAGATAAAGTCTGGTCAGCCTATTGCTTGAGGGTAGTATAGCAGCTCAGTTATATATGGTCAGAAGAAATGTTTTCAACTTCAATTCTGTTTTACAAAAAAAAAACAAAATAAAATAAAATTATTCCTGACCACACAGTTGCCCTCTAATTAGAGTTGTAAGTTTTCAAATAAAATCATATTAAAGGATTTACTTGGCATAAGCAAGGAAGTTTGACATTATCCTATGATAATAAACACTCAGGGAGAACTAGAAAAATACTTTAAAACTCCTTTTTTTTTCTTCTTTGATCTTGCCTAAAGACAAGAAGACTAAAGAGTGTGTGAAACTGATAATAGTTCTAAGCAGGAACAAAAGAAGATATCTTAAAAGACACTTTGTCTATAATCCCCCTACAATACATACTGGAAAATACTGCAAGTAAATTTTCAAATGTCACCATAGAAAAAATAGCTGGAAAAGAAAATGTCTGACTTGCTATTAGTAGGCATAGGAAATATATTTTCATCAAAAAAAGTTGAGATCACTGCTACTAAAGAAAACAAAAGAAAGTGTGAAAAACAACCTAACAACTACACTCACAAATGAGAAGTTGGTAAGAAGTTAATAACAAAAAATGAGAATCCCTTGCTAAATTTGTAACTGTCCCATCTGCATCAACGTAAATATGCCACCTTCCTTTACAGAACACCACACAACACTCCTCCCAGAAGCTATATGTTATAGGGAAATTTATAAAAAGTTGTAACAGCTTATAATGAATGGTAAGGATTCTTATTTCTTCCTTTGTAGAACTGCACCCCTCTGTTTAACTGGTGACCATTTCAGAGATTTCCACTTGACCCAAACAATACAACTAACAGTGTTTAATTTGCACAGCTTTGTTACTACCAGTTCTGATCTGTTTCACAAATTACCTGTAAACCATAATTTCATTCTTCCAATTAGTATTTTTATTTGATCATTTCCTATACCACATATGGACTTATTTTGTGCTGATTTCTGTTCACATTACACTACTGTCTTCTCTTGTGCTACTTTTATAAGAGTTCAAGTTCATATCTGTCTTAACTTGATAGTAATCAACTGAACCCAAAGAGTGGACTCTGAAAAAGAAATTGTCACTGGGTGCAGTGGCACAGAACCTAATTCCAGCAACTCAGGCAGATGAAGCAGGAGGATTCAAAGTTCAAGGCCAGCCTCAGCAACTTAGGGAGGCCCTAAGCAACTTAGAGAAACCCTGCCTCAAAATAAAAAATAACAAGGACTGAGGATGTGGCTCAGTGGTAAAGCATCCCTGGGTTCAATCCCCAGTACCAAAAATGAAAGGAAGAAAGAGAAGTGTCACATTCATAATGTAAAGATCTCCTAGAAGATAAAAGCACTATTTCTAGCTCCAGATTAAAAGCAAGAGTTGACTCTAAATCTGTCTCTATTTCCTATTGCTAGAATGCTTTAAGGAAAAATTGTATATTGGGCAGAATGCTATTTGCCTGGGAAAAGTGCTAAAATAAATTTGAATTTGATACATGGGATTATTGTCATTATGTGACCTGTTAGATGCAGGGCATAAGATAAAAGAACGCATACACTCTCCTTTTAGTTTTAAACTATACTTTTTGTCCTTTGAATCTTATTTTTAAAAAGTAGAATAACTACCAAATACATGAAGAGGCTCATTTCATAGAGTTTCTGTTAATTATGAGCTATATACAGCACTTCAAGTACATTCTCTACCTCAGCATGAAGTCTCTGTCCTTGAAAATATTTCAGAAAATGATGATAATTGAAATGTGAGAAATCTCTTTTAGGGGATGAGGGTTTTAACTCATGAATTAATTCGGATAATGCCATCCTTTTGAAATACACAAGCACTTACAAAAAACACCTGCCCCTGATAAAATGAAAACATTGATGTTGCCAAATGGCTTTCTTATTCAATGCCCATTCTATTCTTTTACTCTTCTTTCACTTTCCTATTTGAAGTAATGAAACCTAGAATTAGGAGGTACTTTTCTTTCCCTAAGAGTCTGTTTAATATCATCTTCCAAACCTATCTTATATTCTTTGGAATCCAAACATAACAAAACTAATGGAGTAAAATAATTTGGGAGAATCTTCTTTCAACTTTTGATATATTCCTCAATAGATTTTTATTTATATATTATTTGGTGTTGGGCCCTGTTCTAGGTATTGAAGATTCAAGGTCCCTGCTATTATGAAGATTAGATTCTATCGGGGAAGATTGACAATAAACAGAATCAAAATCAATTCCATTTTATAATTTCAGGTAGTTAAAAAAAGAGAAAAAATTAAGGGGCTGGAGAATGATGGTGTTATTTTAGATATGCTGTCAGTGAAGACATGCAATAAGATGACATTTGATCAGTATAAAGATTGTGAGAGAAGATTCATAAGTTTCAGACACCTAAAGCAGTATTCCTATTTCTGAAATCCAGCATTCATTCAACATTTATCATGTATCAGACTAGACATGGGGGCAAGTTATAGAGAACAACTAAAATCCAGGTTTCAGCCTTCAAAGGACTCAGATTCTAGTGGAACAGATAACTCAAAAATTCTAATCCTTATATTGTGACCAGTTGTCTAAAGGAAGACAGTGCCAGCATAACAAAATTTTAAAAAACAAGGAACTATTCATAGGTCTAACATTCAATTTTCTTTCTATGCCTGTTTCCCTCTCATCCAGTGCCTTCTCTCTCTCTCTCTCCCCTTATATATATGCTTGCAGCTGGCATCAAGAAGTATCAACATTCACCCATCTTAGCATCCATTGATCATAAACTATAGAAATGTATCTGAAGGTTTTTTACAGGTTTAGGATCTTCCCTAAGTCCTTTTCCACAAAATCCACTTTCCCACTAACCATGGAACAGTACTGTGATTCAACTCTCTTGGAGTAGTCAGTTGAAATTCAAATTGCCTTCCAGAGGCCCCAGAGGAGTCACTAAAATAAGAGAAGGGATTTCTACCTCTGAGGAGAAGGATGAAGGAAATTTTCAATATTTTTAACATTTTATTTATCAAGATTTATGCATGTTAAAATATGTTTATACCTATATTATATATAATGCATGGGTATGTACATCTAGTTATACATTTTATTAAGAATTTTTGAAGTTCCTCTTGGAGAATGAAATATAAGAATGACAAAGAGGTTCAGAAACATGTTTTGGAATATTGAATGTTTTCTGTCCATCTCAGAAATTCTTTTGATTCTTCTTTAAATCTGACTTCATGGGGATAAAAATGTAAAGGGGAATTCCTCAATGTGTTTTCCCTGGGCTACACAGCCCTTTGGATGTTACTGGAGCTCTAGTACCCAAGGATTAACATCCATGGTCCTATTGAAAGAATAAGTGCTAAAGGGTTGAGATGATAGTTACACTGGAAGTCCTGGTATTACATTAGAATGGAAAGCAAACCAGCACTTTGACTTTTGTACCTCTCAGTAGAATCCTGGAATATTCACGTAGATAATCTGAAAATAATTCAAGTCTGCCTCCTAAATTAAAGCTGGCCCATAAGAATAGAGCTGAGGAGAAATAGGACACTTCCTTATTTTACAAGTGTGACTTTGTCTTAGAAGCCTGATTACACTGTCCAAAACCATGATAAATGCTATGTGAAAATAAATGGATATGTAAAGGCTAAGATGTAACATCTTTAAATGAACGCTTAGTCATCTTATTTTAGCATAAAGTCCTCATTCCTCATATCTAATTTACATTATATAAGAGGTACCATTTCTTTTGTTTCTCCTCTGTCTGCCCTGGTGGGTCACTGCTCAAGTCCACCAGTCATGTAGAGTTTCCCCCCAAAGACTAGGCAACTCCCTGATTATTATTGGTAATCAGAGGATTCCTGGGAGTAGCAATAATAGCTATTAACTACTGAGAGATTAGATGACAGATAATGTGCCTTAAAAAATCACAACTGTTACCAACATTTATTATATGATTATAATATGCCAGTCACTGTGCTGTTTTACCTGCATCATCTACTTGCATTTTCATGCCCCTTTTTACTAAGTACTAGGTACTAATGTTATCAATCCTAATTTTATAGATGCTAGGCCAATTTGACTCCACTGGGTAAAGACATGTGACTATCACCCAGACTAACTCTAGTTCATTTGTCCAGAACTCTGTCTGTCATAACAGTAGTGGCAACAGCATCGTACTAAACATTTGATTGCATTAGTTCCTTTAAAATTCACTATAACATTATGAACTATGAACTATGACTGCTTTTATTTTACAGAGAAGGAAATCCTTGGGTAGAAAAGGCAGAAATTTTGACATTTGGGTGTTTTGGCTCTGAAATCTGGGATCTTTCCCCACTCTTCAGCATCTCCTATGTTTCCCCATGATCTACTACATTCAAGAAGTAAACCAAATGTCCTTTATATGAATTCCATAAGTAAGTGATACAAACCTTAGATGTAAAGTTTATTTTAATCATGACTAGAAATCATATTACTTAAAAATGAACAAATGAGGTCCACAATTATTTTTGAAGGAATCCATGAACATGGGGATAATATTAAAGGAAAATTTTGCCAGTTTTTATTTGTAGCCCAACTTTTAAAAATCAGAACTTTTACTATTATTGGGTAGCTCTTTTGGGGGAATTCCCAAGAGTATTTTTAGCAAGCAATAAGACACTTCTTTGTTATTCTTTAACTATTTATTATGTTTCAAGAAGAGAGCATCTATTACCTACTGATTTTGAGGGTTGGATATTTCTCTCATAACAGATGGTCTTTTGTTCATGTCTCAATTCCCCTGACTTTCTAATTGCTAATATATGTGTTACTGCTAATTATACCTTAGAAGTAACCTCACTCCAGTAAGAAGGAGCTTATTGCTGTTTTTATAGAGCAAGTGTTTCAATTTTTATAGTTTATCCCATAAACTAGCTTCCAGACATAAGATTTTACACAATGGTTGAAGGTATAGTTATGTTCATATTGCTTTGAACAAAGGAAAAAAACATTTAGAGGGACAGTAAAGAAATAAAAGAGAAAAAAGATGATTCTACAAGACAGTAAAATGTGCTGAAGAATAGAGCCATACACGCCCAGACATTTCAATTACATACTTGAATTTTCTCATTGCATGCATGCCCAGTGACCAACCAGACTTAACTTAAACATAACTAATAATAGAGAACTATAAATAAAATAGTTGTTGTAGTGCCTTGACAATATTACATAGTATAAGTAAGCCCTCAAGAAATGTAACAATTGTGATTAAGATGATCGCTATTTCTCAGCTAGCCAAAGAAACACATGGCATTTCTTAACTATCGCACTGTCTCCAATCTCTTTTATATTACTTCCTGTGTAACTCAATAGTCATGCAAAGAATATAAGAGACCAGTACCTTAATGGCATTTGTTGGAAATAAGAAAAACAAAAAACAGAGGCCTTGAATAACTTGGCAGGGATAAAAGTGAGTCAGTGCAGGAACCCAAAATAGCACTCAATTTTCTTGACTGCTTCTTTGTATTTTTTCATAGATCAAAGCTTAAAATATCTGAGCATGCTAAGGTACTTTTACATGTATGCATTATTTTACTTAAATCTCTCCATAATACTGTTATATGTTAGTGTTATTGTTTTTATCTTTGGGTTTTAAATGACAAAACTGAGGCTCAGAGAGGCAATGTAACTTATCCAAGGCCACCCAGCTAGGAAATATCTAGGCAGTGTTCCCAACCCAAGGAATTCTGACTCCAGTGCCCAAATTTGGAACATAGTACTATTTTAACATGTGATCATAGAATAAGAATAGTTTGATTTAGATGCATGAAACTATGGTCTAGGAACATAGACACTGAAACCATCAATCACAAAATACTTCAACAATATTGCTCAAAGTGATTTGAAAGCAAATTGCAATGGAAGTACAAAAGAAAGCAACTCAAGGAAGGCTTCAGAGAAAGGACACTTCTTAAATTGAAGTGGTGGTAAGGTAGGAGGAACACATACTCAGCAGAGGGAATGCTTACACAAAAGCCCAGAACAACAGGTGAACATTGCATGTTCATTTATGACTGGAGAAGATAATGAAGAAAAGGGTGGAGCCTAGGAAGAGATGAGGCTGTAGGTACATCAGATCATGAAGCACTTCATTCCTCTTGGGTAGCGGGCAAAATTAAAAGTATTCAAAAGGACTAATCTTCTGCAAATGGTCCACGCAGATAGTAAAACTGTATGTATTTTAAGTTCTAGTCAATTTAAATTGCCTTTTAAGGAATGACTTACAGAAATGCGAAACCATTACCCAATAACTGAGTTGAATGTTGGGGATTTCAGGTACATGATATCAGGAGGCACTCCTTTTGGCCCTGAGTCTTTTTCCAACCCTTTGTATTATACCCTAAGATTAGATGAAGATAACCTTTCTTAGTTACAGTCTTGATTAGTCATTATTTGCTGAAACATATGAAATGTTCTGGTCTCAGTTGTTTTCTTTCTTAGTCAATTTCTTCCAATATTTCTACTATTAAATGTCTTTCTCTTACCTCTGTTTTCTATTCTATTTCCTTTTTTTAAACTGCATTAAGATATAATTCTACTCCCTCCCTCATGGACTCTTTCCTATATGTTCTACTTTACTCACACTCAGCTCTGACTCCTTTACTGCTTGATATCATTGTACTCTTTATTTTACTCATATTATGATCTATCATAACATCTCTTTGCTTTCATCTCCCTTTTTTGTGACGTTTGGACTTTTATTACCCATCCACCCATTTGTGCTGATAGGCCAGGATATAACACAGGGCCACATCATGCAAACTTGCTGGGAAAATATATAGGATAGGTTATGTGTTATATTTTTTAAAATTTATTTTTAAAACAGAAGAATTCATTTCAAGTCATAGTACACACATGAAGCACAATGTTCCATTTCTCTGGTTGTAAACAAGATAGGGTCACGCCATTCATGTTTTCATACATGTACCTAGGGTAGTGATGTCCATCTCATTCCACCATTTTTGCTACCCTCATGCCCTCTACCACCTCCTCCCTGCCCCATCCAAAGTTCCTCCATTTCTCCCATGCTCCCAACCCCCACCCCCATTATGTATCAGCATCCACTAATCAGAGAGAACATTCGGCCTTTGGTTTTGTGGGATTGACTGACTTCACTTAACATGATGTTCTCCAATTCCATCCATTTACCTGAAAATGCCATAATTTTATTTTCTTTTATTGCTGAGTAATATTCCATTGTGTATATATACCACAGCTTCTTTATCCATTCATCTATTGAAGGGCATCTAGGTTGCTTAGAAACTTCTCATCTCCCTTTTTAGTAATATGTTAACTGCACACAGAAGCCTCTTGTATCCTTTGGTGTTTAGAACTTGAGTTTTTGATGTCTGTAAAATCTATTCTCTCTCTCAAAAAAAAAACAATTTAGAAACTTAAAAAAGTGTGAACTAAGTGGCCAATTATTTCCTTTGATTTTGAGGAAACAATATCCCCTCCTATTTATGAACAAAATATGACTTATTTTCATAATTTTTCATTCTGAATTCAAATTAAAACTAGTTAATTGTCAACTAATAAAATGACTATTTTCTGAATTGTGCTTTCCTTTTTTCTCCACAGGTATTTTTTCCTAAATTCTTTATAGAACCTTAGCTTGGAATATATATATTTTTCAGAATAGAATTCCAAGCAATCAACTTTTCAGACACTTCCATTTAGATGACTAAAATCCTACTATATGCACAGGGTTTATTTTGCTAGGTTTATTGAGTAATAGCAAAGTAACCAAGGCAGTTATATTCTGACTACCAGTGGCTTATGGTCTAATTGAGGAGACAAAAGAAATATATGCAACACTTATTTTTATGCAACACTTTTAAAATAAGGCAATATTTATTTAGATGTTTACTACTTGTATAATATAATAGAAAAAAAGAAATCAATGTGGAAGAAAAGTCATCTTCAATGCCATTAATTTACATTTGGGCAACAGATGGAAATAAAGCAAAGATAATATCAAAATATACCCTCTAGTGTTCTCAAATGAGTATGTATCAGTATATAGCCTGATTAAAACGAATATGTAGAGGAAGTAGTTAACAAACTGCACTTGGAGAAACAGTGCTCCACATTTATATGACCTGCCTGAATTCTTTTGGTTGGGCATATTCATCAATGAGTTTTACCACTATAGTTGAAATCAGAACAATCCATTTCCTTCTTATAAAAGATGTGGATGGGAAAAGGGCTAAGAAGCTGAGAATGTACAATAAAAGGTATAAAAATTTGATTCTGTTGCCTGCTTAACCTAAGTGTTAGAACCTATCTTATACTGTGTTGAAATTATATGATACCACATAAATCATAACTTAATAATACTGCATTTTATCATTCTCTGTTGAGTGGGGGGGGAGGCAGTGAGGAGAGGGGAGAGAGATAAAGCTAGACTTGCCTTCCTGCCTTTAGGATTAGTTCTAAAAGCTAGTACAAAGTTGGTCCAAAAAGTACATTTCAAGAGTAGATTCACAATTTGTACAATGATTTATTCTCAGGAACTCATATGTTGTTTTAAGTGAGGGCCAATTGAATATGGCCTTTTAGTTGGGAACCTAGAAAACCCTGGTGCCTTTATTCTGCAAAAACCACTGTGTAACCCTCCTAGCCAAAGAACTGTATTTTATTCTATTGACTGCTATAAAAGCATTCATCCTCTCCTCCCTTCTGTTAAGGGCTGATTTGTGCATCCCAGGGAGGAAAAAAAACGCAATGGATGCTACAAGATATATCTTCCTTGCTTTGATGCCCACATTCAGACACTATTATTTATACTCTGTATTAATCACTGGTAAATCTTTGCCTTTCTGAGATATCATATGTCCAGTTGACATTCAGATGTTATCTTACAACAGTGCAGACAAAACTAGAGGTGTTAGAACAAAACCAAAACAAAAACATTGTATTTTCAAATATCCCAAAGGTAATGTGAATAAAATAGCTTCAAATAATCTATCTTGTAATTCAATTTGGTTCAGTGCAGACATCTTTCAATTTTCTTATTTGGTTAAGAGCTACTAATTTTACTTTAGTTTACTTTTGTTTTTAGAGATCCTTCTTTAAAGAGAATCTGACAGGGCTGGGATTGTGGCTCAGTGGTGGAGCGCTTGCCTCGCATGCGTGAGGCACTGGGTTCGATCCTCAGCACCACATAAAAATAAATAAATAAAGATATTGTGCCCATCTACAACTAAAAAAAAAATATTTAAAAAAAAGAGAATCTGACATTAATTTGCTTTGTTATGGAAATCAATGCACTATACTAATTGTCAGGTGAACTATGAAATAGTAGCCAATACTACAAATAATATTAATAATAATATCACAATAATTACACTCCAATGTATATACCCAACAGATAAGAAAAAGTAGAAACAAACAAACACACTTGCCCAACAACTAATGAATGGATAAAGAAAATGTGGTCTGTTCACAAAATGTAATACTATTCAGCAATAAAAGAAATGAAATACTGATTCATACTGCAACATAGATGAACCTTGATAATATTCTGATAAGTAAAAAAATCCAGTCACAAAAAATAACATGTTACAAGATGCAATTTATAAGAATAGCGCAAAATATGCAAATATGGAAAGCCAGAAATTAGAAAGTGGTTGCCTATAGCTGCTTATGGTAGAAATGTTTTAAATTGGATTATGGTGATGCTTGTAAAGTTTTGTAAATTTAGTAAAAATCATGTAATTTTACAATTAAAATGGTGGCTTTATGGTATGTAAGTTACATGTCAATAAATTTGTTTTTTAAAAAAGCAATGGAAAAAGGATGAGGCAAAGCTTCAATGGCATTATTTCAAAGACACTTTAATGAAAAGAGAAACCTTGGGAACCTTGAAAATAAATATTAACAATTAAATAAAATATTAATATAATTTTCCATTTATTGAATATATAATATGTACCATGTATATCTACATATGTATATATATATTTATATGTACATATACATATATGTGAGTGTGTGTGGATATTTATCTCCTTTGAGTCTCACAGGAACATTATGAAGGTGATATTTAGTTATGAGGAGGCAAGTTCACAGAAGCTACAGAAATTACCCAAGGTCATATATCTAGTAAATTGAAAAGCTAAAATTTAAAATTTGAGTTTCAAGTTCAACTCCTTAAACAGAAGATTCAAGTACGTATCTTACTCTGAATCATTACTCAACATTTTCCCCTCAGATTTCCTATATCACCACTTCTGCATGTCCATCCCCTGCCAACATCTCATGGCAGCAAGAAAGTAACTTATCTTCAGAGTGTCCATACTTCCTATAGTCTCTACTGTATAGTTGTAAATAAATAAAGATTTGGGCTGGGATTATGGCTCAGTGGCAGAGTGCCTGCCTTGCATGTGGGAGGCACTGGGTTCGATCCTCAGCACCGCATATAAAAAATGAAAAAAGGTCAATCAACAACTAAAAAAAAAAATTAAAAAAATAAATAAATAAATTAAGATTTTAAAAAATAACAATTTGAATTCTATGATCCATGTATATATCTAAAGACAACAAATAAAAATAGAAAAAGAAAACACATTTTCTTATTTTTAAGAAAAATTTTAAAATATTTAAAAAATTGATTTTGGAACCAATTTGAGAAATCTTTGCTAATTCTGAATTTTCCAGTGTTGTAGAATTCTCTAAGCATTTTGGCTAATTTCTTCTTAGCTCACATATCTTCTGGCCCAAACCATGCAGTAAATATTAAACAGCAGGTCTAGAGTCTTTGGTAAGCCCATTTGGCAAAACCCCTCCAAACATCTCATGAAGTTGTAAGAATGGATGAGTTGAAGATGAAGCTGTACAAATGCCTTTGTACTGAGCATTGCTATCCAAAGTAACTGCTCTGGAATTCTATTAAGTTAAAGAAAATGGCCAATTACCACAGTGACATTCTCTCTCTTCCATTAAACCCTCTAATATAAACATTAAAAGACAGCAGATAGCTCCCTTGTGGCTCTAACTAGCAAACTTAAAAGTCTGGTAAAAGAGAAACAAATGATGATAAAAAGCAAAACTGTATCTTAAAAAATTATAGTCTGTTATCATCATAACAGGCATGCAAATGAAACACTCAAAGTCCATCCCAGAATGAGAATAAAACCCTTACACCACAGTAGGTAATAAAACAAGAGTAAATGTGTAGACTGCCAACATGCCAAGTGCTATTTTGGGAAAATCTTCTATTTGCTCTACATCAGATTGACATTTTTGGGTTAACAGTATGTACCCTAACTTTCAGAGAAGCCATTGAAATATACAATTCATTATTTACTCTTGAAGCCCACCTGCTCTTAAAACGATTTGATTGAAAACATAAACAAAAAAATGTAAAAGTTGTCACAAGTCAATTTGTAAGATAATATAAATTCCTTACAGACACAAGATAAATGATTAAAATATTGATTAGAGTTAATCTAATAATAATAAAATGAATTAAAATCATTGTGAACACATGATTTTCAGACAGTGAATAGATCTCAAAGTTAAGCTTCTTTTTTTTTATATTTCACTTTCTTTTTTTTTTGAGTTTTATTTTTTTTTAAGCTTCTTTAAGATAGGAGGTAGAGGTTTCTGTAGGAGCATGGTAAAGAACCATGCGTACTCAGAGGGAAATACTCCATTTAAAGCACAGTATTAGAATTTTACACAGAACAAGGCAGCATTACATGCTTTGCTGTCTTGTTTATTGTTGTCTTAGCATGATCCCTGTCCCAGGTATGCCTTGTTCAGTCACCTATTTGCCACTGTGGACTTCTGGATTGCTCTGATGCAGAATACCCTTAACTGTCCAAGCCCTACCTGATAGAGAACAAGGGCTTTGGGTTACTTCCCCCAACTTTACCCTCTTTCAGCAGGAAGCATCTTTTTTTAAAATATTTTTTATTAGTTGCTGATAGACCTTCATTTTATTTATCTATATGCGGTGCTGAGAATCGAACCCAGTGCCTCACACATGCTAGGCAAGTGCTCTACCACTGAGCCACAACTCCAGCCCCAGCAGGAAGCATCTTGAAGATGCCATCATTCATTTTTCCATAGAAATAGAATGGAGAAATTGACAGTGGGGAAATGTAACAGTGGTCCACTTTATGCTTTGAATATAGCCCTTGCTGCTCTGCTACTGCAACTTATTTTTTAAATGGACATGTTCCTTTCTCTTCCTCTCTCCCTGCTCCTCCCTAATCTCTCTCCCTCTTTAATCTCAGGGGAAACAGGATTACCTTTCTTCTCCATTTTAGGCAGGTTTATCTGTCCTTGAGTATATACGTACCATAGGAATAAAGTAATCCAGACACTGGGGATGGTACCAGAAGATCTCAGAAATTACTATCTCCCAAATTAACAAGTGAATTATAACTCCAACAGAGCACACATGAAATGCAGCCTTTGAATCACCTCTTTAAAAGCCCCTATTCCTGCTGATGGGCAGAATCACAGACTCTGGGACAGGAGTCTCCTGCGTTTCTTCTTTGCTAGCAAAGCAATAAATCTTCTTTTTCCTTTTTCTCAGAAAACAAAACAGCATTACAAATAGATAAACCACTATTTCCATCACATTACTCCTCTAATTGTAAATGTGTTCAAGCCAAACAGTACTAAATACCTCTCATCACTCAAAGCTCTGCTCATCTCCTTTTGAAATAACTTCGTGTCATGGTTCGAGCTGATGATGTGCCTTTCAGATTTTGAAGGCCTAGGACAATGCCCTCTGCTTCTTTGGTGCCCCCTACAACATCTAGTAGTATGGTACCAGCCTTCATTTCCCAAACTCAATGAATAGAATCACCCATCCATTTACATACCTGATAAACACTGTTCTTTGCTTTGGTGCTAGCCCCACTTGAGGCAAAACTGAAATAGGCTATTTACCTGCCTGGCTAGAATCCCTTTTGTATTCTCCTTACCTGCACTAGGGACTTGGGAATATCGTTGTTGCTCCTCCTCTTTTGTTTACAATGTGGACTATGATGTTTCATTCATACTGAGCTACCATTGATTAGTGACAGCTCAATGAGTGGTCAGTGTGTGAGAGGGGCAGTGTACAGAGACTAAGACCTTAAACTAATACAATAACATTCAAATAGTGGAATTTTAGTTGTTAATTGAGAGGCCTTTGAGTGAGGGAAAAAGAAGAAATGTATGAGCCTTCCTAATTTCATCATAGGTAGGTTGTGTCTTCCACACATGAACATAATCATTCTGAATGAGGGTGGTGCTAAGTCAAAACCAAACTTCTAAATCTATTTAGTCCACCCATTATTCCTTTATGTCATGAGCACATACATACTGCACAACCCTATCTACAACCACCTTATCTATACACACTATATGTTAGGGGTTAGAAAATGACAGAGGAAAAATATGGCTCCTTCAGTACAGAGGGACTTCAGATATAGAGAAAACTATCTACAGAGTTTTGGTGGTTTAGTATAGAAGGAACAACTATAAAATTTATAGTTGAAACCAAAAGCCTATAGTGGGTGTGTGGAATAAAGAATGATGTTTCTTTCTTCTATTAGAAAGTACGGTTGTTACTTTGAAAGGGCAGTATCATCGCGATAAATAATTTAATTAATTACTGAGTAAATTTTAATTAAGTAAATTTAATTAATTAAATTAGTGAGTAGTGACCAAGTCCATGTTAAGGTATGATACTATGGTACTGAAAAGGTTTTGAACTGTCCAACTTGGCCTTTGTAGTTTCTTTCCATGGATTTCTCTTCATGGTATTTTCTTCTCACTTGCTATTGATGACTGCATCATTCCTTTCCTTTCCTTTCCCTTCCTTTCCATTTCCTTTCCCTTTCATTTCTCTTTTCCCTTTTCCCTTTCCTTTTCTTCCTTTCACTTCTTCCTTCCTCCTTGCCTCCCTCCCTCCCTTCTTTCTTTCCTTTCTTTCTTTGTATTGGGGATTGAACCCAGGAGTGCTTAACTACTGAGCCACATCCCCAGCCCTTTTTTTCTATTTTACTTGGAAGCAGAGTCTCACTAAGTTTATCAGGGCCTCCCTAAGTTGCTGAGGATGGCTTTGAACTCATGATCCTCTTGTCTCAGCCTCCCTAGCCACTGGGATTACAGGCATGTGCCACTGTGCCCAGTTGTCTGGCTCATTTCTGACCTCACCATTAAGTGTGTTACATGTACATTATCAGCTCACATTCTGTGATTCTTTTAAAAATTGCCTTTATTTTAAAAGTACATTTCAAGTCAGGTGTGGTGATGCATGCCTGTAATCCCACAGATGGGAGGACCCCAAGTTCAAAGCCAGCCTCATCAAAAGGGAGGTGCTGAGCAACTCAATGAGACCCTATCTCTACATAAAATACAAAACAGGGCTGGAGATGTGGCTCAGTGGTCGAGTGTCCCAGAGTTCAATCCCTGGTACCTCCCTCAAAAAAAAGTACATTTCAAGGAAAACATAATTATGTAATAATTAAATGTTCCATCCTCTTTAAAAGGTAGAAGCAGAGTCCTAGAGTCCTAGGGTACATGGTTCTGTGATTAGCACAAATCATTTTTACCTTTGGTATTGTTGGATTTTATGTCTAGAACCTTAGCATAAGAAGAAAACAGATTGTCAGGCCCTATTGACACCCAATTGAAATCCTATTTTATGTCAGTAGAACTTTAATGAGGGTAGAATTTCATTCTTTAGAATAAAAAGAGAATGTATACTCCCAGACTGGGACAAACAGTGCTATATAGAGTTGACCAATGAAATATTAATAAGACATTATACTGGAAAAAGAGCACTGGCCCATGCCAAATGACCTCGGTTTCATTTAGTTGCCGACAACTCGTTCTACTTTGGCCATAGTTTCCACATCTATAAAACAAGGATGTGGGACTATATATTAGCATCCTAAAGCTTCTCCTGATGAAGAGCTATTCTTTCTCATTTCCCCCAAAGTCTGAATAACTTTTCAACAAATGACTAAGAATTAGTTATGGTTCTAATGTTATGTTTTGCAATCAAAGACAAGTCACTTCTTTCAGTTCGAGAATCTGCTCCCACTCACTCCTCTTTGTACTTGCTTCAGCATCTAACCAAGCCTTTCACTGATTGGAGAATTGGGAATACAAGTTTCTGGCAGAAGTGAAAAGCAGTTATGATATTGAAGGACAAATGAATAAGAAAGACTTTTGCCACTTAGATTATTATTTTTATTGGAACATAACCCCCTTGAGAAGGGGCTATGATTTTAATAACTCCTTTTATGATTGAACAGGTAAGGGTTTAAAATCATAGGTAGGTTGAAATTTAATCATTGAGGATCTTGGTGCTAAACCACTCACCCCAAGCCATATAAATCCATCCTGTTCCTCTGGGAAAGGAATAATGACTTCAGATATCCTATTTATGTGGTAGTAGACATAATAGTAGTAGTAAGGTGACATAATTGGCACAAAAAATGACATGATCTCAAAATGTGTTCTTGGTTCATTCTTGAAAACAGTGGTTCTCAGACTTACAAATGAGCTTTTATGGCCAATAATTGAAAAAATATGTAATTTTGAGTGATAAATGTTTATGCTTAAATGAATAAAGTAATTACCTGAGATTTACCATTTGATTTAGTTAATAGAGCTTGGAAGTCTAGGTTAAATACCTATGTTTTCCTTGAAATGTAAAGCCTACAGAGTATCTCGAGGACAGTCACATACAAGAAGCTGATATTGGCTGGGTGCAGTGGTGCATGATTGTAATCCCAGCACTTTGGAAGGCTGGGACAGGAGGATCCTTAGTTCAAAGCCAACCTCAGCAATGGTGAAGCACTAAGCAACTCAGTGAGACCCTGTCTCTACATAAAACACAAAATAGGGCTGGGGATGTGGCTCAGTGGTTGAGTGCCCCTGAGTTCAATCCCTAGTACCAAAAAAAAAAAAAAAGAAGAAGCTGTTTTAAGTTAAGCAAGCATAAATCTCAATCCATCAGTAAATATCCAGTATTATTTTTATTCTTCTACAAGTTGTTTTCTACACACACAGATTTAAATTGATTTTTCCAGGTGATATGAATTTCTGTGAGATGTTTCTTCCCAGGCACTCATAAAGGACCACATAAAGTCAGTCATAAAAAGCCTCATTCCAGCCAGGTGTGGTGGCACATGCCTGTAATCCCAGCACTTGGGAGGCTGAGGCAGGAGAATCGTGAGTTCAAAGCCAGCCTCAGCAACAGCGAGGTGCTAAGCAACTCAGTGAGACCCTGTCTCTACATAAAACACAAAATAGGGCTGGGGATGTGGCTCAGTGGTCGAGTACCCCTGAGTTCAATCCCCTGTACCTCCCCCCCAAAAGCCTCATTCCAAACTTCCGGTTTGCTTTCCTTCTCCTTTCTGCAGAAGTCTGGTCAAAGTTCATACAATAGAAGTGACAAAAACACTAAGTGGGGAAAAATAACATCCAATACACCTTCTGGGAATGAGCAGGATTAATCACAGCTGATAATTACATTTGCAAATGATGATAATACATCATATAATCTCATTAAATTCTGAAACACTATGGCTTTTAGAGTGACAAAGCACAGGAAAAAAAATCCACATTAGGTAAGGATAAAAATCCTTAATGTGTCTGAAATCTCAAAACGAATTTCTTGCTCCTTACCTCTTCAACATATAAGGAAGATTCCATAGCTATGAGAAACAGAAATCATTCCCTCTGGTGAAACTATTCTCTTATCACAACTCTGCTTATTACTTGAAGGACACAATGCTATAATTCTTGATATTTGAGAAAAATTATAGGTAATTTTGGCCTAGGGAACATAAAAGTGAAAAGGCTAAAATTATCCCAAGTTCACATAGTTCAATAAAATTAGCTGAGGAAGCAGATATTATTAGATTTTGATTATTTTTAAGAAGAGTTCTAAATATTTTAGTTTGGATTAATCCTCACAAAACTTGGAATTGTATGGTAAACTAGAAAATTTTAACTAGTAGCCCTACAATCTAAGCAGCCAACGAAAAAAGCACATAGGATGTGAGAGAAAGAAGTGTTTTATGTTTGAATTCCTGAAATGCAACCCTTAATGCAACAGAGCACTGTTTTACAGATACCAATGTGCATAAAATCTGAGGGAGATCTTATTCAAATGCACATTGTGATTGAGTAAGTCTGAGGGGGACCTGACATTATATTTATGAGCTACCAGTTGAAGTTCACATTAATGGTCAATGAACCATAAGACATGTTTAAAGACAACCATGATGTTGAGTAGTCTGGGGTGTTACTGATCAAGTACACTAACTATTTTGCGTCAACATCATTAAACCTTTATTAAGCACTATTGTATGTGAAACATTCTATAGGAGGCTATATAAGGTAAAATACCTGTCCCTCCCCTAATTAAGCTTCAATCTAGTTGGAGAGGCAATGTTTAGTAAATAGATTTTCCACAGGGTCATAGAAATGATACTTCATGCCCAAATCTCTTAGTATACCCATGGTTCAGCATGATATCTAAATACTTTCTTAGAAAAATCCAAAGGGAGGGTATACTGAGGAAGAGAGAGGAAGGCTGAGGGAGTGAGCATAGAACATAGATAGGCAACTTAATTTCACATTCTGAAGCTATTTCACAGGTGAGAATTTTCCATTAACATTAAACAAAGCAGCTTTCCTCCCCTCTCTCATTGAGGGGCAGAGACATTTTAACCTTGAACAGATGTGTGAATTGAATTTAGATAATATCATCTCACATTTTACAGATGAAATTTCACAACATGTAAAAGAGGGGTATTTAGAACTCCATTTTAAGACAAATTGTAGTAATACCCTGGGAATAGAGGTACCACAGATTCTTATTAAAATGGGGAGAAGATTTAGAGTCTCCTCAACATCTTCATCCTTCAATGAATTTTTAACATTTCATGTGAGCATAATTTGATGAAAATAAAATCATATCCTTGAATCTTGAAAGGTACATGCTCCTCAAAATTTTCATCCTTAGAATAATTTTTGATGTCAAAGAAAGAAAATGTGGGGAGCTAGCTTCATGCTACGCCCTTAAGATGGCAACTAGCCATTGTGTGTAAACGGGAAGGGCAAGGAGGAAGGAGGGACTATGTGATTGGTTTACTGTTGGTTCCACAAACCTGCAGCTCGTGGACAGAATTCAGGGAGCTTGTGTGCCTGGTCACATGGATAGCTGCTAACTATGTGCATTGTCTCTGATTGGCCCAACAGCCCTATAAGTTGAATGCTTGTTCCGCAAATATACGAGTACTTGCTTTGACTTGAACAAAAAAAAGAATAATTTTTGATGTTAAATATAGGTAGGATTCTAGTAAAATGAAATTACATTGCTCAACTCAGAGCAAAACACCAGTTTTTATCACAAATTCTGTTTTCATCTCATCAACTGTATGGTTCTGATAGGCTATAAGAACTTAATATTGGACATGTTAAAATATATCTTCTTACTATATTGTAAAAATATTAATAAATAAGAAAGAAGTTACCCAGGTACAGTGGCACATGCCTGTAATCCCCACAGCTGGGGAGGCTGAGACAGGAGGATTACAAGTTCAAAGGCAGTCTCACCAATGGCGAGGCACTAAGCAACTCAGTAAGACCCTGTCTCTACATAAAACACAAAATAGGGCTGGGGATGTGGCTCAGTGGTCAGGTGTCCCTGAGTTCAATCCCCCCGCCAAAAAAGGAAGAAGCTACTTTCATGTTTATGACATTGGCCTCTTTTAATATGATTTCAAAACACAGCTGCCAGCTTCAACCTTTCCCTGTCCAGCCATTTCACTTCATTTTTACCCAGTCTAAAGGCTGCTTATCCTAGTCATTCATCATTTGAAATCCAAGTCTTCTTCCTTTTCTGATGATTTGGAATATTAAAATCACCACACTAAGAGAGACATTTATATTGAAAACAATATATCAAGACATCCAACTGGAATAGTGAATGGGCTGCCCTTACTGGTGGTAGATAGATGACCTGGAACTTTGAAAGGATCTTATATGTAAGGATTCACCAAGCCCTGGAGAAGAAAATCTCAGGAGTGAGATGTCTGATTTTCCCCTTTTGCTCTCTTGAATTTCTATAACCTTCTTGAAATTTTGAAATGAAACTGGGGAAAAATCAATTAGATTGATTACATGAATTAATGCCTGTAAATTTCTTGGTACAGCCCCAGACATAGTAAGCATTCAATAAACATTAGCTGTTAGATCAACAATTATTATTTCTCATCATGGAAGAGAGGAAGACCTCTGCAAGGATGTGAGTGTATAACGATGGAGGGAAAAGAATGCAGGCAGTGAAGAAAAATAATATGACTAACAAGTGTGGATGGACAGATGACTGAAGCAGAGAGTTGGAGACACATATGCAAAATGTAAGGAAAGAAGAAGAAAGGTTCCTTCTTTCATTCTCACCAAGTAATCCAGTTACCAACTGACAATAATAGAAACTTACCCCAGAAAAGTTGAAATATGGGGAAGGAGATAATGGAATCATACACAGAGAATAAAGAGGCATATTTCTTTAAACCTCTGTTGCCTCTGTGTGTGTTTGTGTGTTGTGTTTGTGTTTGTGTGTGTGAAAGAGAGGGTATATAATGTAAATATAATAGGAAAAACTGCTAAGCACTTAAAGTTAGAACTTTGATATGTTGCTCATCTCTGTCTTGGTCTATTTTCTGTTGATACAACAGAATACCACAGACTGGGAAGTTTATAAATAAGTTTATTTAGCTCACAGTTCTGGAGAATGGGAAATTTAAGGACATAGGGGTAGCATTTGGAGAGGGTGTCATAACACAGCAGGAGTTGAAAGGGCAAGAGAATACATACAAGAGGAAAAACACAAGGGGTGACCTTTCTTATAACAACACTCTCATGGTAACTAACCCAGTCCTAAAAGAGCAAGAAGTCACTCACAACCAGTCCTTCTTGAGTGGCATTAATCTCTCTTAATGATCTAGTGACCTATTAAAGGCCCCACTTTCCAGCACTACCATAATGGCAATGAAACTTTAACATGAATTTCAGAGAATACAAACCAGAGCAACCTGTGAAACCAAATCTACAAATAGAGGATTCTAAACATGTGACATCTTAAGAAGCATCAAGAGCAAGGGGGTAATTCAGTTTGTATATTTGGGGTGATCATTAAGTCTCCAAACTTCTACCAAAATTATTGTCCACTCTGTTGCTTCATTGATTTTAGTGGCCATATCAGATTTCACTATCATTTTTACTGAATACTTACAGTAATGTAGAGTAATAAAAATTAAATAACATGCTGAATTATAATTTTAAAATAGCTGTGCATTATATATTTGGGAGACAGTGAAGGGGTAAGAATATAACTTAAGAATGTTCTGGGTGATTTTTCTACTCAACATTGATATATAAGCAAATACATCATATGTAAATACCACCACAATAGTGAAAAAGAGAAAAGGGGAACATTTAGAAATCCCATTGTTTATATCCTCCCATCCCTAATACCATTATCTGAAACAGTCAATCTATTTCTTTACCAATCTCAACAACTCTTTGGGGCATGCAAAACCTTGGAATTCTCACATATGATCTCAATTATGAATAATATTATGGTATTTCCAGAACCTAGATCATCTGGAATTATGAGGCTTCTACAGTATCCTAGTGTATATTTTCTTAAACCCATTCTTCTTCCTTAAGAATATTCTACTTTTAAAAGGCTATAATTCATAGAATGTCATCAGAAAAATTGTCCTTCCCCTATAGGATTAATACATAATGACTTGAGTATGTGGGGGTATATGGCAGGGTTTGAGACAATGGCTACTGACATTCTTCATTAGAGGAAGGAAAGTATTATACGTAAACAATACAAATACCATCGTTGTAAAAATAAAGTTTAAGATTTTCCTTCAAAGAGAATTCATGGACCATCATTTACAAGATTTAAAAAATTCAATTTCTTGTGACTTAAGAAAGAATTCTAAGACTTCATTCCTCAAATCAAGAAGAAATTTCAAAATATGTTATGTGCAACTTCCAGATCACAAAGGTACTATTCAAGGGGAGTTTGTGCCTACCTATCATTCAGAAAACTGAAATTGTGAAGTATATGGGCTTTCAAGACATCTTATGTATGTTAGCTCTTCTTTTCATTCTCCCTCTTTGTCAGGCTTATCTTTATTTTACACTCAAATTTGTTCTGTGATATTTTCCTGTCTCCATGTAAACTTGATGTTTTATTCCTTGAATAGATCTCCCTTTGTCCTACCATGGTTTTTGTATATAGCAGTTCAGACATAGAAGACCTTTTTATCTCCTATTATTTTTATTGGTGGATGACAGGCAGAATCCTTAGGACCCTATTGAAGGAACTTTAATGCTTTGCATTTCTATTCTGTGCCGTTTCCTGCTTGCACTCATTCAATTTCACACAGCTCTTGCTTCAATCTTCCCAAATTCGTTCTGCAGAAACTCATCACTTTTATTTTTACCCCCTTTGCTTTTACTTTTGTCCCAATTACCTATCTAACTAAATTCTGATTTCAGGAATACCTTCATTTTTTCACATTATTTTTTCATTCTTTTGATATGCAAACCTGAGCCTATGAATTGCTTTTGCTTTCTCTCCCCTGAGTTTACCTACTGTATAATAAGAAAGCCCTTTACCTTGTCCTTGTGACATTGCTGAATGTATCCATCTATTAAGATCCATGGTTAGAGCTATAGTTATAAAACTTCATTTTAAAAGATGCCCAGTTTACACATGAAGTTTATTCTACCAAAAATCAATACTGGCCAAATGTCTTTGTTTTTGTTTTTTCTCATAGGATGTGGTTATTTATTCTTGAGTCTTTTTGATTTGACTGTTAAATGGCCTTAACTAGTTAATCTTCTATCCTCTGGTTAGAATGGATTATTTATAAAGCTTCATGTAGAGATAAAATGGTCATAATTTAGTGGTGAAACAGTTTGAGCCTCCTGAAAGCCAACCTTCCTCTTGATCTATATATTGTTTACTAAATAAAGAGAAAAAACTCAAGTTACTTTGCATATTATTTTATTAATAACAGCAACAAAAGGCCTAAAGGGAATGACTATGTATATAGTAGACCAGAGAATGGAATCCAAATTCTTGGAGACTAGATATATTCATCTGAATGCTACAACATTCTGTGAATTTTACAGTGGAAAGCAATGTTAGGAAGTATAATCATCTATAAGAAGAATCAATGTTAAGTAACACAGGACATCCAAGTAGTTAGGTATGGTCAATTGTTAGTATAAATCGACACCGGCAGATTAGTTGGTGGTACCAGAGAGGGTCAGGTACAAGGTAAAAACAAGAGGAAACAAAAAATGGGAACCTAGTTACTTATGCTTAGCTCAAGACAAAGATTTGATCACAAGGAACCCATAAGAAACAGAATAAAAGAAGGTTGACATTCTATATGCTCTGTTGGGGCCAGATAGATCTTTAGGTGCTACAGCAATGATGTGGGTTAAAATGCTTCCTTGGTGGGGACTGAAAGCAGAGAGAAAGCATATCAGCCTTCTCATTATACTTGGAATTCAATATTGAGAGATTTTTGTGGCTAATATCTATTATTTAATCAAACTGTAGTTTTATGGACTTTGCATAAGACATTGGGATTAGTGTAACTGTTGTAGCAGGCAACATTATAATGTAACCCTCAATACTTATAATGTTTTAGATATCAGTGAATGGACTTTCATGAAAGAATTTTAAAAGCTTTCTTAATTCAAAAATTCTTGTACTTCAGTCAGTGTAGCCATTGATTACATGAGAATGATTCTGTACAGAAGAGCCAGGTTCAATAAATAAACTATCATATAATATTGAACATCAACTCAGCAGCTCAGGATGCTAAGACAGAAGGATCATAAGTTCAAAGCCAGCCTCAGCAATGGCAAGGCGCTAAGCAACTCAGTGAGACCCTGTCTCTAATAAAATACAAAATAGGGATGAGGGTGTGTCTCAGTGGTCAAGTGCCCCTGAGTTCAATACTTGGTACACCCCCCCAAAATATATATGTATATGAACATCAAAAAATAAGAACATAGATAACAAAACTGAAACTGAAGACTGATGATGGTATGATTTACACTTATAGGCTCCCATAATGATCTCAGGTAAATTCCTTGCCATCTTAGAAGAAAAACAAACCCTAACTCCTAAACTCCTAGTGATATCTTCAGCTTGTACCAATCTTTATGTTGTCCCAATTGTCCGATAATGTCTCTATTTTCAGTGGAATCACTAATGCCAACTGATTAAAAACATGTTTAGGGGTACAAATGGAAAGTAGTTTTATAAACACAACTCCACACTAGTCTAGTGATGGAGCTTAGTCTATTTTTAAGAAAACAATCTGCAGAAAATAACTCTTAAGAAATATTAAAAAGTACCTTGTTGAGAAAACATATTCCATGTGAAAGGTATAACAATAAAATATACTCATATATGATATGGTAGGGATTGAATATACAAGAGTCATTGAGAAGTAAATCAAAGAGGTAGAAGCAGCTGAGCTGGAATAGCCAAAGAGGAACAGAGATACTTGAAAAAGAATAAGAAAGAACAGAGAAACATGGCCGAAATAGTATGTGCAAAGGAAAAAGAAACGGTCTGAGTAGGAGGAGTAATAATGTTGGAATGGAAAACAAAATTGCAGAAGACTAAGTAGGGAATAGGAAACACTGTTATGAAATTAAATGTTTGCCTTATACGTAAGGGGAAATGACATATTGTATTATTATGCTCAATCTAGAAAGTATGTTAGAGCTAAAGCAAACTTGGGGAAAATTTTTAGCCTCCATTTGTAGGTCTGACCAGCATGGAATTACAGTATGTGTACCATTGTGTAGAAAAATGAGGCACCTGCAAGCAAACATACAGGATTCCACTGTAGTAGTCAAGTATACTGGAAAAGCAAATGCTTACCAGGCCAGACTAAGTGAACATGAGGCGACATGAAGCAAGTATTTTCTATGGCCACAAATCTCAAATGGCACACATTGCCCAGGGATATTCCTATACCCTGGTATGTTTACTTTTTCACTTAAAAAAATACTTCATACTTTCTTCACTCTTCAAATCAGCTGCACTATCATTTGCCTGCCCTTGCCTCCCATCTTCACCCATATTCTTCCATTTTATATACTCATAATCTCTTGCCATACTCTCTGCTTTCTACTGCTATGATGGATAATGTGTCCCTGATCCAACCTCCATATAGATTTCTTAAAACACCATTCCTACAATTGTCTTTTTCCTCATATGTAATCAATCCATCCTCTCTATAGGATCATTGCCTTCAGCATTTAAAATATTTTAGTCTATCCCCAATTTTGATAAAACTCATGCAAGAAAATTTCCCCTTATCGTCATATCTTTCTCCAATGAATCCTCCATCTTTCTTCTTTTCTTTAGGAAAAATCTTAATAGACTTGTCACGTTCACTGTCTCCATTTCCTCACCCACATTCTTGCTTCATCCCACTCCAATGAGAGCTTATACTACCATCAAGTTATACTAGTCATCAAGGTCATCAAGGTCATTAATGAACTCTATGCTTCCAAATAGAATAATCATGACTCTGTCTTTACATTACTTGATTTTGCAACAGCATATGTCAGTTGACCACTTCTGTCTTAGAGTAATTCCTTCTCTACTTGTCTTCTGTGTTACCACTCCCTTTTTACTTATAACTCACCAGATGTTCCTTCTTCATCTCATTTGTTGGATCCTCCTTTTGTGTTCAATCTCCTTATAATTTCATGCCCTTTGAGGCTCTGTATTTGGGACTATTCTTTTAACTATAGGCTGGGTATTTGTCTATCCCCATATGTAATACTTTCACCTACATGCTTATGAATCCTGAATTTATTTCTATAGCTCTGATCATTCCCCCAAATTCAGAATCTTATGGTTAATGGCCTACTTGATTCATTTTGTTTTACGTTTAACATCACAAACCTAATACCTTCATAACAGAACTCTTAACTTCTGGGTAACAGATGTGCCCTTCTTCCTTTTTTCATTCCACTAGATTATACCACTACATGCATAGTTGCTCAAGATAAAAATAGAAGTCTTCATTTCGGGGGAGGGGGTCTTTTTTCTCATTATTCCATATCCAAATGATAACAAAAGAAAACCTACCTATTAAAAATGTCACAAATCATACCCTTACTATTACTTTCACTGCTTATACATGGTTATCTTTTTGTAACAATTGTAAGAATTCTTTGATTAATTCCCCTCCCTTCAGTGTTGCCTTCTTCCAATTCTTTCTCCATGAAAACTAACAGTGATCTTTGAAAACCAAAAATAATCCCATACTACTCTTTTGCTTAAAATCTTCTAAAATGAGAAAATGACAAAAGCAGGGATCTAATGATTAGTAGGGTTAAGGAAGAAAAAGGAGGGAGAGAGGAGGTCCTGAAGAATGCAACTCACCAAATGATATTGTTCCACTGTATTCATGTATTAACATGTAACAATGAATCTATTATATATAATTATAATGCAACAAAACACAAATTAAAAAATAAATATAATTTGAGACAAATTTGTGCCACATTTATAAGCTTACCAACTGCCACATTTAAAAAAAATGTTTAGAGAAATACGTATTTTGTTTAAACCAATATACTCAAAATATTAGTTAAATATGTAGTCCAAATAAAATTATTAGATATTTTACATTATGTTCTTCATACTAAGTCTTGATATATCTAATTTTGCCCTAGTCATATTATAAGTGCTCAATAGCCATATATGAGGAGTTGTTGCCATATTGGACAGTAAATTTTTTGAGAATTCTCTTTGCACTTAGTGTAAAATCTGTAAGTTCACAAAATCAAACCTGAACTGAGTCCTGTCTCATGTCCTCCCACTTTGTCCTCATGATCACTGATTCAATTATAGTTGCTTATCTGTCTCTCCAGTGTGCCAAATTTTTGCTGCCTTAGGTCTTGTACCCTTGATATTACATCTTCCTGGGATGTCCTTCCCCAATACTCATTTGTTTGGCTCTTATAATTCATATCTCAGCTTAAGTGTCACCTAATTAAAAGTAAATCCTCTAGTTTTTCTCTATTTCACTTTTAATATTAATCTGTACTTGATTTTTAAAATTTCTTTAAATTATATCCCTCTTCTTCCACTGGATACATAAAAGTTCTTGAATCTCAAAGACCTTGTTTGTCTTATTAACTACTATATTCCTAAGGCCAAGAACAATGTTTGGCATGGTAGGCACTCAGAAAATATTTGTTGAATGATTGAATAGGTTAATTCAGAACTTAAAATTTTCTTTATGTCCAAGTCCTTGGTATCTAGATAACGAACAAGCCAGTAGAGTTTGGCATGACAGCAGTCTAGCATGTGCACTAGAATAAAAGAAGATTTAAACAATGTGAAAAACAATAATCATTTTCAATTTCCTATTATATTACAAATTTCAGCTCACATATTGCCTCCCCATGGAAGCATTTTCTGACCATGGACTATTTTCCTCATGTTGTTTTTACCTAGGGTACCATGCATATCTGCATTTACATTACTTACTATACCTTTAATTACTGGCTACATACTGATGGGGGCCTATATTTTCCATAAGGAGAGAGGTCTTATTGGTCTTTTTTTTAATATCTTTATTTTATTTATTTATTTTTATGTGATGCTGAGGATCGAACCTGGTGACTCACTCATGCGAGGCAAGCGCTCTACCACTGAGCCCCAGCCCCAGCCCCCTTATTGGTCTTTTAAATCTCTTTATCTAGCACAGTATTTGCTAGAGTTCATTAAGTAATTGTTAGATTGAAATAAAATGAACTAATTCATGATGGTATTGAGGTCAGTAACCTTGAACTTCAATGTGTACTTGCTTATTGAGTGGATCTAAGTTCTGACTAGGAAGAAAAATTGAACTTGCAATGTTTAGTGAATGACTCTATGATAGGAAAAAATAGTATAGCCCAAGACTCGGTATTGGGCTGTTATCATAATTTTCTCTCCTTTTGTTATCCTAAATTCAAAATATGCTATTCAGACATTTCATTTCACAAAATTTGATAAGGCTCAAGCCACTAAAACAGTCATATGTATGAATAATTGGACATATATGACTATACTTAAAATAGTGCCTTATTTGGAACCATGCAAGTCGCTAGAGAAATAGTGAAATGGTGACACCCTTTCAGAAAGAGATAAGAAGGATCAAAGCCAGCTTATGGGTGGCAAAGAGGATAATCCTCTATCATATGAAGGATTGTGCTCTTTCAGAATGAAAGGAGACTAGTTCTGACAGATGTCAACACATAGAAAAGTAGCACTTTCTGCTTCTATCATAAATATAAATTGGAGCATGTGCCTTTGCTCTTGACACTATTTAAACTCCATAGCTGAGGTGGCAGAATAAATTACAACTAGAAGGTACCTCAATTCAGGCCGATAACCAGGCCTTTGCTTACCCTTTACTAATCATTGTTGTTTTATTAGTTACAGTGAGCACATTTTAGGAAACAGAACAATGGTTCTGAGTATAATGTATTAACTCTTAAGCCTTGTAAGATATAGGTTCTACTCTCACTGGAAAAACCCTACACTGTTTCTTCTCTTTCCTATTTTCTTTCATTTTTCTCTTTCTTTTATTGATCATTATAATTTTTATTTAAATTTATTGTTCTATTTTCTTTTGATCATCACATCTTAATATACTACTTTTAACAAAAATATTTACTGATCACCTTCTATGTGCCACACTTTTCTAGACACTCAGAATATAGTAGTAAGAAAACAGATAAAGTCTAAATGCTCAGGGAGCTTATAATCTAGTGAACAAAGATTAATTATCTAAACCAATAACTAAGTGGCATAACATGAGGGTAATGAAGAATAAATCAAGAGATGATGGCAGTGTGTGTGGGGTGGGGTGCTGATCAATTTTTGGTTGTTAAAACAAATATCTGAGATAATCAACTTGAAAACAGAAAAGGTTTATTTTGGTTCATAATTTCACAGGTTCCAGTCTCTGATCAATTGACCTTTGACGATGCTTTGGGCCTCTGAGGCGAACATCACGATGGGAACACATGGAACGAAGTTACTTACCACATGGCTGGAAAGCAGAGGAAACATGAAAAGAAAAGGGCTGGGGTCCCACTATGCCCACTATCAAGGGCACATTCCCTCCTACCAGTGGCTGAAGGACCTACCACTAGCCCCCACTTCTTAAAGTTTCTCCCAATAGTACCAAGCTAGAAACCAATCTTTTAACACATGGGCCTTTGAATTCCAGACCCAAACTATAGGGGGAGTTAAGGAGTGATGATTTCACATAAGGTGGTCAAGGAAGGCCTTCCTGATATCATTTCAGAAGAAGAAACCTGAGACCAATGAAGAAGCAAGGCACGTGAATAGCTGGTATTACAAAGGAAACAGAAGCATTTGTGTTGACATTTTGTTTAAAGCTAAAACTTTGAATGGTTATGATAATTATCAGTAGCCTTTTTAGGGCCCCCTAGCCTACTTCTATAGGACTCTTCTGCGTGGTAATATGAACTACCTAGGCTTTTTGCTGTGGCCCTCTAGAGCATGGTGACAAGGGAAGTTCTGTGCATCTAGCATCATAGCCAACTGACTGGGTTCTTCTGCTCACTTTATTTTTGCCTGTTCCCTAGTATATTGTTATAGTTATAGTTAGATATGAGGTATCTCCCAAAATCTCATGTGTTAGACAATACAAAAAATTTCAGCAGTGAAATGATCTGGTTCTGAGAGTCTTAATCTAATCAGTGGATTAATCCACTGATATGGATTAATTGGGTGGTAACTGTAGGCAGGCAGAATGTGACTGGAGGAGATAAGTTGCTGGGGTGTGTCTTTTGTGTTTATATTTTGTCCCTGCTAAGCAGTGTTCTCTCTCTTCTTCCTGCTTGTCATGCCCTGAGCTACTTTTCTCTCACAAGCTCTTCTGCCATGATGTTCTGTCTCACTTTGGGCCGTAAGCTATCGAGTCAGCCATCTATGGACTGAGACCAGTGAAACCATAAGTCAAAATAAACATCTCCTCCTCTACATTGTTCTTGTCAGATCTTTTGATCACAGTAACAAAAAAGTTGACTAAAATATATATTAATCAATGGGATTATACAGATAAAAACCTGAGTCTTCCCTCAAGGATTTCACAGTCATTTTCCCAATACCATTTTCTGATGTCTTTTGGCTAAAACTCTTAGAATCACCTAGATAGGCACATTCAGTCAATTCTATTGTGCATCTTCAAAGCTCCATCTCATTCTCCCTCAGATTAGATATTCATTGTTCTGGTTTCCTGGCTTGGTGATGGACTAGGTATGCTTTACCCATTTGTACTATGTGAAAGTTATTTTGAGGGTTTAACTTTGTTTTCATTCTTGGTGTGCTTATGTTACATTCTTACTGAGGTATGATTTATAAAGAGTGAAATGGATAGACCTTAAGTGTACAGTTCAATGAGTTTTTTAAATGCATTAACCTGTGTATCCTACATCACATCAAGGTAAATGATATTTCATCACCACAGAAAGTTCCTTTGTATCCCTTCCAGTCAATTTCTCTGCAGAAGTCACCATTATTCTGACCTTTAACCACAATTTAGTGCCTATTCTTGAACTTTATATGAATGTATTTCTATAGTACATATTAACCTGTACTTGGCTTCTTTCACACATTATTATGCCTATTAAATTAATGCATATTATGTATATCCACAATTTACTTATTTAAATTATTGAGTGGAATTCTATTGCACAAATATACCACAATTTACTCACCCATTGATAGAAAATTGGATTGCTTCCAATTTCTGGCCTCTACAAATAAAGCAGCTATGAATATTCATGCATAAATGTTTCTGTGAATATGTTTTTATTTTTCTTCAACAATTATCTAGAAGTAGACATTAGATCACAAGGTAGAAAGGGATTTAGAGTTCTAATATATACAGAAAGTTGGCTCTGAAACCAGAGTAACCGTTGACAATGGTAGTAAGCCTCTTCTGCATGCTGGCAGTCTTGACACTGACTTTAAAAAACACTGTGCCAGAAAATATACTATAGTGTCTCAGGGCTGGGTGTCTCTGGCCTGGTGTGGTGGTACATTCCTGTAATCCCAGCTACTTGGGAGGCTGAGGCTAGAGGAGAACAAATAGTAGGCCAGCCTAGGCAACTTTGTAAGACTCTTTCTCAAAGTTTAAAAGGACTGGGGATATAGAATAAATGTTGACTTAGGGATGGGGGATTTAAGTCCTCTCCATACTTCCTTATAATATTTGATGAATATAACATCAAAATGAAAAGCAATCATACACCAAAATATATACAATTAAATTTGTGAAAAAACAAGATCTGAGCTTCAGAGCAACCAAAATTTCAATTACCCAATCTCCCTTAAATAACCAGCCAATGATTGAATCTATTCACCTTTATACTTCAAATTGTCTACAGCAACATTACACTGCCTTGTTTAATACTACTGGTTTGTATACAAAAGCTTCATATGTTCTTATTTCTTTGCAAGTGATTTATTGAAATTCATAGGGGTGCCAATATTAACAGCAGAACTTGCAAAATATTAATAGGAGAGTCAATTCAGCAACATCATTAGAGACAATTAATGTCAGACACATGCATAAAGATGCCTAAACTAAAGAAATATTTTATGACTTTCCAATTACTATTTTACAAATGTTTTACTTATCAATTTCAATAAAATCAATTTCCCGACTCTGTTGAATATAGTTTTGGTCAGCAAGCATTAGGCAATGAAAAAACAAATGTGCAAATATCAGTGGAGCTTTTCTGTCCTTTCAAGTGACTCTGCTGTATTTGCAATGTCAAAGTACTTGGAAAATATTAATAGGAGAGTCAATTCAGCAACATCATTAGAGACAATTAATGTCAGACACATGCATAAAGATGTCTAAACTTAAACATTTTATGACTTTGCAATTACTAATCTACAAATGTTTTACTTATCAATTTCAATAAAATCAATTTCCCGACTCTACTGAATATAGTTTTGGTCAGCAAACATTAGGCAATGGAAAAACAAATGTGCAAATATCAGGGGAACTCCTCTTTCCTTTCAAGTGACTCTGCTCTATTTGCAATGTCAAAGTACCTAGCTGTTTGATTTCCTAACTGCAGCAAGTGCCAGGCTACAGTTCAAAACAGGTAATGGTGACTTTTGATTTTACTTCCAAATAAAATTATGAGCACTGCTTTAGCTAAGGACTTGAACTAAAGAGAAACTGAATATCTAAAATCAGGTTATTCTTGTTTTTTCCCCAAGCTAAATTATTGAACAATATTACTTGAGCTAGGAGTGGACCTGATGTTGGTATCAACTGAAGCTAATTTTAAAGGGAAATTAAAAGGTTGTTTGGATTCCATGGTGGTTTCTATTCTTAGAATGGAAAAAGCCAAATTTGAAACACTCATATCAAATAAATAAGACTCAAAGAGAGCATGAAATTCCTGATTCTCCCTAATAACATTGCTGGTGATGTGAGAAATAAAGATCCTGTCCCTGTCAAAGCTACAAGGGTCATGTTGAAAACCAATGTCTTACTCAATGTCATCCTCAAAGTAGTAGGAAAATTGCCCTCACATTTTGGTAGCCTCCTTACTGCAGTATGATGCCATAATGTATGAAGGGATGTGAAATCATCATCTTTCAATAATCACCTTCTGATAAATGTACTGAACTCCTATAAACTAAAAAGCACTCCAAATTCTGGAAAAAAATAGCTCAATTTAAATAATTCTTAATTTTACAAATGCTTGTAACAGTTATATGGGCTTATCTAACTTGTCAGTTATGAAGTGAAAAAGGTGCATCCCTCTGTGTACTTCCTTGTACTTCTTTAACTCTACTGTTTACCTCTATTATAGTACTTATCACACAGTTGGCAGTTTGAGTTTTTTTCCTAAACTTCAAATTTGATTATGTCACCCCCTGCTCAGTATCCTTTAGTGGCTTCCTGCTGTTTCCAAGGAAACATCCAGACTCTGTACTATGGCCTACAAAGGCCCTTCATGATCTGGCCCTTGTTTACTTGTCTAGCACTATCTATCATCTTTTCCCTTCCACCTCCAGTTTTAGCTAAACTTATCTTCCTATGGCTCCCTGAAGAAGACATACTTGCCTCCCTCAATGCCTGCTAATTCAAACGCCCCATCCACCTGGCCAATTCTCCTCACTTCTAAAGATTCAACCACAGTGACACCTCCTTCTAAGATCATTTTTTGGCTTTGTTCATATACGACCAACAATTCACAACTATAAAACGTTCAGGTGTCCCTCTTTTGCTCTCCCTTAGCTCCTACTAAACTCCTAATATCACCCGGTACTTTCATATTTGTGAATGTTTTTTATTTGTCTTTCCCACTGTACTCTGAGTTTGTAATAGGCAAGGAACTTATCTTATAAAATTCTGTCTTCCCTAGGGCTTGTTACAGTGCCTGGCTAAAATGTATACTGAAAAATTGTTGGCTTATATGATAACATGAGAGGAGGGCACAAACTCTCAAACTTCTAATGGATGCATTTCTTTTTTTTTTTTTTCTTTCGGTTCCTAATTGTTATAGCCTTGCTCTTTAAGCTTTGAATGTGAAATAGTATGAATACTCTGGCCTCAACTCTTGTCATTGATGACCCCCTGGACAGCACTTATGGTCTCCTACCTGTTGGAAGGCAGACCTCTGATATTCTGTCCATTCTTTTTTTTTTATTTTTATTTTTTTACTTTATTCCATTTATTTTTTTTGTTTTGTTTTGTTTTATTTAGGCTTACATGTTAATACTGTAAACTGATTCATTGTACATAGATAGAGGATAACATATCAATTCTCTAGTTCTAAGTTGTATAGAATCACAACATATATGCAGTCATATATAAAGTTAGGGTAATTATGACCGTCATATTCCACCACCCTTGCTGTCCCCATGCCCCTGTCCCCCTTACACCCCTGTGAACAGAGATCCACCATTGTTCCCATGTCCTTCCCAATATTATGGATCAGCATCCACTTATCAACGAGTACATTCGGCATTTGGTTTTCTGAGATTGGCTTACTTCACTTAGCATGATATTCTCCAACTCCATCCATTTACCTGCAAATGCCATAATTTTATTCTCTCTTATTGCTGAGTAATATTCCATTGTGTATATATACCACAGTTTCTTTATCCATTCATCTATCGAAGGGCATCTAGGTTGGTTCCAC
>CM053417.1:41282403-41303233 GCA_028644305.1 Xerus rutilus
TTTTGCTACTTGTAATTGCTCTCTTATCTCTTTGTTGGAATGTTCAATGGTTGCCTTTATTTGCTCTCCTATTTCTTTGTTGGATTGATCAATTTTTGCCTGTAATTGTTCACTTATGTCATTCTTTAGTTCACTGATCATTTTAATTATGTACATTCAGAATTCCTTCTCTGACATTTCATCAACTGTGCTGTCAATGGATTCTGTTACAGTTGTATCCAGGTTTATTTGGGGCACTTTCTTCCCTTGTTTTTTCATGTTGATTGTGTGTCTTCCTTTCTTGGAATACCAGTCTGAGGTATTGCAGCTTCTATCTTATAATCTTGTATTGACACTCCAGATTACCTGTGTCTCGCCTTGGAGCTAATCCTGTTCTCCCAGTGTCCCCAGATAAGCACTGCTGTCACTAAAGTTGGTGGCAAAAGTAGTGTATGTACCTCTAGAGTGAAGTGGGAGTGGCCTTGGCTGGGCTCCTGAGGCGACCCCTGAGGGCTGTTTTGGCCCTCTCTTGCACTCCTGCTGGCAAACAGGAACTCTGGAGCGGAAGTAGAGGCAGGCTCAGGTTTCACTTAGGCAGAGTCACAAGCTGGAGAGTTTGTGCGCGACCCTTACCGTGGGTATGAACTCCCCTGGGGTTAGAGGCTAGCAGGCTCTGGTCTGCCTTCAATTGGGCACCCTGGCGTTCCCACTGGAACTCTGGAGCGGAACTGAGGCGGGCCGAGAGCGCACTAGGGTGCGGCCTCTTCACGCTGGGGTCTCTGGAGGCCATTCTTTCCCTGGGTGTGCTTTCCTCTGTGGCTGGTAGCAATCAGACTCTGGTCAACCCTTAGTTGGACACCTGTGGAGTTTCCTGAGGGTGGATCTGTGCCCTCTGCAGCTCCTGCCAGACCCCGGGAACACTGGAGCGGAACTGGGGCAGACTCAGGCTGCCCTTGGACGGGGCTGCCTCGCGCTGGTGTCTCTGGAGCGACTCTTGCCCTGAATTTGGGCTCCCCAGTGGCTAAAGGTAGCTGACCCTGGTCTCCCTTTGGCTGGACAACTGTGGAGGTTCCTGAGGGCAGGTCAGGGTCCTTTGGTGCTCCTGCTGGTCCACAGGAATTCTGGAGCGGAACTGGGGCAGGCCCAGGCTGCCCTTGGGCAGGGCTGTCTTGTGCTAGGGTCTCTGCGGGGACTCTTACCCTGAGTTTGGGCTCCCCTGTGGCTAGAGGTAGCAGTCCCTGGTCTCCCTTTAGCTGGACACCCGTGGAGGTTCCTGAGGGCGGATCAGGGCCCTCTCTCTGTCCATTCTTTGAAAGGCATTCTGGCCTCCTGTCTCTGTTCTGGTAACTATCATAATTTCCTATTGTGGTCTGCTTCTAAGACTCATCCCCTTCCTCTGGCTCATGTGGGTCTTTTCTCTGAATCTCCCTTTGTTGAACTCAAGTTTGAAGATTACTGATCCTCAAGCATATGCAGCATGAAATCTTCCATTGCCCAAATTGCTTAATAACTTAAATGAACTCATATTAAAATTTTGTAAATAAACAGTAAAGTATTAAATAGGGCCAAAGGTAGTATGTCTAGAGACTAAAATTGCTCCAGGTCTGAGGGAGGAAGGGGTAAAAAGGCATATGAATAATATGCATTCAGTATTCATTGTTCCTCAGTAATATCATATCCTTGAATATGCACAGAAATCTGCCTTAATGTCCACTACTGGTAAACTGAATTTCAGGTCAATTTTTGTTCATTCAGCCACCTGATGGTATTTTCCACTGGGCTTCACTAGGGTTAATAAGGCTAAATATTCCTACTGAAGTATGTCTTCTGTAATAGTCCTAAGACATTCTACAGAATAGGCCAGCATCCCTACAGTAATCACAATTTTATGTTTTTAAAGTGCTTAAATATCTTCAGGGGCAGGTTACATCTGGAATAAAACAGCTGTTGACCTTTCAATACAAGTTTGCAACACAGGTCTTTTAACTGCTACTGACCCCAAAGAAGGTATTAAATAATACATTTGCCTTATTGAATAATAATTTTCAATATGCTTTAAAGGTCTTCCTTCTCTCTTGAGCCACTGTTATCTTAGTGCTTTTGAAATCCTCAATATCTATTATATTTTTATAATCCTCAAGGCACTTTATATTCTTTTGCAAGATCCACTGTATTTAATAATTTTCTATGGAGATTAGCACATCATTAATACTTTTCCTCTCAGCTGCCTTATAAGGAAAAAGCATGAATGCAGGAATATTTTCCTATCGTTTGAATTCTTGTGTTTTATATCACAGAGAATGCTACCATTAGCAAAAACATAAACCTCCAGCCATCCCAAGACAGGAGAAGATGGGTAAGTGACTTGAAAAATGTTACCCTTTTATTTGTGTGATACAAATAAAAAGATCCTATTAGCCTATCAAAATGTTAGTATTTCCCTGTAATTTTCAAATCGTATAAGGAAAGACATGACTCCAGATTTTCAGAGTGTATGCTGATGAGTCCCTTATACTTGAAGATGTCATCCAAAGGTCATGTTATGAGTGAAGAAATACACATTGGCCCTGTTTCCCAGCCAATAACAGATCCGGGTGCAGCAAGTAGAATTCAATAGGGATTATCCTTGATTTGGCAAAGTCTGATTGCTCAGTAGAGAACAAATGTGATTGAGAGACAGTACATATGATACTTAAGAGCCAAATTGTTTTTAATTTCACCAAATACAATGAATCATAAATTAACTCCCTGCAACATGAACAAGAACAAAATTTAAGCAATGTTTATAGGTTATAATTTGGGGGTCGGTACTGAGGATTGAACCTACTGGCACTTTACTTCTGAGCTACATTCCCAGAATTTTTTTTAAATTTTGAAACAAGGTCTTGCTAGGTTGCTGGGGTTACAGGTATGCACCACTACATGTAACTTGCTTATAGTTTCCTCAAAAACAAAAAGTGGACACCAGAAAATATAAAAGTATGGAAGTGAAATCTAATGCCATATACAATAAAATGATATAGATTTGGAAAAAATGAAAGATGTTATCATGATCTAATGAGTTTATATAACTAGTCTGAAATGATTTGGAAGATACAGAGATAATTAAAACTATTTTAAGGGTTCATATTTGAAACTCAGAGAAGAGATACTCAAATAGGAAATAATCCTGTGATAAGGGAATCTGTTCATTGGCCAGGTTTTACCACTTCTAATTTTAAAATTTTCCAATATTGTGAATTAAGAACCATTGTACAAGAGTAATGAACAGGCATGACATCTATCCAAGGAGAAGATATAGCCCAAGTGAGTTAAAGATGCTAACCATGAATGCAAGAATGATTTAGAAAACTTAGAAAATGTTAAGTAAGAATTATCCTGGTCAATAATTGAACCCTTTACTCTCTTTCACATACTGCTTATTCCAAGCAACAGGTACACATAGATTCTGAGTTGGTTTCCTAGTTTTGAGGTAGGTTGGGATATCTATATTCACTCATTCAGTCTTCTTTGGGATTGTAAGTATAGATTTCTTATTTTAAAAAATACCCTGCTGTAGGGGAAAATAATGTTGTTAGAGTATTCCTCACCTAAATCATAAGAAAGACCAAATACTATGCCTTATTTGCCATCAGGGCTCCAAATATGCACCCTAGTATGCCTACACTGAAATCAACCACAAGAGAATACATGGAAGAGCAAATACATATCTTATAACAGTACATGTGCAAAAGGGCACCAAATTTTTCTTAGGGAAGGGTATGAATGCATTGTTCATGAGCTGCTCACTGTGACACTATGACTGTGGTGAGGTATCCATAGTTAACACTTGTCTCTCTAGCCATATAGGAAAGGAAGAATAATAAAGTAAAAAAATGAAAGAAATATAACTCATGAAATCTTTTAATTTTGCACTCAACTCTGGAAAAACATCTTCATAACCTTAAACAGAGTGCAAATAATGTCAGCAGTTCCCTTATCACCATGTAGCTTGTGTATGTTTTTATTTCAGAAAAATGCATGCCCGTACTCAGTGAAAAACTGCGTAAAACTGAGGAGAATGTATAACTTTCCTTAATCAGTGAATTTGTTGAACAATGTTTTCAAATGATCTAAAAAAACATTTTAGTATGTATGGAGAGCATCTTTTTAAATAAAAAAATAGGCTTCAATAAAAGTGCAATCAAAAGTAAAACAAAATTATTTCAAGCAGCAATGTTATCACAATAAACTCTCAGGGAATCAAGGCATAATTAGAATGAGGTTAGATATCACATGCTAACAAAAGATAGCAAAGCTTATATGGTGACACCTATCTATTAATACTATACTAAAATGAAGTCTAAAGTTCCTGTAAAGTCAAAATATGTATAAAAAGAACATAATACAACCAGTTCTCTGTGAACAATTACTATTAGAATGGACACTACAGTACCTCATAATTCATTTATGCACAAGGCATTAGCTGCTAACTATAAACTACCTGTAATTTCTCATTGTTTAGTGAACAAGAAGAATATTTAACCTTGATCAATTACGCTAACCTCTAAATTGCTATCTAAGCATGTTGGTGACAGCTGTCAATTCAAAAGCAGTTTATAAGTACTGAAAGATGACAAAAAGTGCTGAGTTGATATGACAGCAATGAGAAAAATTTGCTAAGGCATATATCCCTGTAGGAAATGTCTCTGTACCACAGCAGATGGCTAGTGGTCAGGGAAAAACTATTAAAGCCAGAACTGTGGAAACTTTAATTCTTCACACTGGGAGACTAAAGACTTGAAACAATACAAAATACTTTTCCAAACCTTTAAAAGCAGAGCTTGGTCATAGAGCTTGACCGATGTTTGCAGCAGTGTTTGTATCATGCTTTTGGTTAGCAAGATAAACTAAAGCATTTAGAAAGAAAAACACTGAAAATTTCCACTAACAATCTGCAAAACTTATCAGACACGCTTTACTGAGGGGGTTGTGCTATTATGCCTATTGCCTGGGGAGAGACACATCATGCAGGTAATGAATGATTCACTGAGAAGCACACACGCACGTCATACCCATTTGTACTTTGCTGTCACACAGCAGCTGAGAGCTGCTCTGTGTAATTCAGAGGGGGCCACCTATGTCCCCAGGCACCCTATTGAGGATAAAGCTACAGTGCAGGAAGGCAACTTTTCTGGGCGGATGAAAGCAGGGGCAGCACAAAATCTCAGAGACCACTAGTGTCTAGCCAACCATAAAGTGTTAGAAATTTTTCATTTAGGGCCAAATTTGCTATAGGGCACAGAAAAAGGAAGAAACCTCACGTTTAAGTAAGGAACAGTCTTTATTCTGTTTTAATACCTAAATGTTCCTTATTTTTGGCATTATATTCAACTCAAAGCCTTTGGAAAGAAATCAGGGTAAAAATTTCCAATAAATAAGTTGCTGCCATTACTCTGTGTATTTGCCACAAGCATGTATCATGTTGAGTCACATTCTCAACAAACTATGCTATCTCTTGGCCTTTTCAGAAATTGTGTTGATTCACATCCCTGGAGCACCATTTCCTGTGCTGCAATAGCTATCCCCTTGAATAGCCCTGACTGCTGAGTAAGACATTTGAACTAAGGCTGGGGCAATTGCCTGCTTTACTGTCTGGATAGTCAGTGAGGTCCATTTTGAAATGGAATGTATTTCTTATCACCAAAATGTGAGATGGGAATACAGAGCAGACCACAATGTGGGAAAATATGAAGAATGAGCCCTCTATGCAAAGAGTACTGCTTTGCTAAGCAAACTACATCATATTAACATAAGTGCCTGTCAGGCAGACATTGCATGTACATTTCATGCCATTTTTTAAAGTGTGGTTGTAACTGGAAAATTCCCCACAGCAGGAGAATAAGGAAAGTAAGTATTGGTCCATGTATTTGGCACTTAAAAAGAAATTAGGGCAAGACCAAGAGATTGAAGCTCTTTGTACACATATGAACCCAAGTAATTTAATCAAATTACAGAATTAACTGATGAAGTCAAAATTTTTTATATGCCTGTCAAAATGGTTGTTTTACTGAGCTAAGTGGTAATTTTTAAAATAATTTTTATACCTTTATTTTATTTACTTATTTTTATGTGGTACTGAGGATCAAACTCAGTGCCTCACACATGCAAGGCAAATGCTCCACCACTGAGCCACAGCCCCAGACCACTAAGTGGCAATTTTTTCTAAATGCCTCATAGGAATGGCTTTATTCTTCATCTTCTTTTTTCTTAGAAGTGATTTTTTGGAAATGCATATATTATGCACATTGGATGCCAAGAAACAGCCAACTATTTTACTCAAATAATTCAGGTAAATGAGCTACCAATTGCATGTAGAAAAGGCAACTAGTTGACTTTATTTTCAATTTTAACTAGTTGTTTTGCTTCTGTAGAGACAGCCTACAGCTCTTCCTAGCAGACGAGTAACTGTATTCCCTTAGAAGGCATACTTGAAATGAGGTTTAATAAATATATTAAGTAACTAAGCATTTATAGAGTAAATAGCAATAATAGTTCACACTCGAATATTTGGAATGTGCAAGACTGCAATTAACATGATTTATTTCATTTATTCCTCCACAAAAGCCTTTAATATGGCTATACCATCACCCCCATTGAATAAAGAAACTGAAGTTCAGAGAACAGCCCAGTCCTTCAGGAGCAGGCATAATGATGAAGCACATTAGAATAAGACTCTAGAGAACAATGTAAGATCGTATGTAATCGTACCCTAAGTGCTACAGAGACATTCAGAGAAAGGGGAGAATTTGGAGACAAATAGTCAAGAAAAGCTTTATATAGGAGATGAAATTTGAGCAGAACCCTGAAGGACAAATAGCAAGAAGGGAGGCAAACACTGTGAGGAAAGATGCCAAAGCAAATATATGACACTGACTAATATAAAATTAATGGATTGGTTTGAAATTATAAGACTGGTATTGGGGATCTACTGACAAATTTTCATTTCCTTTTGTATATCATGAGTTTCTAAGGTAAAATGCCAACGCTGAAATATAGGTACACACAATGAAGTAGTCTGTAAATGCACCTGGATCGCAGGAAAAGACAAATATTTGATGGCTCCAAAGACATTCATTAAATGCTTCACTTATTCTGAGAAATGTCTCTTAAGGAAAAATGTTATATATTACCTGTCTTTTTATTGCCAAGTCCAAAGCTCCTTTACTTTCTCCTCTAACTCTCTTCATTAAATTCTGGGAAATCCATGTGCATAGGATCTTTCTGACAAGAGGAATTAATTACAAACTGACATCTATGAGGACAGTTACAGATCCGACTAAAACACCTATTCATCCCAACATGTATAGTTTCTATTACTAGTCATGTACTTATTCAACTTAGCTGTGTAGCATCAATGGGTCTTTTTCATGTTTCTTTTTCAATTAATTGATATGAGGCAGTACTTATTATCTAAGAATGCATCTGTTCTAGAAAGCAATAAGCAAACACTGATTCTTTAATGAATTTACAGATTTAAAATTTTCTGTAATGTTATGCTCAAATTCTTAATCTATAGACTAGATAGCATTTTAAAATTTAGAATTTTCTGAATTTGCCTAGTAAAAACTATGTTAATTTGCTTTACAATAGCATGCTTTAAATGATGATACATTTTCGTCAATATTCACTTAAAACCCACTTTTAACATTTTTTCATTATTCTTATTCTTATTACTTGAAGTAAGTTTTAATTATTTTTTCTATTTTGTCCTTAACCACAAGATGAATATAATATGACATCACCTTAGTCCTTCCTCTGTTGCTTTCTATTACAAAACAATAACCTCATCTTAAAAATCTATTATATTAAGAAAAAAATTTCACATATTTTTAGGTTAGATTAGTTTTAATAATCTGAGAATATTTCTTCAATCTTAATGCAGGATGGGATCTCTAACCCATGATCAGCATTACCCCACACTATTATGTTTGAAAGAATATTTTAATCCATCCTTCAAGGACTACCCACTCCATTATGATCTACCCACTCCAAATGACCCCAGGTCATTTGAACTCTATGCATCTATCATGCTTGTCTTAATCACAAAATGCAGCACTTGTTTCCACATTTAGTACTGTCTCCACAGATGGCTTGAAGACAAAGATCAAGCCTTACATGGCATCTAGCAATATCCAGATAGTAACAGGTAAGTAAAATGGGAACCAATGGGGAAGTTTGATGGTGAGAGAAATGGACTTGCTCTGGGTCATGTTTTCTCAAAAGTGCTTTTTCAGTTTTTTTCTCAATTAAATGTTTTAAAAATATCATGTGTGATTAACTCAGTTGTAAATTACTCTGGAAGACACTGAAAGTTCTTCATCTGGACACTGTAATTAGCTATGGCAGATTTTCTTATGTTGACTTTATGTTTTTAAATTATAAACAGATTATCTTCCCCTTGCTTCCTTAAGTTTATCCATGGTTGAAATCAGATAAACAATACAACTGCCTGAAATAATAAAGGTAATAACTATAATATCTGGTTTTTTTTTCTTATCTTCCAAGATGCTAAAAGTTAGTTCTGAGTGTACCTTTTATTAATGTACACCCAAAATGTAGATTACTAGATGAGGCCCTTGTCAAGGAAAATACCTGTAAAATAGACCAGAAGTTCCTAAAATGCCATATCTATTTTCACTGAAGTGGTTTTATTTTAAATTTAGAAATAAGTATATTTACTAATCTATATATAAGTCAGAGTACTATCAGCGGAAAAAAACTTTTAACTCAGAATGAAGTTTTCTCTGAGTTATAAGGTTGCATTTAGGCAATGGCACACATATTGAAGGACAGTAATCAAAATGGAATGGGTGGTCAATGGCTGTAATACTTCTTCACAGGAGGACAAAACATGACCCATTTTTATTAGGTGCTAGAATTGCATCAGGAATAGGGAATGTTATACACATATGATGTCAGAACTGAAGAATACATCATCCTTCTAGTAAAGAAATCCAAACTATAGGGACAAACCAAATTCTTATTTGGAAACAATTATGAAATATAATCAAGTAGGGAAAGTAAAAAGCCACCTAGAAAGACCAAGAATGGCAAGACTCAGTACTCTCACACCTCCAATCAAGCCTAGGTTTGATGTATTTTTTTCAATGCATAATGGTTCAAAGATCAAGAACCCTTAACTTTACAAAAAATTTGACCTTATCACGAAATGTATAAAACAAATGATAAAGTAAGCTTCAAAAAAAAAAAAAACAACGTAATGAGTTTCACTGCTATATATCATGTTGCTCCCAAAGAATGGGGAGCCTGGTGATAATGGATTTATTTTATCCACATGAATACCTGAAATGGTGGAATTCAGTAGTATCATATAACAGTCAAGAAATATAGAGGCTAGAGATGATTATAGAAGTGTCTCATGCACTTGTGCAATTGATGCACCACATGTATAATAAAGACAAATACTACTTTCACCAGTAAGACATATGAAAAATGACTGACACTTAAAAGCAGCAATTACAATTTCAGTGGAACTGCTTTTTAAGAATTGAAAAACTTTTATTAAAGAAATAAAATGCACAAATATCACTTGGGTTTATTCCTGTATACATGGTTGGTTTCTATTCATAAAATGCAATGTACCCTTACCTGTTAAGGTCAAAAGACACCAAAGTACACCAGAGTTTAGACTAACAACAGACTGAAGAAACTGTTCTTTTGCCTGTTTTTTTTTAATATATATATTTTTAGTTACAGGCAGACACAATGTTTTTATTTTTATTTATTTAGCTTTCTATGTGGTGCTGAGGTTCGAACCCAGTGCCTCACCCGTGCTAGGGGAGCGCTCTACCGCTGAGCCACAACCCCAGCCCCTCTTTTTTATTCGTTTTACATTTGTCCATTTATATTTTCCTTTATATTATAAACCATTAATTCAATTTAACAAATATCTATTGGCCAATTATTATTCCTCAGAAATTCTAATACACATTATAGCCAGTTTTAAAATTAATAAGATAGTTTTTCCCTCAAAAAGCTCACAGTTATATGAATTTTGGGACTTGAGGCAAGAAGAAAATCAGAAAATTTCATTAATCACTACAGCACAGAGAATGGATGACTTAAACATATACAAAATATTATTTATGTGTAAATGAGTGATCTCAAGTAGCTGAGGGGTCTAGAAACTAAGGGTGTAAAAAGTGGTCATTGAGATGGGATATACTTTGAAAGACTTCAAAAGGCAAAAATGAGAATTAGGGACTTGGAAGATGGCAGAGTAGAGGAAGCTGCATTACAAGCTGCGCCATGGCATGAGACCAAAGCAGCAGGTATATAGCTTCTCAGAGAGGTGGGTGAAAGAGGGATTTCACTAAAATTTAAAATTGGACACTTAAAGTGGCTTGGAGACTCAGAAATTTGAGTACAATGAACAAAGAAAGAACAAACTGTAGCCCACCTAGTGGCCACTGGTGCCAATTAACCACAGACGAAAGGAGAGGGGACATAGTCTTGAAGAACCTGAGATCAAAAGCACTGCTTAATCTTAAATGATCCAGAGGTGAAACTATTCACTGGTGCTTGAAAAGTGGAGTGCCTAAAAATTGCACTCTGTGTCTCAAATGGCTACAGACAGATGAGGCAAGAGACATCTTGGGAAAAATACACTGCCATGTGGCTGCAGGACCTGGGAGATCAAAACACACACACACACACACACACACACACACAGAGCACAACATCACAACAGGTGCCTGTCAGGGGACCTAGGCTATGCCTGAAGGAACAATGGAAGGAGTGGACCACACCCAGGGGGATTCAAGTCAGAAGGGTGAAGGGAAGCCAACTCACTTCTTTGTGTCTGGTGGCTCACATGACCAGCTGAATTGGGCCGGGAGTCTAAGCAAGTGTAGTGAATACACTCAGGGACTAATCCCAGGAAAGCTGTACTTTTGGGTAGTAGTGAGTGGAGGATTAGTCACCCACACTCAATGATTGGATTTCTTGGTAGTCTCCTGAGAGTCAGACCCACAGAAGAGATTAGCTACTGTCTAGCCATCGAGGCAAGTCAATCTAGTCTCTCCAAAGAAGGCACCACCCAACAAAGTCTGATGAGACCTTAGTACCACCTCTGAATCCCCCCTCATGGAAGGCTACAGAAGCAGTACCCTGGGAGTGAACTGAACTGTTCCTAAAAGAGAAAACACCAACAGTATGTCCTAATCCATCCCACCTCATACTGGTGAGAAGGGAAGATGAGTCTTATAACAAACAGCTTCAGTCTTAGGTCAATCCAACTGGCAGCTCAGAGAGCAACATAAAACAGGAAGGGAGTAACAACCCCCACCCTTTTGCTCTATCAGTAGATAAGTCAAGGAGATTTGGAAAGAAAAACTGTTGGACATAGACAGTGACCACTCATTCTAATCAACTATTTTTTTAATATTTTTAAAAAATTGTTTTAGGTGTAAATGGATACAATATCTTTATTTAATTTATTTATTTATTTTTATGTGGTGCTGAGGATCAAACCCAGTGCCTCACACATGCGAGGCAAGCGCTCTACCACTGAGCCACAATCCCAGCCTCTGATCAACTATTTTGACCACCTCAGTGGAGAAGTTTCCTTCAGTCTTCAACAATACTTTGGATTTTTAAAAATTTTTATTTTTATATTATTATTATTGCTGTTGTTATATATTATTATATTGCTGTTGTTATTTTTTATTATTATATTGCTGTTATTGTTGTTATATTATTATTGTTATTATTATTATTATTATTATTATTCCTTTTGTACATGTGACTGTATGTATATGTATGTGAATTCTGGCTGTGCTAACTGGTCCAGGGATATATATACATACACTTATTACTTTTTCTCTCATAGTTAGCATATGTAATTATTTTTTCCTAGCATTGTCTTATGAGGGTTTGGGTTTTCTGGATTGTATAACTTGGTATGATTTTGTATTATTCTCATTTGTTTATTACTCATTTCTCTTTTTCTTATATTTTCATGTTAATAGCCAAATTTTATTGTTCTCCCTCCCTCTCTCCCAATACTTCATTTCTTCTATTTTCCCCTACCTCTATATAAACACCACCTGGTACACCTTTTCTGCATTCTCTCTGTTCACATTCTGAAATGTTAAAGTAATTTCTATCCTCCTAATGCATTTTCTTTTCCCCTTATCAACTATAGTTTTTATCATTCTTCAGAAATAATTGGTTTATATAACTCCTGACACTACCATTAATGCTGATACAATCATTACTACTGTGGATGATATAGCTAACATTCAATATTTGCTTTAAAGCCAGAGCTAGTATGTGGTTATTGTTTTCACTGTTGACAATTGCTCAATCCACCATTCCTCTTTATTAGTGGCAATTAACATTAAACAGAGTAGGATCTGGGTATTTACTTAAACACTGTTTATTGTTTGTTGTTTGCAATAGTTGTTACTATTGTTTATTTTGCCTCCATTTTGTGAGGTTCTGGAAACCTAGAAGGACACTAAAATTTCATAAGTTAGAGATTCTTCTCCTGAACTAAACATTCTCTGACATTAATCCAACTCAAAAAAGTAAGGAGACAAGAGCCCAAAAGCCACAACAAGGACCCAACGAGGAACAATTAGAGAAGGAACTCGAGTACCACTGCTTAGCATCTATGCATACATCAAAAACAGAGAGGAGTCCCAGGACAAATAAGATAATTGCATACAAAATGACACATGAAAAAAAGAGGTAGGAGAATCCACTTCAATTGATGCACAGGACCAAGACCTATGAAAACATGAAAAAACAGGCAAACAAATCTCCCCCAAAAATCTACAGTCCCCTGACAAAGGATCCCCCTGATAGTGAGGTAGTTGAAAACCCAGAGAAAGATTATAAAAACTTGACTATCAAAATGTTCAATGAACTAAGAAAAGATCTAAGGAAGGAATTAAGAGACCAATTAGAGAATATTAAAGATCACTTTTATAAAGAAATAGAAATAGTGAAAAGAAACCAAGAAGAACTCCTAGAAATGAAAGACACAATCAATCAAATTAAAAACTCACTTGAAGGCATCACTAACAGATTGTGTAGAAAATAGAAGCTCAGTCCTTGAAGACAGAAGTTCAGGAATTGAAGACAGGCTATATGATCTTGTGTACACAGAAGGCAATAAAGAAAAAAATTATAGAACATGACTGGAATATACAAGATCTCTGGGGAAACTTTAAAGACCAAACCTGAGAATCATGGGGATAGAAGAGAACATGAAAATTTAAACTAAAGGCATAAAGACTATTTTTAATGAAATAAGTACAGAAAACTTCCATATCAGAAATGGGGTAGACATCCACATACAGGAAGCTTACAGGACCCCAAATAGATCCAGTCAATTAAGAAGTTGCCTGAGACATATTACAATCCAAATGTTAATTCAAAAATAAGTAAAGGAATATTAAAATTCAAAAGGGAGGGAAAAAAGGTCACATTTAGAGGCAAACCAATGAGGCTCACTTCTGATTTGTTAGCTCAGACCCTTAAATCAAGGACAGCTCGGAATGAGATTATTCCAAGCCCTAAAAGAAAACAACTTCCAGTCAAGGTTACTATGTCCAGCAAAACTCAGCTTAAAATTCAAGGGGGAGGGGCTGGGGCTGTAGCTCAGTGGTAGAGCGCTTGCCTAGCATGTGTGAGGCACTGGGTTCGATCCTCAGCACCACATATAAATAATAAATGAATAAAATAAAGATCCATCAACAAATAAAAAATATTTTTAAAAAATTCAAGGGGGAAATAAAAACTTGCATGACAAAAATGAACAAAAAGAATTCATGGGGGCTGGGGCTGTAGCTCAATGGTAAAGTGCTTGCCTCACATACATGAGTCATTGGGTTCAGTCCTCAGCACCACATAAAATAAATAAATAAATAAATAAATAAAAAGAATTCATGAAACCAATCCAGCATTACAAAGAACACTCAAAGATGAACTGCACACAGAGGAATTAAAAAACAATCCTAAAAGCTCACAAACAGAAATTTCAATAGAAGAATAATCTGTTAAATGAGAGTTAAGACAGGATAAAATATAACAAAAACCAAAATGGCAAGAAAACACAAACACATATCCATACTAATGCTGAATGTTAATGGTCTCAATTTTCCTAATTAAAAGGCACAGATTAGTAGAATGGATAAAGACAAAACCAAGATCCAACTATATACTGTTTACGAGAGACTCACATTATAGGCAAAGACACTCACAGGTTGAATGTAAAAGGATGGTAAAAAATATTCCAGGCATATGATCCAAGAAAACAAGTAGGAATAGCTATTCTCATATATGACAAAGTCAATTTCATGCAAAAATTAATCAGAAGATGCTGCTGCATCCTAGTAAAGGGAACAATTCAAAAAGAAGATATAACCATAGTAAACATGTATGCCTCAAATTCAATACTCCTAACTACATGGAAAAAAATACTCCATGACATTAAATCCTACATAGACCCCCAGAACAATAATACTGGGGGATTTCAATACACCCTTATGATCAATAGACTTGTAATCAAAACATAAAATTAATAAAGATATCTCCAACCTAAATAATGCTATAAATCAAACAGATACAATGAATATTTACAGAATAGCCTATCCTAAAACAGCTGAATTTACCTGCTTCTCAGTTGCACATGGCTTTTCCTCCAAAATAGATCACATTCCAGGCCACAAAGCAAACTTTAGAAAATAAAAAAAAATAGTTGACACAATCCCATGTATCCTATGAGGTCATAATGGAATGAAACTAGAAACCAACAGCAAGAAAAACAGAAACCACATAAACACATGGAGATTGAACAATACTCTCTTAAATGAAGAACATATCAAAGAAGAAATGAGAGTACAAATCAAGAAATTCTTAGAAATTAATGAGAACAGAGATACAACATAACAAAATCTCTGGGATAGTATGAAAGTGGTTCTAAGAGGAAAATTTATAGCATTGATTGCCCACATTAAAAAATTAGATCCCAAATAAATAATCTTATTCTCTACCTCAAGCCCTTAGAAAAGGTAGAACCAATCAACCACAAAATCAGTAGAAAATAGAAAATAATTAAGATCAGAGCTGGGGCTGGGGATGTACCTCACTGGTAGAGCACTTGCCTAGCACATGCAAGGCGCTGGGTTCAATACTCAGCACCACATAGAAATAAATACAATAAAGGTATTGTGTCCATCTACAACTAAAAATATTTTTAAAAAGATTAGAGCTGAAATAAATGAAACTGAGAAGAAAACAATTCACAGAATCAATGTAATAAAGAGTTGGTGCTTTGAAAAGTTGAATAAGACTGACCACTAGCCAAACTAAACAAAGAGTAAGAACATGAAAATCAACAAGATCAGATATGAAAAAGGGGTCATAACCACTGATCTTTCTGAAATTCAGAGGATTATCAGAACCTATTTTTAAAATTAATAGTCCAATAAACTGAAAGATCTATAACACATGGACAAATTTCTAAACACATATGCCCTATCCAAATTAAATCAAGAAGATATACAGACATAAATTTCCTATGTTCATATATGAATGTACCACCAGTGAAATTCCACATCTTGTACAATCACAGGAATGGTATCCTAATTAGAATAATATTCAAAGTATTTATAATATGTCAAAATACACTCTACTGTCATGTATATTTATAAAGAACAAATTTTAAAATTTTTAAAAAATCAAGAAGATATAGAAGACCTAAATATACCATTACTATTCAAGTAATGAAATTGAAATAGCAATTAAAAGCCTTTCAAAAAAGAAAAGCCAGGGACCTGATGGATTCTCAGCTGAGTTCTATCAGACCTTTATGGAAGAATTAACACTAGTCTTTTTCAAATTATTAAGTGAAATTGAAAGGCAGGAAAAACTCCCAAATATATTTTATGAAGCTAGTGTAACTTTGATATCAAAACCAAAGATGCATCAAGAAAACTACAGACCAATATCCCTGATGAATATAGATGCAAAAATCCTTGATAAAATAATAGCAAACTACATTCAAAAACACATCAAAATGATAATACATCATGATCAAGTGAGTTGCATTCCAGGGATGCAAATTTGGTTCAATATATGCAAATCCATAAATGTAATTTATCACTTAAACAGAACTAAGGACAAAAATTACATGATGATCTCAATAGATGCAAAAAGTACCTTTGATAAAATCAACTACTCATTCATGTTAAAAATGCCAAAGAAGGTAGGGATTGAAGAAACTTAGCTCAACATCATAAAGGCCATTTATGATAAACCCAAAGCCAACATCATACTTGGTGGAGAAAAACTAAAAGCATTTCCTCTAAATTCAGGAACAAGTCAAGGTCGTTCACCCTTACGACTCCTATTGAATATAGTTCTCAAAACATTACAGAGATCAGATAAGAAAAGGAAATCAAAGGGATACAAATAGGAAAAGTATAAAACAAAGTGTCGGTTTTCTGATGATATGATACTTAACTATAAAACCAAAAAAAAAAAAAAAGAAAAGAAAACTTATCAAAAGACTTCTAGAACTTATACATGAGTTTAGCAAAGTAGAAGGAATCAAGATCAACACCCATAAATCAGTAACTTTCCTATACTCCAACAGTGAATTGACTGAGGAAGAAGACAGGAAAACCATCTCATTCACAATAATCTCAAAAAATTGAATACAAGGTAAATAATCTAATCAAGAAGGTAAAAGAGCTCTACAGTGAAAATTATAGAATACTGAAGAAAACAATTGAAGAAGACCTGAAAACATAGAAGGACATCCCCTGTACTTGGATAGGCAGAGTTAATATTGTCAAAATGACAATACTATCAAAAGCAAAATACAGATTCAATACAATTCCCATCAAAATACCAATAACATTCATCACAGAATTAGAAAAAATAATACTTAGATTCATTTGAAAGAATGAAACCCAGAATAGTCAAAGTAATACTAAGCAAGAAAAATAAAGAAGGAAGCATACCTAATCTGGGATCTTGGCATCAAAATAGACATGAAGACCAATGAAATAGAATAGAAGACACAGTGACAAATCCACATACCTAAGCTGTCTGATATTTGACACAGGTGCCAAAAATATATCTTGGAGAAAAGAGAGTCTTTTTAACAAATGGTGCTGGGAAAACTGGATATCTATATGTAGAAAAATGGAATTAGATCCCTCTCTCTCACTTTGCTCAAAAGTGTGAAATGGATCAAAGACTAAAGAATTAGACCAGAGAATTTACAATTGCTAGAAGAAAACATAGGGTCAACATTCCATCATATAATTGCTGGCACTGACTTCCTTAACAAGACCCCCAAAGCACAAGAAATAAACCCAAAAATCAACAAGTAGGATACCATCAAACTAAAAAGCTTCTGCACAACAAAGGAAACAATTAAAAGCATGAAGAGAGAGCCTGCAAAATGGGAGAAAATCTTGGCCAACTACCCCTCCAATAGGGGATTAATATCCAGAATATAGAAAGAACTCAAAAAACTTAACACCAACAAAAGAGAAAATGACCCAATCAATAAATAGGCAAAAGAACTAAATAGAAACTTCTCAAAAGAATAAACACAGGGCTGGGGTTGCAGCTCAGTAGTAAAGCACTTGCCTAGCATGTTTGAGGCACTGGGTTGGATCCTCAGCACTACATATAAATAAATAAAATAAAGGTCCACTGACAGCTAGAAAAAATATTTAAGAAAACAGTAAACACAAAAGGTAATACATACACACATGTATATACATACATGTATGTGTGTGTGTATGTGTGTGTGTGTGTATATATATATATATATATATATATATATATACACACATATATAAATGTTCATCCCTAGGAATCAGGGAAATGAAAATTTAATCTACACTAAGATTTAATTTCACTCTAGAGATAATGGAAATGATCAATAAAATGAACAAGAATAAATGCTGGCAAAGGGAAATGCTGGTTGTTGGGAAAAACACTGTTGGTGGAACTGCAGACTAGTACAATACTCGGTCTGTATAGCAATATGGAGATTCCTCAAAAACTACAAATGGAACCACCAGATGACCCAGACATCCCACTCCTTGGTATTTTCCCCAAAGACCCAGATACCTATCAATAGATGAATGGATTAAGAAATTGTGACATACACACACACACACACACACACACACACACAATGTAGTTCTACTCAACCACATAAAAAAGAATAAAATTATGGCATTTGCTGGTAAATGGACAGAAATGTCTCACCCACATTCTGTGCAGGAAGGGAATAAGTAATCCTTAGAGGTGTGGGTAGGCTGGAAATAAAAGGCTAAAACAGTAGTATTAAGAAATAAAACAAAGGATATGAGAAATATATATTAAATGCAGGGGCTTTACAGGTGCAAAAATCCTGATGGGTCTGATACTAACAAAGGGAAAAAGCCTGCAAATTCTTTATTTATAGTGAAACACACCAAAGGAATTTATTGTGAGGAAGGGTTCTTCCAAGTAAACAAGAAGCAAGTGGCTGTAGGAAAGTGGGCCTGATTGAGGACTTATCACTTGTACAGCAATTATTCCTCCTCCACAAGGCTAGTTGGATGCACTGATATCTCTTTCCACCTCTGGGAAGTTGCATTTGAACCCACAGCTGTCTGAGCCAATAAATTCCAAAGTATTACAGAATTCTCTATGAGCGGAATGTTTGCCAAGGCAACAAAGTGGTCTCAGGTCAGTAAGATAATACTGAGAGTTCTCTGAAGAGTTTACCTCCACTTAGAGATGGCTCAGACACGCCCACAGTTCATTTGTGGCTTCCAGCAGAAATGGATCATATTAAGTGAAATTAGCCAAAGTCAGAAGCTCAAAGGTCAAATGTTTTCTCTCATATGGAAGCTAGACTAAAATAAAGGAAAGGGGGGTGGAAGGATAAGATTACACAAAGAATGAATCAAATACAAATTAATAGATGAGCAAAAGGAAGTCTAGTAGAGTTCAGAATGGAAATAGGAGAGGAGAGGGAGGATAGGAAGGAAAAGGGGGGAGTTCTGAACTGAATTCAATTTCCATGCATGTATGAGTTTGTCAGAATGAACTTGACTAGTATGTATAATCATAAATCTCTAATGAAAATAAATAAATAAAATAAACTTGCTATTAATGGAAATAAAAATATGTGAATATCCTCTATGAGTGAAGTATACAGAGAAAAAAAATACTTTGGTCCTCTATCCCTAGATTTTAGCTCCTATTTACAGATAAAATGAAGAGAAAGCTTTGGAAGGCAAGTTAGAGTAAAATTATCAGCCTAGGTTTCATTAAAACTATGAATTAGTGAGGCCCTAAGCAACCTAGCAAGACCCTGTAAAATAAATAAATAAACAAACATTTAAAATTTTTTTTAAAAAAGGGCTGGGAATGTGGCTCATTGTAAAACATCCCTGGGTTCAATCTCTAGTACCAAAAAAATAAATAAAATAAAATTATGAAAATGAAGCCGGGTGCTATGGTGCATGCCTGCAATCAAAGCTACTTTGTAGGCTGAGGCAGTGAAAGTACAAGTTTAAGGCCAGCCTCAGCAACTAATGAGACATTGACTCAAAATTATAAATAAAAAGCAGGTCTATGAACATGGCTCAGTGGTACAATGCTGTTGGGCTCAACCCCCAATACCATAAAAAATAAAAGTAGAGACAGAAAAGAAAAGAAAATGCTACTCTTGTGAAGTAAAATTTCAAATGATACCAAACAGAACACAATAAAATGAATCTTCCATTTATTGATTGGGTTGTTTGTTTTTTTGGTGTTAAGTTTTTTGAGTTCTTCATATATCCTGGAAATTAGTGCTCTGTCAGATGTGTGTGTGGCAAAGATTTGTTCCCAGAATGTTGGCTCTCTGTTCACTTCATTGATTGTTTCTTTTGCTGAGAAGAAGCTTTTTAGTTTGAATCCATCCCATTTGTTGATTCTTGATTTTACTTCTTGTGCTATAGGAGTCTTGTTAAGGAAGTATGGGCCTAATCTGACATGATGAAAATTTGGGCCTATTTTTTCTTCTATTAGGCATTGGGTCTCTGGTCTGATTCCCAGGTCCTTGATAAACTTTGAGTTGAATTTTGTGCATGGTGAGAGATAGGGGTTTAGTTTCATTTTGCTGCATATGGATTTCCAGTTTTCCAAGCATCATTTGTTGAACAGGCTGTCTTTTCATCAATGTATGTTTTTGGCACCTTTGTCTAATATGAGATAACTGTATTTATATGGATTAGTCTCTGTGTCTTCTATTCTGTACCCTTGGTCTACATGTCTATTTTAGTGCCAATATCATGCTGTTTTTGTTACTATAGCTTTGTAGTATAATTTAAGGTCGGTATTGTGATGCCTCCTGCTTCACTCTTCTTGCTAAGGATTGCTTTGGCTATTCTGGGTCTCTTATTCTTCCAAATGAAATTCATGATTGACTTTTCTATTTCTATAAGGAATGACATTGGGATTTTAACTGGGATTGCATTGAATCTATATAGCACTTTGGGAAGTATGGACATTTTGACAATATTGATTCTGCCTATCAAGGAGCATGGGAGATTATTCCATCTTCTAAGGTCTTCTTCAATTTCTTTCTTCAGTGTCTTGTAGTTTGCATTGTAGAGGTCTTTCACCTCTTTTGTTAAGTTGATTCCCAAGTATTTTATTCTTTTTAAGGCTATTGTGAATGGGATAGTTTTTCTGATTTCTCTTTCAGAGGGTTTATCACTGAACACAAACTTCACAGAAGAAGATATACAATTGATCAACAGACATATGAAAAAAT
>CM053417.1:41303733-41331164 GCA_028644305.1 Xerus rutilus
AATCTGGAAAGCAGTATGGAGATTCCTTAGAAAACTTGGAGTGGAACCACCATTTGAGCATGCAATCCCACTCCTTGGTCTATACCCAGAAGACTTACAAACAGCATACTACAGTGCTGCAGCCACTTCAATGTTTATAACAGCTCAATTCACAATAGCTAAACTGTGGAACCAATCTAGATGCCCTTCGATAGATGACTGGATAAAGAAACTGTGGCATATATACACATTGTAATGTTACTCAGCAATAAAAGAGAATAAAATTATGGCATTTGCAGGTAAATGGATGGAGTTGGAGAATATCATGCTAAGTGAAGTAAGCCAATTTCAGAAAACCAAATGCCAAATGTACTCATTGATAAGTGGATGCAGTTCCATAATGTGGGGAAGGTCATGGGAACAATGGTGGAACTCTGTTCACAGGGGTGTAAAGGGGTGGGGACATGGGGCCAGTAAAGATGGTGGAATATGATGGTCATCATAGCCCTAACTTTATGTATGACTGCATGTATGTTGTGATTCTCTATCACTTACAACCAGAGAAATGAAATGTTATCCTCTATCTGTGCACAATGAATCAAATTGCATTCTAAAAAAAATGAGTCTCCTACCCTAGACCCATTACCCAGAGGAGACCATTCTTGATCATTTCTTATGCATCCTTACAGTTCTTCTCACCTATATACATATATGCATATTTATATATACCTCTTTATTTTTCAAATGGGGAGATATTGTATATATCGTTATGTACCCTGAAGTTTTCTTAGCACCTCTTATAAATATTTTTATCACCATTTATCTACCTTATTCTTATTATGAATTGTTTAACAGCACTCTGTAGATGTGTCATACTTTATTTGGCTCTACACCTATTGATAGACATTTAGATTGCTTCCAGTCTTTTGTTTTTATAAACAATGCAGCAAAGAACACCCTTGAAAATCATATGGGAACATGTTTATCTGTAGTAGTATTTATCAGCCTTGACACAAATTGGCAAAATTTTTGGTCAGATAATTCTTTGTTGTAGGTAGTTGTCCTATATATTGTAGGATGTTTAGCAACATTAGTGGCCTCTATCCACTAGATTTCAGGAGCACATTCTCAAGTTGGAATGATCAATAATGACTCTAGACATTGTTATATGTCCTCTTGGGAGCACAACTGCCCTCATTTAAGAACTATCGATTGTTAAGACAGATTTCTAATAATAGTTTCAAGCTATGCTACCTGTTTATTTTCCAACACTGCTTATTACCAAACTTATTATTTGCTATTCATTTTTTTTAAATATTTATTTTTTAGTTGTAGATGGACACAATATCTTTATTTTATTTTTATGTGGTGCTGAGGATCGAACCCAGTGCCTCTCATGTGCTAGGCGAGCACACTACCACTGCGCCATAATCCCAGCCCCTTGCTATTCATTTTAATCTGCATTTACTCTTTAAGGTAACTGAAGAGTTCTTATAAGTCCTTCATGTTTCTCCTTCAGTGAATTATTTGTTCATATATTTTCCTTTTGTATTGAATTATCTTGCATTGATTCATAAGAAAGCAAGTTATTAACTTTTTATCTGTGACTTGTTGCAAAATAATTCCCAGATTTTCCTTTTCATTATACTTTTCCTGTGAAGAATGTTAAAATTTATGTAGTGACACTTATTAATACTTCCACTAGAGTATGTATTTTGTGTCTTAGGTCCTTTACATTTCAAGATCCCTTACACTCTCACCTCCCCATGGTCCATATTTATTTCTAACACTTTTAAAGTTTCACCCATATTATCCTCACATCTATGGCATTCCTGGAATTAGTTTTAGTATAATGAATGAGATACGAAATTATCTTTACTTTTTTTCTCACTAAATGGATAGTCATCTCAATATAATATCCCCTCTCTTCATATTATCTTTTAAGTATGTATATTAGCATTTGAGTCTATTTCTGGAATAAAAATATATTTTTGATCTGTCTCCCTATTCTGCAGCTTTAATTATAGTAGATTACAGAATGTTATAAAGTTATTATTTTTTACTTCTCCTTTTCCTAATTTTCTTAGCTATTCTTATATGCTTATTTTAACATTTATGTGTATTTGAAATTATGATACCTAGTCCATAGTTCCCTTGATATTTTAATTGGGATCACATTAAATTTTAACATCCTTTCAATATGATCTTTCTATCCAAGTACAAAGTATTTCTCTCTATCTATTCATGTACCTCAACAGTGTTTTAACTTTCTTCATATTGTTCCTATAATTTCTTAACTTTACTGCTAGGATTTAGCTGCTTTTACTTATGGAATCTGTGGTTGTATTTTCTGTTTACCTACAGACACTATACTCATATAATTCTAATAATTTCCAGTTGGTACTCTTGGATCCTGCAATTATATAATCATATCATTTGTCAATGATTATTACTGTGTATCTTCTTCTTTAGTGTTTGAATATCTTATTTAATCTTTCATCTAATCACAGTAGTTGGTACATCCAGAACTAAGTCAAATAATAGTGATGATTGCCTTGTTCCCAACATTATTGAGATTATTCTTGGAGTTTCATAATTAACTATGATGCTGGTTTTCATATTGATACTTTATTAACATATCTTATCATATAACAAATTATTTTAGTCTTTTACCAACTTTAATTAGAAGTCCAAAAACAGGCTATAGTAGACAACCACAAAGCAGGGTAGGTAATGGACTAGAAGCTCAAAGGATCTAGATCAATGGCTCTCAGAATGTTGTTTCCAAATCAGCAGTATCTGGAAACTTGTTACAAATACAAATTCTTGTCTGCATTACCCACCTACTGCATCAAACACTAGGGGAGGGGCTTAGCAATCTGTATTTCAAGAAGTCCTGCGGGTGATCTGATACATGCTTGAATTTGAGAAACACTGATCCAGAGTAAAAGTCAGCAATTACAGCTCTTGGGCCAAATTTGGTCCTGCTACATGTTTTTATAAATAAAGTTTTTTGAAACAGTGCTAAGCTAATTCATTTATGTATCATGGATAATATCAAGTATATCATATATAGTTAAGATATAATAGAAAAACTGAGTAGTTGCAACAAAGACCATATGGCCCACAAAACCTAAAATACTATGTGACCCTTTACAGAAAAAGTATACCAACCTCTGACTTAGAGCAATCATTTTCCATTTTGGTTAAATGTTAGACTCATACAGAATGCTTAAAAAAATACTAGCATTCCACACCATATTATTTAAATAGAATCCTTAGGGTGGGATGCATGTTTATTTCTTTAAATTCCCCACTTGATTCTGGTGTGCAGTCAAGGTTGAGAACCATTCGCCTTAAGGTATGAAGACCAGTGAGGTAGTCAGCGCAATGATCACAGTATTAGGTAACAAACAGAGGCAGTTATAGAATGAAAAAATGGAGCCAGTGTGAAACCTTATAAGGGAAATGCTACAAGGCTGCCAACTGACTGGCTATGGAGGACACTGAAAATGAAGGAGTTTAAGATGAGGCTAAGATTTAAAGTGTAGGTGACTGGAGAATTGGTAGTGTTATCAAGAAAAATAGGAGTTTAGAAGGAAAATGTAGTACAGAGTAGAATGGACATAGCAAACTACTTTTTAAAGTGTTATGAGTATTTCTGCTATTCAAAATATTAATGTAATTAATACACGTGATACATCAACCTGCCTAGAAACATAACCAATACAGTCGAAGCCCTTCATTTAGTCTTCCACCATTGCACTTCTATTCCTACTCCCCTACTATGAGGTAACCACTATTTTGTGTTTATCATTCACTTTCATTCTTATAAACATGCCTATCTATATGGAAGCATCACCAATTTATGTTGCTTCATCTGTCTTTAAAATCTGTAGAAATGGACTTATATAGCACATTTTGATAGGCATCTGATTTTTCCTGAAACATTAATATAATGTTGATATATTTACCTCTAATTTATTTTCACTATTTAGTGTTTCATTGTACAACTATACTACAACTTATTCATTCTCCTGTTATTGACAGATGCATTGTTTAAAGTTTTCTTTTATTTTATAAACCAAAATACTCTTTGACATATCTTATATATCTTTTGGTGTCAATGTGCGAAATTTCTCAAGAGAATATACCTGGAAGTAGAAATGCTTATTTGTAGGGTATTTTTACCTTCAAATTCACTAGATATGACAAATTGTCTCTCACAGAAGTTGCAGCTATTTAAATTCCCACCTATTTTATCAGAGTACCTATTCCCACATACTTTCACAAAAGTTAAGCAGAGTCACACATTACATTTTTACTAAACTGGTGGGTGGAGAAATTACATATTTTAAATTATAATTTATATACCTCTAATTACAAGACAAATGAAACCTCTTTTCCTATATTCATTGGCCATTCAGGTTTCCTCTTCTGCGAACTGCCTGCTTATAACCTTTGCCCAATTTTCTCTTGGATTATTTGTTCTTGTTGATTAGTAGGAAATATGTATATTTTATAGTGGATATTGATTACTAGTTCATTTTATGCCTTTCTTCTTTTTCCAATTTTTAAATAGCATTTTTATGATGAGAAGATTTAATTCTAATGGAACTAGAATTCAGGGTAGGAAAATGAATTAATCTATTCCTTTATGTTTATTTTCATTTATATTTGTTTTATTTTTGAAAGAATTTAAAGAAATCTTTTTCTTACTAAAGAAAAAAAATTGAAGAAGGTCTTAGAAGATGGAAAGATCTCCCATGCTCTTGGATAGGCAGGATCAATATTGTCAAAATGGCCATACTACACATAGTGCAATACAGATTCAATGCAATTCCAATTAAAATCCTGTCATTCCTTATAGAAATATAAAAACCAATCATGAAATTCATTTGTAAAAAAAAGAGACCCAGAATAGCTAAAGCAATCCTTAGCAATAACAGTGAAGCAGGAGGCATTAATACCAGACCTTCAACTATAGCATACAAAAACAAAGATATAGTAACAAAAACAGCATGGCATTGGACCAAAATAGACATATAGACCAATGGTACAGAATAGAAGACACAGAGACTAACCCACATAAATACAGTTATCTCATACTAAACAAAGGTGCCAAAAACATACATTGGAGAAAAGATAGCCTTTTCAATAAATGATTCTGGGAAAACCGGAAATTCATATGCAGCAAAATGAAATTAAACTCACCATGCACAAAATTCAACTCAAAATGGATCAAGGACCTGGGAATTAGATCAGAGACCCTATGCCTAATAGAAGAAAATGTAGGCCCAAATCTCCATCATGTCAGATTAGGATCTTACTTCCTTAACAAGACTCCTATAGCACAAGAAGTAAAATCAAGAATCAATAAATGGGATGAATTCAAACTAAAAAGCTTCTCAGCAAAAGAAACAATCAGTGAAGTGAACAGAGAGTCGACATTCTGGAAACAAATTTTTGCCACACACACATCAGATAGAGCACTAATTTCCAGAATATACAAAGAACACAAAAAACTTAACAACAATAAAACAAATAATCCAATCAATAAATAGGCTAAGAAGCTGAACAGACACTTCTCAGAAGAAGATATACAATTGATAAACAGACATATGAAAAAATATTCAATATCTTTAGCAATCAGAGGAATGCAAATCAAAACTACTCTAAGATTTCATCTCATGCCAATCAGAATGGCAATTATCAGGAATACAAACAACAATAAGTGTTGGCGAGGATGTGGGGGAAATGACATGCTCATATAATGCTGGTGGGACTGCAAATTGGTATAGCCCATCTAGAAAGCAGTATGGAGATTCCTTAGAAAACTTTGAATGGAACCACCATTTGACCCAGCTATCCCACTCCCTGGTCTATACCCAAAGGACTACAAAACAGCATACTACAGTGACACAGCTACTTCAATGTTTATAGCAGCTCAATTCACAATAGCTAAACTGTGGAACCAACCTAGGTGCCCTTCAACAGATGAATGGATAAAGAAACTGTGGTATATATACACAATGGAATATTACCCCAGCATTAAAAGAGAATAAAATTATGGCATTTGCAGGTAAATGTATGGAGTTGGAAAATATGCTAAGTAAGCCAATCCCAAAAAACCAAAGGCCGAATCTTCTCTCTGATAAGTGGATGCTGATCCATAATGGGGGAGGGGGCATGGGAATAATAGAGAAACTTTGGTTGAAGGAGAGGAAGAGGAGAGGAGGGGATATGGGGGCAGAAGAGATGGTGGAATGAGATGGACATCATTGCCCTAGGTACATGTATGACTGCACATATGGTGCGACTCTACATCATATAAAACCAAAGAAATGAAAAGTTGTGCTCCATATGTGTACAATAAATCAAAATGCATTCTGCTGTCACGTATACCTAATTAGAATCAATTGAAAAAAATAAAAAAAGAAATCCTTTCCTACCCTGAAGTCATAAAGTTAGTCTCCTTTAAATTGTTCTAAATATTTAGGTTTTCTTTTTATAAGTTTAAAATGCCTAGAAGTTATATTTCAGCATGGTGCAATATTGTAATAACCCTCTTTTAAATGTGTATAACAGTGGCTCAATAACCAGTTATTGATCTGCCTATCCTTTCCCAGCTAATCTTCAATATTAACTCTCTCCTATGAATATTTTTAAGGAAAGGAATTTTCCTGGTATCTTTTTAAATATATATTTTTAGTTGTCAATGGACCTTTTTTTATATATGTGGTGCTAAGAATTGAACCCAGTGTCTCACACATGCTAGGCAAGCTCTCTACCACTGAGCTACATCCCCAGCCCCCCTGGTATTTTTATTTCATTCAAGCATATTGGTCTAGAGTTGTTATGTAAGGAAATTATCTTATATGCTATAATTTTATTAAGATGCCTTGATATTTGGTGAGCCATGTCTTTTCCCTGTCTGTACTTTCATAAACATTCCTTTGGATAATCTAAGTTATTTTCCTTCTGTGTTTTGGAATCAGCTTACATGCTACCACAGAAAAGTGTTTTTTTTTTTTTTTATTGGGCATGCATTGAATATACTCATTAAGTAGAAAGAACTGTCATTTTTATCATAGTGAGTCCTCTATGAATATGCTTTATATCTGCATTTATTTAAGTCTAATGTCTCTCCACAAAATCCTGTATTTTCTCAATTAATATCATAAACATCTTTGTTAGATTTATTACTATGTACCCTTAATTTTTGTAATTGAAATTGGTATCCTTCCTAAAATTTTTATATTTCCAAATATTTATTTCTGATACAGACGAATGACTATTTTTGTTGAAATAAACATTAAGAGTTTGTAGATTATCTCAGATTTTCCATCTAAACAAATCATAAAGTGTATGACTTTGTTTTTTGATTCCAATTATTGACTTCATTTGTTCTTCTTGTTTTATGGAATTGACTGGGGCCTCTAATATACTGCTAAGCAGAAATGATGACAGTGAACAATTCTGTCGTGTTCTTGATTTTCAAGGGGAATTCACCGAAGAGTTCACCACTGAGTAGGCTAGAAACAGCAGATTGTTTTGTAGATATATTTTGTCAATCACTTTCTTTCCAAGTTCATTAAGAACCACATTTTTGGTTTGATTGAATTTTATTATGTTTTTACTGTATTTATTGAGGTGTTATTATTTTCTGTTAGTTTGATGACTTACACTAGTATTTTCTCAAATGTTCAGCCAACATTAGATTACTTGAAACTAAACTTGGTATAATTTATTATCATATTTGCATACTGCTTAATTCATCCTGCTAATATTTAAATTAAGATTTTTATTGGTACTCATAATAAGCTTTCCTTATACTATTCATCTTTCCTATGGTCTTTATCTGGTTTTGGAATCAAAATTATAATTCTAAATGAACAAGGGAATATATAATTTTGTCTTTGGAAAAGTTTATATGAATTTGGAATTATCTGTTCCTTCAATTAATAAAATTTTCCCATGGTTTCAGTGGTTTCCTTGTTGTTGTTTTTTTTAAACTACAGATTTCTCTAATGATTTTAAGTATAGTCTTGTTTTCTATTTCTTCTGAGTTTTGTTTAGGCAATTTATGGTTTTTGTTTAAAAAGTGTGCATTTTAGCCAGGCACAGTGGCACACACCTGTAATTCCAGCAGCCCTGGAGGCTGCAGCAGGAGGATCACAAGTTCAAAGCCAGTGTCAAAAACTTGGTAAAACACTGTCTCAAAAATAAGATAAATTCAAAAAGTAAAAAGAGCTAGGGATGTGGTTAAGTGGTTAGGCGCTCCTGAGTTCAATTCCTGCTACCAAAAAAAGAAAGTATGCATTTTGAGTTTTCACTTATGTTGGTATAAATTTTTTGGTTTTTTAAAGTATTTTCTTATTTGATACTTTATGTCTAGCCACATTCCCCTAACTCCTATATTATAAATCACTTATTTGTGGTCTTTCTCTCTCCCTTTCTCACTTTATCACTTGCTTCCCAATACATATTGCCAAAAGTTGTTCTATATTATTAGTCTTTTTAGAGAACTACCTTTAGGCTTTATTGACCCAATTATATTTTTTTCTGTTTCATTAATAAATCTCTTCATTTTCTTTCTTTCTACTTTGTGTTTATTTTGTTCTTTTTCTAGCCTTTATAATTGCACTTAGTTCATTAATTTAAAATATTTACTTTTATAATTATTTATAATTAGTTCTTAATGCTAAGAACTTCTGTCTAAGCATCATTTTCTTGATTTATCTCAGTTTTCACATGTAGATTTTTCCCTTTATGTTTCATTGTAAATATTTTTGAAATATCCAATATGAACCTTTTGACCCAAAAATATTTATTTACATGTTAATTTTAATTTTTTCAAAAGTTTTGTGTTTTAAAAATAATTCTCTATCAGAATCAATAAATGAGATGGATTCAAACTAAAAAGCTTCTTCTGAGCAAAAGAAACAATGAAGTAAACAGAGAGCCTACATTTTGGGAACAAATTTTTGCCACAAGCACATCAGATAGAGCACTGATCTCCAGGATATAGAAAGAACTCAAAAAGCTTAACACCAAAAAAACAAACAACCCAATAAATAAATTGGCTAAGGTGCTGAATAGAAATTTCTCAGAAGAAGATGTACAATTGATAAACAAAGATGTACAATTGATAAACAAATATATGAAGAAATGTTCAATATCTCTAGCAATTAGAAAAATCAAAACTATTCTAAGATTTCATCTCATCCTAGTCAGAATGGCAGCTATCCAAAAAACAAGCAACAATAAGTCTGGCGAGGATGTGGTGGAAAAGGCACACTCAAACATTGCTGGTGGGGCTGCAAATTGGTGCGACCAATCTGGAAAGCAGTATGGAGATTCCTTAAAAAAACTTGGAATGGGGGGCTGGGGCTGTAGCTCAGTGGTAGAGCGCTTGCCTCACCTGTGTGAGTCACTGGGTTCGATCTTCAGCACCACATAAAAATAGATAAATAAATAAATAAAGATATATATATATATATAAAAAACTTGGAATGGAACCACCATTTGACCCAGCTATCCCACTCCTTGGCCTATACCCTAAAGACTTAAAAACAGCATACTACAGTAATGCAGCCACTTCAATGTTTATAGCAGCACAATTCACAATTGCTAAACTATGAAAGCAACTTGGATGCCCTTCAATAGATGAATGGATAAAGAAATTGTCAGGGGCTGGGGTTATGGCTCAGTGGTAGAGTGCTTGCCTAGTGCGAGTGAGGCACTGGGTTCAATCCTTAGCACCACATACAAATTAATAAATTTAAAAAAATAAAGTTATGATAAAAAAGTCAAACTTTAAAAAAAAGAAATTGTGGTATATATACACAATGGAATCTTACTCAGCAATAAAAGAATAAAATTATGGCATTTGCAGGTAAATGGATGGAATTGGAGAACATCATGTTAAGTGAAGTCAGCCAATCCCAAAAAACTAAAGACTAACTGTTCTCTCTGATTAGTGGATGCTGATGCATAATGGGGGTGGGGGTGGGGAGCATGGGAGAAATGGAGGAACTTTTAATGGGGCAAGAGGAAGGTGTGGTAGGGGAGGGGGAAAGGGAGTAGCAAAAATGGTGGAATGAGATAGACATCACTACCCTAGTTTCATGTATGAAGACATGAATGGTATGACTCCATCTTGTTTGCAACCAGAGAGATGGAAAATTGTGCTCCATATGTATACTATGACTTGAAATGCATTCTTCTGTTTTAAAACTAAATTTAAAAAATATAAATAAAAAATAAATTTTTTAAAAATAAAAGAAATTAGGGCTGGGATTGTGGCTCAGCGGTAGAGCGCTTGCCTCGCATGCATGAGGCCCTGGGTTCGATCCTCAGCACCATACACAGAGCAATAAAATAAAGACATTGTGTCCATCTACAAAAAAATTAAAAAAATAAAATAAAAATAAAAGAAATTAAAAAAATAATCATCCATTTATTTATAAGTTCATGGTACTGAATTAAGAGAATATGATCTGTGTTATATGAATTGCTTTAGCATATTGACACTTTATGGCCTAATATGTAACAGTTTTAGTAAATAGTCCATATACTGTTGATAATAATATGCATTGCCTAATTACTAGATGCAAGAGTTTTTACTATATTAAACTTATTTTGTTGTACCAATATTTTAGTTTGGGGGAGGCAAACTGGCCTGTGGGCCAAGTCTCTAGTCTACTACCTGTTTTAGGCCTATGAGCTAAAAACTATTTTCACGTTTTTAAACAGTTGAAAATTAGCAAAAGTAGATTTTATAACATAAAAATGATATGGCATTGAATTTCAATGTCCACAACTGAAGTTTTATTGTAAATACCCATGCTCACTCAAGTATTGTCTAAGGCTGATTTTAACTCTATTGGCACATCTGAACAAATTATGTAGTCAACAGAATCTAAAATATTTACTATTTGGACCATTATAGAAAAAAGCATGTTGACCTACACCCCTACCAACATTTTTTTTCTTTTTTTATTTATCGATTATTTTCAGTAGTGGATTGAAATCGTCCCCCATAGTTGTAGATTTGTGCATTTCTCCCTGTTATTTTGTCAATTTTCACCATACATATTTTGGGACTGGTTTAGTAAGTAAATACGAATTTAGAATTGCTAGAACTTCCTAGTGAACTGAATTTTAAATCATTATGTAAGAGTCACTTTTTTTCTCATCCACTTTTTAAATTAGCTTTTAGGTCTACTTTATATTATATATAATATAGCTATGCAAATATTAACAGGACACATTAGTATTTTCCCAGTAATTATTTAACCATTCTTTTACTTTCAATATTTCAATAGCCCTTATATTTTAGTCTTTTAAATAGCATATTTTAAAGATACAATATGAAAATCATCGTCTTTCAACTTGTTACATAAGTCAATTTATATCATTGTTATTATTCATATATTCCACCATTTTACTTGATGTTTTCTATATACCATTATTTTTATACAATTAGTTTCTTCTCCTTTATTTGGATGCAGAAGGCCTGAGTTGATTTTTATTTTTTAAAATTTCATACTCTTTTTAGTTTTGATTTTCTGTAGTATTCCATATTTGGGTGATGATTTTATACATATATATATATATATATATAAATATATATATATATATATATATAATCTTAATGTTTCATTAATTCAAGAAAATTCTCAGCCTTTATGTCTTTTAACATCATCTCTCCCCAGTCCCCAATTTTACTTTTTCTTTACTTTTGGAATTCCAATTAGACTTATGATACATTTTACCATTCTACCCTCCATGCTTTCTGTAACTTTTACCTGTTTTTCTCTCTGTAGAACATTCTGAAAATTTCAGATTTTTCTTCTAAATTCTCTCTTTATGCCTAATTTTCTGTTAAATATATCCACTGTGCTGTTCATTTTCATAAAATTCACTGGGATCTTCTGCAGATATATCTCATCTTTGTTATTACATCTTCTCCTTCGTTCATATTTCTTATGCATTTTGATTTTTATAATTTAAATAGAAATGATATATCTAGTATTTTAAAATTAATATCAGAAGTTCTTAAAGGTCTAATTCTGCTATTTTGTTGTGTCTGCTGATTTGCACTCAAGGTGGCTTTTTTTCAATGTGGTTTTATAACTTTGAATTTTGAGCTTATATTCATGGGGGTTTGATTTAATGAAATTCTGCAAAACCTGGGTTAAGATATGTTTTAGTCAGCTTTCTCACTGCTGTGACTAAAAGGCCCAACCAGCACAATTGTAGAGGAGGAAAGGTTTATTTGAGGGCTCACAGTTTCAGAGAATTTAGTCCACAGAAGGCCAGCTCCATTCCTCAGTGCTCAAGGTGAGGCTGAACATCATAGTGGAAGAATGTGGCAGAGGGAAGCAGCTCATATCATGTTCAGAAAGCAGAGAAAGAGTCCATTTGCCAGATACAAATATGTATCCAAAGCCATGCCCCAATTCCTACCCCCTCCAGCCATACCCTACCACTTCAGTTATCACTCAGCTAGTCCCTACAAGGGATTAAATCACTGATTGGCTTAAAACTCTTACAACCCAATCATGTCCCCTCTGAACCTTCTTACATTGTCTCACACATGGAGCTTTTGGAGAACACCTCACATCCAAACAAGATAATAACCTCCAGAAAGAACTGATGTTGCATTTTCCAAGAGCCCTGAGGTAAAACCAGTCTAGAATCACTTTAACTTCTCTGCTCGAATTTTCCAGGACCATATAGACATTTTAAATTTAAATTCTATACTGCACAATGGTAGACTTCTGTTTAGAGTTTTGCATTTCAGTTTTATACCTCACAGAGCTGAGACAAACTAGTGTACTTGTAGTTTCCCTTATTCATGGCCATACCTTTTACTTCACCATTTCTATGCAGATGCATGACTGAGAGATTGATTGAACTTGCAGTCTTGGTCAAATCTCATAGATCATCAAAAGTCCCTGTGAACCTTAGATCTATAAAGAATAGTGTCTGATTGCATAATCACACACACACCCTCTCATCATTATGGTATATGTGGAAAATGAAACATACCTGAGAGATATTTACCCTTATGTTTATTTTATTTGCAAAGATACCATGTTTTTTGGTTTTAAATAAGAATACCTCAACTCATGATTAAAAAAAAAACTGGCGTAAACAATAGAATGAAGCAGTGGAAGCATGGAAGAGGGAAAAAAAGAGAGAGAAAGCACTTTGTTTCTCTTCTGACCCAATTTGGTCTCCAAACTTAAAATTGTCATCTATTTCAGGACATATACAGACTGGTCTAAGGAAGGTAAAGAACACTGCTGATGTTGTTTGGGTCCTAAAGCATGCAGTCTATTTACTAGCCCTAAGGGCACAACAAGATCCAAGGGTGATTTCTAATTTGGAATGGCAGGTGAGGGCATTGACCCCATTATTGTCCATGAGAAGTACCTAGATGTCAGAATGTTTTCCTGATGTGTGCAGCACATACTGGACATTCCTGAAGGAAAGAATTTCCCATTATGCAAATATCATTACTGTGTGAGATACAATTATATATGAATAATTAGATTTACTGTGAAACCTCTTAGTTGGAAGAGCAAATGTGTTAACTACTGCCTGAAGACTATTCTTGTTTTTTTCTTAATCAAAATGTGAAGATAATACATTTTTAACTTTTTAAAATAGAGCTCAACATACATCTACTAAAACCTGGAAAACACTATCATAACTTGGTTAAATCCAGATCTGACATCAGAAATACAATGGCTAAATATTATCAGATTCAGTAAACTATTTAATATCTGTTCGCCCAGATCCCAAGGTTTATGGGTATTTTCATTGTAGAAGGCAGAAATGTAATGAGAAAAACTGATTACTATTAGCACTTTCAGGAATGAAGAAAACCAGGTAAATAATGTGAACCATTAACAGTGACCACAATAATGCTTAGCATGTGTGTGAACTATTGAACTAGACAGAGAAAATAAGATAATGGCCATCCAACACCCCTATTAGGTAGTAGCCTCATTGTGTAAATGGGGGAAGCCGAGTTCCAAAATAGGTTAGTGAATTGCTAAGCGTAGAGGCAGAGATTGTGGAATCCCTCCCAGAATATTGGAGAAAAGCAATTTAAAACAATACAACCAGGGTCTTTAAAATGGTACCTTCCATTGTCTCTAAACTGGAATGTTTGTAGAGCTCATCTAGAAAAGGAAATGTCTAATGACATAGAAAAAATTCAGTTCTCAAAGCCTCAGCCTTAAAATGTCCTTTAATTTCCTTAAAGTGAAAGCATACAAAACATTTAGCATTGTTTCTGTCCTATACTAGAATGTGTACAAAATAGCCTTTATGGTGGTTGTCATTAGTAACAGCTGTTGATTTAGAGAGACCTACTCTTTGCACTTAGAGGAAATCACTTCTTTTTTCTTGCCAGTGAGTACTTCTCCTTAAAACTTTCATTGTTTCTTATAAAAAAGTCAATAAACCTAAAGGAAATTACTGAAATACTTTAGTCATGAAAAGGTCTATTTGATCTCACTACACCCTTGGGTGCACATGGTAGAAATTCTGACTGTCAGCTCCTCAGGTATACTCACCTCCAAAATAATTTTGGGCCCACAGTGAGAGACAGATTTAACTGTGCCAATATTTTTGAAGATTAGTTGTCTAACAGAAAATTAGGTAAAAGCAAGGTGACTAGAAACATACCTGAGGTAAGCCAAACTAAACCCTTCACCTCTGAAGAGTATTTTGGAAATATCTTGGACCATGAAAACCTGAAATAGTTCTTAAGTTGCTACTGCAATGAGGGCTACAGACACAGAAAGCAATGAAGAAACACAACACACATTCATTCACCTTCCAAAGTCTGGTAACTCTACAGGTAAACTCTCTAGAAGACCAGTGGTATTTGTTTTCCAATATAATACATGTTCAATAAGCACTTGCTTAATTCGCTCATTCATTCACTCACTTATCCAACAAACATTTAATATCTATTCTTGGCCAGGCTCTGTGCTGGGAGCTGGAGATAAAGTAAATGGCTTAATATAAGGCAGACACAGTTACTACTCCTACGTTCCACTGGGGAGGTCATTTGACAACATTCAAGTAAACATACTGGGTAATCTCAGTTAATAATATGTTTTATGGGAAAAATAAAACAAAATAATTGGATCAAGAGTTCTTGGAGGGACGAAGGAGGGGGAGCTATTTTCTATAAATTGGTCAGGGGATAACTCTCAGATGAGATGACAATTGAGATGAGACTAGAAGGCAGATTGAAAAAATACTACCCATGGTAAGAGAAGTCAAGTCAAGCTACAACACCAGTCTCTAGCAATAGGACATGGCTGGCAGCAAAATAGATGCCATTTTACAGGGTAGATGGAGACAAAAGTTCAGACCCAGCAACTCAGACAAATCTGAAAGGCAAATTCAGATCTTTGGTCAAACAAGAGAAAAAAAATCAGCCAAGGGCTCAGGCTCCAGAAGGACAACTAAAATGCACAATCATGATCTGACTCTGAGGCAGCAGTTTGACCTCTGACTGCTTTTCTTCTTTCAAGTCTACATATCTGCATGCAGAGAGTCATTAGAAGTGCAAGTGGAAGGATGGGTGAGAGACTCCTCTATTGCTCTGATTTTTACTACAGGTCAGAGATGAATTCAAATTCATACCCTCTCTCCTCTGTCTCTCATCCAAAAATCATTTTTTCTGTTAGTATAGAGTTAACATCCTTTTGATCTTTTTTTTCAAATGCAAGGCAATCAAAGGATGAAGTGATAGCATTCTAATTAATGCTTATTTTGTAAAACAAAGTTAGAAAAATAGGCAACTTGTCAAGGAAAAGCCAAGTCACAAGTGCACAAGTTCTAGGAGCTTCAGTTGCTGAGCTTTCGGGTTTTTTTTTTCTTTCTCCCATTCTACTATTTGAAGTTGCTATGGGAATGCAACATAAAGTGACACTCAGAGCACAATCCCATGAAATCAATGTAAATTCCAGGTGTGAATATAGCAGTATGTAGTCTGTAATTTTCTTGCAAAACTGTAATTAGGTACTTGGATGGAGTAGTGGGAAGGTCAAATGTGCAGATGAAGAGTAAAATGGGGGAAGAGAGGAGTTGTTAGAAGAATAAAGGGGAAGATGAGGAGATATTAGCATTATAGTTTTGATTCACATATGACAATTAGTCAGTACTCAAATTTCTAAGTGTATTTCTAAGAGTATTCCTTCACCCTACTTCTGGTCTCCTTTCTCATACTTTCCTGGGTGCTACATTTTAAGAGAGACCTAGAAAAAGAGAAGGATCCATATCTACCCACCCAAGGTTTCCAGGACACCATTTTTCACAGTAGGGAAGAACATAGAATTTAGTCAGAGGATTTGAGTTCAAGTTTTGGTTCTGTCACTTACTAGGTGACAAATCATTTAACCTCTCAACATCTGCCTGGTTTCTTACACTTAAAAAAAAGTGATAAATTTTTTGATGATTATTCTAAAAACACCTAAGGTACTTTTCCTTTCCTCTTGTTTTCCAGTAGAATACCCTAGTCTTTTATCCTAGGCTTAGCCTAATGTGCTAATTTGTGTGAAGTTATAAACAACTAATCTTCTCAGATAACACATTCTTAACAAGACCATCAGGGATTAAACCCTTCCACTGACTTAATAATCAATCAAGCATTTATTAAGTGGTTTAGGTACTCTACAGGATGAAAAATAAATATCTCCCACAGGAGCTATGTGGCTAAAGATACTTTAATAACAAGAAAAGGAATTTTAAGGTACAAGATAATTAATGTGAATTTCAAGGACAGGATGGTGGGTTTGAGATGAAGTATTTAGAGAAGGCTTTATGGAGATAGGAGCACATAAAGGAGTCACAAGGAAAGGTTTGGAAAAGGAGTAAGGGCCAGAGGGAGGCTTTCTGGTCAAGGAGAGCAATATTAGGAAAGGACAGGCATACAATGGGCTTTCCCAAAAATTTACCAAGGCAAAGTGAATGAAATCTCAAGGCAGATGGGTAGTTCCCTTTGTTGTGAATAGTGACAGCTGCACCCACACATGTGGTCAGCTGTTTTGGTAGGGCATGAACCCTGGTTGGATCTCTCAAATGTCAGAGAAATCTTCAATAATTAGGCACTACATCAAACAAGCCACATAATTCTGGCAAAGGGGACAATATTCCTGGCAGCCCTGTAAAAACGTGTCTATTCCAAAAAAAAAAATGTGTTCCAACTTTCATTTCTTTCAGTTCAAATCAGTAACACTAAATGACTGCAGGAGGGAGACTTTGCAAACTGGATTTCCCTATCTCAGAGCAAGATTGATTTCAGAAGCCATAAGAGACCACTACAAGCCCCTAGCACCCAAAGTATGTTAGTACTTACACACTAATTCTGCCTGTATTAAATGTTAAAAAGGAGCTTAGAAATATGCAGACACATGATAACCAGTTATCAGAGAGGGCAATGTAAGATGAAGATAATAAAGAAACAAAAATAGGCTTCCCCAGTCTGACATACTCATCTTACAGCTTTTTCCTTATCATGAGAGAACTTGGAGTACACATACTAACTTTGGATTTCTTAAAAACAGACTAGTAAAAGAGAGATGGTTCTTCATTTGGTCAGAAGAGGCACCAACAAAGCCCTTGTTACTGATTAGCAAGGTAATTTATTGTAAAACTTCCTTCATCCAGAATGCCTCCATATATCCAGCATTTCTCTCTTGCTAATTCCAAGGAGACTGTGAAAAGGAGACCCAATATTTTTCAGAGTGAATCCCTCAGACAATGCACCCTATTGATGGTGGTTCTATAACTAACAACTCTACTGGTGTCATTATCTCCAGATGAAATGGGCTTTTATTCTGTTATGTCTATTAGCTTGGAGCTTACCTCCAGGTTACTAAGCCTGAGATAGATTTCTTCCATCTGATGGCCATGTTAACCATCACATTAGGCCTCATCCTGAGAGTTTAATGAGAATGGTATAAACAATAACAATAAATAATATTGATAATGCCTCAACACTTGTCCTAAGGGGGAGCCTAAGGCATGTGCTAGCATTCACTTATCAACCTGTACTGTATACAGCATTGCAGAATGGGAGAAAGCTGCTAACAGGGTCCCCTTTTCTTATCTGGTGGCAGTAATAAATCCTTCTAATCCATCAGTCTATCTACCCTGCCTCTGTGGCCAAATTTACAAAAGAGCTCACATGAGGCACCTTAAAAATAATTCAATAAGACAGATGTGAATTACCTAAGCAGCAACACAGAAATCACTAAACCTAGGCGTCAGGGAGTTAAACATTCCATTCCCAATCCTAAATACCAGGGCCATCTCAATTTCTAGCTAGTTCAACCTGGCATTCAGGCTCAATGACAAAACTCTGGATTTCTGAGACCTAGCAAGACTTGCATGGCTGCTTTTCTCTCTGTTATGTCCATGGACCATATAATGTAGAAAAATCAGGATAAAATGGATACCAAGGACTAGGACTGGCTACATAATTTGCAGAGCCTGCTGAAAAATGAAAAGGCAAAAATCTCTTGTTCAAAAGTTATTAAGAATTTCAAGGCAGTGTCAGTAGAGCATTAAACCAAGCAACTGCACAGATCACATGGCCAGGACGCCAGCTCTGCCAAGGATATTCCTAAAGAAATACATATCCTTTGAACATAACTAAAGTATATTTACAAAAGAAAGTTTTTAGCAAAATGAAGGGAAAACTAAGCGATATAATTGCAATAATAAGAAAGAATATAAGGTCAATTTCTCAAATTCTAAGTCTGTTTGGTAAAATCCCAAACAAAAGTAAGTGGAATGTTCCCTAGGCCTTGAAGCCCCTTGAAATCTCTTAAGATCTCTTATGATCATTTTTTTTTCCTTATGTGTTATTAGCATCACTATCTGCTTCCCTCCTTCCACATCCCAATTTTATGCCCATCAGGTACCATCCTGTCTTCGGAACAGGTCTCTATGTCCTGATGTCATCCAAAGACCAAGAGCAATGCCCCCATAAACTCAAAGCCTTCCAAGGCTCCCTTCTCTCTCAGTCTAGAGACTTCATATTCAGAAGTCCTGGCCATAGGCCTTTCTTACCTCACTGCAAAATTGTAAGGCACCAGTGATTGACACCCTTGGAGCCTCTACTCATTAACTACAGCTTTCCAAGCTTTAGACTGCCAGCTCCACCCACTTCACTCAAGGATAATCCATTTGGGTACAGACAGGGGGACAGTTCAGTTTTCAGTACCACCATATCTTAACTCAGCAGCAGCAAATATAAACACAAGAACAGAAAATGTTTCTCCTCTAGAGCTTCAGGGATATTCAAGTACTTTTGGGTTAAGCCATGTCCTCTCACATCAGCTCATTTTTCTGAATTCTCCAGCAGCATGAGAACCCTTTAGATCAGGCTACCTGAAGCAATCAAAAAGAATCACACTCCTTAAAAATCATCAAATACAATGGTTTACAAGTTTTTAAAAACATGAACCTTGCAGTTAAATTAAACGTGAAGATGAAAACATGAAAGCAGATAAAAGCAGAGGTCTTCTAGTACAAAACAAGAGGCAGGGAGTATGGGTATGTGTGCATAAATGGAAAATGATTCTCACTATAATTATTCCTGATGGTGCCTCTATAGAAAACCAACAGTGATGAAGAAAGCTATGGAATTACAGATGAACATTCACTTATAGAGATGATAAAATGGAGTCCTAGACAAGGAAAGTGAGTTGCCCAGAGTCAGATGACCCTATTGCATTCAACATTGGTGAGGGAAGCCTTCTATCTGTCAAGTCAACCAAAATTGAGAGTGAACAACTTTACAATGGGGTAACATCCCCCAAAAACCATCAGAAATTGAAAAAAATTGTAAACATGAAAATGTGTTTAATATACTTGACATATGGAACATCCTAGCTCAGCAACTGTAGAATATGTGTTGTTTCCTCTTGTGATTGGGAACTGCTGTCCAGCATTTTGAAGATCATACACCATGGATAGCTAACTGGAGAATGGATCAATAGTCAAAGTATTATTTCTCCTGAATGCATATTGCCTTCAAACCAATGTAAAACTGAATCATTGTAAATTTATCCATGGTAAATTGGGGTAGAGGAGGACTGTTTGTACTCCTTCTTCTATGCCTTTCACTTGGGCTACAATAAGTCAGACCTTCAATCCTCTTCTAAATGTATGCTGAAAGACAGTTTACCATGCTTTGTGAAGAATGCTTGTGGAGCAAAGAAAAAATATTGATGTCCTACTTCTTTATTATACACTACCTTTCACCCCAGAAAGTAACTTTGAATCATTGTAAGTTTCAAGACAAATACTATTGGATTTCTCAGACCTCCTTTTATTACAAATTACTTTCATGCTCTTTGATGTTTTTTAATTAATAGGGAAAATTTACTACTACTGAAAATGCACAGCTTGCCAAAGGAGACTCTCAATGAATGAACTATAGAAGTGGCTGAAAGCAGATTTAACTTTTACATTTCTTGCTGGTGGAGAAGCTTCTGAAATTAAGTGGAACAAAGGTAAAGGGCTGAGTCTGAGAATGCCATAAAATTCTTGGAGAATACACACAAAAGAGTTGAAAGCTACAGAGAAACAAGGAATGGGGTGTTCAGCACTAAGCTTAAATGATGTTCCATTATCTTGGGAAGAGTGTAAAGAGCAGCAAACACCCAGCTGTATATGAAGCACATGGATCAACTAGAAACTATTCTATGCCAATGTCCCTTGAAGAAAGTGTCCCAGTGACTTTGAGATGTATTTCAGCTATGCTTAGAATGACAGACAAAAATACAGGTTGATCATTCCCTCCTCTGCCCCTTGCATCTCTAAGGCAAAGTGTAGATGAGACTTAGACCACATTATCTGCTGCACAGCAAGGTTAGGCCTCTCCATACACTCCCCTAACCATGGAAACTTTTCTTTCCAACAGCCACCAAACCTATAGTTACTTGTACAATACCTATCTTGCCTATCAGTCTGAAAGCCCCATGGGGACAGGAACTGAGTCTGTCTTTTACATCACTACATTTCTTCATATAACAGACATTTAAGAAATATGTATTGAAATGAATTGATTCTATACTTCAAAATATCCATGGTTTTTGGGTAATGATGGCAAGAAGGAAAAACCATGTCCTCATGTTACCTACTTATGATTTGAAAGATTGCTAAAATTAATGATTAAAAATCACTGTGGTTATCCTTTTCTCTAGAGTCAATGTCTGCTATGTGAAATATAAGCCTATCTATGGAGTGTGTTCAAGGTAACACAATTTCCTTTGAATCAATTTTACCCAGATGACATATTTTAAGTAGCTGACCAGCTGAATTAATTCAGGTAGACCTATTGGCTTAGGTCAGAGAGAAAGAGTATCCCCTCAACTCTCTTCAGTATAACTGTCCATGGACATCTTTTGATTTCTATAGCCTAATCTTGTCATTCTGGAAAACAGGCTAATCCATGTCCTTCTCATTGTCATTCAAATCTGTCCAAACAAAATAGATATCCCAAAGAAAGTGCAAAGAAGAGAACTGGAGAGTGAAAAGAAAATGGCCGGGTATGGTGGCGCAAACCTGTAATCCAGCACTTTGGGAGGCTGAGACAGGAGAATCGCGAGTTCAAAGCCAGCCTCAGCAATGGCAAGGGGCTAAGGAACTCAGTGAGACCCTGTCTCTACATAAAACACAAAATAGGGCTGGGGATGTGGCTCAGTGGTCAAGTGCCCCTGAGTTCAATCTCCAGTACCCCCTCCCCGCAAAAAAGAAAATGAAGATTATAAGTTTTGCTACAAAACATGTATTAGATTTGCTAATGTCAAGTTCAGCATGCTTGGTTGTTAATTGGGATGACTGAACTAATGATTCATATCATCAGGAACATCAGGAATACTTTAGAGCACATATTATGGCTGAAGCATATGGGAGAAAAAATAAATATTTATACTCACAATAATGAATGCCTCTGTTATATCTAGAAACCTAACCCTATTTTCTTGATTCATTGCTCATCTTATTCTGTCAGTTAGCTTGGATTATAACAGAGGCTGAATAAAGTTTCTCAATCTTCCTTCAAACCTGGTTGTATAAGTTCATTGGGAGAGAGGAAACTCAACAATTCTGTCACTGTTTTTCACTTGGAATATTTAGGCAACAGGTTAGTCACTTGAGAGTATGCGAAAATATGGCTTATAAGTATAGACATTATGATACCCTTTGTAACAGGTATATCTCAGAACTTATCTAACAAAATGTGTTTCTGTACCAATTTACAAAGTCTTCCCTACTTTGTTTATCTGCCCTTCCTTTGGATTCCCATAGCACCTGTATCTTCTTCTAAGAGAGCACTTACCACAGTGTATACAGAAAACTTTTCACTTGTTAATATCCTCAACTAGACTATTAAATACTTCAGGACAGGGCAAAGATTTCCTCGTCCCTGTAATTGCTCAAGTATACACAAAGTGACCCTTCAATGTGAACATCATGAAAGGTAAGCATCTATTTTTACAATATTGGAGCTGATGAACACTTTTTATTTAAACTTTTATTTTACATTGTCTTCAGAACTCCTTTACAAGCCACTCAAGAGGGCCAGGTGCATTATTTATAAATACACCTAATGCTATATCCAGGAATGATATATTGCTGAAGAAAAGATCAAAATAGAGTCAACACTTAAATATTACACTAGACAATAAATGAATTTTCTTCTGGTTCAGAGGAAACTTGTAAAGGCTTGAAGTAACTGCTATGAGCTCTGATCAGAATTTGGCAAGCAATGCTTGCTAGTTGATAGTGTGCTCTTTCTGAATAAAATGCTAAATTGGAAAACTGAATTTTGTAAGTTGGGAATAAGAAGGATTTGGCATACTTCTAGTGATACTCATGTAGCTCTATCAGCTGATGAATGCAGGAGAGTAGGTGATATAGATAACATCTATCTTCTGTCCACCTATTATCTAACGTATTATATAGTGATTGTTTTTTAACTTATCAGGGCCTATGGTACACCCCACAGGTTTTTTGCTTCTGAGAAATTAACTCTCAATGATATAATAATAACATTATTTTGTTTATTGATATTTCCCTTAACAGAAATGTACTTTTACATAAAAATAAATCATATTGTGTTCATGTGATTTATGTACACTTGACGACATTCTTCAAAGCTGTCTCTCAACTACACAGTAATATGTAGTGATTCATCAATAAACATGGAGATGCTTGAGCATGTTCTTTCAGCCTCTGTCAAGTTTTGTATGTGATGCTTCTGAGCCTCAAAAAGCATACCTGTTTGCAAAATGCTAGTTTTATTTTTAAACTTTGCTTTGGAGCAAAGTAAAATTTCTTTTTAAAATGTTGATCTTACTCTAAAGATGTAAGATTATAAGGAATTTCCTCAAAATATATTTTATAAGTAGGATATTTTGTAGTGTAAGACTATGGTCAACATATATCTTATTAGGACTTTTATGGTCTGGGCCGGAAAACTCACATGTTCTTGAACATTCACATGTACAGAGCTCATTTGGCATCCTTGAATAATATTTATTTTCTATAAAATGTGCAATGTAGACAACTAAGTAATGTGGCTGATTGCAATGTGTTGTCAAGCTAGCTACATTAGAGCCATGTCTCAATACATACTTTCTCCTAGTTTTCTTAAGGCTCAATATTAGATTATATCAATATTGGATTACATCTAGTTTCCTTAAGTTTTTAAGGCTCAATATTGGATTATCTCTTTTTAATGTTTGTATAAGCATCATATAGAGTCAAGCACATAGTTTGTATTAATAGTTACCATTTACTGAGTGATTACTATACCCAGGCACATGTGCACATGACCCCTTCATACTTTCCTATTGAATTCTCACTACATCCTTGCAAAGTAGGTACTGAGAGTACACAATTCAATTCTTCAATTGAATAAACTAAGATGGTTAGTGGTTGAGTAATGCCATGAAAGACCATAAATTGTGGCATGGGAAACCAAACCAAGGTCTATTTGATCACAAAGCATATGCTTTTAAACACCACGGTAGACTGCTCAGAGTCAATGTCTGCTGAATTGACCTGTTAAGTTGAATATCAAAAATTAAGCCACTTTCATGAAATGGGTTTTACATAGAATTTTCCAATAGGAGCCAAGTATTTGTTAGTTTCTCTTGCTTTTGGTAATGCAACTTAGAAGGTGACTATAAGTGGTACTCTTTCATTTTAAAATATAAAAGAGGGGCTGGAGTTATGGCTCAGTGGTAGTGTGCTCACCTAGTACGTGTGAGGCACTGGGTTCCATCCTCAGCACCACATAAAAATAAAAAAAAAAAAAGATATTCTGTCCACCTAAAACTAAAAAATAAATATTTTTTAAAAATTTAAAAAATAAATAAAATAAAATATAAAATAAACAAAAACACAATCTCAAAACTTCAGGTTTAACAGTCTCTATTTGGTTTACTATTTCTCAACTACTTGCTTCCTTCGGATAATGGGATTTTAAAAAATCTTACTTTATATCTTTTTATTTTCACAAATAGGTAAAAATACTCCTGACCTCAGATCTGAAATTGTAGCAAGTGCTATGTGATTATTTACCAGGCTTTCTAATTTAGTTAAAAATACTAAATCATCATGGATCATACTATGAAGCTATATTTACACATCTTGTTAGAAGATAGAGAAATAGAACTAATCACGAAACAAATGGGGAAAGAGTATTTACCCATCTGATTCCAGAGTAAGAAGGAAAATGAGAACACAAGTTATTTCAAGTTTTTTAAATGCCTATATGTGATTTGGAACACATTGCTACTAACCCATGACTAATGGTAAATTAAATCAAGGCAAGATATGTTAAAAACAAATACTGCAACAGGACCATAATCAATGAACTTGCTAATTGGTCTTTCCTCTTCAAAACATTAACAGATATTCATCTTTAGTGTGCATATGCACTATTCATTTCACTGTAGGAGCATGTAGAAAGAGGCATATATGAAGTTGTTAAAATTAAATGGTACCTATTAATAAAGACACATGTTCCTCTAAGATTTTCATTTCCAAGAGGCCAGTGAGCCTTGTATACCATACACTCAATTCCATTTAGCAACAGAAAATTCTTCTCATTGTCAAATGTGTATTAGATTTGATAATGTAAACATTTTTCTAAGTTATGAGTCTATATTACATATCTCATGAAATCTGTCCAAAAAATGTAAGGCTCAGTAGGATAATGGGTTTGTCTATGGAGCAGAGACTTTAATTTTTGGATATTTTAGGAATGTGGGAAGGTAAACACTCTCAAACCAATGTAACATTAGGTTAAACAGGAATAATTATTCTATTTACCAATTTTTCCTTTAAAATTAATTTTTCTAATTCTCTCATTTTCCTTTCCCACTATTATAAAAACCTTTCTTATTTATTAACCTCAATTATCTTGTAGCATATCCAAGGGAACTACTATTTTTAGCACCTACTAAATTACAGGCACTGTAAGCATTTATAGGATTTAATGTTTCACCTAACATTTATATCTAGCACAAAAGCAGGTGGAGAAGGAGGAGGCAGAGAAATAAGTTTAGTGTTGGTCACTATGCTTGGAACTTTTAAAATTATTTTCTAATCCTCACAACCTTATAAAGTAGGTCTTATTGCCATTTCACAGTCAACAAAAACAAGAATCAATGCCACAGACTTCCCTAAGAGGCCAAAGCCAGTTAGTGGTTGAAGCAGGATTTGAATCCAGGTCTGTATGACTCAAAAATCTGGGCTCTGTCCATACACATTAATGTCTTATCTAAACATGTACAGAAGAACATTTTTCTGTATTCTTAAATTTTAAAAAGCCAACCCAAAGCACAGAAATAATTAGCCTGAGATCACATAATATGTTAATGAAATTGCTTGAAATAAGAACAAGGAAAGGGAATCCTAAACTAGTATTTCCTACCAGACATCATATAATGTATAGATGTGCCTATTCTAAGGAAGCAGCACTATCTTCATAAATTAAATGTCAAATTTAGACTAATGAAACTCCACAGTTGACAACTTAAATATAAGAGTTGCTTAAGTCCCAAACTCTGAAATTAAAATTCTCATAGCAAGATTAATTTGTGCTAATTGTGCACATATATCATTTTCTTTTCTTTGTGAGGCTTTGACTTGGTGATGACTATGGATGGAGAGGGCATGTAGTTAAAGAATAGATGTTTGGTGATTATTATAATTGGACATATTGGTCTAGACAGAAAACACATACCAAGCATTCTATAAAAGGATGTGTTTTGCTTGTTTGTTTTGGAAAATTCACATCAGCCACTTCCAAATATGGGGAACTATTATTAGGATCATTAAAAATAATACCAACTACTTGCATACATAGTATCATTTGTTCATTGAAGAAGAATTTATCAACTGCTAGCAGTGCTGCACAAAGAGACCAAAATTTAAAAATAAAAATCTCTGCCTACATGAAGTTTACATTCTAGAGAAGACAGATAAACATTAATATAAGTAAGTTTTATACTAATTTGGATGGTGATATTAGGAAAAACAGTAGGCAGAGTATCAGTGGTGATGAGTAGTTAGGATTGTAAGTGGTGTGGTTGATAAGACCCATACTAAGAAGGAAGGTGACATATGAACAAAGACTTGAAGCAGGAAGTTGGAGGAAAGCATACAGGTATCAGGGGAAATACATTGTAGATAGAGGGAATAGCCACTGCAAAAGTCCTGAGGTTCCAGCATACCTTAAGTACAAGAGAAGATCAATCAAGGTAACTCACAAATTTTAACATGAGAAGCAAGAAAGATTAGCCATTAACTGAAAGAGAAGATGGAATAGATTTGGAAGAAAGATCAGTTTAGTTTGAGTTATGTTAAGTATGTGATATTTATTAGACATGCAAATGGAGATGAGTAGAGAAAGTCATACAAATCTGGAATTCTGGAGAGAATTCTGGTCTGGAGATACAAATTATGAAGTTATGAGCACAATGATATTTACAACCATGGAACTAGATGAGATCCTGAGGAAATCAGCACAGATAGAAATAAGAATGGGTCCAAGGAATAAGTTCTGGTGCATTTCAATGTTACGGTATTCAAGAAAGGAGGAATCAGCAAAGAAAGCTGAGATAAAAGGCCCAATGAGACCTGAACCAAAGCAAGCAAACAAAAAATCAAAAGTGAAAGTGGTCTGCTTTTCTTCAACAACTGCAACAAACTTTGGAGTCCTAAATTCTCCCCATGTACTGAGGGGAGGCAAGATGGCGGCTTAGAGGGACGCAGCTACCAGTCTCCCCAAAAAAAAGACCAGAAACTGCGGTACAACCTTCTCCCACCCGGCTTTTGGACAGCACAGAAGGAAATTTCACTCGCACGGGTAAGCAGAGCCAGCAGCC
>CM053417.1:41331664-41446954 GCA_028644305.1 Xerus rutilus
TCAATAAATGGGATGGACTTAAACTAAAAAGCTTCTTCTCAGCAAAAGAAACCATCAATGAGGTGAACAGTGAGCCTACATTCTGGGAGCAAATTTTTACCAATCTATCTTCTTCATGATGTCTTTGGTAGGAAAGTAAAATTGCTGTAGAATCTCAAGCTTTAATTAAGAAAACTCATGGAGTTTTCATGGTAATGGTAATAGTTCTGGAAATGCTACTAGGGATCAAAGAGGCACTAAAGTTGAACAAATGGATATGAACCACCAGTTCAAGAATCTGTTTAAAATGCAGATTTTTAGTAGTGACAAATAAAAAGTCATATTTGTAATGGAAAAATATCATGAACAATCTAGGCATACATCAATTACAGAATGGCTGAGTCACCTGAAGAGCTATTAAAAATGTTTTGGAAGGTTCCAATTGCATGAATAAATTCTCTCAAATATTAGGTTACAAAAAAGCAGGATGTGGAAATTTACATTTGATACCATCCCAACAGAGTCAAAAACACAGATGGAAAAAAGTGTACATTAAAAAAAACACCAATTATCATTTCCAAAAACAAGAGAAACTTAACTTTTTGTACTCTTCTGTAGAGGACCAACCTTCTAATATATAGCTCATATACCATTTAAATAAGACAACCTTTTATTCCATATATTGTTGATGTAACTGAAAATTGATGCATCCACTAGAGAAAGCAGGATGGAGATTCCTTAGAAAACTTGGAATGGAATCACTTTTTGGCCCACTTATCCCACTCCTCAGTCTAAATCCAAAGGACTCAAAATCAGCATACTATAGGGATGCCACCACATCAGTGTTTGTAGCAGTTCAACTCACAATAGTCAAGCTATGCAGACAATCTAGATGTCCTTCAATGGGTAAATGGATGAAGAAAATGTGGTATATATACCCAATGGAATAGTACTCATCCATAAAGAAGAATGAAATGGATTGGAGTAGAGAACATCATGCTAAGTGAAATAAGCCAATCCCCAAAATCCAAAGGCTGAATGTTCTCTCTGATATATGGATGCTAATCCCAAACAAGTGAGAGGGGTGAGGGGAAGAATAGCAGTCCATTGGATTAGACAAAGGGTAATGAAGGGAAGGGAGAGGGGAGGACAATAGGAAGGACGGTAGAATTAATTGGACATAACTTTCCAAGCCTTGTATTGAATACATGACCAGGGTAACTCCACATCATGTACAATCACAAGAATGGGATCCTAATTAGAATAAGTTATACTCTATGTATGTATAATTTGCCAAAATATATTCTACTGTCATGTATAACTAAAAAGAACAAATAAGACAATCTTTTATAATAAAATAATTATTATTTTATAATAATGATAACTAGTACATGTTCCTTGCTCCAAATCAGAAAAAAAATGTTTAAAAAATTTACATTGCTCTACTTTCCATGGCCCTGTAGTACTTCTCTCCATATTTTTCTGGCATACTACATACTATTTGTATGCAATTGTTTTTAAAATAACATGATTTGTGATTACAAAAGTAATGCATGCTCATTGTGCAAAATTTGGAAAATATTGAAAATAATAAACCAAAACTCATCTAGAATCCTACCACACATAATAACAAGTAGCAACAATATTATTAGTTACAAAGCCTGCTAAACACCATTAAATATTTTAGATTAACTATATCATTTAGTTTTCATAAGAGCCCACTGATTCATAGCTATGAATCTCCTTGTTTCAGACAGATGAAACAGATTCAGAAGAGCTACTTACCTTGTCCAAATCCATATAACTAATAAGTGGCAGAACTGGCCTGATTCTACAGTATGAGTTTTTAAGCACTATTGTTTTATGCTTTTATAAAGTAAATTTATTTGGCACACAATAATTATACATATTTATGGGGTATAGTGTGATATTTAGATACCTTTATACAATATGTAATGATCAAGTCAGGGCAATTAGCATGTCCATCATCTCAAACATATCATTTCTTTGTGTTAGGAACAATCAAAATCCTGTCTTTTAACTATTTTGAAATCTACAATAAATTGTTAACTGCAATCACCTTCTGTTCAACAGAACACTGGAACTTATTCCTCCTACCACCTGTAATTTATACCCAATCATCAAACCCTCTTTAACCCCCAGCATCTGATTACCACTATTCTACTCTCCACTTCTATGAGATCAACAAATTTACCTTTTTTCTGCTTTCCTTCTTATGTATAAGCTTTTATTATTTATAACTTCTATTGGCTCTATTTGTGTGCCCCAAAATGTATGGTTATGCATGCCAAACGTTTGGTACAGAGATACAATTTGAAGTGGCATCTATGATTTAAAACACACACACACATATGTATATATATTGGTCATATTTATTTTTACTTAGGAATACTTCAAGTTAGATTAGATATCATTCTTCAGATTTATTATCTTCTCCCTCATGAGTTGGGTCTCTCATTTTTAATAGTCTCATTCTTAGTATCTTCACCTATTTTTTTTATTATGGCAAAAGCTCTTAAACTGAAGTTCACAGACAAGTTTCAGATGATATCTCAAACACCATAAATTGAATGCAAAAAAAAATGAGCAAATTTACAGATTTGTCTTATGTAGGGTAAAGATACGGAATTTTTATCAAATTTAAAAAACAATCTATGATCTCACAAAAGGTTATGAATACCTGCCACTTTGTACTCCCCTTCTTCAGAAAAGCTATGTCTTCGTGCATTTTGTCAAAAAAATCTAATATTTTTGATTCCTTTAAAATTCATTTTCAGAAATATCTTCTTACTCTAAATCTGCAGAATTATCTAGCCTTTGCAAGTTTCCTGTATACTCCACATTGTTTTTTTCATCATTGTTTATTTTTAAAGGATTTGCAAGCTATCTTGATCCCATGTTAGCCAATAGTTAGAAGAAAGCAATTTCCTAGGCTAAGCCCAAACTGGGTGTTAGATATATTCCTTTCTCAGATATACAGCTGGACAAAATGTAAGTGTATATGATCTCAATGGCCTGATCTCAATGTCTAACTTGATTTATCTAATGTACCTTCTTTGATCTAAGACTGGATCCTATTCCTGACCCAAATGCTTTCTTTGTTGAAAATCTGAATTAATGGAATACACACACAAAAATTAGAATCCTTGGTATGCATTCCTACTGGTTTTCTCTGTTCCTACTTATAGTAATGTGTTCGTGGAGACTGAACTTTGATGAAAAGATTCACCACTCCTTCATATTCAAAATCCCAAAGCCACTCCCATTTGCCTTTTTTCCTCATTGTTTTTTAGTAGTTCCAGTTGCCATGTACATATAGAAGAAAAACAAAATGTATGGCAGGGAAGGGAGGATCCAGCCTTCCGGCAATGTAAAATGTATCTACCACACAATAGAATAACACCCATGTGTTCAGCAGTATGGAATTTTGTGTTTTGGAACCAGGATTTAGACTGTATGGGAGCAAAGCTTAGTTTTTATGTTTTCAATGTTTAGCTTACCAAATTTCTAGCGGCATAATAATGGGCAGCTCATGGATTGCACTTTTCAATTTGTTGTTTACTGATTTTTAACTAGTGGAAATTTCTCCCTGTCTATGGTAATAATTTCACTGTCATTCTGAGTTATCAGTATTGTTGTGAGTTACTATCATTTTTCTATGTCTTCATAGCTATTTTAGTAGAAATTCAAGAGTGGTTATGTCAGAGGCTGCCAGCCAAATGCCATTTTTCAAAGTTGGCATTTCTAGGGCTGTGTCAGTGGAAGATTCCAAAAGAATTCTGGCACCAAATACCAGATTCCTTCTAACACTAGTAAGTTAAAAAGTAGAAATTTCACAATCCAAACTCTAGTATTATAAAATCTTTTAACTCTTCCAGATAATTTGAAAGTTCTTGGAAGTAGAAATAAATAATGACTAACCATCATCAAAGTTATGAAGTAGATAAAATCTATCTCTTCCTTTTTCCTTTTTCTTTGTTGGTCTTTTCACAGTTAATGCCATATATTCCTCTACTACTCAGGGCCTTTATACCTCCCACTGTGTAAACCCAACCTGGCCTGTCTTCTTTGGGCATCAGCTACTAATTCTAAATCATTCTTAACCTCTCCTATTAAATATCATGTTTATTCAATGCACAAATATTTCCTTGACAAATAGGTATAGATAGACCCTGACAGGCTGATTTTAGAAGAAGAGAGATGAGGAGGAAAGAGGTCCATGCTTCATCTTTTCTTTTTGCTCACCTGCTTCACCTTTTGTTTTTAAACTATATAATGCAATATTTATTAATTTTATATGTGCTGTAAAATATATAATTATATTTATACATAAGGCAAAAGCATGAATATTTAGAAATGAAAATCCTCTATAAGCTAGAGAAGATAGAGTATTTATAGAATATTTAGTGAAAAATAAATCAAGCACTAAAAATGTTTGAAGTACATAATCTCATAATAAACAGATGTTACTTTTAAAACAAATTAATATTGTATCATTAGGATCTGGTTTGCAATTCAACTCTCCTCCTTTTGTAGAATAACAGGAAAAAATCAATTGAATTTATAAAAGGAACTTGAATAATTTTTCTTACGTGCAAAATAACACTTTTATTTCTACTTTGCAAGGATCAAAACCACACTTTGTCAGTTTCTTTTGCTGTTACTATATCCTCTAGAATACACATTTCTATATAGTCACTTTTCCTAGGACTACATGCTACATTCTACTTTACCTCTCTTTAGTGCTATCTCTGACAAGATTATCTGGCATTCTTTAGTAAATCAATTTCCTTAATGAATAAAATTCCTCCCATTTTTAATCTCAAGAATAAGTACATGTGAATTATTGATATTGGTGATATATGCTAACATCTTCTATTTAATATATCCCACAAGCAGCAGTATTAAAGGTATGATTTTTGTTTGTGGATATAGGAATTCATAGTTCAGTTTCAGTTATTTTTTGTTAGTTTTTAATTCTTTATTGGTATAATATGGCATAGTGGTTGAGGGTATAAATTAACATCCTGTCTGTTACTTACTAGCTGAATCACTTTGGAGACAATACTTATTTTCTCTAAGCCTCAATTTCTTCATCTGTAAAAGAAAATAAGGTTACCTGCTCCCCAAGGGCTGATGGAATGAATTAATGAATTAATGAATGCATGGTGACTTGTGATACTGCATATCACTTAATGATACTGGCTTATATAAGTACACAATACATATTAGCTATCATTATAAGAAGAAATGTGGTGTGAAGTTTGAGGAATGTGGATTCTGAATCTATGCTGCCTAGATTCAAATATTTATCATTTAATGGCTGTATGTTCCTAAGTCATTTACCATCCTGATTCTCTGTTCCTCATCTATAAGAGAATTAAAAACAGAATCTACTTTGAAGGGTCACTTTGAGTATCAAATGACATATTTTATGTAAACCCTTAATAGAGGTCCTACCACACAGGAAGCACTCACTAAATCTTAAGAATTGTGGGACAATATTTCTATAACAAAAATTAATGCTGTTTTTGCTAAAAGCAGTGACATTTTTCTTGGAACTGTAGATGTCCAATGAGTAACTAAAAGCAGGATAAAAGCTTGACATCTCTACCTTTACATTATATCTGTCTCTTTTTGCTACCTTACTTAAACTTTGGGTCAGATTCCTGCCCAACTCTGTATATAGACATGTTAATCTTTTAAAGAATATTCTTCTAAAAACTGGTGCTATCATGTTGATTAGTTCTACATTTACCTAATTCCCCCTTCAAGGCTGAAGATGTCAATATAAAACTAATATATTTTTAAGATTTACAGGGAAATCATAATCAACATATTGTCAACCATCAGCTTTTAAACCATCCTGTGCCAAACTACAAGAGCAGTGCCTAGAAGTCTCCAGTCATTAGCCCAAATCTGAAGGAGGACCCAGTCATTGTCCTAAGCATCTCCATTTGTTCCTCTAGCCTGTTTTCTGAGTCATCTCTCTTCTCCAACTTATCTCAAGTTCTAGAAACAGTGAGCTTTGTAGGCAATCATCTTTCCAGGTGCCAGCAAAATCATGAATGACTAATCCTGAGAAAATGATCAACCAGATCAGTTTAATCAAGAGTATTTGATTAAGTATGCTTCTCATTCCTCATCATTTTTTCCTTGCCCACATACCCAAGATTACTGTTAACACCTCAGACAGACAGATTTTCAGTCACTAAACTTCTGTTTTTCTCTCCAGTGTAGCCAGATTGAGATAAATTGCTGCCTTCACCACCCCTCATCACTTGTTTGGTCAATTCGGGCAAATGGCAGAGACTGGTCCTTTGGGACCCCCAGTGTCAGGCCTAAGACTCCAGTAACAGTGACAACTGTGAAAACAAGGAAAAACAATAGCTCTTAAGCCACAATTTCTTTACCTGTCTATATAGCTCTCCTGGGGTTCTGTGCTCATCTTTAAGTAAGCAACTCATAGTAACTGAATATAAATATTTAATTATATAAAATTAGCAATACTATTTTTTATCAATGTAGGTTTTCAAAGAACTGAATATAACTGATGTTCTAAAGGCTTAGCAAACAAAATAAAAACAAGGCAGAGGAATTTCTGTGACAGAGATTGCCTCAAACCCAATAAACAGACACAGGGAGGAAGCACTCCCCTGAGGCAAAAGCTCAGCTGAATGTGATGAATTGAAAGGGCAATAAAAAGGTGGTGAGGTGGTTGTAGTTAATGTCAAAAAAAGAACACAGGGGTACAGCTAGTGAGCAATAACACAGGAAGAAGTTTACAAGCCCTAAAGAAAACATTTCAGAAAAAGTGTAAAAGCTTACAAGCTGACTTAGAATTTGTGAGCGGTCATTGACAAGCTATGTTTGGATACAGACCTAAAAGGGCATCATTTTTGTAAGACATATGGTTCCACTGTAGAACATGTGAAATATTTGAAAAGAAGTGACATTTACATGAAATATACTTGGCCTCAAAGAGCTGGATATGAAAAAGAATATAGAGACACCAAACAGATCTGGAATCTGAGAAATATGTGTTGAGCATTAATGAAGATGTCAGGAATGGATGTCAAAATGGATGAATTAATTGCTGCCCTAAACACACATGCTGGTTAACAACCTGCCAGAGATTGAGCAAAAACTACCTGGAGAAGAGTCAGATCAATAAAAAATGATGAAGCAGTGACAGAAATAAATACTGTAATAAGAAAACCTGGGCTGTAAAAGTGACACTTGAGGTATGATGCTGGAATTCCAGAAATGAGCATGCATGCAGACATTGGCAAGCCAACTTCTGGGAGATAATGTTAAAGAAAGCCCAACTGGGCCAGAGAACACTGATAGGATGGAATATAGATGTAAACAAGAGGCATAGAAAGTATTTCCTTGTAGTGTGATTGCAGAGGGTCTTCTTGGGCTTAGAACTTAATATAAGATTATCTTGGATCATGAGAAATTATTCCATGAAAAAATAAAAGTCTAAATAAGAAGTCTATGGATAGGGCTTAAATTGCCATAACCATAAGGAAAAATGCCTTTAATTCCATCAACTGTGCTAGGGTTACAATTGCTAAATCCATTTTTAACACTATGAAATTCCTAAAGGATCACAGGAAAAAGATGCGCTAATTTTTGAAAGCATAACCTTGATTTTGCCTATAAAGCAATTGGGGAACATGGTTCACCTTTTTCTCTAGTAAAATTGTAGGAGCAAATCATCTTTTCCCAATACATCAATGAGAATGATTACTGTTTCCTTAAGCAAATGAAGGAGTGACTCTAAGAAAAGACCAGCTTATTTTAACAAATCCTTTACCAGAATTAGATTCAGTCTGTATTATCATCATCCATCCTTCCTAAGTATTACCAACCCATTCCCCTCACCGCCATCACTAACATCCACTCACAAACCCACACAAAGCAGCCTATTTTTCCCATGTTATCTTAAAATATCCAATTGACACAGGACTTTCCTATTCTACAGAGTAACATCAGATAGCACATGTTTAAGTTCCTTTCCCTCAAATGACTCCTGATTACCAGCCAGTACATTTTTGGCCAGTGCTTACTTCTTGGTTATTTGAGTTGTGGAATGTGGAAAGCTTTGAAATTTCTTCAAGCAACATCAACTTTGCTTATTCCTTGAAGTTTCATTCTGGTACAGAAAAGGAAAGAGAAAATGATTTTGTTGGAATAACTAATTTTGCTAAGTGTGACACAGTTTCAACCTGACAGAGAAACAACATGGCTCCCTAAGCACGTGGAATAAACCTTAAAATATTTCCTGAAGCCTCCTGAGCCAGATGAATTTCAAGTTATGAATCACTGTTTCAACATCCTCTCTATGCAGAACAAGAAATAGACTGACAAGATACTTGAAGGCAAATTCTCCAAGAACTGGAACAAACTGGACTAATAAATCTAAGGAAATGCTGACTTGAATATTGTTTACCTTTGTTCCAGTTCACACTTGAAGACTAGAGATATGACTTGTGGTAGTAACAGTACCATCTAATTCCATAAAATACTAGAGAGCTGGCTTTGGTGCTTGCAAGTAACCAAAGAATTCCTTGAGTGGTGACACTATCATTTCATATTTCCTAAGAAGATAATAGAAAATAACATGCTAGTAAAAAAAAAAAAAAGAAAAGAAAATAACATGCTAGTCATATACTTTCTCATCAAATCACACTATATTCTACACACGATAGAAGGACTTGAAGTGTTTCTATGGCAGGGAATTCAAGTTAAAAAGGAAATATTCTTGATTTTATGGAGAGGAAAAAAAATTGCAGACTGGAAGAGAAAGGATTAATATTTAAGATATATGCCAAATCTTATATTTCTTAAAATTCTTCAAAATTATGTATTTTTGTTGGGAAATAAAAGTGGGAAAACTCAATAACACTTTGAATTTTGAATTTATGTCAATAAGTTCAATAATTACTCTTCATCCATTCAACATTCATTCAACAAATCTAGAACCTATCATATATATAAATTACCGGGTAATGTGCTTCGGGGCATATAAATATTCATAAATCTTCATGTATGTTTTCAAAATCACTAAAAGTAAAAAACAACGTAAAATGATATAGTAAACTAAGTATAGTGATTATAATAAATAACATAATTGAAAAATAATATTACTGAGGGTTGCTGTCATGGTGAGAGAAAGCTTCATGGAGGTGATAGAGACTGCAGTGGACTTTGCAAATTAGGTAAGATTTAAATTGTAAGAGAGCTGGGAAAAGGAACGGTCTTTGGAATAATAATATGTTAGCTTTATCCTGAACATTAGAAATGAACATGCACTGTTTGCCAGATTCTTTCCCTCAGTTCTCTTTGTTTATTTTGTTAGAGTCATAGAATCTTTTTTAAATATTTTTTTTTAGTTGTAGATGGACACAGTATCTTTATTTATTTTTATGTGGTGCTGAGGATCGAACCCTGTGCCCCACGCATGCAAGGCAAGCGCTCCACCACTGAGCCACAATCCCAGCCCATAGAGTCATAGAATCTTAAAGTTAAGATTATCTAGCACAAATGTTTCCATTTACAGATAAGGAATCCAAAGTTCAGGAAAGTTATATCATCATCCCAACGTCACACAACTAGTTCAAGATGAAGCCAAGGCTGAGTCCTATTCCAGTGCACCTTGATAAAGAAGGCAGTGTCCAAAGACACAGGAAATGGAAACTTACTGGTCCTTAATCAAATTAGGCCCCTAAGTCTGAGTTCAATATTGTTAGATAGCTCTTAACTAGCAATGACACAAAGAACCCTGAGCAATGGAACAATTCAAAAGTAAATGAGGTAACTATTATGTCAAGCAAGAGTTCAAAAATGAGTGCAGTTTTAACCCTAAGATTTTCAGGTCTACAGTTCTTAAAATATTTTCATGTGATGTGACATGACATGAACTGTGATAAACAGTTATCACATAAACTGTGATAAACTGTGATGCAAGATATTCAGAAAGGACAAAATGGTAATTCAACACAGTACTATGCTCATATGATTTTAAAAGATGTACTTTTGGAGTGAACTCAATCATATCAAAATGCTTCCAATATATAGCTTAAATGGGCCAAAATCAGTGCAATCTAATCATCACATCAAATACTGACACTGCATTAGATTTTAATACCCAGAGGTGATGTGAATTGGGGCTGGAATAAAATTTTTAGAAAGCAATAGTGTGAAAAGATAAATATGTGACTTAGAAATCATAAACAATCTTCAGAGTTCTGTTTATATGGTCTAAGAATTTAGAAAAGTCAGAACTAAAATACACTTGAACTTCAACAACATATTTGGTGCATATCAAGTAATTCAATCATAATCTTCATAATGTTTGTAGGTTTACTTCAGATATTGGATATGTTTCTGAAACAGGATTCTAAACATTTCTATCGGGGTAGTAACCAGGCTGTCATATTTTTTATTTCCCAAACTCTTTCTTATATGGAGCTGAATTCACAGAAGATGGTTAGGAAATATTTGACACTCATTTATTTTTAAAGGATTGAAAGTGATCATCTTCAACATTCACACCAACTAATGAAACATGGTTTGACAGAGATCTGTGTTATTAAAATTCCATTATCTTTTTTTTAATAATATCTTTATTTTTTTATTGCTTTGTATGTGGTGCTGGGGATCGAACCCAGGGCCCCACGCATGCGAGGCAAGCGCTCTACCGCTGAGCTACAATCCCAGCCCCCCATTATCTATCTTGATCCTCAATTCTACCCTGGAACATCTGTGGAAATTCTAGAGCTGAGAAGGACCATAATGATCTCCAGATTGAGCTTTTTATATTTGTGAATGAAGGTTCTTCAATACTAACTCATTAATTTGTTCATGTAATGCATTTCATTAAGGCTTCTTTGCTAGTCAAAAAGTTCTCCCTGGGATTATATGAGAGAAAATAGAAAAGTAAAGACCTCCAAAAATCATCTTCTCTATAATCAAAGGCTTGCAAAAATCTGGGAAGAATTTGTTAAAGAAAATCAACTGAATCTCAATAAAAATATCAAGCTTCATAGCATTTTAACTTGTTCTGTTCCCACTAGCCCTCCTCAACTCTGCAACAGCATTGAAAAACAAGAACCCACAATTGCAGTAAAATCAAATAGCCTGGCAGTTGCCAGAGGCAAGTTAGTGAATGTGTCAGAGCTCTTTCAAAGTCCCATCCCCAGAGAATTTAATAGGACAGAAGGACCATGCCTTATTAAGTAATATGTGATGAGACAGAAATGATGAAAGTAAACTAAAAAGAAATTCTGCATCATGACAATCCTCAGTATATAACCAAAGAACTTAAAATCATCATACTACAGTGACACAGCCATATTAATGTTTATAGCAGCTCGATTCACAATAGCTAAGTTTTGGAATCAACCTAGGCACCTTTCAACAGATGAGTGGATAAAGAAAATGTGGTATATATACACAATGGAATATTACTCAGCCATAAAGAAGAAATTTTATGACATTTGCCAGAAAATTAATGGACCTGGAAACTATTATGCTAAGTGAAATAAGCCAATCCTAAAAAGCCAAAGGTGGAATGTTTTCTCTAATATGTGGATACTAACATACAATGAATGGGGGGAGGGAAGAATAGAAGTTTGTTGGATTACACAAAGGTAAATGAAGGGAAAGGAGGGTGATGGGAATAGGAAAATCAGTAGAATGAATCAGACATAACTTTCCTATGTTCATATATGAATACACAGCCATATGTATTGCATATGAATGCAACTCCATATCATGTACAACCACAAGAAAAAAATTCAAAGATAAAATGAATTCAAAATTTAAAAAATTACATTAAGCTAAAATGAAATATTCAATAGCAGAGTTCAATAATAGATTTAAGTAGATAGAAAACAGAATGAGCAAATGTTGACAGTCCATTTTAAAATAATTCAGTTGGAGGAACAGTAACATAGAAGGATGAAGAAATATAAAGGGCCCTGAATAGCCAAAATAATCTTGAAAAAGAAGAACAAATTTGGGTACTTTCTAGCCTTGTTTCAAAACTTAATTACAAAACAATAGTAATAAAAATAGTATTGTACTGGCATATAGACCAATGTAATATCATAGAAAACCTAGACATAAACCTTCAAATATATAGTTGAGTGATTGTTGACAAAGGGGTCATGACCATTCAATAGGGAAAAAACAGTCTTTTCAACAAGTGGAATGGGAAAACAGATTATATGTGAAAGAATGAAGTTGGACCCACATCTAATACCACAAAAATAAAATTAAACAAAGACTTTTGTGTACAATATAAAATTATAAAAATATCATAGAAGAAACCCTATTACAAAAGATTCATAACTTTGGGTTTGGAATACTTTGTTGAATACAATACCAAAGATACAAACAACAAAGGAAAATAATAGACAGTGGGATTTAATAAAAACATTTCTTAAATTGTGCAACAATAATAACAGAGTAAAATAGCAACCCCAGAAAAGGAGAGAAAATATTTGTGAATCATATACATAGAGAGAGAACTCCTAAAACTTAATATAAAAAAGTACTCCAATTCAAAAATGGGCAAAGGGCTTGAATAAATATATCTCAAGAAAAATACAAAATGGCCAATAAGAACATGAAAAAAGGAGCTGGGGTTGTGGCTCAGTGGTAGAGCGCTTGCTTCGCACACGTGAGGCACTGGGTTCGATCCTCAGCACCACATACCAAATACATAAATAAATAAAATAAAGGTTTAAAAAATCTTTAAAAAAAGGACATGAAAAATATTTGGCATCATTAATCATTACGAAAATGCAAATTAAAACTATAATGAATACCACCTCATATTTATTATAATGACTAGTATCATAAGCAAAAGAAAAATAAGTGTTGGAAAGGACATGGAGAAATTAGAACCTTCATGCACTGTTGGGAATATAAAATGGTAGAGTTACTATGGAAAATAGAACAACTTATAAAAAAATTGAAAATAGAATTACCATTTTTATTTTTCCAAGTTTGGATTTATGCCCCCAAATAATTAAAAGTAGAATCTCAAATAAAATGTGGTATAGACATGCAATAGAATATTCTTCAGCCTTAAAAGGGAAGGAAATTCTGTCATGTGTTACAAGGATAAACCTTGAGGCCATTATCCTAAGTGAAATAAGCTAGTCACAAAAAATATTGGATAATTAAATTTATATGAGTTACTTAGAAAAGCCAAAATGAGAGAGACAAAGGAGAATGATGGCTATCAGGGGCTGGGAGTGTGTAACAGAAGTAACTTTATTTAATGGGTATAGAGTTTCATTTTTACAAGATGAAAAGAATTATAAAAATGGAATATGGAGATGGTTGTACATTATGACTATATTTAATATCACCAAACTACATGCTTTGAAATGGTTATGGTTAAGATTGTATGTTCTGTATATAGATAAAAATTAACAAAACAAGGAACCTATAAAATACCACTGAACACAAAAACATATGCATTAAAGAGTTTCAGAAAGACAGGAAAAACAGAGAAAGTTCCAAAAACAATATTGAAGAAATAATCACCAAAATTTTACCAAATGTGATGAAAAACTTTAAGCTACATATCCAAGAAGCTTGATGAACTCAAAATACTATAGACTCTAAAAGATCTACTCCTATACACATTAAAATCAAAGTGTCAAAATACAAAGAATTTTCAAAGCTGCAAAAGATAAGGAATACATCATGCTTAAAGGATGTTACATAAGCTAAACATTCGATTTTCATCAGAAACCTCAGGAGGCCAGAAGGTGCAAATGATAAAAACAAATAATTCCTCATTAAGAGATCTGTCTTAAAGAAATTCTAAAGCAATTTATTCAGGAAGAAATGAAAGAGCACTACACATTAATCCCCAAGAAGAAATAAAGAGTACCATTAAGGGCTGGGATTGTAGCTCAGCAGTAGAGCGCTTGCCTTGCATGCGTGAGGCCCTGGGTTCGATCCTCAGCACCACATATAAAGCAATAAAATAAAGACATTGTGTCCATCTATAACTAAAAAACAAAATATTTTTAAAAAAAGAGTACCATTAATATAAACTACATATGTAAATATAAGAGTATAGATACATTTTTTGCTTATAACACTTTTGTTTTATCCAAATTTCAAGACAGCTAGGTAAAACAATAATTATAAAATTATGTTGAATAGGAATTAAAAAACAATGGCTAAACCCCAAAAACTGAAGGCAGAATGTTCTCTCTGACACGCAGATGCTAACACAATAAGTGAGGGTGTGGAGGGGGAGGCAAGAATGAAGTTCACTGGATTAGACAAAGGGGAATGAAGGGAAGGGAGAGGGGATGAAAAAGTGTAGAATTAATTGGACATACCTTTCCTATGTTCATAAATGAATACATTATCAGTGTAACTTCACATCATGTACAACCACAAGAATGGGAAGTTACACTCCATGTATGTATGTCAAAATACACTCTGCTGTCATGCATATCTAAAAAGAAAAAAAAGAAAAAGAAAATAAAGAATAAAAATAAATCAATGGTTAAACTCTAATGAAAAGGCAGATATTGGGTTAATGGATATAAAGTATAAAGTGTGTGTGTCAAGGGACACACTTCAGATTCAAAACAGATTGAAAGTAAAAACTGGAAGAAGATACATCATGCACAAAGTAACTAAAAAAGAACTGGGGTAGAAATACTAACATTATTAAAACAAAAATTTAAGACAAAAATTGTTCCTAGAAATAAAGATGGATACTTTGTAACAATATAAATGACAATCTATCAAATACATATAACAAGCATAAACATTTATCAACAATATATACATGAACCAAAAAATGAAGGAATTGAAAGGTAAAATAGAGAATTCAATAACAATATGTAGAGGCTTCAAGGTCTCATTTTTAGTAATACATAGAACAACTGGAAATCAGCAAGGCAGTACAGGTTTGCATATAAAGCCAACTCAAACTATATTTAACTACAGAACACTCCATTAGGCAACAGCAAAATGCACATGCTTCTCAAGTGCATATATAACATTCTCCAATATAGGCCATATTTGAGACCACAAAACAAGTTCTAATAAATTTAAAAGAATAGAAATTATAGAAAGCATCTTCTCTGAACATGATGGAATGAAGTTACATGTATATCAAAGGGTAAAAATTTGCAATTATATTTGGTAAATAGTCATACAAGGATGTTTGCCCTCACTACTTCTATTTACATTGTGCTGGGGTTACTAGCTATGGCAATTAGACAAGAAAATTAATGAAAAGTATCCAGATTAGAAAGTAAGAAGTATTATTATTTCTATTTGTAGATGGTATTTTTTAATTAGATAATTGTAGGTAAACCACTAAAAATACGATTAGAATATAGTGTTTCAACAAGTTTGCAAGATACAATATCAACAAAAAATTCAGTTGTGACTCTATACACTAGCAATGCAAAATACAAAAATAAATCGAAGGAAACCATTCCACTAATAAGTAAGAAGAATATAATAAAAATAAATTTAACAAAATAAGTATAATATTGCACACTTAAAACTATAAAACTATTGTGCTAGGGTTGTGGCTCAGTGGTAGTGCACTTGCCTGACACATGTGAAGCTCTGGGTTTGATCCTCAGATCCACATAAAACCAAATAAATAAAATAAAGGTATTGCATCAATCTACAACTAAAAAAATTTAAAAACTAACTATTGATAGAGATTAAAATGATTTAAGTAAATGGAAATAAAGTTTGTATTTATGAATCAGAAGATTTTATATTAAGAATGGGTCTTACTCTGAAAATTGATATACAGATTCACGGCAATACCTGTCAAAATGATAGCTGAGATTTTTGTAGAAATTGACAAGTTGAACTTAAAATTTATATGGAATTTCAAGAGACCTAAAATAGCAAAAATAATCTTGAAAAACAAGAAAGTAGGAGTAGTCACTTTTCCCATTATCAAAAAGTACAAACTACCATTATGAAAACAGTGTAGTACTGGCATAAGGATGGACATACATGTCGGTGGAATAGAATTGAGAATCCAGAAATAAACTGAAACTTCCATAGTCAATTGATTTTAGACAAAGGTATTAAGGCTATTTAATAAAGAGTAGTCTTTTCAACAAATGGCACTGGCACAACTGAATATCACACTAAAGAATGAATTTGGACACCTACCTCATACCATATATTTAAAAAATCAACTTAAAAATATATGAAATTTCAATGTAGGAGCTAAAGTTGTAAACATTTTAATAGAAAACATTGTAGTAAATCTTCATGATCTTGGATTAAGTAATGGATTGTTAGTATGACACCAAATGCATAAGAAACCAAAGAAAAAGATAAATTGTACATAATCAAAACTCAAAATTTCCATGCTTCAAAGGATACCATCAAGAAAATAAAAAGATAACCCTTCTATTTTTATGGGAGCCACCCGCCCTGTTCCCTTTGTTTTGCTCCAGTTTCTACATATGAGCGAACATTTGACCTTTGACTTTCTGAGACTGGCTTATTTCACTTAGCATGGCATTATCCAGTTCCATTCATTTACCAATCCCAAAATTATTTATAAATATATGGCACTAATAAAACATTTTATGAAAACTGAAAAGAACACTCTCCGAATGGAATCAAATGTTCATGAACCATATATCTGATAAGGAACATGTTTCCAAAATATATAGAGAATTCTTATAATTCAGTGGTAAAAAATAAAATCAATTTTATGATGGACCAGGGATCCAAATAGATCTTTCTCCAGTAAGTACATGAACAGATGCTCACCACCATTAGTCATCAAGTAAAGGAAAAAACAAAGAAAATCACAAAACTATTATAGTTTGGCTAGAAACTATAGCTAATTCTAACTATAGTATGGCTATAATCAGAAAGACTGTTATTGTATTGTTGAGATTGTGGTAAAAACTAGAACCCTCATGTTACTGGTGGGAATGGAAATTGGTAAGCCATTTTGGAAAAGACTTTAGTAATTAAATGGTTAAAAATATAATTACCACATGATACAGTAATTCCACTCCTAGGTGTATACCCAAATAAAACAAAACATAGCTCCATATAAAAAATTATACAAGAATGTTCATAGAATATTAGTCATAATAGTAAGAAGTAGAAGCAATCTAGATGTTCATGAATAAATGGATAAACAATAAGTGATGCATACATATAATATTATTTAGCCACAAACGAATGATATACTGATATTATAACAATGAATCTAAAAAACATTATGCTGTGAAATAAGCCAAACAGAAGACTACATATGATTCCATTTATTTGAAATGTCAACAAAAGGAAAATTCACAGAGACAAAAATTATACAAGTGATTTTTAGAGGGTAGCAGGAGAAGAGTAGATGAATATGGGGAACGAGTACTAATACAATTGTTTTTAAGGTAAAGAAAATATTCTGGAATTAGTGCAGAAAGTACTGATGGTTATGCAAAATTAAGAATAATACTAAAAGCTACTGAATTATGCATGTTAAAAGGGAAAATTTTCTGGTATTATGCATTCTATGTTAATTTTTAAATTTTTTCTCAGTAAAATAAAGAGATTTAAAGTGCATCTGAGAAAATATATAGGTTAATTATGTCTTTAAAAATGAAATTTACGAAGATATGTGGCTGGGGTATAATATATGTTCATGGAACACAGCCAACATTTTTTTCTTGGTACCAAGGATTGAATTTATGAGCACTTAACCACTGAGCCACACCCTCAGCCCTTTTCTGTACTTTATTAAGAGACAGGGTCTCACTGAGTTGCTTAGCACATCGTTAAGTTGCTGAGGCTGGCCTTGAACTCACAATCTTCCTGTCTCATCCTCCTGCCTCATCCTCCTGAATCACTGGGATTATAGGAATATGCCACTGCACCTGGCCCATTACTATTATAGAAAACCATACCTAGAATCCTGGTCTAAGCACATGTTTTATTCTTCTGAGGTGGTAAGCCAGAAATAAAAGGTATAGTCTTGACAGAGTTAGTACATTACATAATCTCTAAAATTCAGTTTGGAAACACCCATAGCATCAGACTATAGAGAAACCTATAGTTAATTCTTATCCTGCTGGTTTCCCAAATTATTGATCTTCTGACAAACATTACACAAATTTCTTTTGGAGTCCCCAAATAATCTTTTCTGGTATTATTTCCTAGGGCAGCAACTAATGTATCTGGTAAATATCAGGAAATAACCACTGCTGCAAATCAGTACAGATCATTGAAACATACTTTCTAAACTACATAGGTCCTCCTTCCTTTTCTGACTCTGAGGCAGCTTCATCTTGTATAGAATTCAGTCGAAAACTCCTAATATCAGGGTTTGCTTTCATTTTGGGGGAGCAATATTTTAAGTCCTTTTTCCTGTCATGCAATTTTCTGTTATTTGCTCAGCTCAACTGTGTACATTCTTTTACAAATCCTGGTGTTTAATTTCTTACCTTGCTAGTAGGGTTAGACTACTGCAGTTTCATATCCAGGACCACATCTGACCTAAGGAATCTTCTTTTGCTAAGAATTAGTTTTCCCTTGAATATTACAACATCAGAAATCTAATGAGAAATTCATCATTTTCCCTGACAACTGAAAAATTAGAGTTTGACTCCTCACTTTTACTTTCAATAAACTGGGAAACAGCTAATTATTTTTATCAGGGGTACATTCTTATTTTGCTTCATCAGGTATTCTGGCTCTCTTCTATATAATAATATTAACATAGAACATTTTAATAAACCTTGAACATAATAAAAATGTGTCAATCTTGTACTTTTACTGACATTTCAATATTCTAGTAAAACATAGTTATATGTTATAAAGCATTTTTTACTTTCTATGACTTACTTCAAAAGCACTGCAGACTTTTATACTTTTTTAAATTTCTACACTCATTTTTTTTTACTTTTCTTTTTTTAAATTTATTTTTAAAATGCATTTCAAGTCATAGTACATATATAGAGCTCAATTTTCCATCTCTCTGGTTGCAAACAAGATAGAGTCACACCATTTGTGTCTTCATACATGTAACTAGGGTAGTGATGTCCATCTCATTCCACCATTTTTGCTACTCCCATTCCCCCTCTCCTCCCTCACCTTTCTCCTGTCCGATCCAAATATCCTCGATTTCTCCCATGCTCCCCACCCCCACCCCCTTATGTATCAGCATCCACTAATCATAAAGAACATTAAGCATTTGGTTTTTTGGGATTGGCTGACTTCACTTAGCATAATGGTCTCCCATTCCATCCATTTACCTGTAACTGCTATAATTTTATTCTCTTTTATTCCTGAGTAATATTCCATTGTGTGTATATAACACAGTTTCTTTATCCATTCAGCTGTTGAAAGGCATCTAGATTGGTTCCACAGTTTAGCAATTGTGAATTGTGCTGCTATAAACATTGAAGTGGCTGCATTACTGTAGTGTGCTGTTTTTAAGTCTTTAGGGTATAGGCCGAGGAGTGGGATAGCTGAGTCAAATGGTGGTTCCATTCCAAGTTTTTAAAGGAATCTCCATACTGCTTTCCAGAACGGTTGCACCAATTTGCAGTCCCACTAGCAGTATTTGTGCCTTTTTCTCCACATCCTCACCACCACTTATTGTTGCTTGTATTTTGGATAGCTGCCATTCTGACTGGAGTGAGATGAAATCTTAGGGTAATTTTGATTTGCATTTCTCTAATTGCTAGAGATGTTGAACATTTCTTCATAAATTTATTGATTATATATCTTCTTCTGCGAAGTTTCTATTCATCTCCTCAGCCCATTTATGTATTGGGTTGTTTGGTTTTTGGTGTTAAGTTTCTTGAGTTCTTTATATATCCTGGAGATCAGTGCTCTCTCTGATGTGCATGTGGCAAAAATTTGCTCCCAGAATGTAGGCTGTCTGTTCACCTCATTGATTGTTTCTTTTGCTGAGAAGAAGCTTTTTAGTTTAAGTCCATTCCATTTATTGATTCTTGCTTTTATTTCTTGTGCTTTAGGAGTCTTGTTAAGGAAGTCAGAACCTGATCCAACTTGATGAAGATTTGCACCTACTTCCTACTCAATTAGGCGCAGAGGTCTCTGGTCTAATTCCTAGGTCTTTGATCCACTTTGAGTTGAGTTTTGTGCATGGTGAGAGATAGGAGTTTAGTTTCATTTTGCTACATATGGATTTCCAGTTTTCCCAGCACCATTTGTTGAAGAGGCTATCTTTTCTCCAATGTATGTTTTTGGCACCTTTGTCTAGTATGAGATAACTGTATTTATGTGGGTTAGTCTCTGTGTCTTCTATTCTGTACCATTGGTCTACATGTGTATTTTGGTGCCAGTACCATGCCGCTTTTGTTACTATAGCTTTCTAGTATAATTTAAGATCTGATATTGTGATGCGTCCTGCTTCACTCTTCTTACTCAGGATTTCTTCAGCTATTCTGGGTCTCTAATTTTTCCAAATACATTTCATGATTGCCTTTTCTATTTCTATAAGAAATGACTTTGGGATTTTAATTGAGATTGTATTAAATCTATATAGCACTTTGGGTGGTATGGCCATTTTTACAATATTGATTCTGCCTATCCAAGAGCATGGGAGATCTTTACATCTTCTAAGATCTTCAATTTCTTTTTTTAGTGTCTTATAGTTTTCATTGTAGAGGTCTTTCACCACTCTTATTAGATTGACTCTCAAGTATTTTTTTTTGAGGCTATTATGAATGGAGTAGTTTTTCTGATTTCTCTTTCAGAGGATTCATTTCTTATGTATAGAAATGCATTTGATTTATGGTGTTGATTTTATATCCCGCAATTTTGCTGAATTCATTTATTAATTCTGGAAGTTTTCTGGTGGAATTTTTTGGATCCTCCAAGTATAATATCATGTCATTGGCAAATAATGATGGTTTGAGTTCTTCTTTTCCTATTCATATCTCTTTAATTTCTTTCATCTAATTGCTCTGGCTAGAGTTTCAAGGACTATATTGAATAAGAGTGGTGAAAGAGGGCACCCTGGTCTTGTTCCAGTTTTTAGAGGGAATGTTTCCAATTTTTCTCCATTTAGGATGATGTTGGCCTTGGGTTTAGCATAGATTGCTTTAACAATGTCCCTACTATCCCTAATTTTTCTAGTGTTTTAAACATGAAAGGGTGCTGTATTTTGTCAAATTCTTCCTCTGCATCAATTGATAAAATCATGTGATTCTTATCTTTATATCTATTGATGTGATGGATTACATTTATTGATTTCTGTATGCTGAAATACCTTTGTATCCCTGGAATGAACCCCACTTGATCATGGTACACTATTTTTTAATATGTTTTTGTATGCAATTTGCCAAAATTTTATTGAGAATTTTTGCATCTATATTCATCAGGGATATTAGTCTGAAATTTTCCTTTTTTGATGTGTCTCTGTCTGGATTTTTTTCAGGGTGATACTAGCCTTGTAGAATGAGTTTGGAAGGATTCCTTCCCTTTATATTTCATGGAATAATTTGAGAAGTATTGGAGAGAGTTCTTCTTCATAGATCTTGTAGGACATGGCTGAGAATCCATCTAGTTCAAGGCTTTTCTTGGTTGGAAGGCTCTTGATGGCCTCTTCTATTTCCTTGTCTGTAATTGATCTGTTTAAATCATGAATGTCCTCCTGGTTCAGTTTGGGTAGGTCATATGTCTCTAGAAATTTGTCAGTATCTTCAGGGTTTTCTATTTTACTGGAGTATAGACTTTCAAAATAGTTTCTAACTATCCTCTGTATTTCAGCAGAGTCTGTCATGACATTTCCTTTTTCATCACAAATTTTAGTAATTTGGATTTTCTCTCTCCTTCTTTTTGTTATGGTGGCTAAGGGTTTATCAATTTTATTTATTTTTTTCAAAGAACCAGCTTTTTGTTTTGTCAATTTTTGAATTGTTTCCTTTGTTTCATTTCCATTGATTTCAGCCCTGATTTTAATTATTTCCTGTATTTTACTTCTTTTAGTGTTAGTTTGTTCCTCTTTTTCTAGGGCTTTGAGATGTAGTGTCAAGTCATTGTTTTGTTGATTTTTTCTTATTTGAATAAATGAGCTTAATGCAATGAACTTTCCTCTTATCACTGCCTTCATAGTGTCCCAGAGATTCTGATATGTTGTATCAGAGTTCTCATTTACCTCTAAGAATTTTTTCATCTCCTCCATGTTGTCTTATGTTACCCATGCATCATTCAATAGAATATTATTGAGTCTCCAGGTTGTGGAGTAGCTTCTTTTTTATTAAACTGTCATTAATTTCTAATTTCATTCCATTATAATCAGATAGAATGCAGGGTAGTATCTCTATTTTTTTTAGTATTTGCTAAGACTAGCTTTTTGGCATAGCATATGATTTATTTTGGAGAAGGATGTATGTTCTGCTGAGAAAAAAGTGTATTTGCTTGTTGAAGGATGGAATATTCTAGATATGTCTGTAAAGTCTAGATTATTGATTGTTCTATTGAGTTTTGTAGATTCTTTGTTTAGTTTTGTTTGGAAGATCTATCTAGTGGTGAGAGAGGTGTATTAATGTCACCCAGTATTATTGTGTTTTGGTCTATTTGATTGCTGCATGTATCTCATTTCTCTTGCCTAGGAGTAAAATTTTCAGGTCATGAGATATGCATATGACTTCCATTCAAAAATTTTGGAAATTCTTCTGAAATGCTTATGCTGATTTATATTCCTTCTAACACTATCTGAGTGTTTTAGCTGTTTAATTTTTCTCCAGTACTTGGTGTTTTCAGTCTTACAAATGTTGTTTATTGTGGTGTGTAATGGTTTACTATGATTTAATTTGCATTTCCTCCGTAACTTTTAATATTAAACACTTTTTCATGGGCTTATTGGCCGCTTGGTATCCTATTTTGAAAAGTATTTTTTCAAATCTTAGACCAGTTTTTTAAATGAAGTTTTCTCTACTTTCTTATTGTTATGAAGAGTCATTTTCAGTATAAATTCAGTTTTAAAAGCTTTCTATTTTTATAATTTTTTGACCTATATTTTATTTTAAAATGTTTTGCTTAATTTCCAAACATTTAGGGATTTTATAGCTTAATCCTACTGGCTTAAAGGAGATACTTATGATTACATCTTTGAAAATTATAAATATTTTCTGTATGGCCCACTAGAAGTTCAATTTTAGTAAACACTTATGTGCACTTGAATAAAGGAGTGTATTGCATAGTTGTTAGGTGTAATATACATCAATCAGTTTAAGCTGATATTTGTTTGCTGAGATGTTTCATATACTTAGCATTGTTTTTGATTTTTTTAATTCTTTTTTTTTCAGTTTCCAAGAGAGGTAAATAACATATAATTGTAGTTTTGAAGAACAAAATTATGGAATTTGCCAGTATATGGATGGAACTGGAAACTATCATGCTAAGTAAAATAAGCCAATGCCAAAATATCCAAAGGCTGAATGTTCTTCTGATATGAGAAAGCTTACCCACAATAAAGGAGGAGGGAAGAAATGGAGGGAAGGTAGAGGAGAAGGAAAGACAGTGGAATGAATCTGACATACTGTTCCTATGTACATATATGAATACACCACAGTGAATCTCACCATCATGTACATCCACAAGACCAAGGTCCTAATTATAATAGGTTATACTCCATGTTTGTATAAATATGTCAAAATGGATTCTACTGTCACATGTAATTAATTAAAAAGAATAAAAAATAAAATTTAATTTAAAAAGTAGAATTGAAGTTTTAACTTTATTAAGGTTTGCTTTCTGCATATTCAGCTGTTATTAGGTAAATTAATATTTAAGATTTTTTTCTTCCTGCTAGATTGACTTCTTTCTCCTCATCATTATAAAATATCCCTTTATTCTTTTTTTTTAAGATGAAAAAGTCCTTTAATATATATATATATATATATATACACACACAATATTTATAATGATTTCCCTTCAATAAGAAGAAAGCTCTTTAGAAGACATAAGCATTAAAGAAGTGAAATATTTGTCAATCTCTAAGTCCTTTTTATACTTTTCAAAAACTAACAATATTCAGTTATTGAACTTAGTCTGTAACAATGTTTTAGGTAAAATTACAGTCACTATCATTTTGTACAGTATTGATAGAAAGAGGAAAAGTAGTGTAACCAAAAGCTCAGTCCCTGTTCCCAATGCCAATCAATGTCAATTTAATGATGAGGACATTGTTTTGAGAAAAAGGAAAAAGAATGTTTATTGCTTTACTAGCAAAGGAGAAACACAGGAGACTCCTGTCCCAAAGGCTGTGACTTTCCTGATTAGGCAAGACAGAGGGTTTTAAAGGGTTGCATTTAAAAGGTGTGCTCTGGTAGGGGGTCCCAGGGTCCGCTGATGGCGTGTTAAGATTCACTTGTTAATTTGGGAGATATTCACTACCATTTTGTTTTAAAATATAACTCAATTATTTTTAACTTGGAATAGTCTTGGACGATGCCAGGCCCTACCAATTCTAATTTTTAACTACATCATTGGGTAAGGAAACTGATGTGAAGAGCAATTTAATTCTTATAGTTTTAATAACAAAGACCCTGGTAGAAGTGGGTTAGGCATTCAGAATCCTTTAGGATTGCATAGTATATGTGGCCATAATTCCTTTAGTATGAAGTTGATTTTTCTTCAGGACAGAATCCTTTAAAAAATGTAGTAATACAAACAAGGAGCATTGAATTTAAAGTAGACTTTACATTTTTTAAGGATATTATTATTATTATTTTTAAAGATATTTAGAGTATTTGCCCCTTTATTCTTTTTTGTAAACCTTTATTTATGTATTTTGCATGCAAAGCAAGTGCTCTACCACTGAGCCACAACCCCATCCCCTTCCGTTTATTCTTAGTAGTAATATACATCTTGCCTTGGTGTTGACTTGCTCTAATATTAGTGTAACTATACCAGGTTTCTTTTGCATGGTATATATTTTTTGAATCTTTACCTTGAATCTTTGTCTTCTTCTATTTTGTGTCTTTTGTAATCAGTGTATAGTTTTTCAAAATAAAATTTGATATTATTTATTATTAATTTGAAGTAGTTAGTCCATTTATCTTGAATATATTTACTGGTATATTTGGGCTTAAATCAACTGTCCACTTTTCATATCTCTCAGTATTCCTATCTTTCTTCTTTCTTTTTGATTAAATGAGTGTTTTTATTTTTGTTTTTATTATTCATTTCTTTATCTTTTACCTTAGTAGTTATTTAATATTTTTCTGTGACTACCCTAGAGATTACAGGATGCACTCATTTCCACATATTTATTGGTGCATTATAATTATACATAATGGATTTGTTGTTACATATCCATACATACACACAAAATAAATATAATTTGGTCAATGCCATTCCCAAGTATTTGCCCTTTCCCTCCTCTCCTTCCTTTGGTTTCTTTCCTCTACTCTACTAATCTCCCTTCAATTTTCATAAGAATTCTCCTGCTTTCTTTCCCTTTTATTTCTCCAGCTAGCAAATGAGAAAATATATAATTCCTGACTTTGACTTATTTCCCTTTTTCTATATATTTATTTAATTTATTTACTTTTATGTGGTGCTGAGGATGGAACCCAGTGCCTCACACATGCCAGGCAAGGATTCTACCACTGAGCTACAAACCAGCCCCAATTTTTTTTAACATGATGCTCCTCTCTAGTTCCATTCATTTTCCTGCAAATGACATAATTTCCTCCTTCTTTATGCCTGAATAAAACCCCACTGTTTATATATATCATGGTTTTTTTTAAGTATTCACTCATTCATGGACACCTGGGCTGGTTCCATAACCAGGCTACTGTGAATTGTGCTGCTATAAACATTGGTGTGCAAATATAATATGCCGATTTTAGTTCTTTTGGATAAATTCCAACGAGTGGGCCATATGGTCATCCTATGTCTAGTCTTTTGAAAAACCTCCATACTGATTTCCATAGTGGTTTTACTAATCTACAATCCCACCAATAGTGTCAAAGTGTTCCTTTTTCCCTAAATCCTCTCCAGTATCTATTGTTTGCATTCTCCATGGCTGCCATTCTGACTGACTTGAGATAAAATATCAATATAGTTTTGTTTCTCATTTCCCTGATTGCTCAAGAAGTTGAATTTTTCATATAGTTGTTGGCTACATGTACTACTTCAAGAAATGTCTGTTTAGTATATTTGTCATTTATTGACTAAGTTATTTGTTTTGGTGGTAAATTTTTTGAGTTTTTTATATGTTCTCAATATTATTCCTCTATTGGTAGACTAGCTGGCAAAGATTTTCCCCAATTCTATAGGTTGTTTCTTTACATTCTTGTTTCTTTTGCTGTACAGAAGCTTTTTAATTTGATGTCGTCTATTCATTAGTTCTTGGTAATATTTCCTAAATTTTAAGAGTCCTAATGAAGAAGTCTTTGCCTGTGTGCCTCTATGTTGGAGTGTTGACCTTAGTACTTTTCTAGGAGTTACAAAGTTTTTGGTCTAATTCCTAAGTCTTTGATGGAACTGAGTTGACCTGTGTGCTCGGTGAGAGACAGGGTTCTAGCTTCGTCTTTCTACATATGGATATCCAATTTTTCCAGCATCATTTGTTGAAAAGTCTATCCTTTCTCCAAAGTACAGCATGCATTCTTGATGTATTTAGAGTCAATTACAAATTATTACTTTTCATGCTTTCCAGATTTTGAAAAGACCTTCAATATTTTAACCCTTTTCATCACATGACTTCTACTTATTTTTTGTTATCAATTTGCTTCTACATATATTTTAAACCCCGCAAGATATTACTATTTTTTAAACAATCATCATCCCTTTGTATTTACTCACATATTCAACTTTCTTATGCTCACCATTCCTTCTGCATTCTCCTCCTTCCATCTGGGATTATTTTCCTATGCCTGATGAATTTCCCTTCATATTTCTTTTAGTGCAGGTCTAAAGATGCCACTTTTTCCACATTTCATCTTAAAACATCTTTATTTCATCTCACTTTAATAGCAGTTTTTACTGGGGATTGGGGCTGTAGCTCAGTGATAGAGCTCTTGCCTAGCACATGTAAGGCACTGGGTTTGATCCTCAGCACCACAAAAAATAAAATAAAATAAAGGCATTCCACCCATCTACAACTACAAAATATTTTTAAAATTTTTTTCAAAAAGTAGTTTTTACCGAAATATAATTTGATTTCATTTTTGGAGAATATTTTCACTGAGTAAAGAACTCTAGGTTGTTATTTACTTTTAGTATTTTAAAGATGTGATTTAATTAGACTTAACTATCTCCCAAATAATTATTTCTTGTATTAAAAAGTGTTTTCTAATTTTTTTTTAAATTTAGTTATTCTACTTAGGTATGCACAATAGCAGAACGCATTTTGATTCATTGTACACAGAATACAACTTTTCATTTATCTGGTTGTACGTGATGTAGAATCACAACATACATGCCATCATACATGAAGCTAGGGCTATGATGTCCATCTCATTCCACCATCTTTCCTGTCCCCATGCTCCCTCCTCCTCCTTCCCTCCCCTTTGACCAAAGTTCCTCCATTCTTCCCATGTCCTCTCCCCCATTATGAATCAGCATCCACTTATCAGAGAGAACATTTGGCATTTGGGTTTTGGGGATTGGCTTACTTCGCATAGCATGACATTCTTCAACTCCATCCATTTACCTGCAAATGCCATAATTTTATTCTCTCTTATTGCTGAGTAATATTCCATTGTGTATATATACCACAGTTTCTTTATCCATTCATCTATTGAAGGGCATCTAGGTTGGTTCCACAGTTTAGCTATTGTGAATTGAGCTGCTATAAACATTGAAGTGGCTGCGTTACTGTACTATGCTGTTTTTAAGTCCTTTGGGTATAGACCAAGGAGACAGAAAATTGAGCAATACTCAGATTTAAGAGATCTCTCTCACAAATGAAAGACATATTGCTAGTTTTTTCAGGGGCTATTATGAAGTTTGTTCTTTTATTTAGCTGAATTCTTTCTTCCTGTAGCTTCTTATGGCTCATCCTCTGCCTACTTTGTGTGACCTTTTAGAATGAATTTAATTCTTCCTCAACATGACAGCTCTTAAAATATTTAAAGATAGCTTCATGTAACTACTCCTTCCTCTTTCAATCTTTTCAGATTAGATACACCTAGTCCACTCATGGGTTTGTCATATATTTAGCCAAGTTCATTTAATCTTAGTACTTTACTATATATGTGCTCCATTTGGCTGCCTTCAGCAAGCAGTAATGACTGTCAGCTGATGTCAAGCAACTTGAAACAATGTTCTATATAAGACCAATCTCCAAATAGGATTTAAATGACTTAAAATTTAGCAATATATTTTGAATAAATGTAGCTATGTTTTCTGAACATGACTATATTTCCTACACATGCCTTTGAAATTTCTGTAGGAATGAAAAACATGAATTGTGTGAAGGGAGGGAGGGCAGTAAGAAGGAGAGAGATAAAAGGACTATTAGCAAATATGTTTAGGTCATGTTCAATTTAATTTCCATTTATGGAAAAAATAAATCTTTAAGTTCCATAGTGTTGCATAATTTTGTACATTTCAACTAATTTTTTTAGTCATGAAGATATGATTTGAGAGAAAAGATTTAAGTTTATTAAGTGAACATTTGCAATTGTAGCAGATAAAAAGTATAAATTCAATAAGGAAAACCAGAAAATGTGATTTTGTGCATCTTTTCAGTTACATTCTGTAAGTCTTGATGGCAGGAATGATTAGTTTTCTTTCATTCAAAACCAATATTCTGAAAAAGCTTCATGAAGTGAACTGGTAGCAAAATATTAAATTTTTGAAAAATCTATTTTATTTACAAACTTCCATGAATACAGGCATATTAGCATAATGAAAACATCATTATTACATCCTTGCAAGGCAGAGTATTCAAGGTAAAAACCCAAGTAAACTCGGTAATAACAAAGCCTAGGAATATAATAGGATTCAACTGACTTAAAATTTAGCAATATATTTTGAATATATTGGAATACAATGTGACAGACGAAAATACTGGATGTGAAATTAAAACTACACTTAAATTTAGTTGGACATTGTTCCTGAAACCTATCGATGAGTTCCAAGAGGTCCATAATTACAAAGGAAGTTATTTTTATTACTTCTTTTGTGTTCTCCAAACCTCTTTCAAAATACTTATTAACTGGACTTTGGTGTGTTTCTTCTTAGTAATGTGTTAGCCTTCATATGTAAAGAGAATGCTACTGGACCACTGTTAGAAGGCCCAATAGTGGGGAATGGATTATTTCTAAGATACTTTCTGCTGATAAAGGACTTGCACCCTTATTTTAGCAGAATCCTGCTATTCTATGAGATTTTTTTCAGGGGTAGAGTATTATTAACATTGAAAACACTTTTGAGTTTTGAGTCATTGAAATAATTCTTGTTTATCTGGGAAGTATGCACTAATGGCCTACTGGAATTTTTGGAGATAAGAGATGAAGACAGGGATGGGTTTAGTAAAGCAAAAGATCACCGTCCTGGGAACATAAACGACCAAGATCAGACACTGAGTTTAATCTGAAAATGTCAGATAATAAATTTCTATCTTTTTATGCAGCTTTGTTTGTGGTATTTGTTATATAACAATGGAAAGCTCCTATATACTTGTCCCAAATCCCATATGCCAGCTATGGAGAACTCAATGCTCTGTCCTGGTCTCTCATTTTATTGTTATATATTTATGAACACTGTTCCTTTTGTAATAAAAGCCCTTTCCTAGTTTTTCTCCCTAAAAATGTCCCACACATGCTTTGTTATCCAGCTCAATCTTTTTATCTTCTATTGAGACTGCATAATACATCCAAGTTGATTTGACAGTCTTTCTGCCATCACTACAGCTAATTTTTAAACTTTCCTTTAGCACCTATCACATTGTATTTCACTTAGCTGTTTGCATGCCTAACTCAGTTATTAGTTCCATGAGGCAAGGAATATAATTAATTTTCACATTGCCAACCTGGCCTAATACCAGGCTAGAATAGAGACTTAATATAAATTTGTTAAATGAATGTGTTTATGTTTGATTATTACATTGATTCTTCTTAATGATTTATATTGAGCTCTTTCCCAAACACAGTACCATATTTGATATGCTATTTGTTGTAAGTGTATTCTTTTGAGATTTGGGAGTGAGAGTGAGAATGAGATCAATAGACTTAGAGAAATAACTTCTATTCCTTGGTGATTTTATTATTAATCATATGCTCTCTCTCAGCCTTTAAATTTCCTTCTAAAAAAAAATCTTTATCCTCGTTCACACGTTTCCTAGCTGCTCTGATTCTATTCTGGCACTTTAAAAGTTATGTAATTTCTAATAATAAAAGGTTGCAAATCAAAACTTGTTCTTTTCCTATTCCTTTCTTTTCATAACCTTCAAGTTTTTAATAATTTTTCAGTGAAAAGATATCTTTTTTGCCATCTTTAACTGACAGGGCATTCAAGCTAACTGGCTTCAAAGAAGTTGACTTAAAAGCAATTTATTTCAAAATATATCATTCACAAAATGCCATCAGGAATATCTCCTACAATTGTGTATTTCTCTCCTCCAACCCTGTTTCATTGACTAAGTAAGGAAAAAGACAGAAGGTCAGAAAGGGCAAGTCCCTGAAGTGTCATTTAGTCTCTTTAGAATCTAATTGAGAACCACAAATTAAATACTTGTTAAGTGTTCAGTTAGTCTGCTGTGATCTACTATTTTGCCTATTATTGAATCTCTTATTACTCTGTTTCTTGAGGGTGGCATAAGGATCTTGATTTACTCTCTGGGGGGCTTATCATAGGATATGGGGAATGGAATTGAAATGCATAAAATCCTGGCATGGCAAATAAATCATTCTCTGGATTCATTAATCACTCCCAAACTTTTATAGCTTGCTGTAAACTCAACATCTGCACCATCATGCCAATATTGAGTTTGAAGTGACTCTCTTAGAGTTTGCATGAAGACCAGTAGAACCTATTCTTCTATTTATCCAAAATACATTATTTTAATATATGTTATTTGAAGATGCCATGGAGCTATTAAGGTAACCATAAATCAAAAGGGTCAAGATTCTGAGTGGAAAGGAATCAAAATTCACTATCCACTCTCCTATAACTCACCTCTCTCTACCTTTTCCAGTCTCTAGTCATCACAATTATACATTCAGATGGCTTTTATTTAGTTTCCACACATGAGAGAGAAATGCAGTATTTATCTTTCTGTGTCTGACTTATTTCACTTGGCATAATGCCCTCCAGTGTATGTGTGTGTGTGTGTAATTATCACAGCATACCTCAAACATACGCAATTAAAATAAAAATTGTCTGAAGAAAAAAAGACCAACAGAAAAATAATACACATATTCATGAATTATGTTAATACATTTGTTCAATTGTATAACTTAAATAATAGCTTAAGTTATGTTTTTGTCATTAGTACATAAAAGGATTGATAAATTAGGTTCCTGTTATGAGGTTGAAACTTATTTATGAATTTCAAATAGTACTTCCTAGTAAAAATGCTAGATTGAATACACTTTTTTTTCTACTCTCTTCTCCAAAACCCTTAAAATTGGCATTAATGAATTAGCATGCACAAGGAAAATAGGAAAGCAGATAAATGAAGAACTGCTGACAAAATTTTGGAAGCTGGAAAATTAAATTAGTAACTATCTCATCATGCTGATGATTGTGAAAACCTAAGCTTCTAAGCTCATTTTCCTCCATGCAACTCCTGAAAAGCACAAGCATTCAAGACATCACATACCTCTAAGATAGAATTTAGAGTGGGACTGAAATTAAGACTAGTGAAAAGCCTCAGAAAAAAAATTGTTCTACACTCCTCATCCTCTCAATCTTTAGCCAGATATTCCAGATAGGGACGATAGTGGGGAATCTGCTGAGACATCACTCCTAAAAACCAAGAGGGATTCATTGACTGCACAAATGATGAGTGTTGGTGAGAACAAGTTGTCCACTATCATACTGTGATATCTAGGCAAAAAGGAAGAAGTAATAAATTTGAAAAAGAATTTAAATTTTATTGATGAAAAACTAAGTTAATAACCAAGAAGATATGCGTCAATGCCAAAGAAATCTTAAGTGATTCTTGCTTGCAATACACACAAGATAACCAGGTCTTTCTATCTGGTTCTCTGAGAAACAATACTCCAAAAGTAATAAGAATCTATAATGGATAAGAAAGTTTCAACAGAGGTAGAATTCCACACCAGCACTCAAATTCCTGGCAAAGATGATTTTGCAAAAAAAAAAAAAAGCAGGAGAGTAAACAGAGATCTCAGAAAAGCAGGGTAAAGAGACTAGTTGTGATACCCTCCCGATGCTTGTCTAATTTAATGTTTTGGATGAAATCTTCTCCAAACATTGACAAAGTTCTGCTTTAAAATTCAGTAGTGTTGCTATAGCATTTTATTAATACCTTTAGTGTAGCTCTGTGACATTGTATTTAACTGTCTTAACAGCTTTATCAGTAGTTCTCAACTACCAAGCAATTATATCTGGTCTCCACCCCTATGATTTTTATTTAATTGAGAAGGGCCTGAGTTTTTATTTTTTTCAAATCTCCCTATGTGATGTGATTTTAAAGTAAAATCAGAGCTGAGTAGCAGCAGGAAACCATTAGCTCCTAGGCGGTAAATCCTGTCTTTTGTTTTTTCCTTACCCTGGAACCTAGCACATCTAGGAAGCAATACTTTAAGATGTAACTCATTTCAGCTGAGTTCTGAAAGCGATCAACCTGATGATAAATGCACAGAGGTAAATATTGCTACATCAACATTCTAATGTAATGTAAAGGCTTTTAACCATCCACTAAAATACATGTAGGAGAAGTTGTGAGGTTCACCTCTTGTCAGAGTATGACATCTCAAAATATTCCACTAGCATTTTTAAGATTATATAATTATATATTACATATTACATACTAATTTATATATTGTATTTTATAGAATAGTTATAGCAATAATACAGTTGTACAATATATTGTGTATGTCATGCTAAGACGTGATTATCTAATAAGATTACAGATATTTTTTCTTGTTTTCAGATATTTTTTCAATTTTAATATCATTTAACTACTAATATAACAAAAAAAAACTTTGAACAAAAAGTGAAATAAGGCTTAGGATAGTAAGAGGTGAATTTAGTAGAAAATCCTTATCTAGTTCTCTCTCTTGCTGCTGCTTTCGAGACCTTCTCAATGACTTTTTAATTATTATCCTCTCCCTCTTCTTATTTCATTCTGCTCTTGTTTTAAAGCAGTGATGTTTGCAATGAGTCACTGTCCCTGGGCTGCCTCCCCAAACCCTAAATGAAGCTATTTGGAAAGCCCAGATACCTTGCAGTAAGGTAGCCTCTAATTTGGGGAAGCTTATAAAAATACTGATTAGATTCTCTGGGAATAAGTTCTGCGCATCAATGAACTTCCTAGGACCTCCTCAGGTGCAGCCAAAGCTAAGACCCATGGCTGAATGTGTATTGGAACCATTCTTAGCTTTTTAAAAATGCATGTTCCTGGGGCTAGGGTTGTGGCTCAGTGGTGGAGCACTTGCCAAGTATGTGTGAGGCAATGGGTTTGATCCTCAGCACTGTGTATAAATATATACATACATACATAAATAAAACAAAGTTTTAAAAAATGTGTGTTCTTGGAACCCCACTCAAGACCTATGAATTAGAATTTTTGGAGTGGGCTCTTGGCATCTTTAGATTTAACAAATTCCCAAGTACTATTGTCAGCTGCTCACTGAAGTTCAAGGGTTCTGGGCTTGGATCATTTCTCAGGGCCTGTGGAGTCTTAACAATATGTGTGTGAGCTGAGTTTGGGGATTCCAATAAACAGTCCTCTCAGGTGAGGGGGAAAGAACTCACAAAGGGAGAATACAACACCAGCACTGCAGCATTATTTAAGAAGGACGCCAACAGGCTATTTCTAGAGATCACTGAGCCAAGAAAAAACTGAAACCTCTCCTCATCCACCAAGGGTAAGATCCACCCAGCTGGGCAATCACCTATATCAAGGGAGAGAAAATATAGGATCCCCCTAACTTTGTATCTACAGCCCCAGTGTTGTACAGGGCACAGAGTCCATTAACTTTTAAAACCCAGATCACAGTTGAAAAGTAAACCACATTCATTATGAGCATTCACCATTCAAAAGAAAAACTACAAAAGCCTCTGTTTACATAAAGCTCTTATTATGATAATTGTGTGATCATTGTTAGGATTACTAAAGTTGAAATCTGTTTCTTAATTAATCAACACCTGTATTTTGAGAATATGAGATCATGGCTTCTTGGCTATGAGAAATACTGTTTCCTCAACCTTGTCTGGCCATACTTGCCTGCACTAGCTAATTCTCTGATTTCTTTCAGTAGCACCACTAATTCCCTAGTAGGAGTACCATGTGGAGGCAGGGAAAGTAGATAGATCTGGAAAGATAAAGGAATGAACAAAAGGGCATCTCACAAAAATAAAAGGGACAACAGTACAATAGAGGCAGGGAATCCATAATGAGGGAGGACAGGAAGGAAAGGGAAAGAATTGGGGAATAAAATGGACCAAATTATGCTATATACATGTATAAATATATCACAACACATACCACTTTTATGTATAATTGTAATGCACCAATTAATACAAATAAATAGAAGAGAAACAATTAGAGTAAAGAAAAGGGGCCTGGGAAGGGAGGAGTAGAAAGATGGCAGAAATACTGGGGAATGAAATAGAGCAAATGATGTTATGTGCATTTATGAATATGTCACAATGAACCCAATTATTATAATTATAAGGCACCAATAAAAACAAAGTATACATTTAAAATACCTAAATCAAGAGGGGCTGGGGTTATGGTGCAGTGGTAGTGTGCCCGCCTAGCACGCATGAGGCACTGTGTTCGATCCTCAGCACCACATAAAAATAAAGATATTCTGTCTACTTACAACTAAAAAATAAATATTTTTTAAAAATAAAATAAAATAAAATACCTAAATCAAGAGATCTTTCTTTTCATTGAGCTCAACAAATGTATGTGACTGAATGAATTAATAAAGGAATTAATTCCTTTTCTTCCCATGCTTACTCACCAGGCCTCGTCCTTTGTCTACACTCAGTAAAAGTAATAACTATATGAGTTATTTTAACTTTTTATACTATTTAAACTTGGTTAACTATATTAAAATGTATATTTAAATTCCTAGGCAAATTGTGAATAGATATTTTTCATAACATTTTTAGGTAAATAATATGATTTCTCTCTTTATATATCTAAAAACCTGGTGGTTATTTCATATAAGATGTCATATGACTAATGATCAGCACCATCATAATACTTATCTTGAGCTAACTGGGCCATGAATATAAGCAAACAACAAAAGATAAAAATCCAGATTTTCAAAGCTGATAAACTAGAAGCAAGTATTTTCACATTTACGGGAAGATTACCACAAGATTCTTTAAATCAGCCCTTGTCAATTATTAGTTTCTGTCAGAATTGCTAAGAGCTGCTCAGAAAAAATATATATTGCTGGACCTTGCTCCCAGGTTTTTGACTTAGTCTGGGATAGGGCATTTCTAACAAGTTGTCAAGTGATGCTGATGCTGCTGGGCCAAGGACCACACTTTGACAATCCCAGCTTTAAACCAAATTGTCCCCATGCTCAGCAGCGTCATGTGACCTTCAAGCAAGCTGGTCATCCATATGGTTTCCTTCAAAAACATGATGTCTAGTCCCAAGTATCATTGTCTAATAGACAAATCATGCAAGTCTCATGTTTGATTTAAAACTAGTAAGGCTGGGTTTGTAGCTCAGTGTCAGTGTACACTTAGCATGCATGAGGCCCTGGATTTAATCTCCAGTAATGCAAAATAATTAATAAAGAATAAAATTGTTCAGTAATCACATTAAAAAGTAAAAAAGGAAACTGGTAAATTTTATTGTAATTGTATATTTAATTTAACTCAATATATGCCAAATATTATTTCAACAGGTGTGCAACATAAATATTAATGATATATCTTGCATTCAATGTGTGGTACTAAGGCTTTAAAAGAAATTGTATATTTTACACTTACAGGACAGATCAAATAGGATTAGTTGAATATCAAGTGCTCAATAGCCCCATGTGGCTTGTGACTATTGCATTGATATTGCAGCTCTGGAGGCTACACCTCTTACCTTTCCCTGAAAAAAATGTTTTAAATATTATATTTTCCTTTGTTTGGGGTTTCAATAAAAATATTTAAAATAAGTAAACACATAGTGGAAAGCAGTACTTTTCAATGAAGTTAAGGTGGACAAAAACAATAATTACTTTTCTTCCATTTCATTATAAACAGCATTCAATTACCAAAATTCAATTTACATGTAACTTCAATAGGTTTTTATTTTATAAAGTAATATTACTGTTAGGTAGTAGTTAATAATGAGCAGTGGAATACATATCAAGGTCACAGGTATACTTTAAGTTACTGCCAAGGCAGATGAGTAAACAACTTGTAGCAGATAACCTGTGAGAAAACACCCAGGTACACACACCTTGAAAGTAAGGAAATAGAAACAAAAGGAGCTAATTAAGGAGCTAATTGGGGGACTAATTAGGGAAATGTGCCAAGGAAGAAGGATTAATGGGACTCAGTCTTGACAGGGTCCATTGTGGTCAGGGTAAACCTAGGAGTTTTGGCCATAGGTGCCTCCATACATCTTAAAAGGAAGATTTCTTTAGTAGTGCAGGCACACTAGGGTAACTTCTGACAGTCCACTGAGTCCAGTCCCCACATTAACATAGGACTGACTTGTAGCTGAAGCCCTCCTGAACGGGATGGACACCATGACAGTTCTGGAGAGGACCAACTAAGGTCAAAAACTCCACCTCTCTACATGAAGGAGGAGTTGAACACTTTACTGGCAAAGAGTGCAGAAGGTGGTCCCCAGTTTCAAGGCAAGCATCAAAGAGAAATAAATTTGGAAGTAACACTGTTTCCTTTGCTGTTATACGCTCAGGGATGAAGATGACCTTACTGTCTATCATGAGAGTCATTTTTGACTGAGCCTTACTTTACTTTCACTCTGATTTCACTTACAATAAAGTTCTCATGCATGGGTTTTGGATTTTAAATTTTCTTTCATTGAAACGCAAGAACCAAGGTTTGGAGCTTCAGCTCCCCACTCTCCTGTGACTATACTATATAGCAAATGACCACTTTTTATTCTAAATAATTGTAACAGCTGAAGTGCTAAAATAGTAGATAGTACATAACTAAAGAAGTTCCTTCAACTAAGATACTAAAATTTATGTTATGTTGTAAGAGGACACTTTCTTGTTTTTATAACAAATTACTTTTGTATTACTTTTATAGTGAATGTTCATTTTAGAAGATCGAGAAAATGCACATGAGCAAAAAGACTATAAAAATCATCTGTTATATTATAGCATTGAGGACTGGGAACATAGCTCCATTGGTAGAGTGCTTGCCTTGCATGCACAAGGACATGGGTTCAATCCCCAGCACCACACAGACAAAAAATACCATTTAGTCCCTTTTATACATTCATCCAGATAATATTTCTTTGCCTAGAACTAGATAATGTTTTGGAAAGCAATCATGACACACATTTTGTAACTGCTTTTCTCAATAAGCAATACAGAATGAGTAACTTTCACATGTACTTATATGTCATTCTATAAGGTCATTCATAAATGATTGTGCAATATTAAATGGGTCTGTCATGATGTATCTAGACCTCTTCTATTAGACACTTAGCATTTTTTTTTCTTAGGAGCAACACTGAGATGCTTATGAGGCAAAAAAATTAAATCAGAAATTAGGCAACACTCCTTTCCCATATGAACTTTCTGTTTAACCCTTTCTAATCAACTTTGTTCCTTTCCTAAGTTATGACTCCATAATGCATATTCCAATGTTTTCAAACTTTAGAGTGTATAGGAAACATTTGTTCAATTTTGTTTGTAATTAATATCTGTGAGCTCAAATTTCAGAGAGTGATTAAGCAGGATCTGTATGGGACCTAGGGATCTGCATTTCTGACCAGCTCCCCAGGTGATTCTATTGCAGTCCCTATTTTGAGAACCACTTCTCTGGTCCTCATGTCCCATTTCAAAATAAATTCAATTGTATTTTTCATTTAGCTGCACATGCTGCTCAAGGAAATAAATAAATGCAAAAAAATTTATCACTCTAAACCAAATTTCTACTCCCAGCAGCCAAAATCTGTTTTTAAAGTCCCTATAGTTCTTATTATAACAAACTTAATATTCCAGTACATAATTTTTTCCTAATACATTTTTAAAGAAGAAACGTGGTTAGTATTTTGCAAATGGAAGGCCTGACTTTGCAGCTGATAGAAAAGCCTTATCCTGCAGAGGTGGATGGGATTTGCACAATACAGAATCACCTTTCTAGCCATCATCAGATACTTCTAGGTTAGCTGAGCTCCCTCATCAAGCAGTGTCCATTACCTTTAATGGAATTTGTAGGATGAGGCCCAAAAGGGCCAAGCATGTTTGGTGAGAATCTCTTACTGTTGCTTAAAATTACATCCACAAATCAACCACACTTAATCAGCCTCTCTCCAGTGGCAGTTGACAGGAAACAGACAATCCAGAGATACAGTCTGCCCAGAGCAAACAAAACAGAACACATCCCTTCCAGTTGGTTCAGGGGTCTGAAGTGATGTGCCACAAAGAAACTGACATTCTGAAACTTTGATGAAACCTTGTCAAATATTCCACAGTGGCAGTACAACATCCCTACTCCCACTTTTGAGGGGAGACAAAGGATACTTGAACACTGCATCTCTGCTTAGAAAATCAAAGGCAACTACCAGAACTTATTATCTTTCAAGAATTATTTTAAAGCCTTAGAAAACTCTGTCTCTGGTGGTCAATGGCTTTCAGCCTGAATACAAACAGAATAAACTATTTTTAATGATATATCAATACACTGTGAATCTTGCTACAAAAAGTAAAAAGGCCACACAGTCTTGTCTGTATTGCACAGTCTCTGTGTTGCTTCATCAGATTAACTCTGCCTCATAGTGATTTTTCTCTTGTTCTGAATCTACCTTTTCTTGGTAGATACAGTCTTACTCTTACTTTCCCGCCTTGCTCATATAATGCATCAGAACTATTTTACGGTTCCTGAAAGAGTATATTGTTTACAGTCCTTGGTGGGAAGAATTGTCTTTCACTTCTTTCTTTTTCCACCAACACAGGCATACAGTACTTGGACAAAGTGCTATTAAATGGTAGCATATATTCATGTACGCACATGCGCATGCACCTGCTACGTGTGTCCCTTCTACTTTTTTTTTTTACTATAAAATTACTTTGTTTGGTAGTAAATAATAGGACTTTAATCTGGACCAGTTGACTCAGGATTTATTTGTGATAAGTCAATGTCTTCAGCCCAGGCTGCCTGGGCTTATCATGCTTTACCATATTTGCTAATAGACATAAACATAAAAAATAATTATTTTCCTACCTCTGAAAGGAAAGTACCCCTAAAATGAAACATGGCCAATATTGGAAATTTGCAAAGCAATACAGTATCCATATCTAACCCTCATTATCATATTGATTTGCCTGCAGAATTCATAAACATTTCCGTAAATTAAAATTTATACTACTCTACAAGGAAGAGAAAGGGATTATCTTTTGAAACTAGAATTATGGGCCTAAAGTCAGATAGAGATGTGTAATGTTAGTATAATGAGCACTGGACTGTAACTCAAGTTAGAAAGGGCTCCATTCCCAGGTAAAGAGGTAACCTTGAGCAACTCATATTTCCTCTCTGGTCTTCAGTTTTCTCATCTGGGACATAAAGAGGGTTGAACTAGATTTATTAATTCAATATATGTTTAAGGCCTACCCAACTCTCTTCTAGTGCTAGGAAAATAGTATTAAGAAAAAATCTCTGCCCTCCTGTGGCTTTCATTCTAGTAAGGGAAAAAAAAGAAAATATATTTCTAAATTATTTGAAACTGATCATTTTGGATACTGACAAGTAAGTACTCTGAAGAATACTGAAGAAGATTAAGGGGACACAAAGTAGAAGATAGGATGGAAGGAGAATTAAGAAATAAGGAAGTAAAGAAGGTCTCTCCAACAAGGTGATATTTTAGCAAAGGTCTGATATGAAGGAAATGTCTATGCAAAGAGTTGGAGGAATATTTCAGGCACAGGGAATAGAAAATGCAGAATCTGAAGCAGAAACAAGGTTTATTTTTTCAAATAACAGGAAGAAGTTCGGTATGTCTAGAATGCAGATAGAGTAGCAGGAGATGGTGCAGGAACTTGTAAAACGTGCTGAGAGGTTTGAATTTTATTCTATACATCATACGAAATCTTTAGAGAGTTTGATCTGGAAATGATCTGATTTACATTTGAGGATGACAATGTATTGTGGGAAGGACTAAAGAGATGAGTAGGGATGCCTATTGTGGTAGTGAAGAGAAAAGAACTGAACAGATGTGAAATATCTTTAAGAGACAATGTCAATAGGACTTGTCAATTTATTCACTTCATTAGATGTGGCATATGAGGCAAAAGAGAGGAATTAGGGGTGACTCTTGATGTTTGGACCTTAATAGTCTAATGGTTCTTCTTTCAGACAATTCACCCTATGTTCATAAGTAAGACTGTAAGGTTGGCCTGACATTTCTTTTTTTTTTTTCTTTTGTACAAGGGATTGGACCCAGGGACACTTAACCACTGAGCCACATCCCCAGCCCTTTTTGTATTTTATTTACAGACAGGGTCTTCCTAAGTTGCCGAGTGCCTTGGTAAATTGCTCAGGCTGGCTTTGAACTTGTGATCCTCCTGCCTCAGTCTCTCTAGGTGCTGAGATTGTACATTCCTTTTTTTTATTCTGTCCTTCCTTTCCTGGTTTTATGATAAAGGTTATATTAGTCTCATAAAATAAATTGAGTAGCCTTTCTTTCCCTTTTTAGCAAGCGTTAATGTAATTTGGATCATTTAATCCTTGAAAGATAAGGAAAAATTGCCAGTAAAATCATCTACTCATCTGGGTTAGTCTTTGGGAGGGGTAATTTTTATTACCAATTCAGTATGCTTAAGCCTATTGGCTTATGAAGGTTTTCAAATTTTTCTTCAGACAGTTTTGATAAAAATATATTCTATTAATATATCCATTTCCTTAATGTTTTCAGTTTTTTTGACATGAAGATGCCAATTCTCTTCTGTTTTTTTTTTAAATATTTTTTTAGTTGTCGATGGATCTTTATTTTATTCATTTATTATTTATATGTGGTGCTGAGGATCAAACCCAGTACCTCACGCGTGCTAGGCAAGCGTGCTACCGCTGAGCTACAGCCCCAGCCCTCTCTTCTGTTTTTTATTCAGATCTGTTGTCTGTCATTTCTATTGCCTTTTTTCCTGTTAATATTATTTGCCATGTGCCTTTCTCTTTTTTCCCTATCCTGAGTCAATAAGCATCATGATTCAACCTTAGAAGTAAAAGTCTACAATGATTTAAGGAAAATCTGAAAATACATCAGTTTAGAAGCACCCCACCCAGTCTTTCCCATTATTCCATTTTGTATAGAGGGCTCATAAATTAGGTGTGTGGGTGGGTATATATAGTGCTATGAGGGTGAGAAGAGTTTTAAAACTTAAACTAGGAACCAAAGGAAAAGAAAACCCTTCATGTCATGTTCTACAATTCCACATTTACTCTGCTGACTGCACACAAAGAGGAAATTCAAGTATTTAAAATATATTCAGAAACTTTTTTTTTTCAATTTAAACCAGAACTTTCAAGAAAGGAACAATTTACCCAATGACTGTCAGCAATGGCCAATACATATATGAAGAAAAGAACATTTGTGAACAGAAGGCAAAATTTTTCCAGGCAGTTTTACGTAACATTCTGACCAAAAATTCTCTCTCTTGAACTCAATAATCCAAACTATAGGTGAAAGTTTAGAGCCAGAATTGTTCAAATTTCAATCCTAGCTTCAACCTTCACTAGTTGTATGGCCTAGAACACTACTCAGCCTTTCTGTACTTTATTATTGTTATCTGAAACATACTAGGAATATAACTAGCTTCCAAGGGTCCAGGAACCCAGAGGATACCCAGTCTTTCTTCTGAGTTTCAAGCCAGCTAAACCAGATTCCAACAGAGTTAATTCTTTGCATTTTTGACATTTCTAGTTGTTTTCAGATTTCATCTTGACTGAAAGCCTAAGGGAGATTTACTTTAGAAACTTTGTGTTTCTTTAAATAACTTCTCATCTTGGATGAAACCAGAATTGTTGGGGAGAAGAGATGAAACAGCCTCCACTCGACATATATACATGTAATAATTTAGTGCATTGCTTTCTGAACTGATGACATTTGATGAAATATTTTTTAGCACAATTGGTTAGCCTTGTCTAAATTAGAGGCTTTAAAATAGCGTACTTTCTCTCTTTTAAAGATTTAGAAGTTAGAAGTAAATTTGTAACAGAACTAAAAGGCATTGGGTATTATATTAAATACCATTAACCTTTAATGTTCCCTCTTTAGCCAAAGCAGCTATGGTTGAAATCAGACAATAAATTTGCTGATCAGTATTTAATTTCCCATTTTTAATTTAAATTAATACACATCATTTTTAAAATGCATTGAAGATGCTGTTTTAAGGGGCAGTCTTTTCAGTTCCTTTGGGATGGTTATATACATATGTTTGTCATCAACTTGTCATCATCTTATCTCCTCCTGAGCACTTACCATAGTATAGAATCTGGTTTTTCTTTGTTTTACATGTTTGTCTTTCTCACTAGAATAACTAGAATATCATGAATGAAATATAAAAGCATTTTTAATTGTAATTTAAATTTTTTAAACTTCGCCTTATATTTATTTACACTGACAAAGCTAGGAACTGACTAATTTATACCATCAGTAGCATTGTCTAGAATATACACATACACATAAGAAAATAGAACATATCCAAAAATTATTATTAATTCCATAGCTACCAGTCTGGAACTATAGTGTCTGTCAGTGCTAAGTAAATAATCCATTTGATTTAAAGCTGAGTGAATTTTAATAGGTAATAAGATACCTAGGCATTATGGTTTGCTTTGTTTTCTTATCCAGATAAAGTTTTCATGTTAAGTTTTACTGGTTGGAATAGGATTCAAAATGGAGCAATTCCTACTAACCTACAGAAATATTTTTTCTCACTCCCAATGAGAGCTCACTCAATCTATGTCACAGTTCAAAGAACAAGAAAGTTGTCTCGGTTGATGTAATTTGGAGGTTAACAGTGGTAATTTGTGAAAAGCAACATCTCAGAACTTTTTCCATTATTGCTTAATCTACTGTGTCAAAAAGTGCTTTACTTTCTAAGAATTTTTTTCCACCTCTTCAGTCTCTGTTATGTCAAAGTTCAGAGGTGGCTAGGAAGACAGAGTTCAATTTCCTTTTGGACTCGGAAGTCTCCTTCCAGAAAACAAGAAGCTATTTGACTTCCATGACATTCACACCAAGCGCGAAAGACTAAAATCAGTTCATGGAAATGCCTAGTGTAGATGTGGCTTAATCCTGGGTCCAGAATCTGATGATAGATGAGCTAATAAATGCTCTCAAGACCCAAAGAATAAGAAGGAAAAGGTTAGGAAGTTCTTCAAGCATATATCACAGAATAGAAAGTGTATTTATCATATTACAGAGCAATGACAAAAGTACCAGAAAATTTAAGCAATCATGGGAATGGGAGGGACTAGCATTTTTCAGTGTGTAACATGTCACAAGTTCTATACACACATTGTCTAATTTAATCCTCACAATGACCTTTTAGGATGGGCACTGTAACCCGTATTTTACAGAGAGGAAACTGAAGTTCATAGAGGTTTATTTACTTGTCATAGATCACACTGGTAGTTACTGGCAGGGCAGGGATTTGAAGCCAGGTCTTGTTTCAATGTTCACATTCTCACTACATCACTTACATAGAGGATTCATTAAAATATCACTATGGCAGTGAGGACAGTTGTTTCAGGTACAGAAAGGTTACTAGATGTTGATATAGCCTTACCAAATCAAGCAGGCTCCTAAAATACATACCAAGGTAAAATGAAACCAATCTCCTATTCATCTAAAAATTATAAAATGCTGACACAAATAAATCGTGAGTCATTAAGCAGGGTATATTTTTAATAAACAAATAACAAAAGGACTTAGTGTAAGTAGTGTTCACATGGAAATGGTTGGAATCCCTTTTCCTCTTTGAAACTCTGATGAACAGTAACAACATGCTTCCTAGGAAAATATACCTATAGGATACATTTTAATAAACAATTTTGGAAGCTTTTCAGTCTCCCTGAAGTCCATGGTGATTCAGCTTCACCATTTTTTCCAATCTTACACTTTTCCTTGAATTCATGTCCTTTGTCAAAGGATTTTGTAGCTCCTCCCTCTAGCTGCAAATAATATCTCCTTGCCCAAATAGAATGTATCTTTTTGTTAGCACAAAATGATCAAGCCAGGTGAAAACATCACAGATCAGCAGAGCCTTTATTCAGTGGTGGAATAATGCCTCTGATGGTCCCCAATTTCCTGGTGGAAAATGAGCCACTGGCCAAAGGGGGAGTCTGTGCTTATATAGGTTACACTGAGAGGTGACTTAATTATTGACAAAGTGTGTCAGTTTGGGCACTCAGAAAAACAGGTTTGTGAGAATTTGAGATTTGTTTTTACTAGGCAATATTTTTACTTGGAGAAGAATGGAGGGTCTGGGGTCAGCATTCAGCATTTATCTGTTTCAATCCAGGGTCCCAATGTACTGTCACTGGGAAAGGATTTATTTTGGGAAGGATCAATGCTATGGCTTCCTCCCAGAGACTGCCACTCTAGGCTTGATGGATATTTCTTTCCCAGGGATTGTCATGCCACTAGATGTTGATTGCTTCCTCCCCAGGGATTGTCCTGTCACTGGAAAAGAATGTATCGGGAAAGGGTCAATGTTATCAATGTGTTAACTTCATCCTCACTCTCTCATCCCAGACCACAGTATTTTGGGATTTGTCATTTTCCATGTCTTACACTTGATCATATGATTTGCTGTGGCCAATAGTACATAATGCAATTTCCAACATTAGTCTTTAGGAATCATTGCATGTTTCTGTTGCTATAATTCTTTGATCTCATTCCATGTAAACAGTGCTTCTGTAGGCATTCTTGTAATTGAAGTCAAGGTGTGCAATTTACAAGCTTCTAATTTCAGTTTGTTTCCATCCAGTAAGAAAAAGAGAAAACAGATCAGGTATGGTTTGGCAGAATTCATTGCAATTAGATATCTGATTAATATTTTTGGAATATAATTGGCAGAAAATTGAAATAGTTGCTAATCCTAGCTCTATCATGTACTAACGGTGTGACTTTAACAGAGGCAAATCACTTTGCCTCTCTGAACCTCAGTTTTCTCATCTTGAAAGTGAAGGGATGGACCATGTTTTACTTATTTTTATATTTCTTTTCATCTAATAAATGTAAAAGAAAGTTCAGCATGAAGGAAGACCAATGGATGGAAGAAATTGAGACAGACAGAGACAAAAGCCCATCTGTCTTTATTTTTCCAATTTCTGGACTGGCCTGTACCTAATCTCAGCTGATGAATCCAAAGAAAGGAGTCGGTTCAACCAGTGTATCTACATTAAGTTTAATGATAGTAACTTTTTAAAAATCTGTGCTACTTTAGAAATGCATCTACCAATTGACTATGTTTTTGCTACCCTTCATAAAAATCTTTTTGAGCCTACTTGCTACAAAACCAGAATTTCAATATAATATACTCAGTTTTCCTTAGTTTCCACAAAATAGAAGTTTTGAATTTTATTTTTCTTTAAAGAAAACAACTTTTAACATTTTACAGTGGTAGCAATATTGGAGATTGTTTAGGAGATTATCATTTATAAAAAACCCAAGGAATTCTGAATGATGTTCAGTGTAGGATATAGAAAACATAAAACGCACTTCTGCCCTATAGAGATGCTTGTAATTTACTTAAAGTATTCATAACATGGTATTGAGTTCTCGAACTATAAATAAATGTATTGGATAGCTAGTATTCCTTAATTTAAGTGAATGTATATAAGATTTGAATCGTACACAATCATGAACTATGATATTAATTAATTTCAAAGCATAAGTTCTAAATCACAATGAATCCCCAGGCTACAAGTCAATATGTCTAAATATGCTATTGCAACCAAACATATGAGATATTTTTAAAATTTATTTCATTAGTTCTTTTTAGTTATACAAAACATTAGCATTCATTTAGCATAATTATAAAAGCATGGAATATAATTTGCTCTAATTCAGTCCCAGTACTTCCCCTTTCCCTTCCCTCCTCCCTCCCCTGTTCTCTTCCCTACATTCTACTGATCTTTCTGCTACTTACTTGCAGTTTTTTTTTAAAATTCATGCCCTGTGGATATGCATTATGGTGAAATTCACTGTGGTAAATTTATACATGTACCATACTAGAGATTTTAAAGTAAACTAAATTTAAAAAACAGGACAAGTTCTAAAAGGCTAGTATAACTTCATGCATGAAAAACACATATTTGCACATCACTTGTATGATATAGCATTTGGTACAAATCAAGATGAGAAATAGGAATTATCACCCCTATTTTATAGGTGAAGAAAATAAGGCTCCAGCATCTTCAGTAATGTGCTCAACATTATAAACCCAGAACCTGGTAGTAGAAGGTAATCTCAGGTCTGACTAGTATCATTTCATTGTGCTCCAGAAATATGACCATGAAAAGAAGATTCTACAGAGTTAAAAAAATAATGTTCAAATGCACATTAATGTATTTAATCCCTTATACTGGGTAAATTTAAAGAGTGATATGATAAACAAAATCATGTTTAAATAATAAATAACAGGCTCTTTTAATAAGTATAAAATACAAATTCTAAGTGTTAGCAAATTCATTTGACAGAGTTCATCAGGTAGTGTCATTTATTTATTTGTATCCAACAGTGTTATATCTTACAATCAATGAGGTTTTAGATATGATGAAATCATGAACATAATTTGCACCTAACAGACAAGGAAATAAGGTTTTGCTGATTATGTCTTATCACATGATTACTTAGAAACAAATTAATCCAGTTCACTAAGAATTAGAATTAAATTATGTATGAAGTCATTTAATAAAATCTGTACCTACAATGTAGCAGCATTATATATAATGTCACTATTTATATTTGTCATTTATATAATGTCACTATTTCAGGCGGGTTTCCCCATGTTTCTGATCTCTATAAAAGCAAGATGTCATTATGTATGTTTAGGTCGTAGCATATAGATCTAACCAATAAGTGAAATGAGCAGGCAGAATGATAAAAAAAATCAACTTGGGCTATGGCTGATTTTTTTAACACAATAAAATACAAACTGGGGCATCTTATCAAAATGAGGCATAATAGAATTTAGGTAAATTTTGAAGAGGAGGAAAAATATTTTAGTCAGAGAAATGGTTTACACAAGGACCAAAATGTAGGAATGAGCACAAGGTATTCAGAGAACGAGGAGGAGATTAGCTATATCAGAGAAAAAGACTAAGTCCAAGAGGGAAAAATACAATAACACATAATTGTGTGGCATAAAATGTTGCACACATCACCTTCAGATTCATAGTCTGTATCTGAAATGTTAGATACAGTTTTCTCAGAACATAGAGCCAGGTGAAATCAAAGGGGTCTTTCTTTTGTATTTCCATTCATATACTTAATTTAAAAATCCATGAATCCTGTCCTAAATGAAGATAACTCTTTGAAGATGAAAATAACAAGCAAAATAAAATTTATAATGATATTCAAAATAAAAATGTTATTGAGAATATAGTATGTATGTTACCCAATAGAAAGACACAGTAAAATATATTCAGGACCAATAAACTTCAAGTTAAATAAATAGCATTAAAGCTTATAACAAAATTACAGACAAGTAATTCAAGCTCTCTCAAGGGCCTTTCATACTTCAAGGAAAACATCTTCCAATTATCATAAACAGCTCTCTCCAATTTTCACAGTTCATCTATAATAGGTTGATTGCAAATGTAAAATGTATGTCTCAGGTAGTACTGTAGAGTCAGCTGTAACCATAACATCTCATGTGATGACAAGCAATTGGAATTGCAATACTACTACTTAAGCTATTTAATTCAGATTGGTTGGCATTTATTCTGATACTCCTGCTGTAGGGAAAAATACAGAATATTTGTAATAAACAAGTATATTCTTCTTATCAATCTTTTGTCACAGTAAAGAATTTCACCAAAAAGAAATTATTTTTGACTACAGTGCTAATAGGAGAGTTTCATTTTCTTAAATGTATTTCCTACAATTATCATCAATGGAGTGCCTACTGGGAAAAATAAAAACAAACACAAGAAAGTGTTTAACCCAGAGATTACAACAAAGAATTCAAGAAAAGGTCTGTGGATATCTGACCATTAAAAATCTTCATGGAATTTTTTAAATGTCTACTTTAAAATTTAATTTATACAGTGTCATTATTTAAAATCTCAAAGGAATAAGTGTTCTGGCTAAATGTCTGATTTTCTAAGAATTAAGGAAAGTGCCAGTTTTTCTGCCTAGCAATGTGGGCTGATATTAGACAGTCCAGCCATTTTTGGAGCAAACTTGAAATTTTGGTCTAAAAGGTTAATTTTCCTCAACAACATATGATTTAGTGTTTGTTACCCTTCTCCCACTCTTTTCATTTATTAACACACTTGCCTAGGTCTTGATTCCCTATTATGTGCCATCCTCTGCTAGTTTTCTTCCTTCAAGAAGCTTATGTTCTAGTGGGGAAGACAGATAAAAAAAGAGATCACATCTTTCTAGGAGATGGACATGAGAAGGTTAGAGAAGAATTCAATATTGTCTTCAGACAGGTAATGAAGCTTGAGTTAAGTCTCAAAAGACAAGTAAATAGGTATTCTGAAGGTAGACAAGGAGCAGAAAAATTCTAAGAAGAAGAAATCACATGAATAATATTCCAGAGATATAATCAGTCAGGGTATTTTGAGAGAATTGCAGCTAGACCTGATGAAGAGGCCTTGGGCTTAGCCAAGGATTCTCATTTCCCCTTAAATGATCTATATTCTGCAAAAACTCTAATATCTGGCAGTTTTAAGTAATAAAGCTTTTACTATATCTAAGTCATATTCATGCAATATTGCATCAAAGATAAATAACTTGACTTACTAAATAGCAAGAGAAACAAATATAAAATACCTTCAACCAACTTCAAGTACATCCTCATCCTATAACTTAAAGACCAGAATCTCTTGATAAACTTCAAGTTAAGGGTAAGGTTTCAACTCCTTTCTGTATGAGTGGCAGCCCTGGGTGGGGTATGGTGGGTAGAGGAAGAATCTCCCCATAGGACTTCTACTGGATTACAAATAGCTCCTTCCCATAGGGTTTGAATGATTCTTCCAAAATCAACCTTCAATGATACCTGTTTCTTCTGTGTATTAATTCAAAGCCTCATAGGCCAATGTTAACCACAATTTCCTTCTCCTCCTTTGACTGGGAGAACTACAGCCATTACGTTCATACTTCTCCCAGTAACCCTAGGACCAAGGACCAGGAAATTATGAATAGAACTTCAGAACAATACCCTATTTTTGTCCACTTCTGTTTTCCAAAACATTCTACAATTCACTGGTAGTCTAGGAGTCTTATTGACCTTAAAGTTACTTCAAGATTTACTCTTCAGTCAATGTCATATTTGACAGAGGAGATAAAAAAATTTTTAAAATATGTTCAAAGCAGTATCATGTTGGTATCATAGGCCTTTTGGAGAAAGCTTTTTATTTTGAATGTATGTCTCTTTACCTCACACATTGATGCATTATGTGAAAGTGCCTAAAAGCAAGATGGAGAAATATTTTTTGTCATATAATTCTCATAGCCAGGCTCAGCCCTGATTTGTGGGCAGTTTCCATTGGTACAGTAGGTAGACAAGGTTAGTCTACTGGAGATCAGGCCAACTTCCCCTTTTACTTGTGAAAGGCAACTCATAGAATTATATAGCAAAATAATTACAAATAGTCCTTTTCAGAAGACCATTCCAGATAAACTCTGCCTTTCTTTACGACATCCTTCCCATATGTGAAAGTCCTAAATTCTCTCAATTGAGTGTTTTTCCCCTCCTCTCAGTCTAATAAATGTACTTCTACAGAGCATGACATACATTCTTTGATCTGAGCTACTTTTTTAATGTACTTGATCTCTTATATATGTGTTCAGAGTAGTGCTATGTCTCTTAGACATGAAGTTCCCAGAGGGCAGCAGTTCTGTCTCGGCTATTTCTTAGTATAATTAATGTACCACAAAACAGCATGAACAGCTAGGTGCTTAATAAATACCTTAATGCTTTGGGATTAGTATATAAATAAGGTGACCAGGTAATTGATCATTCAACTGGAACACTTTTGAGAGTGAATGGGGATACTATTAATAATTATGCTGGGACAAAGGGTATAAACGAGGGCTGTTCTGGGCAAACCATGTTACAATCACCTCTTTCATTAGAAAGAAGGAGTCTCCTTTAGAGACAGGCATACTTCTTATAATTATGAGTAAGACAATATTTTGAGTCAGACATTTTTTTTTTTTTGGTACTGGGGATTGAACTCAGGGGCACTCGACCACTGAGCCACATCCCCAGCCCTATTTTGTGTTTTATGTAGAGACAGGGTCTCACTGATTTGCTTCGTGCCTCGCCATTGCTTAGGATGGCTTTGAACTCGCCATTCTCCTGTCTCAGCCTCCCTAAGTGCTGGGGAGTCAGACATTTTTTTTCAAACAGTAGGGAAGGACTATTTCTAAATGACTCCAAAAGAATAACATTGGATATTTTCATGCACATAAATTGTATTCTCTCTGCAAATATTCTAGGCTAGTAGGTCACCTCCTTTAAACTTAATTTTTGATTTGGGGATAAAACTATTTAGAATGACACCTTGTTTCAACTCTGGTGAAAGTGATCACATCTAGCAATGGGCAAGTAGTGAGGACAAAACAATGAAAAGTTCTTGCAATGGGAATCTATTCAGCTTCTATTTCAAAAGTTGCTACTAAGAGCCATTAGTTTATCAAGCATACATGCATTTCCAGAAACAATTGTTTTTCACAAAGTTGTCATTTTTTGCCAAGCAATTAAATTTTGTTTCCGTTTATACAGGTTTTTCTAGTGAGGGTTAACCACATTAAGACACAGTACACACACAGCCACAGATTTGCTACCTATTCTCTAATTCCTTGACAAACTTTATCTTATAACACATCAAGTACTCTAGCAATTAATGCTTTAAACTCTATAGAAAAAACTCCCAAATAAAATCTTTTGCTGAAAACTGAGATATAAAAGATTTATTTTTTCTGACATTAAGTTGAGAATGACCACTTTGAGTAAAGATGTATCTCAGATTCTCTAATCCTCTTTATTTTGGTAGTTCTCTTTCCTGCTGTCTCCATAGCACTGAGGCAATTATAGACTGGAAGACTAACAAAAAAAATGGAGACAAAATTTGTAGTGTGATTAAAATCATTTGGTGTTGGCACTGGCTATATAAATAAAAGGTGATGTCTCAGATCATTTTTCTATTTTATTATGCCATTTCTTTAAGGGCACTTTTGTATCTGAATACAGATACATTAGGCCCTTGCCTCTTCATATTCCTGGTCATCCAATTATGAACATAAGAAATGATCATATTTTCCCTTGTAAGTTTACAAGTGATGAGGAAAGTGTAAAGAAGAAGAATATTTTAAATCACATTTTCAAATTAATTCCAGACAAAAGGCCAAAGCTTCCATCAAGGGACATGAAAGCAATGCAGGAGGAGGACAACACTAGCCTTTTGTTTTCTTGAATTTTACTTGAAATAAGGATTAGAAAACTTGGATATATCATCTTATTTTTATTATAATTATTAGCATATATTAAATGTACAAACTTGTTTCACTGTGACATTTCAATACATGTATGTAATATGCTTTGATTATACCTACCCTACCCTCCTCCTGGCCCCTTTCTCCTTCTCTAATAGGATCCCTTCTACTTTCAAGATTATCTTTTAAAATTTTTTAAGTTTTTCTAGATTTCACATATAAGACAAAACATGCAATACTTGTGTTTCTGAGTCTGGCTTATTTCACTCAACATGATGATCTCAAGTTCCATCCATTTTCCTGAAAATGACATGATTTCATTCTTCTTTATGGTTGAATAATACTCCATTATGTATATATGCATCACATTTTATCCATTCATCTTTTCATGGGTATCTAGGCTGCTTCTATAACATGGCTGTTGTGAATAGTGTCCTAATAAACATGGTTATGCAGGGCACTTTCTTTAGTATGCTGATTTTGATCCATTCAGGTACATACCTAGGAGTGCTATAGTTGGATCATATAGTAGTTTTAGTTTTAGGTTTTTGAGAAACTTCCATATTGATTTCCATAGTGGCTGTAAGAATTTACATTCCCACCAATAATACCTATCCTATCTCCATATCCTCACCAGTGCTTTTTTAAGAATATCTATTCTGACTGTTTTGAGATGGAATTTCTATGTAGCTGTGGTTTGCATTTCCCTGATGGCTAAAGAATTTGAGTATTTGGTCATGTATTTATTAGGCATGTTATTTTAAATTCAGTTTAGGTTGGTTTCACTTGCAAGCTAGAATGTGAATGCTAGCTTACCTATACTTTTTGTTTCCCACTGGTCATGTTACATGAGGTCTATGTGGCATAGCATAGTCCCAGTAGCATACCTTAAGAATACCCTTTGTTCCACCAAACCTGTGCTGGTCTTTCCAATATTTATTAATACCATCCCACTATCATTTTACCTCCTCCTAAAGATCTGTGCATGGAGACATAGAAGCACACACACAATGAGATTTACCATCCATACTAGTTTCCATGTAAACCAAATGAAACATGTGTTGACAATTGGGCTGTTCTATCTCCTGAAGGATTCCTTTTGCCAACCTCTCCTCCTGCCACACTCAATAACTTTTCAAACCCAAGACTAAGAATAGGAGCTTCATTCAAGCCTTAAGACCAGCCCAAATTAAGTCTTAACTGGGACCCAATATTCCTATAAGAAAACATGATGATATCAGAGAGGGAGTATAAAGTAACATTTATCATTGTGTGTTCAATGATTTTAAAATTACTTTAGTAAAGATTCATCTTTAAATAGCCAGCAACCTTAAAGCCTACAAATATAACCTGATTCATAAATGTGAGGAGCATGGCACATTTTGTGGGCAAGGTGATTCTAATATCAAGGTCACAGGTACTGTGATATCTAGAGTTGATTCGCAGGCACATACTGTCTGCTTTGCATATGCAGAAGTAGATCTACTGACTTTTCTACAGGTTTTTATTTCTTTTCCCTGCTATTTCAACAAAGAAAACATAAGAAGCATTCTATCATGCATAACTTTTGCAGTAGATTGATGATGGCCACAAATTCTTTGACATTTCTCCTATGGAGAAGTGGGATCCTCTCTCCTTGAGTTTTGGTAGACACTGAGCATTCTGACCAATAGAATATAAGGAAGTGACTCTGCCAGATTCTGAGCCCAGCAATCCAAAACTGGCAGCTCTCACTTCTTGTCTCTTGAAACACTTGCTTGTAAGAAAATAAATATAAGAAGTTGAAATACCCTCTGCAACTAGCATGATGTATCAAAGTCCACGCAGCCATGTGGAATGGCCACATGAAAAGAGAACTGTCAAGCTAGCCCAATCTAAGTTCTAGATACATGGGTGAAGAATCTATCCTGACATTCACCCTTATCAAGCCCTCAGATGATTCTAGACCCAGCTATCTAATAGTAATTCCATGCAATCACAACTGACAACTGACCCAGCTGATCCTAGTTGATCAAAAGAACTAGAGATAATTATTATTAAAGCTATAGGTTTTAGTTATTCAACAATAACCAAACAACTTCCAATAAAAGGCAACCATTTCTCTAGATTAATAATCGAAGTTATTTATTTAGAAGGAAATATATCACCTAATCAAACTTTTCTCATACTCTCACACTAATTTATGTCTTTACCATACTTCAAACTCTTCTTATAATGCTTGAAAAATATGTCTGAGGTCAGGTCTCAACTTTTTATTATTCTTTGTTGTTTCCTCAGTATTTGTGCAATGTATCTGCACATTTCTATAAAGCAAATGTAAAGCATATTTATATCTCATAAAAAGTAATGTTTTCACTATTTTAAAATGAGATGTTCATGCTTTTTCAGTATTCCATAGGGAGAAGCATATACACCTGTAGATCAAGTCTGATTTCAAATATTGCAGGTTTTTGCTGTACTTGGGCTTGAACTCAGGACCTTGGGTAGGCTAGGCAAGCAATGTACAACTGAGATGCATTCCCAACCCTAGAACATTTTCCTTTAGTGTTAATATTGATTTTGTTTTCATAAAACTGGCATTTAACAAATTTTTATTGTACCTCTCTCTTTTGAAGACCACTTCTCAGCTGGTCTAGGCTTTGGTTTAGCAGGACATTTAGGAAAAGTCCTCAAAAGAATCCTGTCTTCCCTTAACCATATTACAAGCTCTTAAGTTTATACCTGCTGTCCACTTTCTCATTCCAATAACTCCACATGAAATAGGACAGGTACTTTAACTACTTGGTTTCAGTTTCTTAGAGTTTCAATCCAGGAAAACAATCTTTTTTTCAGTAGATAAGCGTTTTCCATACACTCTTTCCAGAGTCTATTTAAAACTTATAATAAATTACCAGCTTGCTACCTTCATATACCTATATTATAGAGCAGGGCATGCAAAACAAGATCAGATTGCAGAAAAGCAGAACTTAATCTATGGAAATTATTTTTCTTTGTTACATGTACTACAGCATTAATTCAATAACATTTCTAAAATGGGACTATGCTTATACAAGCAGATAAATAATTATAAAGCATATAAATCATTACTTCCTAATGTGACTATAACAAGATTCAATGTAATTTACAGATAAACATGAGAAATGACTACTACTTTTACTGAATTAAATCCAGCAACATTTCTAGGAAGAGAAATTATGACTCCCATATTCACTGGCAAAGAACATAATTGCAAAGAAAGATGTATCTCATTTTTCACCCATTTAAAATATGCTCTGCATAGTGAGAACAAAACAGCTATAAATTAACATTTTTATTCTTAATTCATAAAATGCCAAATTAAAATAAGATAACCTTTTATTTCTACAAGAAAAATTTGCTTTATGTAAAATAAAGTTTGTAAGACTAGAATGACTGAGTTCCTTTTAAAAGAATGTAAAACAGTTGCACTTCTGTTGAACTGTAGTACACAGTTGATAACCATTTGGTGAAATGAGGTTATTATTTAAACATGTAGGACTCAAAATGAGTCTATGTCTCCTAATATTATAAAACATAAATCACTAATAAATTACAATAATCTTAGGAACCAGAAGTTGAAGGTACTTTGTAAAATTATTTTATTGAATTTGATTTGGGAAAACAAAAATCTGTGGTTCTGTGGCAGAATTTTTTAAACTGAAAGATACTGTATTTTCATAAGTTCATTATTTCCAATAGTTTATTAGGAATCATGTAGAGGGCTGAGATTGTAGCTCAGTGGTAGCGCACTTGCCTCGCATGTGTGAGGCACTGGGTTCGATCCTCAGCACCACATAAAAATAAATAAAATAAAGATATTGTGTCCATCTACAACTAATAAAAATATTTCAAAAATTTAAAAAAATAATGTAGACTTATATGAACTATAGTGACTTTAGAATTTACAAAATCAAATCAACTAATTAGTTTCTTTTGTACTAAATGTGTCACAAAGTTCTGTCTTCTTGCTTTAGAAAGGGATATAAGTGGTAAACAAGGATGATATAGATGAACAAGCAGGAATTGGGGTAGGGAATATCCTCCTAGGAAATAATTGATGCATGAAACAGTCTTATTTGTCCAGGGCTTCATGCACAGAACACTCCAGGAGCTATATGCTCACTAGAATCAAGTTTTACATCTAGGTCAAGTAGCAACTTATTTCACACATAGTGAATAGAAAATAAATATTATTTGATTCTTGGAAAGTCAATGATCATAATTTGCACTGGACTTAGCATGATGTGTCTGAAAGACAATGACTGGGGGTAATAATTTAATACTATAGATCAGATTGCAAAGGAAATATAAAGTTCACTCAACAAAAAGAACATCTCATAATCCAAAAAGAATAAATATATTATAGTTTAAATTGAAACTAGTTCTACAGGGTGTATTATCTTGGGAGTTAGGAAAGGCAGGCTGTCCTATAGAAGTTTCCACTCAGTAGCTGACTAGACCATATGTCTCCAATTCTCAGGTTTTCTTCCAGAATTTGTCCCAGGAATTCTTTGAGGATAAACCTAGTCTTAACTGTCAGAAAAGATCATAGGCATATTTGAAATTCACTGAAATTACTTTAAGGAGAGTAGCAGGAGAGAAAGGAAAATATTGCAAAAGAGAGTTCATGAACTCAGCAGGAGAAAATGAGTAGTGCTACAGTTTGATCACCAAGCAATCAACTCACTCTACACACCTACTCCTATATTTTTCACGTTGCCCTAATTGATTGCAAAGTTGGCCATTCGCTTCTTTTACATGGAAAGAATTCACTGGGTGTAATTCAGTCTAGACTTAACTGTCTTGGACAAACTCTTTGATGCTTAATCTGGATTTTCAACTTTATTGTGTTAAGAAATTTCTGGGTATGTCTTGTGAAGGTGTTTTCAGAGACAATTGGCATATGGGATACCTCATCCCCCTCAATGTGGGTGACCTTATCCAATAGGATGGGAACCCAGATGGAACAAAAAATAGAAGGAGGAGGAAGCTGCAACAGCTGAAAGTTCCATTTTTTTTGAGCAAGTGCATCTATTACTATTCCCATTGCCCAAGTACATCCCATGTGGACTTTGACCAGTCATTCTCCAAGGAGATCCCAGGCCTTCAGTCTCAAACTGAGGCTGCACCATTGATCCCTTGTTCTGAGCCTCCATTTTTTTTCTTCTTTTCCTTTTTTATTTGTTCTTTTTAGTTATACATGACAGTAGAATATATTTTGACATAGTATATATACATGGAGTGTAACTTCCCATTCTTGTGGCTGTACATGATATGAGATTACACTGGTTCTTCATTCATATATGAACCTAGGAAAGTTCTGTTTGATTTATTCTATTGTCTTTCCTATTTCCAACCTCATCCCTTCCAGTTTCTTGAACTGAGCAGCTACTACATCATCTATCTCTTCAGCCTGCAGACAGCCATTGTGAGGACCATCCAGTTTCTGATTCTATATGCCAATTTAAAAATCATCTTTTATAAATATACAAATCACATAGGTTCTGTTTCTCTACAGAACCCTGACTAAAACAAGCTCCTTTGCAATTTCAAGTGCTTCTCACTGCAAGTCTCCACTTCCCTTCCACCTCACTAAAAAGGATCCACACAAATCATGTGAGTGAGACACAGAAAATGAGATCATACCATGAAACAATTCATGATAGCTAACATCTTACCTAATTTGACTAGACTAGAGCCAACTGGCTACATTCATAAAAGACAATATATCATACAAATAAAAACAAGTATAATTTGCTTTGGACTTGGGGAACTTGATGTGTCTGGGCAACACTGAGTATAAGACTTTAACACTATAGAACATATTGCAAAGGAAATATAAAGTTCACTTAACAAAAAGAATCTCACATAATCTAATAAAGAACCAATATGTTGTAATTGAAAATGAAATTTCTATGTGTGAAATGAGTTTCTAGTTCACATAAAGAAACTTGGCTTTCTTACAAATATGGCAAGAAAATGCACATGAGAAAGAGCCATCAATTACATGGAACAAGGTTACATTTTCACCCTTGCATTTTTCCTGCTAGTCCTACTTGGCCCTTTCTGCAAATTAATATGGTTGATTTTTTTAAAAAAATTTTTAACTCAAACATAGAAATAGAAAAGATAGAACAAAGAATGATTTTCACTAGTCTGAAGCTACTTGCCCTTTAGGCCAATGCTGCACTCTAAATTTCAACTAGTAAATGTATTATTACACAATTATTTAGCTATTACCATTGAATGTGCACAACTCAATAATAATAGAAAATCTAAAATAAAAAACCATGAATGAGATGGACATCATAGCCCTAGCCTCATGTATGACTACATATATGAGATTCTATATCACATAAAACCAGAGAAATGAAAAGTTGTGCTCCATCTGTGTACAAATCAAAATGCATTCTGCTATCATGTATACCTAAGCAGAATAAGTTAAAAAAATAAAATATAATAAAACCATGAATTATAGCAAACTACATTCTTCTATTATAATAAAATATTTTATATAATTTTACAAACAACTCCTAATAAACACCATGTCATTAAAAAGCATTTATTAACTCAATTGGAAATCAAGATGCAACTGATATTTTGGTAAATTTATTGTCTTCCTCTGCCATACTTCCCACTGCACTGCTTTCTTACCAATTTCAGGTATCCAGAACCTTCATATTTTCTGAACTTGCTCCCATCATAATTTATTTATTAGAAACGAGAGCTGATGAAATGCACTTATGATAATACCCATTAATATTTTTATAATTAGATTTCCAGAAATCTCTGCCCTTTAAACAGGGAACAATAAGCTCCAAGCCAAAATAAAATGTTTCTAAATTTTAAGATCTTAGGTATCAAGAAAGATTTGTGGGGAACAAAGAGACTTCTCAGGAGCCCCTAAAATTATTTGCCTTGTTATTGTTAGGCTGCAAATCACAAATGTTATAAAGTTACCTATGATTAACTTTTTGGATGTGTATAACATTGCTTAGAACTAAACTCCAAAGCATATTATATACTTCATGCCATTTGCTTTTGTGGAAGCCAAAATAAAGCTGACAGCATAATGGACGAGAACATAAGTGAGGCTGAGCAAGCTATTTAATGTCATTATACCCAAGTTTCTGTATCTTCACAATATTTGTAATAAGAATATATATTTCACTAGTGAAGATTAAAACAGTAATGTTTAAAGTACAGAGCACAATGTTTGCTGGATACAAAGTGCTGAACAAATCATGGTTATTATAATTTTATCCACATACAAGAAATTCAGAAAATCATCGAATTGTCAAAGAGACAGTGAAGTATTAGTGGAAAGCCAAATTGATGGGAAGGTTATTACAATCTGACACATAGTGCAATGAAACTAGCATTTCTGACTGATCCAATGTCCAAGAGCTAGAGGCAAAGTAATATAGTCCATAGAGTCTGACCGTGTGCAAAAACATATACTGAAGAAGCGGTAAGGGCAGTCTAAAATCAGTTGACAGAGACATGTCTATGGAATAAAATCCAGAATTATCTAATTCCACAAAGTTTCCTATAAGCCACCCCCAACACTAAACAATGATGTGTGGAAGCCTAGATTTTGACTATATTTTTCAAAAAAAAAAATTCAGGATTTATTTTATCCATGTATAGAACACATTCATTACTTCTCAGAGTCTTTTTATTTTTTTTCTGTGATGGGGATTGAACCAAGGGCCTTGCACATGCTAGATAAGCACTCTGACACAGAACTATACCTTTTACTATGCCCATTCTATGCCCATTACTCCTCTATGAACTTGTCTGCTCTTTCTTCCAGTAAACAATATTGTTTATTCACAGACTGAACTTACTTCATTTTCTATAACTCTGGGCATATCTCAAGAAAAAAATGTCCAGTGTGCAGAAGACAGTTCAATTGATTAAGGTTGTTGATGGCTCAGTTGCACAAATTTGATGTTTGCATTGCAAATCTAACTTAGACATTATTTCCAAATGGTTCTGACTTCCCTTGAATAGCTACATGGGTAAATTCTTCAATAATGCTGATTTAAAATCTTTTCCAAAAAGTGACACCCAATAATCTCAACAAGAAACAACCTGAAGTTAAATTCTAGAATATAAGCAAGACACATGATAGTAGAGTGTGTGTGTGTGTGTGTGTGTGTGTGTGTGTGTGTGTGTGTATACACTAGTTTCAAATCCCTTGATAGGAAAAATAATTAAAAACCCAAAAATAACTAATGCCATTTTTTCAAACTTTGCCTTAGAACTAATCAAATATTTTATATGTAGATTTCAATAACTTATGCTAGCATTAAGAAACATCTTGCTTTTGTTTAGTGTTAAAAGAAGAAAGAATACTCCCTCTGACTTCTTAAAAATGAAGTTTTTCTAGCTTGGAATACTTCAAGTAAAAATAAATGTATAGTATACACACACACATATACACTATGATAGGCCCTGCACTGTTGTGGCCTTTCTAGAGACAAGAGAGTGAATAATACAGATGTGATCCATGTCTTCATAGAACTTATATTCTATCAGGAAAGCTATATTATAAAAATGTAAATAAGTAAATGATAGTATAGTATAGTATGTCAAAATTGCATCACTACACCCATCCCCACTCCACATATCACAAATGCAGTCATATTCTAGAAGTATATCTTTCCTTGATTTGTTTTTCTATTTGGCACATGCTAGCATCAAGGCCAGCCCAGGCAACTCAGTGAGACCCTTTCTCAAAACAAAAAGGATGGAAGGTATAATTCAGTGGTAGAGTGCCTCTGAGTTCAATCCCAGTACCACAAAAAAAAAAAGTGAGGGCAGAAATTGTCAGGGTACAATTCAAAGAGAAAAATGTACTCCAGGATAATACAAGAAATGACATAGGAAGGGAAAGGGGGAAATAATTCTCTTCAGCATCACAAAGTTGGAAATCCTCTTATTTTAAAATGGGCTGAGACGACCATGATACAGTCCCTTTTCTCAGATATAATACTGAAGAACTTATGACAGTGAGTTTAAAGTCACTATTTAAAAATTACCTTTAAGCCTGAAGAACAAAGTTTTCTATACATATAACCCCCTAGAATATATATTTCCTAAATACCTTCAACTCTAACGTTATTGAATCTATTAGGATCCAGTATCTACTTCCATTGTGTGAAATCAGTGAAGCTAAAGAAAACTAATGACAAACTTTAATCAAAACTTTAATCTCAAAATTTAAAGTGACCAAATCTTGGTTCAGTTAATCTAAGAGGCAGAGACTCCTCAGTGCACTAAAACATTAGGAAAAAAGCCTTGTCAAGCGCCTTTCTAGTATCATCATCATTTTATTTGGTTATTATCTGGTCAGTGTGCAGATTTATGTTCTGGCTCCTTCTATGCTTGGATATAAAAATTCTTCCTGCCAATTTTGCCGATTTCTATTTACCAGCCATTGATTTTTCTAGTGCATTTCTAAATGGAGCTTGAAATTAACATGACTTTTCCTTTTATTCACTTTCCTCTATCCCGGCAGCATCAATAACCAGTCCAGGAAGTAGACCTGTTTCGAGGGTAGAGGACGAGTGTTGCCATTGGAACTAACCTGTTCTGGCACTCATAGCAAGGTTAGTGAATATCAGATTTCCCTGGTGAGGAAAAGAAAAACAGGTTCCACCCCATTTTTCCTGCCCATAATCCTGTGCAAATTCTAAATTTCAGAGAGAGAGGGATGCTTCTTGATTTATGATGGGTTTACATTCTGATAAACATCCTGAATTGAAGACATCATTAAGTTGAAAATGCATTAATATATCTAGCCTAGAAACATTATGGCTTAGCCTAGCCTACCTTAAACATGCTCAAAACAATTATATTAGCTTATAGTGGGGCAAAATCATCTAATACAAAACCAATTTTGTAGTAAAGTGAATATCTTATATAATTTATCAAATGCATATATTCCCCCAAAATGCTTGCAGCATAGGACACTGTACATTTATTATTATGATCATGTGGCTGGCTGGCAGCTGCAACTTGCATCACTGCCCAGCATCACAAGCATCACAATTTAGTTTATCACTAGTCTGGGAAAAGCTCAAAGTTCAAAATATGCTTTCTAACTTATACACTACTTTCTATTTTATATATCTAGTTTTGCAGCATTGTAAAGTTAAAAAATCACCTGTCAAACCATCATATACTGGGCACTTTCTATATACATATGTATGTGTGTGTCTGTACATACACATACATTTTTAAATGTCTTACTTTGACATCCCTTTTATTTTGCTCCACTATCTCTGATTGGCTTGTATGTGAATTCTCCCATCTGTTGGTTCTATGGAGTATCATTCTTGTCTTGAAGTTTCTCATATGTTTTATAAATTTTATGTATAAGTTCATCTTCCATGATTATGTAGAGCATATTTCCTGTAGAAGACATGAATAGGCCATGGATGTGATGGCCTCCTCTGGAATAATTTCAGAGATTCTTCTGAGTGGTAAGATTTACCATTTCCAAACCAATATTTACATCTATTTATTGCTTTTACATTTCTATAATTTGAGGGAGATTTTTTGTCTCTCTAAGGTAACCTAACACCTAGGTTAAGTAATCAATTATCTGTAAGGCTCGAAACAGCCAACAGAGATTTTCTGGTAGCAATTCATTTTCTGGGTCTGAACTTCATATAGAGAAGCTAATTCTAGCTCCTTGCCCTTTACTAAGTTCATCACCTTGACAAATAGCCAGAGATAGACATAACCACATAGCTAAGAGAGCTTAGGTTTCAGAGACTCATTTGCATGGGCTTCTTCCATGGCCCAAGATATGGCCCTATTGACGTGTCCATATACATGATTATGGGTTTTGGTGAAATTGAAAAACAAGATATTTTTAAGAAAAACTTTGAAATTGTGGAGGTTTTTAGGTCCCAGGAAGCTTGAAATTTCCACTTATAATCTGTGAGGCATTATATTCCCACACCCTTAGATAAGACACATTTAGTCTAAGTTCTTCAAATTCTCTGCAGCTTCAATAACCACCCACCACTTTAGCTATGATTTCCTTCTTTTCCAACATCTAGTGATATCCATTTTATATTTAAGCCCTGACTATATAAATTAAAACATTGAAATCAAAATTTTGTCCATTTATAGCAGTCTAATTTATTTTCTTCTGTGTCTATCATGTTGGCAGAATTTATTTATATATATATACACACATGTATACATATGTATGTGTGTGTATATATATATGTCTATATAGCTACATAAAACACAAAATTATATAGGAGTTCTCAGCAACAGATAGAATTGAACAATGCTCTGAATGCCAAATATGAGTCCCTTAGGATGATAGACATCCTATGGAAAATCCAAAATAAGACAAAAGCATAATTTCTGATTTTAAGGAATTTAAAATTTAATTGAGATTATAAATCTATCACTCACATTTTTTAAATAATTTGATCAAAGCATACAAAGTGTTCTTTCAAGTTGTTAATTGCCATGAGAGTCAAAGGTTCTGATATATGATGAAGATTCACTAGAAGAGAAGGAATAATCAACACCAATATTTCATTACCATCTATAATGTTTCAGTTTGCATTCTAATCATATTTGTGTGTCTTATTTGAAATCCTTCCAAGGACTTGCCAATCCTCTTACACAGGAGAGTTTAGAATTAGGCACAGTACACTAGGAAGTGGCATGAAGATAATTTAAAAAAAAAAACAGGACCATAATCAGTTAGAATTTTAAAATAACAGAAAGGTTATTCAGGGCAAAATCATCCATGGTAAAGATAAAAATATGTCAGATTTGGAAAGGACATTAAATGTCAATGAAATGATTCATTTATTATATAGTTGAAGAAATTAAGGATAAGAGTTGAAGTGGTAGTACCTGGTTCTGTATTTCTATTTTCCTGTCTCAGACTTGCATTATAATGTGGAAATAGAAAATAGTTAATTTGGGCTGGGGTTGTGGCTCAGTGGTAGAGTGCTTGCCTAGCATGTGTGAGGCACTGAGTTCAATCCTCAGCACCACATAAAAATAAACAAATCTAATAGTTATTTAAAAGGAAGATAATTTGTTTTGAGAGGATTGGCTTATTTCACTTAGCATGATAGTCTCCAGTTCCATGTATGTATAATATGTCAAAATATATTCTATTGTCATATATATCTAAAAGAATAAAAATAAAATTAAAAAAAGAAAAGTAATTTGGATGAATGAAAAAGCTATCTGCATGTTTCTAAATTTTAAAGCAGTTATATAAGCAACTTTGTTATAAAATAAAGTTTTACTTAGTAGACAACTTAAGTATAAAATTTTTTAGGGCTAGGTGTGTATTTCAGTGTTAGAGTACTTGCATAGCATTCCCAAGGCCCTGGGTTCAATCTCCTGTACCACAAAAAAATATTTTTAAACAAACTGATTTCTTGATTAATGAGTCTGACTTAGTGAGACTTTTGTGAATAGAGACATACTTTTTTAAAAAAATATTATTTTTAGTTGTAGATGGACACAATAATTTTATTTCATTTATTTATTTTTATGTGGTGCTGAGGATCAAACCCAGTGCCTCATGCATGCAAGGCAAGCATTCTACCACTGAGCTAAAGCCCCAGCCCTGAGACATACTTTTTTTTTTTTTTTTTTTTTTTAAATTTTTTTTTTAATATTTTTTTAGTTGTAGATGGACACAATGTCTTTATTTTATTGGTTTGTATGTGGTGCTGAGGATCGAACCCAGGGCCTCACGCATGCGAGGCAAGCGTTCTACCGCTGAGCTACAATCCCAGCCCCCTGAGACATACTTTTTAAGGAATCTTTCCACACTCTGAAACTTTTCCAAATCATGTTTATTTCCATTATGAACATTTTGGAGCTTATATGAATAGTTATTTAGTTTCACTTTTCCCCCATGTTTGTCTTTTTGGGATATCTGAAAATATTGTCCAGAATCACAAGAGAAAGTTCACAAAGGGGCTGGTCACACAACTGGGATAATTCCACAATGACAGTATATGTTTACAAAGAACCTGGGACCCGGAGCTGGCATCGTTTCTGTAGAGAGAAAGTGTTCCATAAGGTATATGAATAGCTTCCATACTCAAAATTGACAATTTAGAAATGACAAAAATAAAAATAAAAAAGACTTGTTTCCCCGAAGACAATTTTCTCTGTTAGGAGGACAGAATAGAACAGTACCAGCAGAATCAATAAAACAAAATATCCAGAGAAAAATCACACACAAGAAAATAAAATAATGCCACCCTGACAATTTTGCCCAGAGGTAGAAAAGAAAGTTCCAAAGAATTCAGAATATAGTAAGGCTATGTTTTGGATGGTGCTATGGTTTAAATTTCTCCCCCAAAAGTTGAGAATGAAATTGACAAAATTGTATCATTTGTATGTATGTACAAATATGTAACCACAAATCCCACTATTATGTTAATTATAATATACCACCAAAATATCACTTAAAATTATGGTGAAATTTAATCCTTATTGTGAGGCAGTAAGACAATGGAAACTTAATCTAACTACAGTATTTAGAGGCGAGATATTTGTGAGGTAACAAAGGTTAAATGAGGCCATAAGGGTGGGGCCAGAAAACACTAGGGCCCTCTCACCCTGTCATGTGCTACACTACCTCAGGACTCTGTAGAGTCCCCACAAGCAAGAAGGACCTCATCATATGTGGCTGCCTGAATTTTAACCTCCCAGCCTTTAAAATCATAAGCCAAATAAATTTATTTTCTTTACAAATTAGTCTGATATTCAGTTACAACATCAGATAAAGGACTAACGCAGATAGGCAGGCAAAGGGAGGTAGGAATTGAAGAATACATAGTACAGTCAGCCAAACAGGCTTGAATCCCAGTTGCCCAATTTATACAGTGGCCTTCATCCAGTTACTTAACTACTCAGAATCTCAGTTCCCTCATCTGGAAATTTATAGTATCTACTTTGTTATTATCCAGATAAAATGTTTAGCATAGTGCCTGGCACATAGTAGGCACACAATACATGATACTCATTAATGCTATTGATAGTTAAACACAAGAATACCTGCCAAGGCAATACAGTGACCCCACTACCACTTCTATTCACAAGCAGAAACTATCACAATTTTCTTATACTTTCTAATAAAGCAAGCTTTCTTAGTAATCCCCTCATGGAGTTGTGAGGCTGAAATGTGATAATGGACATAAAGTGCTTAGCCCAGAGCCTGGCACATTGTAAGCACTCAATAAATAGTAAATGTTCTTATTCATAGTATTGACAGGTGGCTTCATGCTTCTTTTATCTGTAGCATTCTTCAGAGAATGTCAGTGTAAAATGATTGCAATGTTGGCTGGGATTGTGGTTCAGTGGTAGAGCGCTTGCCTTGCATGTGTGAGGCACCAGGTTCGATCCTCAGCACCACATAAAAATAAAGATATTGTGTCCATCTACAGCTAAAAAATTTTTTTAAAAATGGTTGCAATGGCACTATCTTTTTGAAGGTATAGTGGAAAAAGTACATCTCAGAAGTATATGTTACCATGAGGAACCCAAAGGAAACCTATAAAAAGATATTTTATTTATAATAAGCTCATCTCAACAGAAGTTAATAAAAATACTAGCCACATTGCATCTAGTGAAATAGATTTTTTTCCAACAATTATTGTAAGTGTGCTCCAGGGTAGTAGTGGTGGAAAAAATCCTAAAGAAGAAATAATATTAAAAGAGTAAAAACTAGTCTTCATAAATTCAACCTTACTCCCTTTTTCTCTTTTAGTATCTGCAACTGGCTGATTTTCCTGTAGCTTTATTGATAAAGGTTGGCTATCTTTTCTTCTGGATGAAACTCTAATTCAATAATTTAGTTAGAGCCAAGCATACTTGTAATCCCAGTGGCTCGGGAGGCTGAGGCAAGAGGATCAAGAGTTCAAAGCCAGCCTCAGCAAAATCAAGGTGCTAAGCAGCTCAGTGAGACCCTGTATCTAAATAAAATACAAAAAAAGGGCTGAGGATGTGACTTAGAGGTCAAGTGCCCCTGAGTTCAATCCTGGGTACCAAAATACTGATACTAATACTGCTACTACTAATAATAATTTAGTTAGAAATAGTCCATCACACTCTTAGAAAAAAATTCTACAGAGAACCATGAAATAGCTATTACTATAGGAGAAAATTATGTAACAAGAAGAGGCTTTTACTAAAATATATTTACAACATCAAGGTGAGCATAGTAAAAAATGTCTATTTTGAAATAGCTAAAAGAGTTTCAAATATTTCACCACAAAAAATAAATGAGGTGATAGGTATGTTAATTAGCCAGATTCAATCATTTCACATTATATACATATGTCAAAGTATCATACTATACCCCATAAATGTATGAGTTATCAATTTAAGATAACATTAGTAAAGTAAAATGTATAAAATTAAAATAAAATGTATTTAATGTAGTCTCTCAGAGCCCTGAATGAGGGACAATAAAGACACACAAAAAATTTTCCAATCACATAAACTTACATTTTTAAAAACTTTAGTGATTGGCCAGAACCTCAGACTAGGGCCCAAGAAAAGTTGACAACTTTTTCTAGACCAACAGTGTTATGCAAGGTATAATACTTGATACTTAAAGAAATGAATACTTTATATTAGGCATATGTTCAGAAAAGGAGAGAAGATTATTCAAAGCGCCTTCAAATATCAAAGTTAACACAGAAGGATAAGAAAATATCTGAATATGAGACATTTTCTTTCTTTTTCAAGAATGAGGATTTGATTGGAGACTTTTTAAGGCCATGGATACATGTAGTAGTCAGAGCTGTGCAAGGTTGACTTTTGTATTTGGCAAAATAAAATTGATTTGTGTAAAAATTAATTAGCAATGTAATTCACAGATGACTCTAATCCCATCCCCTTGCAAAGATTAATTGGAGGAATACAGCTTCACAGGAGATCTTGAGTTTATGCAAATTTCTACTGCCACAGAGGCAGCACTTATGTTTCTTTGGGGATTAAATAAATAACAATTATGTATGTGAGATGATGTCACAATGTCAGATGCCCCATTGAGACATGTTATCAAGCTCTCTCTTATAGTCAATTGCTGTTGTTGCAAATATCCTTGCTATTGAATTTCAAACAAAAATGAAAAGAAAGGAATGGGTCCAATGTTTTCTCTTGCTCTCTTTATAGCAGTGTAAGTAATTTAATATCCTAACGAGGGAGTGTCACCTGAAGGATAACCTGTTCTAGCAAAAAGATTAGTGTCTCTCAAAACATGTCCACATATTATGCAGTCCAGTATCCCACAACTAATATGTCTAGAATATCTTCCCAAACTCACAATATAGCTAAATCATATACTCTTATAACTGGATTATTCCACTTGTATCCAGGAGAAGATAGAAGGAACTCAATGTGATTAATATGCTGCCTCACTTTGAATGCCTTACCAACTAGGCCTCCTTAAAATAGTATCCTAAATGCATCTCTTCATCTTTGGGCTTGTCTATCTTGAATATATTTTCTTCACTGCAGAAGAGTGATTTTCCACCAGTCATTCCATAGTGTCTTTAAAGATAAAGACTGAATTCTTTAATGTGGTGTAAAAGGCCCTCCATTAGAGTTCTCTACTTAACTTCCAGTTTAATCTCTTATTCCTCTCCACCTTCTAAATATATTTTATATCCATACTCATGAGTCAGTCCCAGTTCTTCATTATTTTTCAACTGGATTACTAAAATATCTTTATAACTAGTTTTTCTTCCTCCAATTTCTACCCTTTTCAATTAATTAGTCGACTGCATATTATGTATCTCAAAAAACATATCTGATCACCTGCCTCCTCTGGTTGAAAGTACCCATGGCTTCCCATTTCTTACAGGATAAAAGCCAGACTCTCCTTAGTTTGGTTCACAGGACCTTTCATGTACCAATCTCTCCACTGTCATCCTCTCCCTATCATATCTGCATACCCTGTGCTCTTGTCATGTTGCTTTTCACATTTCCAGCATCCATAATATTTTTTGTATGTATGGCTCAACAAACATGCTTTAAACAAGTGTAAATGAGTATAAGAATCAATGTTTCTTGCTGGGAAATAATTTCAATACTTGACAATTGGGGAAAGAACAGTTCAATTGGATACTGCTTTCACTGTTTTATTCCTTGCACATAATTAGTATCATGTCTGCCTTCCTATAGTATGATTTTTAGTTACCTAACTCCAACTGAATCTTCTGATTCCTTTTTTGTTGTGGTGGTGGTAGTGCTGAGGATTGAATTCAGGGCCTAGTGCAGGTTAAGAATTTGCTCCATCACTGAACTATATCCCTAACTTCTCTAACTGCATTTTCATTTGGGTTTTTGGTCACATGAATATACCATTCTGAAAGTATATATAAATGCTGTGTTAGATATATCACCTGCTAGAATCTTCTTGGATAATATTTGTAAAATTTACAAAAGGTGGGGAATCTCTGCTAAACACTAAATCAGATGGTATCAACCAATTATTCATAATATGTGAATGTTCAGTAAAGATACAAATTTGGGACTCAAATTTGAAATTATCCACCACTAACTCAACTACACTTATAAATAAGCATTCAAACCCTAGTAATATTTAGTTTGTATTCAAAGAAATGAAATAAACTCCCAAATATGTAGAAGTTATACTTGCTGTTTTTTTCTCCAAAGCACAAAACCCACATTCCCTAGAGGTCTCCAATAACTTGTAATACAGGGGTCCATTCCTGTACAGTCTCAAAGGGTAAATATTTTAGGCTCTTCATACTGTATGGTCTCTGTGACAACTACTCATCTCTGCCTTCATATTGCAAAAGTAGCCCTAAGCAATATGCGATTGAATGAGCATAGCTATTTTCCAATAAAACTTTATTTACAAAAAGCAGTGATATGCCAAATTTGATTCAGGAGTTGTAGTTTGCCAACCGCAAACTATTTTGACTATAACTCATATTAAGGAATGTATTTTACTCATGATCCAGTATATACTTATACACACATATAAATAAAAGATTTAACCAAAAACTGTTCCTATGTACAATATACGTAGGTATTATTTCCTTCCATTCAATTTCTTTAAATTGGTAGTTGTAAGCTATTGAATTGATTCTACCACCTGCTAATGAGTTGTGACTCAAAAGTTGCAAAACACTGTTCCTGTGGATTTCAATGTTTTCACTCATTGTATGAATCAAAGGTCAGAAGTAAATTCATATTTGCATAAGTAGCCTTTGGATACCCATGCCTTCATTAAATTATTCAACAGTCATTGGAAAGGCACCATTATAAATAATGGACAAATTGTGTGGTCCTTGTAGAAAGAAGATAACCTGATAGTACATTTCTGAATCCAAATGAGTGAACATTCCAGAAATATTCTGAATAAGTGCTCAAATATGCCACTTTGAATGTTCTTGCTTTCCACTTTTTCGCAACTTAAAGTAGTTTCTTTGCCACTTTCCTCCTTCATTGTTGTCTTAGGATATGTTCCAGAAACTTGGTGAGTCCCCTTGAAGTTTTCAAAGCTCAAAAGCAAAGAATGTAGGACCTAATAATTGTTTCTGAATGAGAACTATCTTTAGCCTGAAGGGCTCTTTCTTTCTGCTTGGCCTCTGAAGTTAATTGATCAATCTATAAAATTGAAAGAAAAAGAAAAGAACAATGTGTGAAGCACAATGTGGGAAGCCTAGAGGTTAAATGAATGCCTGTTAACAGAGCAACATTCAGAATTCATGGATGGTAGCTGATTGCTTGGCTAACATCCCCTGTGCATTATGATAAGACTTCTAAATGACAGGTTTCTCCCAAGTATAGGAGACCTAAGGAGCCCAAAAGCTAAAACCAGTTATAATTTTCAAGAAGGATGGTTTCATATTAAGACAAGCCCCAGCCAAGTGCGGTGGTGCAAGCCTGTAATCCCAGCACTTAGGGAGACTGAGACAGGAGAATCGTGAATTCAAAGCCAGCCTCAGCAACAGTGAAGCGCTAAGCAACTCAGTGAGACCCTATCTCCACATAAAACACAAAATAGGGCTGGGGATGTGGCTCAGTGGTTGAGTACTCCTGAGTTCAATCTCCAGTACCAAAAAAAAAAAAAAAAAGACAAGCCCTGACATCCAGGGTAAGAAATACTTATTTCAAGTTTCAGAGTCAGAACTGGTCAGTGTTATTCAATTCAAAATCTGAACCACAGTCATGTGCAGTGGTGCATGCCTGTAATCCCAGCAGCTTGGGGGGGAGGCGGCTGAGGCAGGAGGATCACGAGTTCAAAGCTAGCCTCAGCAAAAGCAAGGCACTAAGCAACTCAGTGAGACCCTGTCTTTAAATAAAATACAAAATGGGGCTGGGAATGTGGCTCAGTGATTGAGTGCCCCTAGGTTCAATCCCTGGTACCAAAAATATATATATTTGAACCATGTTCTTTATCAACTAAGGAATTAAACTATTGAGGGACCAAAGATGCTCATGAAATAAGTGCAGTGATTGAATCTTAGTTCCTGAAATTAGTTTCTTATTAGCTGGGCCAGGTAGCAAAAGGCAACTATTTTTTATAGTATACGGGGTACTCTGGAAATTAACAAATGTCCCATGAGCATTTGACCACAACTAAACTGTTGGAGACAATTAAATATTTTCACAGAGCATGAGGCCACTGTAGTGTAGTTTACCCTGGTTCTTAACTTACTCCCTAGATTTAGCTGTATAATCTATCATTGGATGTTTTTCAGGTGGAGAGACATGGAAAGCAAATTGTGAGGAAGTTCTAGTTTAGTATCTCATTTGAGAAATCCTATCTTTTTTGGGGGGGCGAATGGGGATTGAACTCAGGGGCACTCGACCACTGAGCCACATCCCCAGCCCTTTTTTTGCATTTTATTTAGAGAGATGGTCTCACTGAGTTGCTTAGCGTCTTGCTTTTGCTGAGGCTGCCTTTGAACTCTCAATCCTCCTGCCTCAGCCTCCTGAGCTGCTGGGATTACAGGCATACACCACGGCATCCAGCATGAAATCCTATCTTATATAACAAAACATAATGAAATTTTTCATTCCTCAGGATATTGTACTAAATTTGAATGATTATAGCCCTCTTCACCCTTTCCCCCCCCCAAAAAAGGTATTGCATATATTCATGGATGATTAAATGGTCCACATTTCCTGGGCAGAGCAGGACTTTACTCTCTTTAGTAGAAAGTCATCTACCCAGATCAGTGAGTGGCAGTGATCTAAGCATGCTGTGTTCACAGATTGAAATGTCCCATGACTAGGCTGTTCCAAGTTCCAGTTTGGGGTACAGAGATAAAGAAGTCTATTTGGTCTGCATGCTCAGCTACATGTTCCAACTAACTAGCCTTTGTAGTATTGAAGATATTATTGCCATCTCTATCTCCCAGATTCATTTTATTTCTCAATTGGCTTAGAACTTAGGCATGAAAGAGGATAGCTGTGGTCTTTATTAGTCTCTGTAAAGACCTCCAACACTTTCCCAACTGATCTTCCTGTTTCTAGTAACAGGGTCCCTCTGATCCTCTCTCCACACTACTCTTCAAATAATTTTCCTTACATACATCTGACTTTGCCTCTGTCTTCCTCAAAAAATTAAGATGCCTTCACTTATTTTTCTTGCACTCAAGAAAGCACATTATACTTTAAGTGAATGAGAATCATGGCATTATTATAGGAATAAACTCAAATGCATTTTCATTTATTTTAAAAAGTAACTTATAAAGTTGGAATTATATTATTAATAATTACATTTCATTTGTTAGGAATGCCATAATAAAGTGTCACAGACTAGATGGCTTAAGCAACAGTAAATTATTTTCTCACAGCTCTGCAATAAAGAAGTCTTGAGTTGGTAAGATTTGCTTCTTCTATGGGCTTCTCTCCTTGGCTTGTAGATGTCCATCTTCTTCCTGTGTTTTCCCTTAGTCTTCTTTCAGTGCCTGTGTCCTAATCTCCTTTTCTTATAAATACATCTGGCAGATTGGATTCAAGCCCACTCTAAGTGCTTCATTTTACCTTAAATACCCCTGTAAAGTTCTTATCTCTAAAGATAATCACACTCTAAAGAACTGGGGGTTAGCACCTCCACATATGAATTGTGGTGGGCACAACTCAGTCCATAATGGTAACCAATAACTTTTTCAGGGCAAGAAACTCATAAATTACAGCTCACCAATATGCCCCCAAATAAAGTCCTGGTCTTTAATATGGTATAAAAGGGCTTCCATGTTCAAGTCTATATCAGCCTTTCTAGAAACAGTTTTCAGCCTCTTCAAACTACTTTCAAAGTATACTTTACCATTTCAACAAACACCTCTAAGTGTATGAGTATGTATGCATGTATATACACATGTATATATATACACATATTATTATATATGCTATATATGAGTTTATTTCTGTCTCCAGTACTTACATGACCATGGTAAACAAAGTGGTCACTCAAACATTTATTAGTAAACAAATAATTAGGTTATTAAAAATGCTTTTTAGGGGTCACCGTTAAACTTATCAAACTAAATGCCAAGAAGTACAACTAAAATGCCTTTCCATAAAGTATGCTTAAAGCCTTTGTCAATTATAATTGTATACCTATAGACCACTAAGGTGACCTGCACTGGCATTTGGTCAATAGAGGAGACTTCAGTACTTTCTTTCCTAAAACCAATCAAAGCTATTAAGGAATCCAGGTATTATAGTCAAAACCAAGGCCTGGAAGTAAAGGTGGAAAATACTAGGCATAAGTCAAGGTACAGAGTTTAATCTTAGTGCAACACCATGTGCACTAAGGCCAAAGTCTATGCAGAGGGAAAGAAAAGGAAGGAGTAAGAGCTAGGGTCTGAGGAACAGGGCATCTGGAAAGAATACCAGGAATCTTAAATACTTGACAGCAGTTGGTAGTGGTGTCATTTGTTTGGATCCAGAATTCCAATTTAACTAACTTCCTCTCACTTTGTGGGTCCTTTTTATTTTCCTGTCATATATTATTGTTGTGATGCTTCATGAAGGTAAGATCATGTTATACATCCTTCGTGTGTGCTATGTGTACTATGTCACCTATGGTACACATAACACTTAAATGCATGGTAAATAGTTGTTACTATATTTGAAATTCAGAAGGAAAATCATATGACATGCAAAAGACAAAGGTGGCTACAGATAAACACAGGGAAAAGAGAGAAAAACAAATCAACTAAGCAAGCGAAAATAACATGGTGGGATTTCTTCCCACCATATCCACTTTGCCTTGAAATAGAGCCAGGAGGTAGATAGAGTTTTGTCACAATGAGTTATTTGTTCATATTCATTATAGAATTATAGGACAAAGACTGCCTTTTTCCAGCTTCACTCTCTGATAAATGGGTCAGCTCCATTGGCTAACATTTGTGAGAGTCCTTGGTCTTGACAGCCTGACTTAATCAATCCATGTAATTTATTGATCAAGCCAGCAGCAAAAGAACATTCTCCATTAAATAGATTTTTATCATCTGGAGTTCTAGAGCTAAATGTCTTTTTAAAATCTGAAATTTAGTTAGCATATGACATGCTGTCTGTCTTAGAAACAACTTGCAAAGAGGAAAATGCAAAGATTAAAAATGACTCTGTGGCTTTAAGTAATGACCAAGAGGTCAGAGTGTAAAACTGAACTCTATTCTGCCTGTCTACTCCACTGAAATTGCAACGCAAAGCAATATTACCTCCAAGTAGTTTTAGGCTGATGCCTGAATTTACAGTCATTAAACTATATTACATATGTTGTGCCGAGCAGGCAGGCTATGATTTTCTGAGGTCCATTATGTTCATTATAGAGAAGTTGGCTACATTCATACCAGTAAGAAGAAGTTCCCTTCTCATCCAGATCAAATAACTTGATTTTCCCCAAAATTATAGCCCCCGGCCTGCTTCCTGATACTGTTGGTGATAATCACAGCACCTACCATTAATTGGAATCTAGGGATTGTGCTAGGTATCTTAATACATTTGATCCACATGTAAATCTTGTCGGAGAATTCTCATTGTATAAGTACTTTATGAGGTGAGAGACTGAGGCTCAGAGACCTTATGTGGTGGGACTGGGTTTAAATCTCTGTCAATAAGAATCCAAGGTCTATGCTCTTTCCACTATTGTTGGCTGCCCCATTCTGACCTTGCGTTAGCACATAACTTAGCATTTGATTAGAGGTGTTTTATGTCACTTTCAGGTTGTTTAATGTCTCTTTTAGCAAACTAAAAGCCCTTACTTTATCCTCTCCCTTCACTCTTGGCCTTCCTGCCCCACAGGATTCACAGGTAAATAAATGACCAAAAGTAGAGGCACCCATGGATATTTCAGGGGAACAGCTAGAAATAAAGAACTCTCAAAGGTTGACACAGTACTCCAGATGAAAGGAAAAACATATTAATGATATAGCATGCACCCTAGTAGCCTCATTAGAAATAAATTTAAAAGCCATTTGAACAAAACCTCAATGGGAGAAGAATTGAATAGGGTAGGTCAATCAAGCCATTATCTGTATAAATTTAGTGCCATATTACTGTTTCAGAGTCTCAGAAATGTGTGAAAGAGATTAATCTCTGGTCTTTCTTGCAATCCCATTTTTATTTATTTCTGGCCAGCTGTCTAGCTAAAGAATGGCTCTTCCTATTCAAAGGTTAAATGAAAGGTCATTGACTCTTGACGATATTTTCAGATCCTTCGGGGGAAAACTTGGGTTTTGCTCTTGTCTCTATATGTAAAGGCACTGTGTTTATATTATTCTCATTTGAGTTTTTTCTTATAAGTTGTTATTTCTTGCAATGCAATATTGTGTTTTAGACTGAAGACATGTTTCATACTAAATCAAGACCAAACAGATGAGTAAAGTGAATGTATAGTGATTTAAAATACTTAAAATTTTAAGTTTCTGTTGATTGGGGACTTCTTTTGAAGAGGTACATGCTAGTGCTATTAAAACTTTAGGTAAATTCAATTCAGGTTTTTGTAGTAACTAGTTTTAATGAAATACAGAAATTGGATTTTGTTTTCAACTTATTTCACAAGGTTTTGTTTTAACTTGGCTTTGTTTATGGTTCAATGAGAAAATTAATATTTGGGTTTGAATTAGGAAATTTGTGACATTCATGCCAATAACAGGTATACAGTTGAGGTCAAGTCCTTATTATATTGCTGAAAATCCTGTAAAGCCTATTTATTAAGTACCCCAAAAATGTTTACTTGACATGAATTATAATCATTTTACTACTTTCTCTGAGCATTCACTGTGTGTGAAAATTTCTTCTAGACATCAGGAGTCCCAAGTAACATAGTGCCTACCTTTAAGGAACAAAGGAACCCCAAATTTTGGAATTGTCATATTGATCATTTAAAACAATGAGCATTTTAACTTATACTTTCACCATCATACCGATGTCTGCCTTATTTCTAATAGTATTAACCACATTGAAGTCTAGATTCTTCCTTCAGTCTTAGGACCCAAATTAGGGAAGACTATAGGTACTAGGTGACTAAAATTTTTGAGAATATTGCTTCCTGCAATATTGAGGTGAGAGTATTCTAAATATAGTGCTGTTGGCTTTCCCTTTAAACTTCAGGATTCTAACAATTAGCTAAAAGAATAAATATTTCTTGAGTATGTATGACTCTACTACTAGAAGCAGGTACTTTAGGGACAAAATTACAGGTTGGGGAGAAGGAAAGCAATGACATTCCATATGGCAGTTCTGATTAATCTGAGTTGTGGGAGGACTTTAAGAGCTATAGTGTAGGCAGCAAGTGCTCTACAAGCCATCCATTCTCCACTGATTCTCAATTCTCAAAATGTATCCTGGGGGCTCTTGGTACACATCTTGCAAGAACCCTCCGTAGGCAAGCTTCTAATTTTTATGTTTATATCATGACTATATAATATCAGTTCCCAGCAAGAAAATGTGCTAGCAACTTTTAATAAAGAAACAATTCTTACTTTATTGCAACCTCATAAAAGTAGTTCCAATCTTCCCATTAATTCTGGGGAAGGATTTCTTTGTAGAGGGTCAGATTTGGGGATAGTAAATATGTATGGGAGATAATTTCCTGCATCTGTAAACTGAAGAATGTTTAAGAATTACTAACCTGCTGGGATCTAGTATATCTTTACAATGATTCACCCTCCAGCTCTTGGGCACCAAAAATAGCAAACAAAACAACAACAAAAAGAAATTTACACAGGGAGAGGATAATGTCATTTTTCAATACCCTGCCACCTGTGGGTCTAACATCTGAAATCCTAAACCTATAAGCCCCAAGCTATCTTTCTGTTGCCACTAAAGAGTCCAATGACCTTTCAAACATTCCATAATAAAATGACCTGTCAAGTATTTAGGAGTCAGTTTTGGAGTGGGGTTTCTAGCCTTCAGAGAATAAACAGTGTTCATTCAGTGACCTGTAAGATAACTAGTGGTTTTTGTAAGTTTTGAAGAGAGCTAAAGAAAATAATGGTTTGTCACACGTAGAAATTCTAAAAAGTAAAATAACATTGTGGGAATGTTCTCAGCCTGCCTGGTAAATGGTAAAAGGCAACCAACTTTACTCAAACAGAGAAAGCAAAGTTTGAGGGCAAAACTGACAAACTGAAAGAATTATTTTCAAGTCACTGAAATAGTTAACAGTTAACTATTTCAATGAGAAATTAATTTTCTCATTGAACCATAAACTAAGCATACACATACCCCCACACACACACAGAGAGAAATCTCACTTTCTGGTTAGAATAAATTAAAATACAGATTATAAGTCTTTATATAATACTGCAGAAATCATTTCCTCTATAAATTTTATCTATCTATGAATCAAAGCTATTAAATTTTTTTATTCTTGCTAAGCTACAAAATGCATATATTAATTTAGTTTTTGAAGGTAAGTTTTGCAAAGGTCACAAAAAAACCTATTCTGAGTTGAATCAATCAGTATATGAGTGCACATTACCACTGTATAAAAGACACTAGTGCTAAGCATGGCAGGAGTGGGAGTAGCTTAAAGAGGTATAAGGAATTATTCCAAGATAGAGCATATATACTCAACATAAGAGAATTCACAAAATTAATGTAGACATTTACAGTCATTTTAACTATTTGTGACCTTCCAAGTTCATGTGGAAAAAAATTCGTTATCAAGCCATTTCCTTTTCTTAGAGACTAATTTCTGTCATCCATTTTTCATGAAAGCTGCAGAATTAGTCCTGTTTTTCTCCTGTTGTGAAAATAATTCTGTCTTATTGATGTATCATATACAAAGATGAGTTTCAGCACCTAAAAGGCTTTGGACTTTGAGATAATAAATATTTGAATACCAAGTAACTGAAATTTTCTGTCTCAAATATTTTACAATCTTTATTCTAGAGAACATTCTCAAAAACTGTTATCCAAAACTACTTGGTTCCTTCTTCTTGGAATACCATTCTGTTGTTTTGCTGTTCCAAATCATGTTAATGACCTTGTGCTAGAGGAAAAGAAACAGCAACAATAGTAATAGTAATCACAGCTATCTTACATTCAGTGCTTATTACATGCCAGGAGCTGGGTCAGATATTTAACACATTACCTCATTTAACTCACCACAAATCCATGTGATAAAATGCTATAGATGTCCTCATCAATAAGGGAGCCTTAGCACAGTTAAGGAGTGTATTCAGAGTACCACAGCTATTAGGTGGCATAGTAGGATTTTTACTCAGACTTTCTTATTCCTGAACCTGTGTTCTTAACTGTGTGCTCAAGAATACAGAGCTTTTCAATCTGTGTGACACTTTGCTAAAAGAAATCTGGGGGGCTGGGGTTGTGGCTTGGTTGTAGAGCGCTTGCCTAGCATGTGTGAGGCACTGGGTTCAATTCTCAGCACCACATATAAATAAATAAAAATAAATAAAGGTCCATCAACAACTAAAAAGTTTTAAGAAAAATAAATCTGGGCTCTCCAGAAGACTTAAAAACAGCATACTACAGTGACGCAGCCACTTCAATGTTTATAGCAGCTCAATGTTTATAGCAGTTCCATAGTTTAGTTTAGAATAGCTAAACTATGGAACCAACCTAGATGCCCTTCAATAGATGAATGGATAAGAAACTGTGGTATATATACACAATAGAATATTACTCAGCAATAAAAGAGAATAAAATTATGGCATTTGCAGGTGAATGGATGTAGTTGGAGAATATTGTGCTAAGTGAAGTAAGCCAGTCTCAGAAAACCAAATGCCGAATGTTCTCTCTGATAAGTAGATGCTGATCCATAATGTGGGGAAGGACACGGGTAGAATGGAAGAACTTTGGTCACAGGCGTGGGAGGGGGCAGGAGGACAGTAAAGATGGACATCATAGCCCTAGTTTTATGTATGACTGCAGGTATGTTGTGATTCTACATCACATACAACCAAAGAAATGAGAAGTTGTGCTCCATCTGTGTACAATGAATCAAAAGGCACTCTGCTATCATGTAAACCTAAATAGAATAAATACATTTTTAAAAAATAAAAAAAAACTAAATAAAGAAACCTGGGCTCTGGATTGTAGCCTGGGCTTAACCTCTGCTGTACTGACCTTTTATCTCTTCCCACCTTGAATCATAATTTTCTCACTGTGTAGCTTTGAATTCTAGCTCACTCTGATACAGATTGCCATCCCTTTACCCCATTCCTTTCTATCAATTCCATTTTCTTAATCCATAACACATTTGAGTTAGTATTTACAATTCCAGCTAAGGTTAATTAGTCTAAGTGGTAGCTTCAAGCTCTATCATCTCATCTACTACCCTGGAATTCTAGCTCTCATTATATTTTCTGAACCTGTGTCTGAAATTCAATCTAAGAACCTTCTCTTGTGAGTTAAGAAGATGGGTATTTTCTTTATGGTCCAGGGCAGAGGTCAGTTCCTTCAATAATCCAGAGTGAATGGACTTGCTACCATGAAGGAGAGAGGCTCACTCCATATTTCTAGAGTCAATTAGAAAAGTTTGACATAGAACATAAAGTGTTCACAAAAGAATTGAGCTCTTTTAGAGTAATGTGATGATTTAACATTGAGGAGCTTCAGTCACAGAATGGATATTTTCAAATCTGATAGTATAATCTTCAGCATCTGGAATTACTAGCTAGGAAGAAAAACACAGTATTACCTTCTCTTATTATCCCACACCAATGTGAGAAAAAAAATAGCCCAGTCAGAAAATTAGAGTTTTGTGACTTCCTCATGCCTTGATCCTATTTTGTGATTCTTCCTAGCCTTTGGCATTGATTCTCAGTATGTATCATATTTGTCCCCCTTTCAAAATTGCATTACAAACGTTTTCATACACTTTTCAAACATTCTCTTTTTCAAACATTCTATTCTATTTATACCACAGCATACCCAAAGGCAAAAACATTTTATTTTGTAACCAGCCCCCACCCTCCAGCTTTTCTGCATACAGTGGGTGCTCCACACATGCTGTTTATTTGAATATACTATTACTGGAGAGTGTCCTTGGGCTGTTAGAATTCCAGATTTATGCACAGGAAGTCAACAGAAAAAGGCATAATATTTCTCTGAATGCTTTTGCAAATAGCCTGTATGGAAGTACATTGTGCTTTCTTTGTGCATGTGTGGTTAAAACCTAGATGGTGGATCATGGAACAATGTCACACTTCAGACTTCAGAATGATTATGAATAATTATCCCTGGGATTTACTTTGAAAAGCAAACTGAAAGTTTTGAATGAGTCTTTTATTTTCCACTACTTAATGACACATTTTTTAAAAATAATCAAGGCTGTTTCTAAAAATCTGAATGTAATCAAGCACAAGACCTGAGTTAGGTAACTGCATTTCAAATAGAGCCACTAATATGAAGGGTTTATATAAACTAGTTCCTGAGATTGATTTCTATTCACTAATTTAAAAATTGTATATCAAGACAGCTCCAAGAACTTCCTCATATTTCCCAGATGATCCCTCTTAAAACATCATTTAATCAGATAATGCTCATGGTCCAAGACTTTCAATAATTCACCATTGCCTAAGAAGTGAATGCAGGTTCTTCTGTCCATTTTTGTACTTCTTTCACATTTTAGTGCCTTCCTATACTTCTCTGCTCTTTCCACTATCCTGAAACACAAATCACCTGATCCAGCTAAGCCATGCATTTTATGTAGTGTATACTGCCCTAGAAAGTTCCCTTAGAGTTTTCGCCCTATAAACTCCATCCCCACTGTATACCTGCCACATTCCTTTTCACTTGTCCAGTGAGATAACTTCAAGCCCCACTTTTTTTTTGTTGTACCAGGGATTGAATTCAGGGGCACTTGACCACTGAGCCACATCCCCAGCCCTATTTTGTGTTTTATGTATAGACAGGGTCTCACTGAGTTGCTTAGTGCCTTGCCATTGCTGAGGCTGGCTTTGAACTTGTGATTCTCCTGTCTCAGCCTCTCAAAGTGCACGGATTACAGGCGTGCACCACCGCACCCAGCCAAGCCCCACTTTCTTCCATGATGCTTATCCATACATTTGCCCACCATTAATGACCCATTGTCCAACTACCCGCAAAGATTGCTTAGGACATTGATCTTTACCAAAACTTATCCCAGTTTAATATCACTGAAGGATGCTACCTCTGATATCACTGATACTACTGGTGTGAAACACGATCATATCCTTACTTGTGATATTTCACAATATGATGTACATGTTATTCATCATACCAACAAAGTATAAGGTTTTTAAGGGTAAACATAATATTGATTCTCTATCGTACCTAGTATTATACAGTTCACTAACAGTAGACCCTCAATTAATGTGAATTACATTTAATAACTGCCTTTTGGAATATATCTGTTAAGTTCCTCCAGGCAGATGTAAAACCAGATGGAATTTTGTTTCCCCACAAGTAAGTAGTAGCACACATTGTTGGTACCCTGCCCAGAATCCCTTAGATGGAAGGTATGTGCCTATTACTCAAGTTCTGTGAATTTTGACTACTAATGACTCACAACTGAACCTTTCTCAGAAGCTGATAAAAGCCACATCACTTGTATATGATATGGAGGTTATGCCCCTCATCGAATAGATAACACATCACCAGTGACTGACAGATGCAGGTGTACAAAAGTCCATTCCACTTGCTTCTGAACAGGATACACTTGGTGATGTAATTCATGTTCTAGTGATCAGAGTGAAATTAGTTATGCTTCTCCTGATGTCATGTCCTCACTTTGCTGCTTCTCCTGCCCTATTCTGCTTCTTAAACTTCAATTTTTCTTGAGATTACTACCTCAATAAGTCATTTACACAAGAACCCTAGTCTTGGGCTTAGTTTCTAGGAACACTAAGACAAAATGGATAATCAATGGTGAATGTTTATAATTGCTTCTTATAAGTTGCAGAAATTTTTAACAAACTCTGTTATTAAGGAATATAACATCAACAAAAAAATAATGATATCCTTTCAGACAGCCATACAAAACTTAGAGATGACTGGCTATCAGTAATATACATTCTACGTGTGTGAGGAAAGTGAACTTAAAGAGGATCTAGTCCAGTGGTCCTCACTCTCCATCACAACACAGATAAGGAATGTTCTACTCCCAAGATAAAATAATTTCAAACTTCAAAGAGATTAGATGAGTAGGTTAAATCTGGGTTGGGAGGACTGGAAAATCTCATACTTGACTCAGATAAATGATCTCCCACCCTTGAATCTGATCTAGTTAAAATATATTTCCTCATATATGTGTATTACCAATGAGGAAATACAAGAGACATAAAGATAATTTCTTCAAGGTCAGAGAACTAATATTTGGAAGAAGATGAGCCAGATTCTGACTACACGTACCTAGTATGATATTTAATCTAATGTTGTATTTCCCAAAATGTGCTTTGTGGAACACTGGTCATTAGTTCTGGGATATAGTCTACATGAAAAAAAATTCTAAATACTGTCTAGTATATATCCATTTCCTGAAAATTCACAAGGAACATTAGAATATTAAAGACTCTGAGAAGGCATGCATTAAAATATCAGTTATCAGCCAGGCACAGTGGTTCATGCCTGTAATTCCAGCACCTTGGGAGGCTGAAGCAGGAGGATCGCAAGGTCAAAGCCAGGCTCAGTAACTTAGGGAGGCCCTAAGCACTTAGTAAGACCTTGTCTCAAAATAAAAAAAGGTCTGAGGATGTGGCTCAGTGGTTAAGTACCCCTGGGTTCAATCTCTGATACCAAAAATAAAATCACTGATAATTTCACTTTTTCCATATAGCACCTATTAACCAATATCCTTCAGAACTAGTGAGCATGGCAATCATATAGAAAAAGCTAGACTAATTGATTATCCTAGGTTTTGGCTTGGTATTGTGAAAGTGTATCCGTACCACCTAATAAAAATATTCTATTATTAATGTTTAAAGAAAGGATAAGCTGATTTATCACATTGGTTTTAACTCCGATAAAAGAAATTAAGAAGGAATAGAAAGAATCATAGATGATAACCTATCACTTGACATTAATTAAAAATACACCAATACTTGGGAACCTACAGAAATATCCTAATTACTAGATCAGCACAAATTAAACGCTTAAGAATACTGGCAATGAGAATAAAAGGTACATGGAAATATTGTTTAACACTATACAAAGCCAGGTTATAGCTCAAAAAAATCTAAGCAAAGGGCGACATTAAATTTACATGAGTTATTACATCCCATACATTTCCTCAGAAAGACCAAAATCAGAAAGAACTATAATTCATAAGTTTTCTTTTACCTGTATATAAATAATATTAAAATTAGTAGCCCATATAGAAAATTCTTTATTCATTCTTAAACATAGGCCATAGGTCAATGTGGTTGTTTCTTAATGTGTTTAATAAATACTATCAAACAGAATAGATCATCCTATTAACCTTTTTCAGTTAATTCCTTAATGTCACATGCTTGAAAATAAAAACATACACTCAATTTAACCACTACCACAAGGAAACCAAGCATGGGTGATGCTACAATATTATATCTGACTATAGGAAATGAGATTGAAGTCAGTAGAACTTAAGCTAAGTTCTTTTGTTTTGAAAGTTTGGCTAAGGATTTAACCCACAGATAGACTTTTTCTTTTTTTCTTTCTTTTTGTTGGTACTGGAGACTGAACTCAGGGGCACTCGACCACTGAGCCACATCCCCAGCCCTATTTTGTGTTTTGTGTAGAGACAGGGTCTCACTGAGACCCTTGCTTAGTGCCTCGCCTTTGCTGAGGCTGGCTTTGAACTTGCGATTCTCCTGTCTCAGCCTCCCTAAATGCTGGGATTACAGGCTTGCACCACTGCACCCGGCTCAGACAGACTTTTTCTAATGTAGTCTTAGCATTTCAGATAATTGGGACAGGTAAGGAAGAGAAGAAAAAGCAACTAGTTTAATAATGACTTTGTAGCAGTGATTCCAGTATTAGTGGCAGAAATATCTATTCCATACAACTGGAAGATACTGGATTTTTTTCAATTTCATTATTTTTACTATGCTTAGCCCTTTACAAAGTGCTTAGGAACTGAGAGAATTACAATGCATAGGACATAGTAAACAAATTTCAAGTCTAACTGGAATGGCATTACATTAACACATCAAACAACTATAACAAATATGATATATATGAGACAGATCCTTAAGAGAGAAACTTGGCCACATAGGGTGAGGCCATGTTATATAAACTTAAACAAGGTTTAACTTCTTAGCCAGTAAGACAAATTTATAGAATCCACCTTTTTAACCTTGAAATATTTTTACAAAGAGAATCACAATCCTCAAACATTCTGGTTTCATAAAACACCTAAATAACTTTGAGAAAATCACTTAGTTTCTCTGAGTCTCAGATTTAGTGGTTCTTACATAGGTTTCTGAGAAATCCAAAGTCATATAATAATTTAATGTATAATTAATAAATATCAGCAGATGTATCAAAAGGTGATTTTTAGTTTTGGGGGAAAATACATTTATGGACTGAAAGGGTTAGATTCAGCTAATGTGATCTATGATCAATCTAATGACATGATTTGCTTCATTTTTAAAGGAGATAACAAGAATCAATAGGGATTAATTTTTTACATAACTCTCCATTTTCAGCAGCAAATAAAGTAGGGCCCTGTCACAATCAGACTAAAAACAAATAATTATTTATGAACTAAAAGGATGAGAAAACAGGCCAGGGCACTGTAAGTCAGAGGTAAAGTGAATGTTTAGCATGCAGAAGGACCTGGGTTCATTGCCCAGCCCTGCAAAAAAAAAATAATAATAAAAAGAGAAGAAATGAGGAGGAGGAGGAGAGAGGGAAACACCAAAAGAGACTTGGTTGAAGGGCAGGGATCAGGATGGGGAATGGCAGCAAAAACTACATTTGACTACTCAAGCTTCATTACAAACTTGACTTAGCCCATGACTTAGTTGTGGTGAGCAATAAGAGTCCATGTTGAATGACTGTATGTTATAGAGCCAAGAGAAAAACTGTTACTAATCAACATGAAATTCTGCCAACTCTTTGGGTTCTTTATATTTTTATTCATCAACAAATTGCTGTGAATTATTTATTTATATCTGCATCTATGGATGAGAATAACAACTCTCAGTAACTATAAGTGAATCATTTGCTAGTATGTAAAAATATTTATAAATCATTTCCTCTTGTCTCCCCCACAGAGTTTTAGAGCCTTTTCTCTCTGAAGTTTAGTGGTGGGTGTTGAGGGAATGCAAATTGACTCTAATATTATTATGAATTATAAAACATCCCCTAAAACCTAAGAGAAGCGATTTTTCTGTTGTCATTTTAGGTGATTCATCACCATGAGTAGTTAAGAGGTAATTAAACAAAACCATAGACATTTTTAACATATAAAAACTTTAGAAATTCAGTAACAATGTAGATGAGTCAAAGGACAAACTACACAATAGAATCTTAAAACCATCTCAGAGATCAATGACCATAAAAAGGGGAGAGTAATTCCAAATAGAACAGGGAAGGACATGAGTAACCATGGGAGTTCTGTCTCTCATTCCACCAAATCATGATTGTGTAGAAGTGGTTTGCAGCAATATACTGAATAACAAAGAAGAATGGCATGACAGATAAGCAGAAGGAAATAGATGGTAACTTTTATGCACAAGATAGGATCAGAACATTTCTCAATGAACACTTCAGTAACTATTCAAGAATTGGGCTTGTCATTAGGGAGCAGTTGGGATGCAGTCTAAATGAGTTACTTACTTGCAGAGATAAAGTCTTTACTACAGTCACTGTCACTGAAAGACCCGTGGTTCCTTTGTGTATGGCAGCAAAGCAAACTCAGAAGTTAAAATAACAGTTGTAGTTTATGAATAAAGAAAATCCAATAGATTACCAAAACCAACCAACCAAGAAAAAAAAGCAATAGATATATAATACTTACTCATATAATACTAAAGAGAACAAAGGGGAGAACATTTGCAAATAGAACATGTCAATGTTTCTTCTTAATTTCATAGATTTCTTCCCTCTTCTACATTGATTTGGCACTCCCAATATTAGTTTATCTTCACTAGATAAGACAAGTCTCAGTGCTCAAAAATATGACTTAAACTGGACATGGTGGCACACACCTATAATCCCTGTGATTCAGGAGTCTGAGGCAGGAGGATGGCAATTTCAATGCTCGCCTCAGCAACTGAGTGAAGCAATTGAGACCCAATCTCAAGATAAAAAGGGTTGGGGATGCAGCTCAGTAATAAAATACCCCTGGGTTCCATCCCCAGTACCAGAAGGGGGAAAACTCTCTTATTTAACAATCTTTTTTGCCAACAGAAAACTCTCTGCTCCAACTAACTTCTTTGAATCATCCTCAAGGAATTCTTGCTATGCTCTTGGCACAGTTTCTGCCCAAGTCTCTTCTAAGGCAAACCTCTCTAATGGGCCTCTTTAGCCTGTCTACTAGAGGATTCCTATGGTACAATATGGATTGTAGCTGTTTCTAATTAACCCAGCTGGTCTGTCTCTAAGTGGATGACTCAGAAAGCTGGCTTTCATTTAAAGAACCAGATAATTTTACACCACACAATTTATAATTAATAAAGTTAAAAATTTTCATAAAATGATAATAAATGCATACATGAAAGATTTCTTTGTGGCCTCAGTGAAAATTAGTTTCACCATTCAAAAATGAACAGCACATGGGCTGGGGTTGTGGCTCAGTGGTGGAGCACTTGCCTAGCATGTGTGAGTCACTGGGTTCGATTCTCAGCACCACATATAAATAAATAAAATAAAAGTCCATTGAGAACTAAAAAAAAAAATGAACAGCACTTAAGTTACATATTAAAATGCAAGTGAGTGGGAAAAAGATGACATGGAACAATTAATTGAAATCTTAGAAAAAATGCAGGAAAATCTTGTATTTATAAAAAGTATCTGATATATGCTGATTTTAGTTATTTTGGCTATATACCAAGGAGTGGGATAGCTGAGTCATATGGTAGGTCCATTCCTAGTCTTTTTAAAATTTATTTTTATTTTTTTAAAACAGAAGAATGCATCTCAAGCCATAGTACACATATGGAGCACAATTTTCCATTTCTCTGGTTGTAAACAAGATAGAGTCACACCATTCATTCCTAGTCTTTTGAAGAGTCTCCAAACTGCTTTCCAGAGTGGTTGTACTCAACTTCAGTCCCACCAAAAATGTATGTGTATCTTTTCCCCCACATCCTTATCATAATCATTTGTATTTTTCTTTTGATAAGTACCTGTTTAATTATTTTGCTCATTTGTAGCTGCACAATTCACAATAGCCAAGATATGGGACCAGCCCAGGTTCCTGTCAACAGATGAATGGATTAAGAAAATATGTTATGTATATACAGTGGATCTATACTCAGCCATAAAGAAAAATGAAATTGTGGCATTTTCTGGTAAATGGATGAAACTGAAGAACATCATGCTAAGTGGAATAAGCCAGACTCAGAAAGTCAAGGGTCTAATATTTTCTTTCATATGCAGAAGCTAGAGCAAAATGAGGAGCAAAGGGGGGATCCCATGAAAATAGAAGGAAGATCAGTGGAGTAGAGGAAGGGGATAGAGAGGGAAGGAAGAAGAATGGGAAAAGGGAGGAACTATGGAATGAAATTAACCAAATTATACTATGTACATATATGAATATGCCACAGCAAATTCCACATTTGTGTGTGTGTGTATATTTCACCAATTTACAAAACTATAAATAAATAGAAAGAGAACCAGTAGAGTAGAAGAAGGGAAGCCAAGCAGGGTATGGGAGGAGAGGAGGGAAAAAAGAAGTAATAAGGACTGAAGTGGAGAAAAAAATAAACCCCAAAATTATTTGTAACTATAATGCACTAATAAAAACATTTTAAAAGAATATCTGATGTATATTTTCTATACAAGTTACCATTTTATTCTCATTTCATATATTAAATTTCCCTAAATATAAATTTTCTCTGAAATCAAAATTTTTTTAAAATGGGAAAAAATAAAAGTGTCAGGGGAAACAAAATCAACTTTTTAACCTGATGTTGAGCCCATGTATAAACAATGAAATCATGTCAGATACAAATTAGCAAAATGGCAATCAGATTGAGGAAAAATGCATTGCTTCTGTGTGTTTAAAGGAAAGGGAAATCAGTACTTTAAGTGAACCTCAAGAAGAAATTCTTCCATAAGAATTTATGTCAAACTCAAATGCTCCAGTTTGAATTTGTGGTACAGTCAGAACAACTAAGGAACAGGAGTTCTAACCTATTCCTATGAAAAAAGCAATTTGGTTCTTGAAAATCTCCATAAAGGTAAAGAAAAAAAAGCTGTCAATCTTATACATCATATGCTCAAAAGAAATTGCCACCGCCTCAGAAATTCCTTCCATTTTTTCAATCTTTATGCTCAGGAGGACTTACCAAGAATAGAGTCTCAAGTAAAGGGAAAAAAGCAATGTGAAAGTAGATAAAATGAAATACTGCACAATGAACTATTGGATTTTGATGTATTAGATATTAGCAATATTTAAAAAATATTTTGAAAACATCATAATCTCCACGGACCCCATAATTATACACATTTGTCAGTAAAACAAATGACAATGATTAATACTAGGCAAGTGAAATTCAATATATATGTTTAATGTTTTAGTTTCTAGAAACCAAAGGAATCATTTAAAATGGCTATGGTGAAAACACATTTTCTCCTCAAAATTGGAGGAATACCTACATGTTTGTTTGTTTTTTTTAATAGATGGACACAATATCTTTATTTATTTATTTTTATATGGTGCTGAATATCAAACCCAGTGCCCCACACATGCGAGGCAAGCGCTCTACCGCTGAGCCACAATCCCAGCCCCTACATGTTTGTCTTTAAACTCATGTAAGAAGTACATTTCCAAAATAGTATGTATCCAAGACTATAAAGTTGAGGTTAAATTGCTAATGCATTACTGTATATAGAACTTTCAAATAACGCTTTAAAAAAAAGCAGATGAAATCTTATTTAGACAGACAGAAGATGTGAAATGCTCTCAAAAATAATTTAAAAGTTGCTCTTTTTTTACTGCATATCTAAATGCAAGCCAACAGTATATTTATGTGAGACTAATAGACTTCTAGGAGCTTCAGTTATACATAAGTAGAATAGTAAGAAGAGATCAGAAAATGTGAAGAGATAAGGTCTTTTTAAATGCAGGAACAAAAAGGGATATTTTAATTAGAAGACATATGAAGAGAGCTACTTGCAATGGCTTTTGATGCAAAGTTAGTAAAAAACTATGTGAATTCCCAGCTAAGAGAAGCAGGATGAATAACAAAGGAAAAATACTAATTAATGTCTGTGAATCAGATAAAGGATCAGAATAAATGTGTAATATTTAAGAATCAGTGATAATGATAATTGTATCTATATTTTATTAAAAAATCCTAGCACCAAGATAGACTAAGAAGCAGTATAATAATGAAATTATTAACAGATTCAAGAGTTGGATTATCTGTGTGTGAATTCTTACTCCTCTACCTGTTAGTTGTGTGACCTTGGGTAAATTACTTAGTCTCTCCATGCCTTAGTGATTTTATCTGTAGAATAAGGATCATAATGATGTTTTATCTCACAGTTATAAGAATTATTTTAAATGTTCACAGGACTTAAAATGTTATACATAATTAAGATTCACTAACTGTTAGCTAGTTAAGTTAAAAATATTATCCTTTCCCAAAAATTCTGAATTTAGCTATTGGTATAGGGGTATAGCTCAGTGGGAAAGCCTAGCAAGCATAAGACCCTAGATTAAATCCCAAGCAAAGTACTCCCACATTTGAAGAACTACACCTTTGGCAAACTACTCTTACAGTAAAATACTATTAGTCTAACTATATGGTATAATGAAAGGGATATTTTCATCCACAATTTTCAATAATTATAGACAGAATACCTAAAAGGAAACATGGGTAAAATCATTCAGAATTTTATTCAAAATCAACTCAAAGGTGTATATAAGTTTCTTAGGATAGTTATTGCAAGTAGTTATGCTAATAAATAAAGAAATGAGGACAAAAGAAGTTAAATTACTGCTCCAATGTCTTCAAGAGCTTTTGCAATCTATGAATTAGAGAGTAAAACAAGGAAGGCACTTTGAATGAATTGTTTTACTAGGCAAAAACTTATAATCATTAAGAATAACCATCATAAAATAAGCACCCATTAAAGGCCCTAAAATGCAAAAGTAGTTATTAGACACTCTCTCCCTGTTCTCGAGAGGTAATTAGCCTACATTTGGAGGTATAATACATGTACACATACACAATGATAGCTACCGTGTAAAAGTGTATCTGAGAAGTACAGAGTTAGTGAAAATTAATACAGGAGTGTTGTCTTTATTCATAAGGAACTAGCTTCCACTCATTGTTATGTGACATTGTAATAATATATAATAGAACCTATAAATATATTTTTCCTCACTTCTTCATTGCATACCTTAAGATAGTCTTAGACCTATTTGATGGAAGGGACTGAAACTCAGACTAAGTAAACTGACAATAGTCAGATAAATAATAAATTAAAGCATTGAAATATGAGCTCTGACTCTATAACATTATGAATGTCTTATATATTAACAAAATGGTGGAAACTCATGGTTGAATTTTACTGAGAAAGTTATCTATAGGATGAACAATATACATATTAAAACCCTATACAATTCCTTTTGGAGCACATGATTAAATCATTCATAATTTATTTCCAAATGAAAACAATACCACACATTTACACCTTAACTAGAAACATTGCTGCTCTCACCTAGGAAGATGGAGACAGGGATTACAAGACATCAAAATGATTAACAGATACCATTTGTTTTAGTCAGCTTTTTCACTGCTGTGACTAAAAGACCTGACAAGAACAATTTTAAAGAGGAAAAGTGTATTTGGGGGCTCATGATTTCAGAAGCCTCAATCCAGAGACAGCTGACTCCATTCTTCAGGGATTGAGGTAAGGCAGAACATCATCGTGGCAGAAGAGTATGGCAGAGGGAAGCAGCTCACATAATGATCAGACAGCAGAGAGAGAGATCTCTACTTGCCAGATACAAATATATATGCCAAAGCTATGCCCCCAATGCCCCACCTCCTCCAGCCACACCCCACCTGCCTTCAGTTACCATTCAATTAATCCCATCAGGAGATTAATTCACAAATTGGGTTAAGGCTCTTAAAACCCAATAATTTCATTTCTGAACTTTCTTGCATTGAGCACATGAGCTTTCGGGGAACACCTCACCTCTAAACAATAACACTATTCCACATACCATAGAGATATATTTCCTCAGCAATGGTCTTTCCCTTTCCTCTATTTTTTGAGGAAGGCAGATGTTGGCAAATGAGTTGTACCTACCCACAGATCTAACATACAATGTCAATCATTTTTTTTCTTTTTTAGCTATGATACAACACCAGGATACACCTTGACATAATCACAAAAGCATGGAATTCAACCCCATCTGATTCAGTTCCCAGCACTTCCCATCTGTCCCACATCCCTCCCTCCCCTCCATCAATCCTGCTTCAATCCATTTATAGTTTACTTTTTTTAAAATTAGTGTCCTGTGGATGCATCCATGCTAGGACCCACTGTGCCACATCCATGCATGCAAATACAAAAGTTCAGACTGATTCATTCACTGCTCTTTCCTTTTCCCATCCCTTTTTCTTCCTCCTCAATCTCCATCTTAATAAAGCATAGCTCTAAATATGACCTATTCAGCCTTTGCCCATTCACATCTCTTCATTGCAAGGAGTTGGATTAGCCATTGAATGGCCTCTGAATAGTCTCTCCTCTATCCTTCTGGTATCAGGAGACAGGACTAGTTTACTTCCAATAATGAAAAGAGTACAGGGAACTAGAGTAGGGAAGACCAAAGTTTGAAGCCCAGCTCCACTCTAAACCAGATTCATGACCACAGGCAGGTCATTAAACTTTGAGCTTCGGTTTTCATATCTATAAATCAGGAACAATGACATTTGTCTCACAGGATTGTCCTGAGCATTGAACAGAAAATTATATATAAAGTACCTATTCATGCACTTAATATTTATCAAGGGCCTATTCCCTTTCTCATCTTCTTTATGATTAGATCATGTGACAGCATGCCATTTGAATCATATAGAACAATAATTCAAGAGCATGACTTTACCTCTTGCTTATCCAAAAAATATATGCATTGAAATGAAATAATATGATGCTGTTCCAATAAATTGCACATTGAACAAGAGAAAATCATATAAATGGACAAAATATTGAATAAATTAATTTATTGGATAAGACAATTTTACAAATAATATTTTAATTCTTAGAATCACCATATTTTTGCTCAGTTATAGGTATTCAGTTTATTTGCAAGAAATTTACAAGTTGTCATATTAATGGTTTTTAGGAGAGATATAATGCACTTGGTGATCAGAATACATAAGAATTGAAGACAAATTAATTGGGTAACTTGGGACCTTGTTAAAATGAGTTTGTGTTATAATTTCATTTTGATTTTTGCCTGGGAAACTTTTGTCACTGATACATTTTAATTATGGGCTATTATTTGTTATGGAAATAAATTAAGTACTTGCTCATAAAAAGAAACAAACTTCTAAGAATATCAGAGGTTCCAAATATGAAATTAAGTTTTAACAACTATGTGCCAGTTATCATGTTAGGCATTTTACATATTATATCATATTTAATCCTCATGAAAATGAATAAGGTAACTATTATTCCTATTTTACAAAGTTATAAACTGAAATTCATAGAAGCTATGACATTTGGCTCATAGAAAATCTGTGAGTTTCTAGTAGTGCCAGAATTTAAACTCAGAGATATAAACATCAAGCACAACATTCTTTCTATTCTACCAAAGATGCTATGAAAATTAGAATTAACTATACTAAACTTAACCAGCTCTCGGTGCTGGGATCACAGTGTAACATGGTGGGGGTATTAAGCAAGTGCTCTAGGAGGATCATCGGTCCAGGCCTCAAGAGCAGAAGGCATACCTGTTTTCATCATTTGAAACAAGATCATGAATTAAATCAGGCAAGCACACAGAAGTCTGAAAGGACATAGAACAGAGTATGACATACCAGACAAAGCAAAGATAGGGAATGAAAAAAGGCTAACTCTGAGAAAGTCAAGAAAATAGCCAGGAATCTGGAAACTCACAGCAACAAATGACGTGAGCTCAGTAGTCGGGAGAACAAAACTATGGTTCCAATAACAAGACATGTTCAAAACCAATGCAGTCTATTTCCTGGCCAGGTAACTGCCTATAAACTTTAACTAGGCTAGGAGAGCTATGGAAAGAGCCTAAAAAGTATATCTTTCTCTAACCCCTATCTCAAATGACAGGTTGAAGGTTTTATAGTATATTCCATCTTTCATATCTAACACTACAAAACTTTTAAAAATCTAGAGTACATAGGGTAAAACACTGATCAACCTGATTTCTACTGGTTGTATTAAAGACCAGTTGGGAAAAGAATTAAAAATATACAAGTGTTTATGGGAAACTTTGAAGCATTTTGAAAAGTTGCAAAGCTCACATTTATATGCAGAGATGTATAGGCAAAAAGCATTTCAGATGCTGGGGGAAAAACTCAGCCCTAAACAAAAAGAACTTGTTTTTAAAGGAATTATACCTAAAGCCTTCAGCTCACTGTATTGATAGCATAGACAAAGGCATCATACAAAAAATATAAATCACAAAGCACTTGTTGCTTATTGTCATCATGTAGAGGCGCATTTTTTAGGTAAATATAATGAGCACTTCATTCTCTCCTTTAAGTATATAGGTTATAGGGACAACATGTACTGGGAGAGTATTGGCTACCAAATCAGTGATGAATTTCCATGGAGCTAGATCCACCCATTAGGCAGAGCCTCTTCATTGAAGTATATTTGCTAAAATAAAAGTACCTTGTTTTATTCATATTACAATCAAAGATGCCTCTCATTCTTCCAAAAAAAAAAAGATATTTGCTTAGGCTAGGTGGGTCAACCTAACCAAATATTTTTTATACATGACAGCAGAAAGCTCTTCCATTCATTGTACACAAATGGAGCAGAATTTTTCACTTTCTCTGGATGTACATGAAGTAGGTCACACCATTCAAGCAATCATACATGTACCTAGGGTAATGATGTTCATCTCATTCTACTATCTATCCTACCCCTATGCCCCTCCTCCTCCCTCCCTTTTGCCCCATCCAAAGTTCCTCCACTCATCCCATGCCCTCCCCCCCCACATTATGGATTAGCATCCACTAATCAGAGAAAACATTTGGCCCCTGGGTTTTGTGGATTGGCTTTTCACTTAGCATGATATTCTCCAACTCCATCCATTTACCTACAAATGGCATAATTTTATTCTCTTTTAATGCTGAGTAATATTCCATTGTGTATATATACCACACTTTCTTTATCCATTCATCTATTGAAGGGCATCTAGGTTGGTTCTACAGCTTAGCTATTGTGAATTGAGCTGCTATAAACATTTGGCTGCGTCACTGTTGTATGCTGTTTTTAAGTCCTTTGGGTATAGACCAAGGAATGGGATAGCTGGGCCAAATGGTGGTTCCATTCCAAGTTTTCTAAGGAATCTCCATACTGCTTTCCAGATGGGTCGCACGAATTTGCAGTCCCACCAGCAATGTATGAACGTGACTTTTCCCTCACATCCTCGCCAACACTTATTGTTGTTTGTATTCTTTTTTGTTGTTGTTTTTGTTGTTTGTATTCTTGATAATTGAAATAACATTTATGCCTTTGTTTAGTACAGGGCATTCTCAATGCCACTTTCTCAGTAAGGCCTTTTGTTCCATTAACTCTCTGGCCTCTGAGCACGCTGAATCTGTCTTTTCTCTATGCAAACCAGCAGGGCTCTTGAGTTAGTAGCAACAGACATAAAAGCAAGGCATTGTGCTATATACTTTATCTCATAGAAACAAAGTGTCCCCGCCTCTATCAAAGGTAAACCCTTCTGTTTGTTGTCTGGGTCTCATTTACTCATGTTTTCTGTGGTTTCTCCTTCTCTAATGGATTATCTCTACTGAAATACAAACATGCACCAAAATTTCCCATGTTTTATATAAGAGATCCTTCCTTGATGACTCATCCAGGTACCATACCATTTCTCTATGCATCTTCATAACCAAACTTCTTAAAAGGGCCAAATTCAATGGATATTTCTGGCTTTGTTTTACACAATTACTCCCTCCTTCTTTTTTTTTTTTTTTTTTTGGACACAATGTCTTTATTTTATTGCTTTGTATGTGGTGCTGAGGATCGAACCCAGGGCCTCACGCATGCAAGGCAAGCGCTCTACCGCTGAGCTACAATCCCAGCCCTACTCCCTCCTTCTTGAAACACCCTTTTGTCTCCACTACCATGAAAGGTAGGTTTTCTTCCTACCTTTTTGCTATACTTCTTAGTCCATTTTGTGGTTCCTTATCCATTATGTCCCAGGGATTGATTCTGAGCCTCTTTCCCTTTTGATTCTAAATCTCTCTTGGTTGCTTTATCTAGATCCACAATCTTTTATTTTAAATATTTTTTAGTTGTTGATGGATTTTTTTATTCATTTGTTATTTATATGTGATGCTGAGACTCAAACCCAATGCCTCATGCATGCTAGGCAAGTGCTCTACCACTGAGCTACAGCCCTAGCCCATAGTTCCACAATCTTAAAAATCAGCATATTAACCACTCTGAAATGCATATCCCTGGTCCATAATTTCTGTGAACCACAGACTCATAGAAAACTGCCAATATTGAAACTTTTATGTTGATATTCCATAGGCATCCCACACTCAGCAATACAAAAGCCATTCCTCAGGCTCATGCCTAAATCTGTTCCTCCCGCAGTTTTCTCCATCTCCATGAGCAGTACCACCATAGAACTCCATTGTTAAAACTAGAAACCTAGGAGTCATCCTTGATCCCTCCCTTTATCTCAATCTCTACATGTTTCATCTTTTACTCATTAATATTAGTTTTAACAAGATTATTATCAATAAGAGACAGCCCTTCTTGAATACTTAGTATGTGCCAAACACTACGCTGTTTTACATGTATAGTAGTTGTTGTTTATCCACAATTTTGCTCTCTGTTATTTGAGTTAGTAAACCAGTCCTAAAATATCAAATGAAAAACTCCAGAATAAACGATTCCTATTTCTTTGCAATGCTAGGTATTGAACCTAGGGCCTCATGTGTATTAGGCAAGTACTCTACCATTAAGCTATACCCTCATTCCCTGTAAGTTTTAAATGGCTTTTATTACAGTATATTATTTTAATTGTTCTATTTAAGTTTTAGTTATTGTTGTTAATCTCTTACAGCATCTTCGAGTTATCCCAGAATGAAATGATGTCTACAAAGCAGAAGATGAAATAGGCATTAAACAATTAGCTTTGCAAGGGACTAAGAGTGTAAATGTAAGGACAGTCATGATATTGCTTTCACGGATGTTATCATATACTACATCAGGAGTCACAGAATGCAGCACTACTAAATTTCACTCCACCACAAACACATTATATATGATAATATGTTCCTATGCATTAGAAATTATAAAAATGTTTTTAAATTGCATGACTATGCTCTTGATCATCTATCTCTCATAAAATTTAAAAATTACTTTACAACCTCAGATGGGCCTTGGCTCTCATTCAGTGTTTCTGACCTATATCTCCTAGGTCAGTTGTATGCTTTCACCAGACCTTATCCACATATTGTTCTTTCTTTGGAGATGAAAAGGGACAACAGGTCAAGGAATGTAGGCAACCTCTAGAAGCTAAAAAAAGCAAAGAAACAATTATTCCCTAGAGTTTTCAGAAAACAATGAAGCTCTGTCCACACACTGCTTTTTCCAGTGACTCATTTTGGACTCCTGGCTTCCAGCAGTGTGAGATAATAAATGTGTGTTGTTTTAAGCCACCAAGATTGTTGTAATTTGTTACAATAGCAATAGGAAACTAATACACATCCTTTCCTATCTCTTTGCTTTCTTAGTTTTTTCTCTTTCTGTACAACTGACTTCATGCAAATTTTTGACAGAGAACACCAGCAACTCAATCTGTCATCTGTCCTCTCGGTTTCCCAAGAATGTGCTGCCAATACTAAGGTAGATCTTCATCTTTGCACACTGCTCCCTACTCAGCACATGCCATTTACTGACAATGATCCAAAGATCTGATGGAATTAATTTGTGGTCTCATGTGACATCTGTCCCTTTCATTTATACCATATTACTATTTCCCTAAATTGTTGTCCTCTCATATTATTGTCTTCTCTTCCTCTCAGGCTACTTCAGAAGATATAAGAATCCAAAAGGGATACAGCTACTCATTAAAACATTTCTTGAACCTCATTTTCCCTAATGTAGAGACAAGCCAAAAACATCCTTACATAATGTGGACTATCACACAAAGGACAATTTGAAGTAGTTTTTCATCTAAATCCATACTGTTTAAAAGTAAAAATACAAATGAATGAGGGTGAGAGTAGAATTACTGTAGAACTCTTCTATTGCCTTCTAATAATCAATGTAAGGCTGTTGGGATTCCAAAGGGCTTCCTTTATGTTAAGTTGCTTTGTACAATAAGGTGGCATGAAATTAATCAGTATTCATTGAATTGTTAAACTGTATGCCTACCATTTTGCCCATCTCTAAGGGTGATAGAATAAGAAGGATCAGAGTCCCTTCCCTGAGGGATTCTGCAATACTGTTAGGGAAACAAAATCAATGCTGGCAAATGAAATTGAAACTAATGTAATAAATGGCCAACAGGCAAATGATAGAGTTTTTATGCATAGTAGGAATATACTATACAGTTCAGAGAAAGGTGAGATCAGTGAAAGCCAGAGTAGGTGGAGAAAGATTCTTAAGTAGGTATCCAAATGAGAAAGCACTTTTTCTTTGATATTGACTTAATTCCTCCAGCAATAAAACTACTTGTGAACCAAAATAAAGATGGCTGCAAAGGTTCATCCCCAGGTCAAGGCTAGCTTACCTGAACACCGATCTGCTTTCCCTATAAGAGTTTTTATTCCTGGAATCCAAACTCAGAGATACGGTTGGGATAAATCAATAAAATAAATTGAAAAATTGGAAGGAAATAGTAGAGGGGAACGTATGATCTAAATAAAGGAAGGTCAGAAAGAAGAGGAAACAACATCCACCAACCTTCAAAATGACAAGTACAGACTCTTCATCAAATCTCCTAAAGAGATTACAGCTGTGAGAAGTAAACCTAAACCTAACTACACCTAACCTAACCTAATAACCTTCTGTTATTATCTTTCTTCTGCTCTTTCCCACTGGGAGTTTAAGGACACTCTTGGAAAATATTTTCAGAATTTCTAGAAGCATAAGTTACTGACATTGGGCCCTGTTTTCCAAATCAGCAATATTATACCCAATATGATAACAATGGAAAGAAGCTGAAACTGACTATTACAAGCAATCGGCTAACAAAGTGACTACATTATAGGTAGCAACATGTAATTTTAATAGATCTGAGAGGTACATATCTCAGTGGCACAAAGTACCCAGGATATAGTAGACATTTAATATGTGCTTGTTGAATAAATGATCAAATAAGTGACTGTGAAGTAAACACAAATCCAAAAATAGGGAGATTTCATAGTATATCTGTAACATTACTCATTAACTTGGTTTTGGTCAAGACTCAGTCCCACAAATTTTATCCTTATGCTTCTGGTCCTTGTCTAACTCTTCAATGCCACATAATACCACTCTCCCACTATGGTCCACTGATCTTCCTTCAAATCTCCATCTATCCTTGTTGCTTCCCATCCAGGGAAATTGTATATGCTATTACCTAGTGCAATTCCTTCCACCACCCTGCCCTGCTCCACCACCACTAATTAGCTCCTACTCATCCTTGAGTCCCCTATCTAAATAGTACTTCCTCAGACAGCATTTTATTATCCTCCTATGAAGTCAGCTACAAAAATATGAATCAGTATGTCATTTATAGCATTCATGTAATAAAGGAAAACAGCTGATATGAGAAATAAACTAGTTCTGAAATAGTGTGTCTCTAGGTATCACTGACATTGTCGGAAGAATAAGCTGAACAGAACATGGGCCTTGCCCACAGAAATTTCTTAATTTCTGTGTATAGTGTAGTCTACTTAGAAAAGAAACAATACAGATATGTTAAAAATAAAGATAAGTTAAACAGAACTAAGAACAAATCCCCCATTCTCTGTACTCCAAGAATCAGTTCCTTCTCCCCACTCATTCCCACCTTAAAACACTTTCCACCCATAGTAACATCCTTCTTTATGTTCTAGCCACATTCAACACACAGAAAAGTAAACCCACTAAAGGGATTGAAAACTAAATCATTGGACACTAATTATAATTTCATTCCTATCCTGCAATTCCTTCCATAGGCAAATGATCCTATGAGCCAACTACTATCAGATTTCATCTCCAAGTCCCTTCCTCATTGCATGCCTTCACAAACATATTTTACTGGGTATACTTGGGACATATGCTGCTGCTTTAAGACAGAAAAAAATTGTACCATCTTGTCTTCTTTCTCCACTAAAATTCCACTGGAAAGTCCCTGGCAATACTCTCATTGTGGTCATAGTAGGAATGACAGCATGGTCTCTATGAGCATCATGATGTACAGTAGCTCTCTCTTTTTGCTATGTGACAAAAAATCAGTTATCATTTATGATCCAAACTCAAGCATGATAATGAGTTGCTAATATAGTATAAAGTCCCTATTTCATGTCAGTGCTAAAAATATAGACACTGTCCTATTGTAAACACTGACAGTTTAAAATCCCAAAATGCATAACACCAGAAAGGCCTCCCGGGATCTAAGAACATAGCCTGAGAATTATTGAATTTAGCATATTTTGTCATTCTGGATTCCTTCTTCAGAAGATGCTATTTGATGCTCAGTATATTTGCCTCATGAAATGAAATTCAAAGCCTTTAGGTGCATTTCAAGTTTCTCAGTGGGCCATTTGCATTACCCTTCTTGTCATCATAGTAAACTCTGTAATTTCCCTCCCCAAACTCATTAACCTATGGAAGATAAGAGACATTTCTTATTAGTGCAATTGTAGAGCTGACAAAGAATGGGGCCAGAATGGCACCAAGATTGCATCTGAGCACAAGGCTCAGGTTCCTGCTACAAACAGCACTCAGTCTCCATTATCAGATCCTTCACTGCCTGTCTGCTCCTCATTTAAGACTGTAATCAGAGACAGTAGACTTTCTATGAACTTCTACACAAGGTCATCGTTTTCCCCTTAGCCACCCCAGCATGGGACCCAGATACTTCTCTCTTCTGAGTCACTGTTGATGACAAACTAAGACACCATAGGCCATGTTAGGAGACATGAATCCAAGTCTATTATCCCTTATTTCTGAAACTAAATGCTTCAGGTATATTCTTCATTCATACCTCCCAGACAACTCCCAGACTTAGCTCCCTCAATTACTTGGCTTCTTGCCACTCTGTCTTACAAACATTCACTCCTCCCTACTAAAAAAAAAGGAAGGAAAAAAAACTTTGGCTTGATTCTGCTGCCATTTTAGAGACCAATTACTTTGTTCTTTCCATTCAATGCCAAACTTGTGAAAAAAAATTATCTCAACACCTTCATTTTCTGAGCAGCTCGTTGCTCCTTAATTTCTTATCCTTTGCATTCAACAATCACCAAAGCACTGCAATTATTGTCTGTGACCTGCTTTTTACCACTGTGTTTATTCTTGTACTCTGTAGTTTTACCTGATACTAATCATCCTTCCTTCCTCTTTGCTTCCTTGTTTGTTTGTTTTGGTCACTATCCAACTCTGGTTTTCTTCTTATTTTTCTAAGCAGTTATCATTTCTCTCCTCATTGATTCTTTTTCTCACCCTTGCAACTGGGTATTACCTAAATTTCTGTCTTTGGTTCTGTTCATTTTTGTCTCCAGCATTTTCTCCCTGAGAAATGAGAAAATATGATATAAAGCCAGACTGTAAAATTCAAATGCTTATGAGGACTAGACACATAACATAAATAAGCAAAGACAATGGATGAGTGGACATAAGGTACAATTAAGGCATAGTGCATATGGAGTGTAAAGTACAGACTCGGCTCATGATTCTAAGAAGAGAACTGCTATTCAGCCCCAGTCAATTAATTCTGTGCATTTAAGTAGGAAAAATGTAGGAAAAAGTAGGAAAAAGTCTGGATTTTTCTGTCAGCCTCCAAAATTTGTTTTTCACTGAATCAATTTTTCAAAGTAGTATAGGCTATATCAGTTGGGACAGGCAAGGTTATGATCCTAAAAGATTACAACAAAGTTTGTCACTTATCCACATTACAGTCCCATCACAAGTCAGATGTGTCTCTGTTCTACATCATATTCAGTCTGGGACTCAGGGTGAAAAAGCTACTTCCATCTAGAATCTTAATTAACTCATGACACAAGGAAATGAAAGTCTGGTGGATTGTGTACTTAAACTGTACACTTAAATTACATTTTAAAATTTCTCTCAGAAATACTGCATATTACTTCTTCTCACATTTCATTAGTCAAAGTAAGTCATGTGGTCAAAGCTCAGATAAATTAAAAGGAGGAATATGATCTTCTCCTAGAGAGAAGTAGCTAGTATTTGTGAACAGTAATACAAACATACTGGCCAAACTATCAGTAGTTCATTAACAGTTCATAACTTCTACTATTCAAGAAAGAGCAAGGGACTAAGACCCAGGGAGATCTGATTTGTCATTACTGTTCAGGAAATATGTGGTGCTCTGGGCAATTGCCTTGCTTCCTAAAAGTGGTTTTGCCTGTAAAATGAAGAATTCAAAGTGGATGATTTATAAGGTCCCTTTATAGACAAACTATGCTGAGTATGTGAAGAGCTCTAAGAAAAGTCTGTTGACACTGAACTTCAGAACTACTCTAACCCCCATCCCAGTGCTAGATTTTCTAAATATTACTGTACATTTATAATTAGATATCTGGCCATTAGCATGCAACAACTAATCCAAACTACTCTTCTCTCCTACACTGATTTTCTTATTTATAAATGGTTTTAATTTCAAACAAATACAGCCAATATCTTTGGAGTCATGTTTACCTCTTTTTCTCTGTGCAGTCCCCCATCTCCAGGTAGTTATCAATCTCTAGCAATACTGTCTTCCTGATTATTTCTTGCATCCATCCTCACCTTTATAGCCCAATGGTCATCAGAGTTATCCATGCTTCTTATCTATTCATGCTTGAATGGCTGACCTGACTTTATAGTTATGATGTTACCACCTAATAACCCCCATCTACTTAAACCCATGACTTTACTCATGCTCAAAAGCCTTCAGTGATTTTCCCTTATCTTCAGAGTAAAGTCTGAATATCTTTTGCCTGCTATTCAGATGGCCTCAAGCAAATGATTTTATAAACTTAATTCTCTTTATTTTCCTGGGCCTCAATGTACTAATTAGAGAAATGGATGCCCATTAACAATTGCTTATCCTATGCACTTTATAGGGTAATGAGCATCATATGATAAAATGGTGAAATATAAAGAATGAAAGATGAACTATGGTTTAAGCAACCCAGAGTTTCTGTTGCTAAAAGTGCAAATAAATTAGTTTATATATTCAAAATAATGTTTTGGAAATGATATTTACTAATGAGGAAACATCTCTTTATTTGTAGACTCATTGGAATAAATAACTTCTCTCAAAGGTCTCTCAACTTTGAGATTTTATTGTTACCTTGCAACTATTGCCTACTTAGAAAGTTAGAATAAAAGTAATTAACTTTTGGAAACAAAAGCAGTGTGTAGCAATTAATACCAAGGGTTCTGGATTCAGCAAACATTGGTCTAAATCTTGACTCTCCCACCTATTAGCTATACACCTTGATTAACTTATAAGTATCATTATCATTTAAAATGATTTGTTCATAAAAAATGTAAAATGTATGGAAACTAAAAGCCCATATATATTACACAATTGTTTAAAAAGATAGATTCAAATGTGTAAACATGGATAAATTTTCCAGGCATAGTGTTATATGAGAGATACTAAAATACTCACAGACTTATATAACACTCATAGTGTTATAAAGCAGATACTAAAATACTCACAGACTTCTATTTTGTACATATTTTAATTTATAAATAAGCGAGGGAAATCTAGGATACACAACAAATAGCTAACAGTGACTATCTGTGGAGTTTAGATAAGTTGAGTGGGCCTATAAATGAAGGAACAGTGATTTTCACTTCTTATACTCTGCTATACCAATCAATTTTTTATAAGTTCATATTATTTTATATTGAACATTTTCAAAGGGGAAAAAACTCTCCCATCTAAAAGATATTTTGTTCTAAACTGAAGCCAAGGTCTTACTATTTCACAATAAACTATATTCTAAAGCATCACCAGAGCTTTGCAAGAGTAGTCCTCCAACAGGCCTATAGTCTTGTCTCACTAAATGATGTTTCCAGGAAAGTGACCTTCCCTTCACCTAGTATTCTCATAAATACTTAGGAATGTGAAGGAGTTGTGACCATTTATTTGCTCTTGGTGAGTAATTAGATTTGTAGCTAGAGTCTTTGGAACAGTTAGGAAGGAATATGAGAGTATTAAAAGAAAACAAAAAAAATGACTAAATGCTATCTACTGCTATATGTAACTATCTGTCTAGTTTCTGGATCTTTTGTCATGAAAGGAACTTCATATCAACCTGTTTCTATTGACCTGTTTCTGGCAATTACATCACAAAACAGAATATTTTTGACAAATACACAGAAATATAAATAGCCAACATTAACATGAGCAAGCACCATTTTAATCCCTTTACATAGATTATCTTAGTTAATCCTCTCAACAACCACATAAAGAAGATAATGTCATCATTTTAACTTTGTAATTGAAGAAATAAGGCTTATAAGAATTTACCTCATTGGTAAGTAGTGGAGTCAACTGCCCTGTAACAGGAAACATTGTCCAAAGGAATTGAAATCAAAATTAGATTAGGTTTAGGGTAGAGAGGTCTGGATTATGGGACTCACTCTCCAAGATAAGCAAGACACTGCACTGGGGCTGGTGTGGCAAGTTATGAAGTCTGGGGTGACACTGAGCATCTGTAGTGGAGGTGAAAAAATGTGGTAGCAATGAAAATGATAAAATCATAATCCAATAATATTAGCTAGTATATGCTGGGTATTTGTTGACTACTAAGTACATCATATGCATTCTCTCATTAAATTCTACAAATACATTCAGGTGAGGAAACTGTTCAAAAAGCTAGTGTGTTTCATGTGCATAAGCAAGTGGTAAAGCCAGGATTCAAACTCTAAATTCACTCAATTCCAAGGACCCTTCCCATTCTTTGTGGATATTTTGCCTCTCATAATTATCATGGTTACCTAATAGCCAGCATCTTGAGAGTATCTGGACTATCTCTCCTTTCATTGATAATCTGACCATTAGTTGATAAGGATGTTAATGTTCCATTTCTCAGAACCATACTACTTTTATTTTTTCAACAGAACCTGCTCTGTTTTTCAGTCAAATACCTAATTATCAATGGTGTGGGTGCTTGAGATAAAATGGGGGCAAATGCCTTAGGATAGATTCTAGCAAGGTACAAAGAATTACCAAATCCAAATACCATTTACCACAGTTTATCTGTATGTGAGCAAGCAGTCTAAATTAAAAGGGAATGAATTAAGTTCTGAACCTGGGTTTGACACAAAGTGATCCTTTCAGTTATAAAACTATAAGTCTCTGCAAGTAAGCCAGTTAGAGGCAACCATGCCAAGATGCTGCTCATCAACTTATTGAGATCCACAGCTTCATGTCCTCCTCACTAGCCCATTTCCAAAAATTCCCAAATGGCCCTTCCAACTGGATAAATGTATTTTTAAGTCATAAATAATCCAGCAAAAAGATTATCTGTAGGAAGTACATTGCCAGCTGAATTTAAGTGATGTGCTTACAAAAGGCAAATAATTTGAGGACTCAAATGTTCCTAATCAAGATGGACTTTTCCTAAAAATTCCACTGCAATGAGTCCTTCAGAATGCCCAGGAGTTATTCAGCTGTTGTTTTCCTACCAATTTCTTTCCAGTTCTCTATACTCTCAGAGATACTGTCCTTGGGAAGCTACCCCCACTATCAACAACAGCAGCTGCCAAAACCCCAATAAACTGCTTGTTTTAGTGCACTGACCAGAGAGGAATATTTTCAAGAGCACTGTAAAACCAGCCCCATGACAAGTGTTATACCACAAAATAAGGGTTGGCCATTCCATGCCTTTTTCAGAATTGTTTTTATTCCAGCTTTCTCAACCAGATAACCTGATTCATTAATTCTAGATTTAAACTGTCGTTTAAAAACTGACAGGTTTGCAGGCCAATGTATGGGGCAAAGAGAACCTGCTGTTCCTAGGAAAGAAAATAGTTTGTCCCATTGACCTCCAGCAGAAATGTAGTGGCATAAGACCCAGTGCCAGCCAGTACAGAAGCCATTTCCTACTGAAAGGTAGAAATTATGTTGAAACTGTTTCCAAATGCAATTGCATCAGGGTAAAGTCTGGTGTATGCACTCAGCTCCAAGTAGCTTTGATGTAACAAAGAGCTTCTGCCTCAGAAAAATAAGACACATCCAAATATTTGTGATCACCTTAATGTTTAAAAGATAATTCCTATCCAGAATGTCTTTTCTCTTGCCCATCTAAACCCTCCCATTTCACAAGGCCTGGCTGCAGCCTCCAGGGCTGCAGAATATAAAGCAGTAGTTCTCAAACCTGGTGATACATTAGAATCACCTGAGGAGCTTATAAATGCTGCCAAAGCTCAATCCCCACCCTAGACCAACTGAATAAGAATCTCTAGAGAATTGGGCCTGGCCATCACAATTTCTTAAAAAACACTCTGCTGAATTTCATTTGTTGCCTGGGCTGAGAATGAGTAGGATGGCTATTAAGAATACAAGTCTCTAAGTTCAAACAGATTCAAACTAGAGTCCCCGTCTCAACACTCAATAGATATGTGAACTTGAGCAAATTACTAACTTCTTAGATTCTCAGTTTCTTCATCTGGAAAATGAGTGCAATAATAGCATTTACCACACAGGGTTATTTTGAGGGTTGAAGGAATTAACTCATTCAAATGCCTAGAACATAGTAGATACATAATAAAGTTTAGCTATTTTTATTTATTATGAGCAGTAGTTACAGGAAATTTGTGATGACCACTCCCAGTGTGAGTGCACATTTTTCAGTGCTATAAAGAACTTTACAGATAATTTTATTCCATGAAAAGAGATTTAATGGCAATTATTTCAGAAAAAAAAAAAAAAAACACTTACCAAGCCAAGCAGAGTTTTACAGACTAGGGGTATAGCTCAGTAGTAAAGCACTTGTATAGCATGTGCAAGGCCCTGGATTCCATACCCAGCCCAGTAATAATAATACCTATTAATATTTTTTTTAATTTTTTTTTAGTTGTAGATGGACACAATGTCTTTATTTTATTGCTTTGTATGTGGTGCTAAGGATCAAACCCAGGGCCTCACGCATGCGAGGCAAGCGCTCTACCACTGAGCTACAATCCCAGCCCCTAATACCCATTAATATTAATAATATTTATTATCATCATTATTATTCACACTACAAGTCCAGTGCTTTCCTATACACTAATTTTATTTCATTTAAGTAAATGTATTGAACACTATGTGTCCCGCTCCTAAGTTAGATTCTTGGGACAAAAATATAAATTACTATTAGCTTGCCTCTGATAATCTTTTGGGACATCCAATGCATAAAAAAATGATTAAAACAATGTACTTTTGTGTGCTTTTGTGGGCACTTCGTGAGTTTCAAATTGTATGGGCTCATGAAACATAATGATTAAATCTGGGTGGGTTAATGAAGATTTCATTACATAGGCAATGACTCAACTATTTCAAAAGGTAAATGGGAACTTTACAGGTAGGGAGACATGTCAAATGGACATTTCAGGCAAAGAGAACAATGGGAGAAAAGGTGCTATATATAATCAGCATGCTTCTCAACTCTTCTTGCAACTCCTAGAACACCTGTCTGTAACATTCATTTGTCAAATAATGTTTCTTCTCATGACACCTCTTCTATTATTGCAGTGAACTATTTATCTTCCGTGTTACCTGATTTTTCATGTCTTGTCACCATACTAGAATTTAAGCTTGAAGGAATAACAACCAGTTTAATAGTGCTCAGTTTTATGAGCACTATGTCTCTCATAGTGCTTTGCACATGGTCTTAGAGTGTCTACTTACTACATACTTACTGACTTTAAGATGCAAAGGGACCAGAGGTAAATATTGTGAAACATACCTTAAATTCACCACTCAACACCAGAGTCTCCTATGAAGTTTGTTCACTATTCCTAAGTATTTTCATCATGGCCATCAGAATGAGTCTTCTGGCTCCTACTGTTTGCCCTCTACAATGAAGACTACTGTGGCATACCAAGTCCATCAGATGACCCACATTTTAACATCATTTTACATATTTCCAATACTCTGTTCTGTTTTTACTGACCAGATCAACATGGAACTCAAAGTTAGGTCTAGATAGTCATTGTTGAAAACTGTGGATTACAACAAAGCTGAACCGATCAATCTAGATCTCCAAAGTTTTCAAACAAGTATCATGCACTCTGATGAAATCAGAAAAAAATATAAACAATGGCACTACTCTCTTACAACATCGTAAGAGTGTTGGTAGTCCCTAGCAACGTTATACTCTATGTGCACAAATCTTTTACCTCATGGTCATCCTTTTCATGGCAGAGTTCAGCCCAACCCAGGTAGAAATAAGAGAAGTCAAACAAATGAGTAGAAATACCTAGAGATGGATATTCTAGAGGATAGTGATATAAAGTCAAACTTTTCTCAGTTACTGTAATAGGAAATGAATAAATAATACTATAGATAATCAAAATACAAGAGATAAGGGGAGTAAGTTAACTTATGCTAGAACAACAAGATGGAATATAATTCAGACATTAGAAATTAGAATCATGAGCACTATGGATTAACATGGAAATATTGATGTGTTAATTGAGAAAACAAATCAAACTATGCGTGTACACCAACTGAAATGATTTAAAATTGTATGGGCCTCTACTGCAATGAAAATAATTATGTTAGGTAAGTAGATGATAGTCATATAAAAATTTTTAATTATATAAACAAGTATTTTTAAAAACAGATAAAGTGCAAATCAGTTCTATCCAGCTTTACAACGCATGAAATGACAATTTTTCTCAGGAATTGGATTGATTTTTCTAATGCTGCTTTCCTTAGGCTGATGCTATGGAGTTTGTATTTGTTGAGTCCTTAGTAAGGGATAGTAAGAAGGGTAGGTATGAGTACAAAGTAATCAGTTGGACTCTGGGTTTCAAGAGGAAGGTATTTTGAGATTAAATATTCATTGTAAAATCCATTGGGAAAAAATTGTAGACCATTTTAAGTGGTTACAGAGTTACATTTTTAAAATGGTCTACATGAGAGTGGGTAGAAATAAAAACGGAAATGTGGAATGAAAACTACAAAGAAAGGGTTGGATAACTGTATTTTGAGTACCAATTACATGAAACTAAAGTCAGCTATTCCGAGAAATAAAAACATAAGAGAATTGTTGCTTTTCACTTTGAATCAACCCCAAACTGCTACCAAATCATATACTCTTACTATAAGCAAACTGTGCTAAATAATAAATGCAAACTTAAACAGGCACTTCTAGACTAGGAAAATATATGTAATTCTATGCCTATTTACAAATATTTATGGCATCTATCAAGTTCCAGCAAGATAAATACCATCTTCCCTCTTCCTATTACATAAAAAAAAAACCTCAACTGAATGCTCAAGTTGAAAGAAAACAGACCAGTAAGAGGGCATGGAACATTTATCTGAATAATGGATATAATTTAATGATACCAACCACAGTCCTCTTAATGACAATTTGCATTTGCTCAGCATCTTATTCAGCAATATTTTCACACAATGTTAGTAGCGATCAGAGCCTAAATCCCTGAAGATAATTACTCTATCAAAATGACTCTAAATTTCACTCTTGCTACCAATTTTTCCTGTTTCAGGGTCTGTTTGCTGGTCATCCTAGAATTACTTGACTGAATAATGCAATCAGAATAAAGCAACAGTGCATTTTCCTGCACTAGGCACCCAAGTTCCACAGGAAGTCAGGCTCTGCTATCCCAGTGAATCCCCATAGTCTTTTTGGAAGGATGTATATATCATTCGTGTTAGTTGTTCTCCTGAAACCCTCAGTCACCTAAGAACAGATAAGATGGCCAATAATTTATCTGGACATTTTTGGACAATGGCTCTTTTTGCCTTTCTTCCTTCCAAATGATGTCCTCACACTGGTCTTTGGTTTCTCATATTACTCCTAATATAACAGCCCTCTAGATCATGTCCTCCTTAAGCAACTCCTATGCTCTAGAACTTCCTCTGTCTCCTCTGCTCATCAAAACTGATCTGACTGAGATCCCTCCTTCAGGGGTCTGCTTTTTTCTAGGGGATAGTGAGCTCTTACATTATTCAGAAAAATCAGTGCTTCCCAAGTTGTTAAACCATCAAGATCTTTTTTAAATGTCAAAAAGTTAATATTTTAATATCTGTTGATGAAAATGGAAATATGACTTAATGGCAGAAAGTTATTACAAATTCAGCAGTATCTGTCAGTGAATTTACATTTAACTAGTCAGATCAATACCTATATGGGTTGAAAACGAATGGTACACATACACACACATTTACACACTGCTTCTTAATGATTCTATCTTCAGATATGTTGGACACACAGGGTGATGGATTCCTTGCAACAACTTTTTGGTGTACCATGGGTGTGAAGACTAAAGTTCAGCAGCCATTAATATGAAGAAGCTACTATTTAACTTATTTTTTTGTAATAATTGGCATGTTAGGCTATGAAGTATATATGAATAATTTTATTTATAGGCACATGAGGTTGATATTATCATCCCTTATTTTACAGGTAAGAAAGAGCTCAGACAAGTTGCCTGACTTGATCAGTTACACGGCTAGTTATTTTGCAAGATTGAGATTTAAACTCAGGTCTGTCTTATTACAGAGTGCATGTACTCAATCCCAAGCCATACTGCCTAACTTTTTTTTTTTTTTTGGTACCATGGATTGAACCCAGGATGCTTAACCAATGATCTACATGCCCCCTCATTTTATTTTTTATTTATTTTGAGACAGGTTCTTGCTAAGTTGCTTAGGGCCTCGCTAAACTGCTGATAAACCTAGCCTCAATCTTGAGATCCTCCTGACTTAGCCTCCTGAGCTGCTGGGATTGCAGATGTGCACCACCACGTCTGCATACTGCCTATCTTTAAGTGCTTTTGCAGTAAATATGCTTCAACTTACTGTTTCTTTAATCATGTTAAATAGAACATAAAGCCTTTAAAGAATGGTGTGAATAGGGGAGGATATACACCATTAAGGGGATTAATTGGAAGTAAATTCTTGAAATCACACCAATATGCCAATCTACTAGTGCTCAAGAAAATACAATGAAATTAGTTTTATAGAACCACTTAGAGATGCCTATGTTTAGATAATGTTTTAAATGGGTCAAAATGTAAATATTTAGTTTTGTTTTAATAAACAGTGAATCACAATGTAGCTCAAGAGAAAATAAGCTTATAAGAAGAGTTGGTTAAATGAGTGATAGCAGTAGGTAAATGGTTCTCAAAGTGTGTTCTCTGAACCTGGGAATTTGTCAAATATACAAATTCTCAGATCCTCTTCATCACAAGCTAAGACTCCTAAATGAAAAGCTCTAGTTATAGTGTCCTAGAGCCCCAGCAGTCCACATTTTTGCAAATACTCTAGTTAATTTTGATGCACACTTAGGGAATTTGGAAAACCATCAAACTTAATAATGATTGAGCAGAGCAACACAGCTGGAAGGTAGCTGTGAGATGTTTTTTAAATTTGTTTTAGTTGCCAATGGACTTCACTTTATTTATTTATATGTGGTGCTGAGGATCGAACCCAGTGCCTCACACATGCTAGGCAAGTGCTCTACCACTGAGCCACCACCCCAGCCCAGCTGTGAGCTTTCTAACAACAAAGGCAAGATTTTGCTTGGGGGGAGATTATTCCAAGTGCAGCAAGTCTGACATAATATTAGATTAACAGCGTATGACCTAGAGTCTCACAAACCTGGGTTTGGGACATATTTTACTGGTTGTATAATTTTATACAAGTAAACTCTCATGAAGCTCAGTATGTTCATCTGTTAGAATAGCACATCCACAGCATCGGTGTGAGGTTTAAATGAATTATCCCATGTAATGCCTTTAGACCATGCCTGACATATGACTAATGTGTAATAATGGCAAACTATAATTAGATAGATATCATCTTTCTTCAGTTGGACCAGTTTGGTCTAGAGACATATAGAGGCATTTCCATTTTTCCACAAAAGGGGACTTTTAGATCTCTCTCCAGAGGAATGACAAAGGAATAGATAGGGTTCTAATGAGACTAAAGAGACACACAAACAAAGTTACCCATTTCAAGGACACTGTATTTTAAGCCCCCAAGCAATGGTCTTAAAGAAATGGCCTCTAGCAACAGCAGTGACAAATAAAAAGCGAGAAGTGCACTTGAAACTTAGTAAGTGAGCAAAAATATGTTGCAAATCTAAATATTAGTATATGCTTGTGACCCTTAGTGCACTAAACTATTCTGACTAGTTGTTCTCTAGGTCAGTGACACCTATAACATTGCATATACTGACTCTAGTGATGCAGATGGATCCCCCATCCATCTCTGTTAACCAAGACTTCTGAAAGCCTTAGCATTTTGGGGGGGGGGTGTCGGGGGTTGAACTCAGGGCCACTTGACCACTGAGCCACATCCCCAGCCTGTTTTGTATTTTATTTAGAGACAGGGTCTCTCCAAGTTGCTTAGCACCTCACTTTTGCTGAGGCTGGTTTTGAACTTGTGATCCTCCTGCCTCAGCCTCCCAAGCCACTGCAATTGTAGGTGTGCACCACCACACCTGGGTAAGCCTTAGCATCTTAACAGATATATTATTCAGACAGAGAATTTTAAGATTTTTAAAATGCCATTTTCTACTTAGAAAACTGAGTCTGACTTTAAATGTTTTAAATCTAAATCATGGACTCTGGGGTTAAACAGATCTGAATACATGTCCCAAATCTGCCTCTTATTAGTTCTGTTACATTGGGTGATTTATGTAACCTCTAGCCCTCTGTTCCCTGGGCTTTAAAATGAGGAGTCATTTAATCTATCTTATAGGCTTGGAGTTAACAAAAACACTTACCATGGTGGTTCACAGTAAGCATGCAATAAGTGTTAACTATTTTCATTGTTTGGCTACCTCATAATGGAGATGTTTGAAATTATGCTAGTATTTTAGTAACTTATTCAGACAGAAAACTTACTGACCTGATTGGATCTTTGTCTTATTGCAAAATTTTAAATTTTGGAGAAAGCTAGCCAGCAATACTAACTCTTAAAAACTTAAAGCTTTGCTATCTGTTGTAACCACCTGAATCATGGGTATATTAGAAAATGAATCTGCCTCTTAAAGAACTTCCATTGAACAAGACAAATGCTGATTAGTATTATATGAAGAGGAGGCTTCCAAGAGGAAATACATTTACAAAATCTTGGGATAAACAAAATTAAATAGGCTCCTTTACCATTAAATTGCTCGAAGCTTTCACTATCCTACGATGCATGGCAAATTTCCAAAAGGGAAACGTAATATGAGAGATTTCCTGATTTATTTTCCTGTTTCTGAAAACAAACAAAAAACTACCTGTGGATTAGTATTGCACAGAACACATTTTGGAAAATACTGTTCTTGCCATCCCAACCCTTCCCTCAGTAGCACAGCAAAGAATCAAAGGAGGCAAAGCTCTCACTAGTCAAATATTCCACTTTTGTTACATAGGTTGAATTGCCTTATACCAAGTCACAAAGAAGTACAAACTCCTCTGGAAGTACTGTCTTTCTGTTATAGCAAACACTACTTAGGGGGCTGATGAAATCATTATAACTTAGGTAGTCAGATTTACTAAATGATATTTGGCCATTATAGAGAAATAAGGGATTTTAAGTATCTGTGGGAGAGAGAAGAAATGAAAAGAATTGTGCTCTTCTCAAAAGCTTTTGCATTCCTAGCCTTATCCTAAACATTGCTCTCTTTTGTCAAGATTTTCCCCCCTGCTGTCATCTTCTACATCCTAATGCAAATCTAGGCCTCAGGAAGAAGTCATCACTACTGGGTTCTGAAGTACTCTTCTCACTGGAAGCAAGCATGGGAGTACCTTCCTTCTTATCTCTGCACAGTGTGTAGTACATTGGGGCCCTAGTAGCTCTTTTTAAATCTTGGACCAACTCATAAATGTTCCTGTTCCCTTCAGCTGCTCAAGACACTTCAAAAAGATCCAATGTTTCTCTAATTTCCTTCTCCTGTTTTGTATTATAACCTACTTATTATTCCTCATAGCATCTCTCCTTTCTCAAGAAAAGATGGCAGAGCTTATTCATAAAGAGCTCCAAAAATAATATGCTCACAATACCTTTAGTTTGAATATCACTTTTGTTTGCATCTTTTAAAGGGTTTTAGAGCACTCATTTCTTCACTGCATTCTTTTTTATTTTTAGTTATCAATGGACCTTTATTTTATTTATTTATATGTAGTGCTGAAAATTGAACCCAGGGCCTCACACATGCTAGGCAACTACTCTACCACTGAGCCACAAACCCAGCCCATCAATGCATTCTTATAATGCTCCTGTGCAATAGCCTGGGCCAGGTACTGTACCCTTCATTTCATAAACAGGTAAAATAAAAAATGAAAAAGTAAGTTTTTCTGGGTTACTCAGCCAGCTAATGTCAGGGATGAAATTAGAACCCTTGTCTCCTAATTTCTAGTCTAATATTCCCCTTGCAAATGTCACAAAAACCAACCTTGTTCTAGTGAATGTGAGATTCATAGCTAAGGTCAGCTGCACACAGAGAAAAGTAGGATTTCAGTCTAATGCCTTCCCTGGAATGGTTCTCATGAAAGGGAGACTTCTTCATTGTCTTTTGTTAGGAATATCTGCCTGGATTTTGAACCCATTCTAGGAACTTCAGGTTGTCATCTGTTTTAATAAATTTCCCCCATTTAAGTCAGTGAAGATCCTGAAGATGACATCCTACTCCAGTTAGGAATGACAAGTTTAACAAGTTCCTCACAAACAGGAGCAATTTGTTTATACAAATTCTTCATACAGACTAAGTCCCAGCAGCAAGAGCAGAAGTAGGTCTGAGTCCCTAATGTAACTAGAGTAATTTTATTTTTTTTTTATTTTTTTTTTATTATTTTATTTTTTTCCCAAAAGTTGCATTTCAATACATGTTGGCAAACATAACAGAAAAAAACAAATTATCAGAAGCTGTACACATTATTCACTGAAAACATTTGTTGAGGCAAATAGAAAAAAATTGTTACAATCATAATTTTTCTAACTTTGCACAAAATTATAAGCAGATTACATTCTTCATATTAAACATCTTTATATGCACTTTCAATGAACAGTATATATATAT
>CM053417.1:41447454-41606052 GCA_028644305.1 Xerus rutilus
TGCATGTATGAAGACACAAATAGTGTGACTCTTTATGATTTGCAACCAGAGAAATGGAAAAACTGAGCTCTGTTTATGTACTATGACTTGAAATGCATTTAAATAAAATAAATAAATAAATAAATAAATAAATAAAAATTAAAAAAAATAAAAAAACTAAATTAATAAAAAATAAAAACCATGAAAAAAAAAAGAAATGAATAAATGAGTAAGTGCTATGATAGAGATATGCAAAGGAAATACAAAGAAGGAAGACACATCAACTTAAGGATTTAGGAATTTGTGTGTTTGTGTGGGTAGGAGAAGGAAGGGAAAGAAGGAGAAAAAGAAGATTCTTGGTCATCCTATGAGACAACATAGATTAAATAACCTTCCCTGGTTTAGGGTAAGCACTCTCTCTGGATTTCCTTAGCACAATTAATATGTCTCTAATCTTACACTTTTATGACATTTCACTTATTTGTCTTCCTCCCCCAGTGTGCTTGATATCTACAAGACTAGGTAGACTCCCAGTTATCCGTAGTTTTAATTTCTAAGATTTCAGTTAGCTATGGTCTATTATGTTACAAAAATATTAAATGGAAAATTCAAGAAATAAACAATTTATAATTTTTAAATTGTGTGCCATTCTGAAAAGCCTGATGAAATCTCACATTGTTCCACTCCATCTTGCCTGGGGTGTGAATCATCACTTTGTCCAATGTATCCATGCTGCACATGCCACCTGTCCAGTAGTCACTTGGTAGCAATATTGGTTATGAGATTGACTATCATGGTACTGCAGTGCTCTTGTTCAAGTAACACTGATTTTACTTAACAATGAACCCAAAGCGCAAGAGTAGCAATGCTGATGATTTAGATATGCCAAAGAGAAATGAAAAAGTATTTCCCTTAAGTGAAAAGGTCAAAGTACAATATTTTGAGAGACACTACCTTCACATACTTTTATTACAATATATTGATATAAATGTTCCATTTTATTATTAGTTACCATTGTTAATCTTTACTGTAATTTATAAATTACATTTTATCATAGGTTGTGTACACATATGAAAAACATAGTATTATAGACTTCAGTACTACATATGGTTTTCAGGCATCCACTGGGAATCAGGCAACATATTCCTTACTGATAAGTAGGGGACTACTGTCTATATTACAATGTCTAGAATAGCTGCCATTATGAAATAGTGCTCAATAAATGTTTGTAATCTGAAAAAAAACCACAACTATTTTTAAATAGTGGCAATCTAGGAGGGGTTAAATTTTAAGCTGCTAGCAGCTAGTAGTATTGCCTTGCCATGTGACCCCCAGCAGGCATTTTAGAGCCTCAGTTTCTACTCTTTCCAGAAGTTACATGGGAAGAAGATTAAATGGGATAATGTTTGTACATACAATATATGCACACTATTTGGTTTAGCATCTGACATATGATAATTTTTAACTCTATAACTCTATATTCAAAGCCATTTACATCAGTAGAAATGAAGCATTTTGTAATAGAATTTGGGGTAGGAACAGAGGACTTGATATCACTGAATAGCTTATTGAGGCACCTCTGAGAGTGGCTGAAGTCCTGGGATAGCAGTAGGACTGGCCCCACCCCAATCTTTGCTCCACACTTACCGCTGCCTGAGTAGAGAGGCTGTGTGGATTGAAAATAGGCAGGGCATATGGTGACTGTCAAAAGGGAAAAGCAAAAAGAAAAATAGCCTAGGGTTGATACTGACCTTGAACCAGGCCATCTGATTGTGGATAAAAGAACTAAGAAAAAGTATTTCATTAAGAACCTGACACATCAAGTGCAGTATTAATGGGCTCCTTCCGAATAGCAGATGTCAAAGTGAATGCCCTCTGTTCCTGGTAGGTTTGAAGTGAACAAATTGTAGTGCATTCTGATGAGGAGCTGAGCCAGGCAGGGTCTCATATCAAATGCTTGAGAATCCCAAGTGACAAATCATACTAAGCAACATGGAGGCATGCATGACATTTGTTTCTGCAAACTAAGCAAAGCTCTCTCAGAGATAACATCAAACCAGCTTCTGTAGTTTGCTTTGCCACAGTCACTCCTTAGGTTCAATGTTCCTTTTGATAGAGATAAGAGGTAAGGGCTATAGCAGCTGAAACAAGGTAGAAATGCTGAGATATAGGAACAAGGTACTTTGTAAAGTCAATGACATTTTAAATGCTAACAGCGGAGATCAGCTAGAGTAAGAAAAGGGAAGATCTTGTGAGAGCAAGGTCAGAACACTGAGGGGAGAAGGAAGAATAATCTGAATAAGGAGAGAAAAGATATAGAGTGCTCTTATTCAAAGCCCAGCTATCTGATAGTAATTGAAATAATCTTCCCATACCAGAGAAAGAACCAATACATTAAATTATTCTAAGGATATCATACCTGCCGATTATAACATCTTAGGATTTGTTTTATATTACCCTATATCTATTATCTGATTTTTCAAGTCTCAAATTCTTAACACTTCAAGAGTCATAATCCTTGAAGTTCACAGTACCTCTTCCATTCGTAGTATAGCACTTAACATAAAAGAGAAGCTCAATAAATAAGTTGTCTTGTCAACATAAAAGTTGAGTTTCCATTTTTGTGTCTTCTTCCACGTCCCCATAATTTCTTCCTCTGCCTCTTCTCTGATTATTGCTTTGCCCTTCTGGGGGTCTTCAGGGATAAGGGATTTATTTTTATTGTTTATCTTTAATTATACATGACAGTAGAATCCATTTTGACATAATTATAAAAGCATAGAATAGATCTTGTTCTAATTCAGTCTCCAGTACCTCTCCCTTCTCTCCCCCCACTCCCTGCTCCTTTCCTTTCGCTCTACTGATCTTTCTCTGATTTAACCAGTTATCTTTTAAATTACTTTCTTGTGGATGTGCATGATGGTGAGATTCACTATGGTATGTTCACATATGTACATAGGAAAGTTATGTCAGATACATTCTACCGTCCTTTTCCCATACCTTTCCCTTCCTAATTACAATTACAAATGTTTACAGATATCCACTAAAGATATCAATGAAGACATAAAAATAAGTACTAGTTAACTCAGCATAAAGAAAGAATATAAGTCTTAACACCTTAGCAATTGTATTTAAAGGGAAACAGAAGTCAAAGAACAGATAGGACAGAGAGAAAGAATAGAGGGAGGGAGAGAAAGATAAAGAAGAGAATGGGAAGATGAGAGATAAAGATGACAACACACACAAAGTCTGATTTTTGGATAATTCTAGAGTCTACTTTCTACTCAGAAGCTTTCACCATCATTAACTACATATTGCACATGTTTAACAAATTTTATTTCATCATCACCATAACTCAGCAAGGCAGGTATTATATCCCCGTTGTGCAAAACAGGAAACAGTGAATACCCTGTGTCCTCATCTCTCATTATTTCACATTTAAACTGCCTTAGGAGAGAAAAAGCAATAAGAAAAATGAACTGGCCTGAATATCAGACATTACCTACTTCAGAATGCAAACTGTAGAAGAAAATGCTCCCTCCTTCCCTCTTAAATTCAAATATATCTTTCTAAAGATAAAACCATTCAAGAGATTCTGAACAACATCATTATACTACAACCTACTACTGCATGAATCCAAGAGCATCACAAGTAAAAATGCATCCTTTGAAATATAATCAATATAAGATTATGCATTAAAGTTATCCCAGGAAGTACACATGTGTCTTGTCACCCAATTTCCACATGCAATTCCATTATAAATAAAATCTGTCTTCCAATGACTAAAACAGATCTTATATTAGGCAATATTCCTAGGAACTACTGGAAGTGATGAAAGAGTACAAGTCAGTAAATGGAATGGGTTTAGAACCTGGGTTTATGGCAATATTGGAATATTAACCAGAATTTGCCTTTTATACAGTTAACCTTTCAAAATCTTTTAAAAACTGGCCACATCTAGTTGGAACATTTCTAATACTTTTGTCCATCCTTGCCAAGAAATGCTCACATTAAATGCAAGGGGATAAAATTTGCTGGTTGTAGCATGTTTTCTTCTGAACAGATTAAGAGCTGTTCAATAGAAGTATAATAGAACGTGTAAATCTAGTATGACTTGGGAGCAGTGTATCTGACATTGAAGATACAGAGCTGTCATAGTGGAGATAACCTGCACATTGAACAGTAGAAATTCTGTTACAGATAATCCATCTTCTGACAATATTTGAGCAATAAAAACAGATTTAAACCAAAATAAAACACCAAACACCTCGTAAAAACAGCCACCAGCAGTCACCTTTTCAGCATAAGTTAAAAATTCAATAGGGAACATTGCCAATTAAAAAGACAGCCTTGACATTTAAGCTGAATTGCAATAAATAAATATGAATTCTGAAATTAGTCTTGGGATTGGGGAAGCATAAAAGCAGAATACCTTCTTGTCTCATTGGGTTAAGAAAATAGTTGATTATGGTTTCAAAGAGATGAACCTGGGCAACTTGGATGGGCTTGTCCATGTAAGGACTGGTCACTTTTAGGAATCTCTCTACACAAAAAGCATTTCTCATGAACTTGGAACAGGTAAATAATATACCTTGCCAAAATTCTGGAGGACTTTAAAGAACAGTTCTCTTCATCTCAGATTAAATAACACATTTACCTGCCCACCCTGACACATCCATACTCAAATGTTCACAGAGAAACATTTTCTACTGTATTTAAGTTAATTTTCTCTGTTCTCCTACTCAATTCAGTTTCTTGGAAGACTTCTAAATTTCTCTTGAAGAAGTATTTGCAGATGAACAAATCTGTGGAAGAACTTTTAACTCCTAGTTACCAGAATGAAATTTTTCCGAGGGAAGTAAGGAAATCTGGAAAACACAAATACTCCTAGAAGCCTCTTGGCCATATATTCTGCTATAAGGTGAAGAACACCCTTGCATCAATCCACAGTCTCTACAGCTGCTATGGGAAAACTTCTACATAATATTTACATTTGGGATTGAAATAGATTGACTAATAAACATTGGAAACTATTCCCAAGCCTTGACCTCAGCAATAGCCAACCTGTACACTGTAACAAAGATATGTGGAAATCTAAGAATAATGCTAGGTAAAATTTTTGCAATATTCCAAGAACTAAGTTCTCCTTTTCCACTGTGTAAGATGTTTAACAGAGAAAATATAAGTTAATGCATATTTACAAGAATAATAGTCTAAAAAATCATTAATTGATGGTTCAGTTTGTCCATATTATGAGAGAAGAATCATTGAAAAATTACTATAGAGACATCAAAACCTTTACTACTAGATAAATACTAAAATAATCAACTTTGCCTTTATATATATGTAGAAAGTACTAATCAAAAATAAATGAAGGGCTGGGTAGTAGCTCAGTAGTAGAGGGCTTGCCTGGCACATGTGAGGTGGGGTTCAATTCTCAGCACCATATATAATTAAATAAATAAAATAAAGGTCTCATTGACAACTAATTTTTTTTAATTTTAGAAAAATAAATGAGGGGCTGTGGTTGTAGCTCAGTGGTAGAGCATTTGTCTAGCATGCATGAGGCACTGGGTTTGATCCTCAGCACCACATAAAAATAAAGGTATAAAAAATACAACAACACTTAAATAAATGAGTGAAAAGAAGATCAGTAGAATAGAAAAAGGAGAATAGGAGAAGAGAGCAAGGGAGAGATGTATAGTGGGAAACAGGGACTGAAATCAAATTCCATGTCTGTATGATTAAATCAGAACAAACCCAACTGCTATGTATAACTAAAATGCTCTAATGAACACTTAAATAAAAAATAATCAATGTCCCCTAAAACCAACTTTACAAGAAGGGCTATAAAACTACTAAGTAAATATTAGCATAAATATTTAAGTCAACAGGGTTTCTATATAAATCTCCCTATTTCTAAACCTTTATACCAAAGATAATCACAGTAGCTGACTTTAGGCTGTTTTCTCTTCTACATAAAATAATTTTGCATTGATGTTCTCTACTTAACTTGTTATATATTGGAAAAGGATGAATGACACCAGGCATTATGGTGGTACGGCCAAGTGCTAGTTGTCCTTGAAAGATTTTCTATTCTTCTTCCTTTCAATACTAGAACATCTCCCAAATTCTACATCTCAATACATTCACACTGGGTCATTTTTGTACCTGGGAATTTATTCCTTGCAGTTCCAGGGTCTGGGAAATTGAAGATCAAGGTGACAGGAGGTTTGATTTCTGGTGAGGGCTTACTCTACATTTTGAAGATGATACTTTCTCTTTGTATTCTCACATGACAGAAGTGGCAAACCAGCTCCTTGAACTTCTTTTATAAAGGCATTAATACCATTCCTAAAAGTGATGCCTTGATAACTTCCTAAAGGCACCACCTCTTAAGGATATCACTTTGGGTATTAGTTCCAATAAATGAATTAGGGAAGTCAACAACATTCAGACCACAGCATTCTGGCTAGACACAGGCCTGCCTATTTAGAGACCACATTTCCAAGCTTCCCTTTCAGCTAAGTGTGACTATATGACTATCCAAAGGGAGACAAATAGACGTGATATGTGAATCTTCTGTTTCACATCCTCAGGAAAAAAAAATATTCTTCATCTTCATCTCTCTCTTTTCTTCTTTATTCCTTCCCATGGGCAATAGTGATCTAGGTTCAACTGTACAGATGAGGAATATTCCTAAGTCACAGTATGTTCCTAAGATGGAAGGGATATGGACCCTTAAGTGATTTCATAGAGCAGAGCTGCCCCATTCAGACTGTTAAATCAAAAAAAAAAGGAAATAACTATATTATTTAAACCACCATATTTAGGGATCTCTATATTATCATGCATTAACTTATATACAAATATTAATGAATTAGCTTAAAAACATCTGATTTAGAGTCATTCAGACTGGATTTGAATATCAGTTTCCATATTACTAGGTGCAAGCATTTGGATGAGTCTCTTAAACACTCTAAATCTCAATTTCCTCATCAGTTAAGTGGAGCTAATAATGCATTAGGGGTATAATAAATACAGTGCATGCAAAACACCTAAACATAATATCTGTCTCACATTAAGTGCTAATTGTTGTTACCTATATCCATGAGGCATAGCTCAATGAGGTGGAAAAAATGAAAAAAATGTCAATTAAATTAAACTAAAGTCTCTGGATAACAAAATTAAAATCTAAGAAAAGTAGAAAAAGCTTTGCTTTGAGATTTCATACTATGCCATTACTGGGAAACTTCTCAAGGGACTCCATTTCATTTTGACACACAGCAAATTGTGTGGAAATCCTGCTCTATAGAAATCTTCTAGGAAAAGAAGCATGATTCTATCCATACCAAACAGACTTCCATAAAATATGTAGATGAGATAAGTCAGCAAAGGACTGAACTGTTTATATGGCAAGTCATTATCACAGGTAAATAGCTTCCAAAATACCTGGGAGATAAAAATTTAACACAGGAGAAATCCAAGAGATATCTGCTTTTCCAAAGGTCAAGCCCTTGTCATAATGCAAAATTCATGGTAGACGGAGAAGACTAGCAACATGTTGTTCAGCTAGGACTGGGTTGGCAGCATTATTATTTTCCAATTTCTAATGTATCAAGGTGCTCCATAGAGTTAGAGAAAAGGAAAGAGCATCAAGTATTAGAAATGCACTATTATTAAGAAGAACCCTATAATTAAAATACTAAACTACTTCCCAATGAGACCTTTTGGAACATGGTAGCCCACAAAACTTAAATAATACTACCAGAACACCATGAGTTAAACAGGCATTCTCTTCCTAGTCATTCCTAAAGTGGCTTACTCTGTCTCTGCATGTAGGCCCACGTTTAGGTGCTAGATATTAGAGCGAAAAACACTAGCTTGGGCTCTGCCCTGTGATTATTAGGCACAAGCATTATCTCTGAATTTTCTCAAAGTATCAGTGACTTTTCACAATTACAGAGGCTGTCACTGGCAGTTGTCAAACAGCTGGATAAACAGATAAATGTTTACGTATCCCCAGAAATAACATAAGGCAAGCAATCCTGCAAAACAAATACTGTTTTTTAGTATTTGTTTGATGTTCATATTTTGGTGTTTTGGTATTTTTAAATCCACGTATAGATCGCTGCCTGACTTTGTTTTCTAGTGTGTGGGCTACACTTTACAACTACCTAATCTATATTTATTAGAAGAAGAACAACACATTTATTCTCATTTTGAAATGAAAAATCATTTTTATCTATTTCACTTTCTTCATATTGAAGATGATATAGGAGTTACTGAGAAATCAGGTATCAAATATTTTCTTTCAGGTGTTTCTTTAACTGCCATCTAACTCTCCTCCCAGTAGACCAACTCTAGTTTTGTTTTTTTCAGGAACCACAATTCCTCATTCCCATCTTTTATCTCCCTACTACCCTCTAGTCACTCACTATTAAGAAAGAGAATTAAAATAAAGGGTAAAAAACAATCATTTGTGTTAGAAGCAAGAGTTATGGAGTCAGACAGGCCTGATCTGTTCCCTAATCTTTCCTATATAATCTTGGTCAAGCCACATAATCTTTCTTGTACCTGGTTCCTTTTCTTGTAAAATGGGGGTGATAATAGTCACATCTATTTGATTGGATTGTTGAGAGTGTTAAAAGAAACATTGGATGCACAGCACCAGGCAATATGTCTGGCTTCATTATTCTAAATCCTCTGCTCTTCCTTATACATTCTTAGCAAGCAGGGTACTCTTGACAATGTGCAAACTTTCAATCCCATCAGTGGTAGAACTCTAAAAAGAAAGGTATGTACATATTTTTTCCTACCTATTCTTTCTTTTCTAGATCTTAGCCTTGCTAGACCCAATTATATCTGATAGTGCCTCTCAGTGGTGAGGAGGCTGATTATACCCTGAAGGTGATATACATATTAGCATACAGTGTGCAAATGTTTCTCTTAGTGTTTCCCAGGATATGGCCCAGACCATCAAGCAATTCCAAGAAGAGACTTTGAAAGCTGAAAAGCTCTCATATAATTATCATCTTCAAATTTTGTCAAAAAACACATTTCTATCTATTGCACCTCCTAATGACAAGTTATAAGCCATAGGTCTAATCCTAGCACTGCCACTAGATATATAGTTCAGTGTACTTCTTTGTTATAAAAAGAAGAGAAGAAATCAATGGAAACTAGAAGGGTAACTGGTTTGAGAGAAAACAGAGGAATAGAAGAGGTAGGATGGGATGGTTGGTTAAGTGCTATAATGATCATCTCCAGAGACACTCAGTCTGTACCCTGAGCTCCCTACCTGTTTCACACAGACAAATTCCTTTTTCCTGAGAAGATATTTGGGAAATCTGAACTAGATATCAAGACATCTGGTCTCTCTTGCTTATAAAGAGGTGAATGATTCTTAGGAAAGGTAAAAACTAGCTATCTTCTCAGTAAATAAAAATCCATTTTAATTTGCTAGTAAAATTTTATATTTTACAAAGAAAAAAATTAAATTCCAAGAAATGCCTTAGGGATAATTCTTATAGATAAGAGATCTGCTCGGTGTAAAACAGTATTATTTCATTTTCATTTACTCTTCACTTTTTTCTCCTTTCATTGCATAGAAAGTCTTTTCTGAATCAAATCTCTCTCAGTCATTTTAAGTTGAATGTGAGATTGAGAAGAAGCACTAACAATAAGTTGATGGGCTGTAAAATCTACTTAAAAATGAAAATGTGTGATTAGTTTGGTATTTCTTTTGAAAACATTTTCAAGGCTATAAATGAGCATTCTCAGTAACCCATGGAATGGGAGAACATATTTGTAAATCATATATCTGTTAAGGGGTTAATGCCTGGACTATAGAAATAACTCATAGAATTCAACAACTACAAAAAGCAGAAAATGTGATTATTAAATGGGCAAAGCATTTGAATAGACATCTATCCAAATAAGATATAAAAGTGGCCAAGAAGCATATGTGAAGATGTTTGACATCACTAATCATTAGGGAAATGTAAATCAAATACCACTACCTCATACCCATTAAGGTGGCTTCTATCAAAAAAAAAAAAAAAGAAAGAAAAAAGTGCGAGAATATGAAGAAACTAGAACTCTTGTGCACTGCCAATGGGAATGCAAATTGGTGGAAAACAATATGGTAGTTCTTGAAAAAAATTAAAATAGAATTACCAACAATTCCATTTCTGGGTATGGACTCAAAGAATTGAAAGAAGGGACTCAACAGATACATGCACACTCACACTTATAGCAACACTGTTCACAAACAATAACAAAGGGGTAGAAACAACCCGAGTATCCATCCACATTAGAATAGATAAGCAAAATATGGTGTGTGTGTGTGTGTATGTGTGTGTGTAATAGAATACTATTCAGGTTTTTAAAGGAAGGGAATTTGGGCACATGGTACAACATGGATAAACCTGAAGTATGTTATTTTATATGAAATACACCAGGTACAAAACGGCAAATATGATATTATTCCACTTATGAGGTACTTCAATTAGTCAAATTCATAAAGACAAAGAATGGGATTACTAGGGGATGGGTATGAGCAGTTACTTTATAATGGGTACAGTTTTAGGTTTCCCAGTGAAAAATAGTGATAGCTGTACAACTATGTGAATGTACTCTCTGCCACTAAACTGTACACGTAAAAATTGTTAAGATGGTACACTTAATGTTACATGTATTTTAACCTTACTTAGAAAATATTAAGGTCATCAAAACTAAGGAAAACGCGACAAGCCAGCACCACAAGAAAAGCCTAAGTAGATAGGATGACTAAAGAAATGTTATATCCTGGCTATAATCATGGAACAAAAAAAAGAGCATTAGGTAAAGACTAAGAAAATATAAATACACAAAATTTACTTAATGATCATTCATAAATATTAGTTCATTAATATTTCTACAAATTACCACATTTATGTAAGAATAAGGGAAACTGAGGGATATATGTGAACTCTCTGTACTATCTTAATTGTTCTGAAAATCTAAAACTACTACACAATATACATTTTTTTAAAAAAGATAATTTGCCCTGTTTTCAAAAAGTAATCCATTTCAAATGAACCCCATTACAGTCCTATAGCTGACATTGGAATTGTTATTCATACTGATCACTTGTGCTCACCTCTCAGGAGCTTTAATATGCTCCATTGATCAATTCTTTAATGTAATTAATCTTGAGTACATCTCACATAAGACTAGGGCAGCCAGTGTTACAGAATTATCCTCTTTTTTCAACAAGGAGACGTAGGCACAGAAACTTAGAGGTCGGCCCAAGGTCAATCATCTAACTTCTTGTTAAAATCAAGAGTAACCCTATTGTGTCTACTTATTAGGTTAGTGTCTAAAGGTATTGTTTCCCAATGAGGCTTTCAGAATATTCAATAGGAAGTCTTCAAGACTTCAAGAATGTGGCCAGAATTTAGCTATCTCTTTCTATTTTTTTTTTATTTATTTTTTTTTATTATTTTATTTTTTTTCCCAAAAGTTGCATTTTAATACATGTTAGCAAACATAACAGAAAAAAACAAACAGTGTCATTTGCTCTCTCCTATGCACTACTGTAAAGACTCCTGCAGCTTTGTACCCTTTGTATCCATTTTATTTGCAGCCAATATCCTCCTTTCTTCCTGATAATATATATGTCCATTTAATAAATAAGGGAATACATAAAAGAATGAAGTAAATCCAAGGGAAAGGGACATAGGGTAGACTCCAGTGGAATGATTCCTGCTCCCAGGTCCAAGGCAAATGGTGGCACATCTGTTCTCTCAGCATTCCAACTCTCCCCTATATACCCATTACTGTGATCAACCAAATTATTTCCTAAGAGATATCCCTCTCTCTTTTCACAAACTCGCTTATGGCACAGTTTTAAAAATATGGCTTAACTAATTATATGACCCAATTAAGCATGTTATGTTTTTTATTTGTTTTAATTTTTATGATGCTAGGTATCGAACCCAGGGCCTTGTGTATGTATGCTAGGCAAGCTCTCTACCAGTGACCCACATCCCCAGCCCCAAGTATGTTATATCTTTTGCTATTACACATATAAAGATTCCCTTCTACAGCCTTCAAAATGCAAGTGCTTCCTTGAATGCAGATGCTTTGCTAATCACAAATTGAATCCTTTTCTACATTAGCACATTATAATTGCAGGGATGGTTCGTCTTCATTTTTCATTTGACATTAGTTTAAATACTTGACCTTTGTTTCCTTGCTAGCCATCTCACCAGAGAGTTCATAATCTACTAAAGCCAACTGTGAAAGTGGAAGATGCATTACTTATTTTAACAGATCTTCCTCAACTAGATCCTTCAGAAATGCAACTAAGCCCATATGTCTTATTAAATTTGGATTTTATAAATGGGAAATTTTCCAAAATGTAAACACACCTATTTTCTGTGAGCCATAGCAGGCTATATTTCTTTATTACTATTTTTATGTTACCTTTGATTTAAATATTTTTACATTCCCAAAACACAACTCCACTGTGTGTTTCAACAGACACTGATCATTTGATCATCTACAACTATAAGCTGTTTTTCTTTTCTAAAGTACCATTGACTCTGATTGTAAACAGCTTATATTGAAGTAAATGAGAGTCTGGGTAATGTTAATACTTAGCTGTTGGAAATCACCTATAAGATGGTAAGGTGTTTTGAAAATATTATTTGAAAATCTTCACAATTGAGCACTAACCTTTATGCTTAATTTAAAGTGAATGCTCAGGCAGAGTTCTTTTTCCTTCAGGGCACCAAGAGTCTGCTGACACTCAGTACACATTAAAAGCCATTTAACTACCAGGGCAGTGATGGAATAGGAAGATTGGCAGGTAGGTTGTGGAAATGTGTAAGATTTCTAGCATGGATAGTAAAAGAACGTAATAGAGCATAATAAGGGAGAAGGTTGAAGCATCACATTTTATTGGAATTGAAAGCCACTACACCATACACTTGAATAATTTACAGATATTTCCCCATTCCCTGTTCAAATCACATACTTTTGTTTTTTATTCTATACAACACACTTGTCTACAACTTGCAAATGAGGTATATATCTGGTGACATATCAAGGAAATATATCAATTTTGCTGCCTCAATCTCACTCCTTTGCCTCTTATCAAAGTGAGCCCAGTTCAGATTTCACCCTCCTTAAGGACAGAGATCACATCTATGGCATACTTTGTGTTGTATTAGTAACCCACTGGAGGCACAAACACACAATCAGATAATGTGGTTTGCCTTCTAGGGAGAAGCTAAATTTATGCTCTATCATTCTGAGCACTGACATCTAAATAGGAGTATCAGTCCTTTAATTACTGCCTCAGTGACCCAAGGACTACTAGTCAGTCATGCATAAAACTTTCTTCTACTGTAAATTCCTATCACCACTGCCAAAAGCTATCAAAGACACTCAAAGCTCAGAAACTCCTGAAGAATATGCCTCCTGTTATTTTCTTTGCCTGCAATGGCCTCCTCCACTTAGCTGCATAGTATTCATACTAGACAGCAATCTCAGCTATGATGACATAGCTGTAATGGTCAGATGTCTCTTAGACTTGCTCCCATTACCCTGACAAGTGTTCTTTGTGTTGGAATTATCCTGCACTACACTGTAAACTCCAGAGTTGTATTAACTTTCAACTATGAATATCCAGTATCCAGTATCTGGTACAGTGCCTGGAATAATACATCACTAAATGAGAAATAAATTACCATTCAAAGAGAAGAAAAATGCTTCATTTAAATTCATTCTGCTAATCCAGGCCAAAATGTTTAACCATGTTCCATGTTTCTCCCTCCTTCCTTCTCTTCCTCCCTTACCACACTCCCATGTTGAAAGACTAGGCACTGAGAGTGACTATATAAAGCCTGGGTCTTGCACTGAGATTAGACAGAAATAATAAATAGATCCTTTTAGTTGAAAGTGAAAGAAAATAAAATCCTTAAGTAGTTTGAACAAAAAAGAACTTTATCATATAATTCCAGGTAAATAGATTGTATTGATTGAAGCAAAGTTTCCAAGAACACATCCCTCATTCTTTGACTTTAGCCTTTGTTCTTATCCATTTCAAATTTGTATGATAAACTTGCAACATGGCTGTAGCAATTCCAAAGTTTACATTTACACAATTTCAAGTCCACTGACAATAGTACAAATCTCTTTATCAGAAGTGTCCACTAAAATCTCATTTGCTCTTCTTGGGTGGTATGACCCATTATTCAACTAATCATTGAAGCCTACTGGAACAAAAGACTATAACTGGCTAAGAGTGGGGCTGGGTGACCTACGAAGCTGAAAAAAAAGTATGGTTTCCAAAGAAAAATAAATGAATTCTGAGTGGTAAACTAATCAATGCTCAATTAATATGTACAAATGAAAATTACCTAAAATTCATCAAGGAAACATGATTATGAAATATAATTACAGGAGGAAACTACACTACAACCACATTATTATATGGATATGGGAGGGAATAGGTACACATATTGTTGTTTTCTTGATTCCATAAACCCAAATATTTTCCACTTTTCAAAGACTAGAAAATTTTATTTCCTATTGGCACTCTGAAGTTTTTCTATAATGTCTTTATAATGGACATGTGAAAAGTAAGGATTAGTATCATCATCTCAAAACATTACTAAAAAGTAACATATTAATTTAATCAACAAATGGAACTAATTTGGTTTAAATATTGAAATACACAATATTTCCCTTTTGTCTACAGTCCAGAGGATATTGTTTTCAAAGGACTTTAGAAAAGAAAATTTAATATGTTCATAGGATTTCATATTTTATGTGCAAACTAAGAATTATATGTCTCTATGCTTTAAACTTGGAAAGTGTAGCAAAGATGGATCTCACAAACAGGTCTGCTAAAGCCCAGATTACCTTTAACATGGCAGAATCAATCTTTATCCACTAATCATTTAACCAAATAACTGATAGATTTATTTATTGAATTTTGGTTCTATCTTTTGTATAAGGGCTTTAGGTCTGAACAAAATAAATTTCCATTGTTAAAACCACTATATCAATGCATATCTCTAGGTGGTTTAACAAAGGACACACGAGAATGATTGAGTGGAAATACAGCAAAAAAAAAAAAAAACATAGGGGAAACAAATTGTGATAGTACCTTAATTTAGTAAGTTGTATTTTAGCCATATTAAAATAATCAGTCATTTAAGTACAAGTGTGCAAATACTGTTGGACAGCATCTAATTGAAACAAAGAGTATTCTCATTCTTCAGTAACAAGCTGTCTCAAACTGCCACTCAAGTAGCAGCTAAAATCTTATCCTGAAATAATGACTAAAATCTATGGGAATCCCCAAGGAAAAGGGCATTCAAATAATAAACATAAAATGAAACCTGAAAATGTGATTTAGTCTATCTCTGTCATATTATGTATGGAAAATTGAGGTTATGATCATCTAAGGGACTTGCCCAGGGTCACAAAAAGATAACTCCTAGGTCAGTGGTCTTCAAAGTGGGTTGCATTTACCCTGCAGTTATAAAAGTGATCCACAGGGTATAGGAAGAAAATGTTCGCGATATTTTTTTGTGTTTTCTTATGCATGTAATATGTATGCATAAGCATGCATGCTCAATTTTTTTTCTGATGCTTATGACCAATCAAAATCCACTGTCTTAAAGTCATAACTCAGGGCTAGATCAGACTTTTGCTCATCAATACTCTTGCCTTTCCCCTAATCCAGCAATTTGTGCTACTGAGCACAGGCAGTCCTGTGAGCCAGATGAATTCATACTGTCTCGCTTGCTCTCAGCTGGTAAAAAGAAAATCAAAATTATTTCATCCAAGATTTTAAAAATATTTCCTTATTTGCCTGCTTCAAAATATCATCATTCTTTCTTGAACATACAGATTAAAAAGAAGAAAGAAATCAAGCTATTAAGGTAACACAACTTCTTCTGTTGAGAATAGTCAAAGGAAATAAGAACCTTTTATAAAATATAAGCAACAACAAAAAATACCTCTCACACCTTATCTAATACAAAAAACAAAAATCATCTTTGAGGATTTTTTGAAAGAGGCATATAGTCAGTATCTGACATGCTAATTGAGTTATCAGCCTCAAAGGCTGATGAAGAGTAAATCAATTATCACATATACTTTATTCTGCAGCCTATAAACTGATAAATAACACTGCAGACACCCCCTACTGGGCTTCTGCCCAACATCTCTGGTGTTGACACTCTTCTAGAGGGGAGTTATGTTTGGTAAAATAAAAAGTGTGTGGGAGTAAATTTACACTGATTACAACTTGAGTTTAAAAGTTAAATTTATAAGGTCCTACAGCTCAGAATTCCTTAAGGTTGCAGCTCTTCAATAAGGAAAAACCCAAAGACAGTGGAGAAAGAAGTAGGGATCATGGCAATATTGTGTTTTCTCCTCAGGTTAAAAAACAAAAGCTTAAAATACACATGATGTCATATAAAGCACTTGCCTTAGAATTCATAGTGAATGAGTTATCTATACATTTCAGAAGTCTAATTTCCTTTGTATGGTGATAAATTAGGTGAATTATTGAGAACAATAAACTCCTCTCTATAATGGAATGTAGCAGAGCATAATAGTTAAGGTATATGTACTTCAGTTGTATGTTTTGGCTTTGGATCTGACCATGTACTATTTTAAGACTTTAGGCAAGTTACTTAAATTCCCTAATCCTCAACTCCCCATCCAGAAAATTTATTTCATAATAGAATTTAACTACTAGGGTCTCTATGTTAATTAAATGATATTATAAATGGCATGAGAGAAAAAATAAATACTAAATTGTAGTTGCTATGACGATGGTGGTGGTAGTAGTGGTGGAGACCATTAATGCTCCATCAAACTTCTTGGGAATTTAAATGGCTACCTAAAACAGGATGATTAAGGTCTATCATTTTTTCTCACTTAGATTTCCTTATTACTCATTGAATATAACATGTAGTGTCCTGTACATAGAATATCAAACTAGATTCCTGACTTGAAAGAAATGACTTTCTTTACATTTTTATGCACATCCATGGTTTGAAATTCAGTACTTTCATATCTTCCATAGCACTGGCTGAACTTCCAGTGGCTAACAGTATAAAACACACCTTACCCTCCAAAATTTTTAAAAAATAAATGTAAGACAACTTTGCTCTTGATGCAAACAACAAGGGAAATGATAAATACAACAACCCATAGAAAACACTAGATCCACTGACTTGAATAAAATTGAAGAGGACTGTGCATTCTGGGATAAAATATGATAATTCTATTGAGTCCAAAGACTGGAATTATAATGATAATTCCTGTGGTTAGAATATGACTCCAGCTGCAATGAAGCTGCCTAGAATCTTTGGCTCCACTGGAAACTGTTTCTTGGTCTTGACACTGGAGTCAATGTTATGAATTTCAGGTGTCATTTTATGGTATAGATTCTCAGGTTTTGCACATATCTTCTTTGCGGGGTGTGTACCAGGGATTGAACTCAGGGGTGCTAGTCCACAGAGCCACACCTCCAGCCCTATTTTTTATTTTATTTAGAGACAGGGTCTCACTGAGTTGCTTAGCACTTTGCTTTTGCTGAGGCTGGCTTTGAACTCATGATCCTCCTGCATCAGCCTCGCAGGCCACTGGGATTACAGGTATGTGCCACCACGCCTGGCTGTATATGTCTTCTTGAAATGGGATGGGGTTGAAAGAAAAATTCACAGCATGAATAGGGAAAGGATATGTTATGTAGGTAACAAATACTATTTACTACACAGAGATGATAGGTAACAGAGTTAGAAATCCAGTTTCACTCCCAGTTGAATTTGTAAGCTTCCCTGACCTTCAATTCCTCTTCAAGTGCTTCACTGTCAATGATAATAACTGTGAGAGAGAAATCCATAAATGTATCCCTTTACATAAAGCATCCTTTGCCATATTCAATAGCATTCTGGCCCTTCCCAATAATTCTAGAGACCACAGCTACATATCTGCTTATCAGCCCATAAACTTGTGAACAACTGGAAACAATTGAGTAAATTCCTGCATGCTTCCTGTATAGATGAATAAATAAAATATCTATTTCCAAGGATCAAGTTTTCAACACACCCCCCAGGAGATCTCGTCATTTAGGCCTCCCTAAAGACTATATTTTCAGTCTTTCACATTTTTAGCAAAGGAATCTTTCTTCAAGCAATAGTTCACACTATTATCCAATGTAGTAAAGAGAGAAAAGTGGAATGGCTGAGACGTAAATGGCCTGAGAGGCTCAGAGTCTTGCCTCCTTGGTCACCTGTTTTGTATCCCCCATTTTCCAATCTCAATTATTCCATTGTAGGTTAGTGGTTAAATACATAGACCTGGAGGAAAACTGCCTTGATTTGAATTCTAACTTTAACATTTACCTTAGATAATTTATTTCATCTTTATATGCCACACTTACTCCAGCTATAAATTGATGATTTCTGTGTGTGTGTGTGTGTAAATACATACATAGGCTCTAAACATGCAAATAGAAATTCTTGTGCTATTATTAATTTTCTAAAACATTGGCCATGATGTGCAGGAAAGGCTTAGATTACTTGGGGAGCAAGTACAAAAGAAAAATAAAAACAGGAGCTCTATGAATCCTAAAGGTCACAAATTATGATAATTTCATCACCTCCTAGGAGGAGATGGTAACTAAAGCCAAACTCACCTCTGCCTCAAGGCAGATTGGCCCTTGGGCAAAAATCCTGGGTATCATAAGAATCAAATAATACATTTATATGACTTCTGAAAAGAAAAAAAATTGGAAAGCAACAACTCAGAATGTATCCATATCTTTCAATGAAAGTGGCAACACTGGAGAAATATCAGCTGATAACTAATTGGCTTCACCAAGTTAACAGCTGAGGTAGTTCTGAGATTCAAACAGAAGACAAGCCATGATGCTCAGGTTTAGTGAAAACCCTTTAGGAAGGCATAAGAAAAACCCTGCATCTGGGAAAGATTATGCAAATGAGGTACTTTGCATTGTGCCTGTACATCATAATGCAGAATCACAGCTGTGAATGCACATCTGGACAGCATGGATGTGATTCCAGTCAATCTCTAAGGGAACTATTATATCAAAGCAAGTGCCAGTTGAACACGTTTGAAGCCTACAAAACTTCTAATTTTAAGACAAACAGCCTGTTTCAGATCACAGGATTATAAACCTATGTGATATATCTTTTATAATTATTGCTTTTTTGTCAGAGAAGGTCTTTCTGCATATTGCAAAAACTAAAATCTACTACATTCTTTTGAATTCCTTTAATGTATAATGTTTTCTATAAATGGTAGGAAATGCTAATAATTACCCTGACGTTAATTATCCATCATTAGCTGTTATTTGTCTTATTAAGTGACCTTAACAAAATGGTCCTTGCCCTTTCCATAGCCCATACGTACACACATACATGGGTACTGGACTAAGTATAGTGAAGTTGCACAATGGCCAGTGTCATCTTTGACCAAAGGCAAGGAGTATAATGTTCTCTGGACTGGTCAGATCACCAACTTTTTTAATGTATGCCATATACAAGATGCTATATTAAGAGATCTAACAATCCTAGACTGATGAAAATAAAAGGAGATATGTGAAAAGGGATTCACAGCAAATTAGCAGTGCAAGAAGGAATCTTAGGAAATGTCTAGTTTAATCCTATCGTTTCATTTTTTGAATGAATAAACCATGGCCCAGAGAAGATAAACCATTTGCCCCATATCATACATTTAGTTAGTGGTAACATTTTATGTGGTATTGATCTTCATGTTAGTACTTCTACTACACCATAGTATGCTCAGCAACTCTGGTAGGAAAGAGGGTGTTTTAGTCAGCTTTTTCACTGCTATGACTAAAAGACCTGACCAGAATAATTTTAAAGGAAGACAAGTTTATCTAGGGGCTCACAGTTTCAGAAGTTTCAATCCATAGACAGCAGGCTCCATTCTTCAGGGCTCAAGGCAAGTCTGAACATCATGGCAGAAGAATGTGGCAGAGGAAAGCAGCTCACAAGATGATCAGAGAGCAAAGACAGAGACTCCATGCCCCAGATACAAAATATATACCCCATACATTCCCCCAATGAACCACTTCCTCCAGCCACATCCCACCTGCCTCCAGTTACCACTCAGTTAACCCCATCAGGGATTAATTCACTGATTAGTTTGAGGCTAGGATGTAACCCAAACATTTCTCCTCCAAACCTTCTTGTGTTGTCTCACACATGAGCTTTTGGGGAACACCACATCTAAAACATAACAAAGTGAGAACAAACTTCTCAGTAGAAATCAAAAAAGGATGCAATAGAAATATTAGACTCTGAAGATTGATGGGAATGTGACAGACAACCCTGAATAAAGAGGCAAATATAGCAAGGACAAGGAAGATTGAAGCAAAGGGGTATTATTGGGGAAGCATACATGGTTTCTGGAGGCCCCAAAACAAACTGGTTTAGCTAGAAACTTATGTAGTTTTTTAAAATGCTTTTTAGTTGTAGATGGACACGATGCCTTTATTTTATTTTTTGTTTTTATGTGGTGCTGAGGCTCAAACCCAGGGCCTCACATGTGCCAGGCAAGCGCTCTACCACTGAGCCTCAACCCCAGCCCAAAACTATGGTTTCTTAACAAAAGTGCTATGGGCATTCTGGTCAGATAATTCTGAAATGGTGAAGGTCCTGTTTGACTCAATGAGAGATGCTTGACATCCCTTGCTCTGAATTGCTAAATTTACATATCATCCTTCACTCATTTTGGCAACAAAAACACACCAATTCCAGTCTAGAATCACCGAGTATAGGTATGACATATATAGGGATGAAAATAATACAGTATGTAAGAAGGGTGAAAAAGTAGTTTGCAGCCAGGTGTAATTGTGCACACCTGTGATCCATGTGACTCAGGAAGCTGAGGCCAGATTTAGCAATTTAGTAAGATCCTCAACAACTTAGCAAAACCCTCTTTCAAAATAAAAAGGGCTGAGGATGTAGCTCAGTGGTAAAGTGCCCCTGAGATCAAGCTTACTGAGAGTAGTTTGGGGACTCATTGCATGAAAATCTGTAAAGAAGTTTAAATCCTTTTCAGTAGAATATGTGGTACAATGAGCAGAAAATGTTTGAGTCAGGGAGAGACACCATTTGAGCTGTTCTTCAAGAAGGATTTTGGTAGCAATTATAGGAAATAATTGGTGATGCAGGGAGACGAGTTAGGTGGTGCTATAATACATGCTTTTTTCAACACTGGATTATAAGTTTTGACTCTTCATCTTAATCAGTCTTAGTTTATGGCCCCAATGCTGGCTCTCAGACCTGTAAGCAGGTTTTGCACCATTGAAAAACATCCTGCCACCATGTAGTTTTTGAATGGTGTTTGGAATTTGCACACTGGTTTCCATCATGCTTAGAAAACGGTTTTCAAGTAAAACTGCCTTGTTTCAAACTTTTGCCTGTGTTATCTAAAGTTTTGCTCATTCCCAGATGCATTCAGCTTAGCTGAATAGAAACCCAAAAGGTGTTAAGTACGCTCATCGCAAGCAGATGTTTGGTATTTTACAGGACACAAAAATACTACTTCACTGAATGGCAAGATGTTCAAAACCTTAGCATTAATGAGATTGTGTCAGCATTTTCATTAGAAATCCCTGTCTTCCTAACTACATGTATTTTCTGTTTTGGAGATAAGTTGGAAAACATCAGTTTTGTTGTTTCTAAATTAAATCAGAGACATTAGAAAAATATCCCTTTTAGTCAAAGGCATTATGCCAAAATGCAATGTAAAAGAAATTGCAGTGAGAACATGAATCAACTTCCAGGACACTCCAAGCCACAAAAATGGTTTGGAGTTCTCTTATACTTTGAAGTGGCAAAGCAAAGAACCTGCAAGTCAGTGAAAAATCAGCATCAGATATTGCAGCTGATGAATGGTCCCCACAAACTCACTGGTTCTAATTTCCTGAAATGTATCAGGTATTCAGAAAAAAATATAAAATGTATCTCACATTACAGAAACTTCTAGATGAATCCTGGGTAGTTTTAAAAAGGAAAGAAAAAAACGGGTACACCCAGCAAGTGAATATTCTCAATCCAAATACTACTTGCCAAGGTCATTCATTTGACATCCAATCACACTAGTTATAAGTCAACAGACTATACTCCAAGCTCTGGCCAGCCACCTTTTCAGTATATAACATAGGTAACCCATATGTCACTTGAAAAATTGTCAATTGTTCAGTGCTCTACTAAAAAGCAAAAGTAAAAAACGGATCTTTGCCTGGCAATAATCTTTTCACATGTGCCCTTTGAGGTTGATAACTGATAGCACAGTAATTATTATTGTGGATTCTGGAGCCAGATCCTCTAGGTTTCAATATGGGCTATACCATTTACTGGTTGGGAGACATTGGGCACATTGTTTCTCCGTGCCTCAGCCACAATAATAAATGTAACTGCCTCAGTTATGAAGATCAGCGAACACATGCAAGGCACTTAGAACAATATCTAGTATATAATAAGTGTCCAACAATGTTAGTCATAATGACAATTCTATACTATGGGGAAAATATCCCCAAATCAATGAAAATAGAACCTGTTCTATATCTGATAGGAACTGGAAGGAGGGGAGGGGAGGGAGAGAGAGAAAGGGGGAGGAGGAGGAGGCAGGCAGGCCAGCCGGACAGGAATTATTCAAACAAGAGGTAATATTATTTCTACTATTTCATTTAAATCTTTTAAGCTTTGAAATAGGGGCTTAGAATCCTTGATATCCAGGCTTTCCCTATCACAGTAGGGCAAATTGAGTCCAGTCATTCCCCTAAACCTCCCCCCTTTTTTGGTACTGGGGATTAAACCCAGGGATGCTTTAACACTGAGCTAAGTCCCTAACCCTTTTTATTTTCAGACAAGGTCTCTCTAAGTTGCTGAGGCTGGCCTCAAACATTTGATCCTCCTGTCTCAGTCTCCCAATTCACTTCAATTACAGGCATCTAATTCCTTTAATAAAATTTTGACTTATTTATGAGTGCTACTACAAATGCTTGATTAAAGAACTTTACTGGTTTGAATTCCAGTTAACTGACCAATAAATGCTGAGCCACCAAGATCTCTCTGACCATGCCAATTCAGAAGGTCATTTCTCACAGCATACACATCCCAACTATTATCAAAATAATAAGACCTGGCTAAAAATCAGAACCTAAATAGCCTTGGTAAGTCATCAAATATTTGGAAAATAGTTTTATAGAGCTTTGAAATAATTCATCTAGATTATATGCCATGAATGGGCAGCACTTCTTGGAGAGTATCCCTGACTGCCATTCAGAAAGAGAAGATAAATATTTTCAGGGAAGAATAGGGAGAGTAGATCTCCAAGATCAATACCACTGATGCAAGTACTTTTAATTTCTGGTTCTACAAAAGACATTTCCACAGTTTTAGTTTGACTGCAGCTGCAAAGATCAACACAAAGTATGGATTCTTAGTCTATTACCAATAAGTGGTCATTTCTAAAATGTTTTTCATAGGATAGTCATGAAGTTCTTCCACACAAATCAGAATTAAATCTAAAATGCAAGTCATGAAAATATGACTCTAAGTCATAAGTCTAATATGACTCTATAATTAAAAAATATATGCCTTTAAGGATTGGTCACACTTCTCTATTCACAGTGGCCCTATTATGAGGAGTAGGAGGTGGTAGCCTTCATTACATGAGTTTACCACTATAAATTTGACTCCAGACCAAGAAAAGCAAACAGCAGAAAATTTCAGAAATACTACTGTATTCATAATTCCTTAGGCAAAAGCTCAGTATTTTTCTTTTAAATTGCAAGAGCAGCTGGATATGGTAGCACATGCCTGTAATCCCAGCAGCTCAGAATGCTGAGGTAGGATGGTCACAATTTTAAGGTCAGCCTCAGCAACTTAGTGAGGCTCTAAGCAACTTATTTAGACCCTGTCTCAAAATAAAAAAATATAAAAAGGGCTTGGGATGTAGCTCAGTGGTTAAGCACCCCTGGGTTCAATCCCAGGTTTAATAATAATAATAATAATAATAATAATAATAATAATAATAATAATAAGCCGGGTACGGTGGCACAAGCCTGTAATCCCAGCACTTAAGGAGGCTGAGACAGGAGAATGGCGAGTTCAAACCAGCCTCTGCAAGGGCGAGGTGCTAAGCAACTCAGTGAGACCCTGTCTCTACATAAAACACAAAATCGGGCTGGGGATGTGGCTCAGTGGTCGAGTGCCCCTCAGTTCAATCTCCAGTACCAAAAAAATAAATTAATTATTAATAATAATAATAATACAATAATAAAAAATAAAATCCAAGACCAATTCAGAAAATTGAAAAAGAAACCTTTCTTTGGATTTTTCCCTTGTATTCTCAAAGGCCACATCTAATTTTCTATGTACATTTCTAATAAAAACAGAAGAGGGGAATCTAGTTTCAAACATACATACATACGCATGCATGTGCATGCATGAATACATATACACACAAATGGCAATCCACTACATATATAAGCTCCTAGCAATTTGGTAACTAGCTTTAAAGGCAAGATCTTTGATAAAAGCTGATGCTGTTGGGAAAGCATTGAAATAGAACCCTATCTCTTTGACATTAGGTGAAGCCTACAAATTATCTATTTTCAAATACCTTTCATTGTTGCTATTTAATAAATGTTGACATAGGAATTACTGCATAATACACACTTTTCAAAGCACTTTACCAAAGTCAACTCAATTATCACGACTCTATGTGGCAGATAACATTATCATTATTCCTATTTTACATATAAAGATGAAGTGGATTTCCTCAAGTCTGTAGCTAGTATGTGGCATTTAGGCTTTGGCACCAGTCTGTTTCTAAAGCTCAGGCTCTTAATCACTATGCTGTTCCTCACATTCATAGTACTTAAATGAAGACAAAATGAGGAAATGGATGTGGGATGTTCAGGCCAAGTTATCAATGGTTTATTCTCACCTTTTGTCTGAAGACAAATTTTAGCTGTGGCTTGGCTCTAATACTTTCAGTGACCAAGTATAACCTTTATATCTGTTACATCTCAGGCAAACCTAACTTTTTAAAACTTAAGTAAATGACACAGATTCTTCTAGCTCTCTCAAACTCCTCCTCTGGTTCATTAATTTTAGTAGCAACTGTTTTCAACTGGTAGCTTGCCTTAGAAATTCTACCTTTTTCCTCTGTTGTAGGGCTGGATTGACTATTAATGTCTCTGGTTCAGTCAAGATAATACTTGCATTACAAAGAAATAGGGTTATAACAACAACAGTAATAAGAGATAAAATGTTTAATATGCCATATATCTCAAATAATATTCCTAAACATATTATATACAATTTCTTGTTTAATCCTCATAAAATTCCTGAAAAAGAAGGTATTATTCAAATACAGTAGGCAAGGAAACAGACTTTAAAGCAATAAATGGCTTAACTCACGTTGTCCAAGTACTAAATTTGGGTCAAGATCTGCTTGAGTTCAATGTCTGTCATACTGGTTACCATCAAAACAAACACATAAAGATTTATAGTTAAACAAATATAAACTTATGCTTTTGATTACACTGCTGATCAAATTCATATATAAGTGTGGGTTCTCTTGGGTTTCAATCTCTTTAATAGTAGAAAGTTAAAAGTTTCTTTCCTTTAACATGCATTATGTGTGTGCTTGGGGTGTGTGTGCTCACATGTGTGTGGTATATATGTCAGAGCAGGAGGTTAGTAGTGAATGTAAATGCTACTGTTATTCTGACTTATATAAAAATTACCAAAATTAATACAATATTGGCAGAAGTATGCTTGTCTTTGGAATGAACAAGACAGAGTAACATTTCTCATTTTTAAGATGAAACTTTTGGTTTTGGGTCAGTCAGCATGCTCTTAGGAAGGAAAAGGAAGAAGTAAAATAAATCATCATATCATCAGGTAAAGGATTACACTTACTACTTAATGGAAAGGCAGATATATGCAAAAATAAATTTCTGTACCGATTTTCCAACTTTCTGCTTTAAAAACTGACCATGCATGTACACACTTTTAACAAAGTGCTAATATTCACAGCACCAAATACGACAGCTCAAAATGCAAATATCTTTTCCATTACAATTCCATTTTTAGTCACTCATAACTGCATCAACCACCCTGCATCTTAGCTAAAATATTCTCTGTTTGACCTCAGGCCAAACACTGACTTTTTTCTCTTTTCCAAAAGAAGTTTGAGAAAAGTCCCCTTTAGCTATATCTGAGTCACCACCAGGGAAAGGAGGAAGGAAATCCTTATTATAATCAAATGTAGAGAGGGAGAAAATGCAGAGACTTCTTCAAGTTTCTGTGTCAAAAAAATAGGAATTATCTGAACTTTAAAACTCAAAACTCAACATAAGATAATATGCTTTCCAGTGTGAGAAAAATTAGCCAAGAGTAAGTTATTAACATTTAATAATAGCTTGCTGAACTAGCAGATACTCTGTTCCCTGAAAGGAAGCAGCAAAAAGGCCTCCAGGGAAAAGAATGTCACAGGAGAGTGGAACAAGAGTTCAATTACTTCTCTTTTCCCAAAGGATGTGATTTTGGCTCAGCCCTAAGGGTTCCAACCTATTCCGGTTGGATGCAGTTTTGTTGGGTTTAACTGTTCCCAGGTCCTTCCTATTCTTTACTGTCCAGATGTATTTTATCATACTTGTATTAATTTAAGTCTATGCAAGGACAGAAATGTCTGTATTATCAGTCTTTGATGGCAAGCCCTAATCCTGTCATATGTAATTTTATTCAAATAAACTTTTGTGGTTATGTTTCTTCTGGGGGAATTTGTTTATGTGAGGGGGGGCATATACACAAATAACTATTTTAGACATTAAAAAATGACTAGGTAAAAGTCTTCTTGGTAGTATTTATTGTTTAATTCTGCTTCATACTTATAAAAGTAATCCATTTTCATTAAAGAAAATGTGGGATATATGGAAAAACATAAAAGAATAAAATGAAAATCACCAATGTTCTTAGTACCCAGAGATGATTCTGGTATACATACTTCTATTATTCTTTCTAAAAATTTTTTCTCAAGAAAAGAGACAAGTATATGAACATTATTTTAATGATTTTATTAGTGCATTATAATTATATATACTAATGGGATTCAGTGCAACATATTCATATGTGCACCACATAATTTGCTCCAATACATTCCCCAGCACTTCCCTTTTCCTTCTGCTCTCCCCGTTCCCATTTCTCTATTCCTCTAGTCTCCTTGAATGAATGAATGAATGAATGAATGAATATGAATGTATAGTTTCCCCCACTGGTGCTTTATAATTTTACATAAAAGTGAAAATCATTGTGATGTATTCATACATGCATATAGCATAATTTGATCAATTTTATTCCACTGTTTCTCATTTCCTCCCGAGAAATGAGAAATTTCCTCCTTCCTCCTTCCTCCTTCGTCCCCTACCTCTACTCTACTGATTTTCCTTCTGATTTCTTAAAGTCCTCATTTTTAAATTTTTTTCCTTTCTTCCAAATGAGAGAAAACATTCAGCCATGATCAATGAAAGGACAAATGAGCCATGCATGTTATTTTGCAACTTCTTTTCTTATGTCACAAGACTTCTTCCTTCTTTCTTTGTATACGAATTCCTTAGGTGATCTCACCCAATCTCATGGTTTTAAATACCATCTGTTTGTGAATCTCAAATTTATATACCCACTTAGAATCTCTCTCAAATCCAAACTCATACATTTAGAAGCTATACAGCATTGCTCTTATATATTTAGTAGGCATCTCAAATTGAACATGCTCAAAGCAGAGCTCTGATGTTCATCAACCTGAAGCTCCTCTTATAGCCTTCCCCATTTCACTAATGCACAGACACCATACTTTGTCATACAAGCTCAAAACACCCTGATCTTTTTTGTTCTCACATATCCTATGCTCCATCCATCAGAAAAATCTCAAGAACTCTATTACCTATTACTACATGAAAACATCATCATCTCTCACCAAGATTACTAACTGGTCTCTGTGTCTTTCCTTGCTCTCTTTGGTCATTTGTAAACAGTGCAACATGAATGTTCTTATTAAAATTTAAGTTAGACCTCCACATTCCTGTCTCTTTCTTTTTGAGATTTTTATCTTATAAAGGTTAAGATTTTTATCAGGAACTAGCTGGTCATCTCTCTAACTTCATCTTTTCTTATGCATACTCACTCAGTCCCTCCCCTCTGAATACACTGGACTCATTACTGTTCCTCAAATACCCCAGACATGCTCCCACCTCAGGGCCTTTGCACTTGATGTTCCCTCTACATACATCTTCTCCAAGATATTCTGATGACTTGATCCTTCAACTGCCTTCATGAAAAGCCTTCTCAGTGAGGTCTCTCCTTGCCCTTTCATTGTAAAAGTTCACTCAGACATTTCATAGCCCCTCTTTGAGTGTTTTCTTTTTAGCATTCTCACTATGTAATATATATTTTACTTATTTATCTTGGTAATGGTCTGTCTCCCACACTGAAATGTGAGCTCCATGAGGGCAGTGTTTTTTTCCATTTTAAAAGAAAAACATTTTTTTTTTGGTACAAGGATTGAACTCAGGGGCACTCGACCACTGAGCCACATCCTCAGCCCGATTTTGTGTTTTATGTAGAGACAGGGTCTCACTGAGTTGCTTAGTGCCTCGCCATTGCTGAGGCTGGCTTTGAACTTGCGATCCTCCTGTCTCAGCTTCCCAAAGTGCTGGGATTACAGGCCTGTGCCACCACATCTGGCTTAAAAAAAAAAAAACTTTCATAAATCCAGTTCCTAGAATAGCATCTGACACGAGGTGTTTTCAATAAACATTTGTACAATGAATAAGACTTACTCCATCTTCAAAAAAATTGTCAATTGGGTATTTTCTGAGAATAAGCTTAACTCCTTATTGCTACTGAAGTGAATTCACATCAAATCAAGATCAACCTAAAATCCAACATCTTCATAAGAGACTTTTCTATGATATCCAGGGTTTTATTTGGAGGCAAGTTAATTGAAAGTTGCTTTGCACAAGGAGTAAGTTGGATGAAAAGAATTAGGCAGCATCTCTTTTTGTCATATGGGACCTTACATTCCTTGTAAATAGTACATTACCTTGTATATCCCAATGCAAGCACACGCAAGTAAATATGTTTGATACTGTTTTGATAAAAACACCCACAATCATTTGTAATGATCTAGATGTCAAATATCAATGGATAAATGTTAGGGAAGAGTGCTCTATCACAATAAATATACAAAAAAATTACACAAGCAGGAATTATGATTTAATTTGAAGAGCAACTTATATGCCACTTTTGCATGACTGCTGGGTAGTGTAGGTGAATTCTATTTTACAATAGTAAGTATTTCTCTCAAACTCTCTAGAGATGGGTAACTCATTTTTGAAAATTGATTTAAAACATCCAAATATAATTCTCTATTTAAAGCAAATCTTTGGTATATTATCTAGATTACAAGCTTGGGTTTTGTTATAATGCATTTATTTAAATAAAGGCCTATTTACTCTGAATTTAATACAAAGTAGTCCTTGTAAAAATCTCAGTTTGACTTGCATTTAGTCCTACGAACTATAGAGAATACTTAGGGTAGCAGACAACATTCTTCAAACTATGCACTTTTTTTTTCTCAAAAGTTGCATTTTAATACATGTTATCAAACATAACAGAAAAAAACAAATTTTCAGAAGCTGTACACACTGTTCACTGAAAACTTTTGTTGAGGCAAATAGAAAAAAATTGTTACAATCATAATTTTTCTAACTTTGCACAAAATTATAAGCAGATTACATTCTTCATATTAAACACCTTTATATGCACTTTCAGTGAACTGATCTCCAGGATATATAAAGAGGTCAAAAAACTTAACACCAAAAAAACAAATAATCCAATCAATAAATGGGCTAAGGAGCTGAACATAAACCTCTCAGAAGATGATGTACAATCAATAAACATATATATGAAGAAATGTTCAATGTCTCTAGCCATTAAAGAAATGCAATTCAAAACTACCCTCAGATTTCATCTCACCCCAGTCAGAATGGCAGCTATCCAAAATACCAGTAACAATAAGTGCTGGCGAGGATGTGGAGAAAAAGTACACTTAAACATTGCTGGTGGGATTGCAAACTGGTGCAACCAATCTGGAAAGCAGTATGGAGACTGCTTAAAAAACTTGGAATGAAACCACCATTTGACCCAGCTATCCCACTCCTTGGCCTATACCCTAAAGACTTAAAAACAGCTCACTACAGTAAAGCAGCCAAACTATGCACTTTTAAGATATTTGAAAACACAAATCTAAAAATATTCAATTGAGGGCCTGACTTAAATTTGACTTGAAATTTTTAACTAAAATTCTGTGATCCTTATCATTCATACATTATAGATGGAGTACTGAACTTGAAGACAGAAAACCCAGCTTCACATTTTGACTCTGCCACACACCTTGCAGCCTCAGTGTCCTAAGCTACAAAATGGGAATAATACTCCTTGCCTTCATTTCAGGGCTTCCACGACACTGATAAAAAGATCAACCTTTAGAATGCTTACTTGTTGCTTCCCCTTGCTATTCCAGATAGAAGAAATCACTTGCCAAACTATTGTGTCTCTTACAAATACTCTAAGTACGATGCTATTATCATTTCAGAGATTTGGTTAGTTTTGGAATAAACATAAATTTCAGAAAGGAAAAAAAACAAACATTAAGTGAGTTTTTAGCAATGATAACTTTATTTTTTAAAATATTTTTCATTGTAAATGGACATGATGCCTTTATTTTATTTGTTTGTTTTTATTTGGTACTGAGGATCAAACCCAATGCCTCACACATGCCAAGATCAAACCCAGTGCCTCACACATGCCAGGCAAGCACTCTTACCACTGAGCCACAACCTCAGCCCAGCAATTGTAACTTTAAATGATTTGTTGTAGGATGTAGGTTGTGCCTTGCTTTCCTAACTTTGTAATCACTTAGACTGCACAATATAGTAGACTCAATGCTGGATAAACCCTAAGCATTTCTACATTTCAGTCTGGCTCTCAAGTACTCCAGGGAAACAATTGTGTCATATTACCAATTAGCTAATGTAGCTCATGTTTGACACAACACAATTTTTTTATTTAAAAACCTCCTTTGCATTCTTTATCCATCTTATTCTACTGGTTAACATTTATAATTCATATAAAATGCCATTACACATAGGTATCATGTTAAAAGAACCCATTATAACTGCTAAACTATTTTCACAGCAAAAAGTTCTAACCTCCACAATAATATAACACAATACAATTATAAATACCATATTATAATATCCACTGGACCTACCAATTTCATTGTAATGGGAGTAATCATCTGTGATATTGCCCTTCATGAATTCTCCAGTCCTCTTGGTCCATTAATAAGCCTTCCTGGCCTGGTAGAGAAATTGCTACAACTGCCCCCACTCTGTATCCACAATTTTATAAGTGTCCCCTCTACAGTAAGTTCATCATTTAATTATTGTTAATTTTAAAGTACTATGATGGGCACTAATGCTAACAGGAGTTTTTATTACCAATTTTAAATATTATATTTCCATACCCAGTGGCAACATTTTCATTTAACAGCAGTGATGCCAATCAGATTTAAATTATTAAAAAATCCTCTCATGATCCACACACTCAAAATGCATTTGGGGGAAAATGTGAAAGAGATGAACATTTTTTAAATCACCATAAGCATTCTCTTTATTTGATTAACTGTCTCCTGTCAAACACAGAGAGACTGCTTTATTGCCAAAAGGTTCAGTAGTAGAGTGACTCTGAGAAGCAATAGGCCAAAAGGACAAAAGTCTTGTTTGGTCCCACTGCTGACTTTCTTCTGGATTCTGAGCAAGTCATTTAACTTTCCATTTATCCACTGGTACCAAATGGCATCCATAAAGTGCTTTGAAATAACTCAACTTTTTTATTCCTTAAGTTAAAATAAAATACAATTTGAGCAAATAATCCCAACTACCACAACATGAAAAGGTAAAGTCAAGTCAGAGAAATTGAAAAATAATTAGGTAGATTTGCTGACAAGTAAAATTCTCTAGAAAACAGGCTGCAAATACATGTGTGTGTGAAATATTTCAATATCTCACAGCTGCATGTGTTTTCTTTTCAAGCATCTCTTACCTAACAAAGGGAAATTAAACTATACTCCATATTCACACATTAGAGCCATTTCTGGAAGTCTCAAAACAAACACATATACAGTGCTGTTATTTATGCTCCTGAGACTCCAGGTCAAAGAATATAGAGTCTGCAAGAAAACTTACCCTCTGAACTGCTGTCTGTAAATGCACAAAAATCAAGTTCACTGTACAATCAAGTCAAATCAATACTTCTGGGTTTCTGATTCATCAGTGCCTAGGCTATCCTGAAATCCTGGCATGTGATGACCAAAGAAAAATGTTCAGATGCCCTAAATAGTGTTTTCACTGACTCCATAACCACATAGTATCTCAAACCCAGTTGTTTCAGGTCCTACTCTTGATTTGGTGACCAGAAGAAAGGAACAGTTCTCTGTAGATCTGGCTGGTAAGGATTTGAAATGTACTCTTCACCCTCTCCCCAGTTGTTAAAATTGTGAGGAAATGATGACACAAATGTCTTGTATATTATTTGTATATTATTTCTTCTTATATTCCATTGAGTTTCTAATGTCAAATTGAGTCAAAGGCAAAATTAAAGTCAATATGTACTTATGGGTATCTTTAGGAGCTCAGCTGTGTGCTGGAGGCTGGGGGCTCTCCAAAAATATGTTGATGTTAGTGAGCTTCATTTTTCCAAACTTATAATCTAATAGAAAAATCTGGTGAGACTCAGGAATACTCAATAAGGACTTTGTTCAGGACTTAAATGAAGGGATATTAAGTATCTAGTCTACAAGAGTTTAGGAAATAATTCCATATATTTAGGGCACATGAACATGGTTATGAATGACAGTGATAATGACCATGATCCATGTGGAATGTCCAGGACTTGAACATAGGGTCTGTGTTGGCATAAAAGAGTCAAAAATCTGAAGGGCTGGGATACTACTTGCAAAAGAAAGATTTATTTAGGTTTCAGGGTGGAATACAGAACCATGCTCAATCAGGCACTGAAAAGAAGCATTTTGGTAACAAAGCTACAGGTATGAAAGTGACTGTGAGCCTACAAATTCCAAGAAAATGCACTCACATTTCCTTTGAGGAAGAAAATACAGTTATACTTAAGCATTCCTAACAGAGACCCACAGCATACCTAGAAAGAACCATACTGAGCTAAATGCTAAATATTTCTAGGATAGTAACAATCACCATTAAACCACGTGCCATGACTCAAATAGATCATTATTCTCGTTATGAGTGACATCATACTGAGAATGTGATATACGCAAAATTTGTACTAGGCAGATACATGAAAACTATGAATTCAAGGAAAGAAATCAGGATCCCTGTCATAAATGAACCTGCTTTAAGCAACTCCCATAAATGATAATCTAATATATTCTAATTTTTAATATAAATTAGATCTAACACAGAGTGATACATTATCACCATTACCAAAAAAATACATTATTTTAAATAGGAACAATTCCAGTGCTTTTAAGGTTATACTGCTATAACAGTTACATTTATGACATCACTCTGAGTTACTTTCAGCCTCTTCCCACACAGAACCACAGCAGGAATTGTTCCTATTCCATTTCCATCTTCCTGGAAGCCCCAGAAATTCTTTTTTCTTGGTCAAGTGGACACCCATTATTTAGGGTAGGAAGCAAAAGAAGGAATGGTTACTTGGTAAGTTTTTTATGTACTACTTCCAGAAAGAAAGGAAGGAGGAGGTGGTTATTGTTTTTGCTAAATACTAAATACTAATAGCAACAATAGCTAATGCTAGTTGACTTTTACTAGGTACCAAACACTGTCAAACCATTCCCTTGGATTACCTCATTTAATTCTCACATTTCTTAGAAAGTTGTTCAAGTTTTGAGCATAGTGTTATTCAAAAGATCACTCTTTAAGTTACTATACTATTCCAGATTTCAGGACCCAGTTCACAAACAACCATAAAAATTTATCATAGTTTACAAATGCTCTTTGTGGTAAATAAAAAGTATGTATTCACATTAACTCTTGCATGCAAATATCCTTCAATGTTATGCCATAATGTGGTCTTTGTGAATTTTATTTGTATTCACAGATATGCCTTTCTCTGAGCCATTTCTTTGTTCTATCTCTAATCTATAAGGGACTAATAGTAAGGATTTAGAATTTATAGCCTGAAGTTGCAGTCATAGAATGGAGCAAAAACAACCAGTTCAATAATCAAATCTGTCTTATGAAATTCTTTCATATTAGGCTATATAATGCTTGAGAATACATTTTCTTCAGAGAAATCATTGATGATATCATCCTGACCTCTATCCCTCACTGGGCCAGCTGAACTTTTCCCTTATTGTCCTTCTAAGCAATTAATCATATTTATATTACATAATAATAGTATTTAATATTTGTGATTTCTCAACACTAAACTTCCTGAGGGCAATAACCACATATGTCTTCTTCACTGGAGTAATTCTGGCACCTAGCACAGTGCCTAGAATATAATTTTTGCTCAATGAATATTTACTGAATACATATGTCTCTGAGCAGTGGTACACATGCATATTATAGCCTCAGAGATCTTAATGTTCAAGTGATTATTCTTCCAGTTAAGGAGTTCTACATTTTTCACGTTCATAAGAAAGCAGAGATGCAGAGATAATTTATAAATACCGATTTCTTCAGCTCACAATTTTATAGCTTGTGTCCAAATAAGTTGGAATAGATCTAAAATGCTCTCTGGTTTACTTTATTCCTTTTATATGTGAGGAAGGTAAACCTAGATAGATGAAGGGCTTATCAAAGATCATGTAATCTGTTAGTGATGAAAGCTGCTATGAATTTCTAAGTATTTGGATTTTCCTAAACTGTGAGAAGCACAGAGAGATGTTTTTAGAAAAGAAGTACACCAAACCAAATCAAGCCTTTGCCACAGTAACAGCAAGTTGTCACAAGATTAGAGTGCCAGGCAGAATTTCCATGCAAAGTTCAAGAGATTAGTTAGCAACTATATCTGAAGTTCCTATAGAGGCTTAGAACTCTAAAACTTGTAAGTCTATTTTTTAGGTAGGTATATGCCCAAATCCAGTTCTCTTATCTTTGTTCTGAACTACCTTCTTCCCAGTCTCTCTCACTGACTGCCCAGGGACAGTTTCCCAGAATGGGCTCCACTCTGATAAAACATCTGCTTGTTGTTTACATTCTTGCCAGACACACTGCACAGTCTTTGGCAATCTCCTGAAAACTCTACTGAATCTGACTTGTGGGAGTTTCTGGAGCTCCTCAAATGAAAACTCATCCAAAGTGTGGTGTGCTCAAATTGGCTTCTGTTTCTTCACAGGATCCTCAAATGGAAACACACAAATGACTTCAAGGAATCAGTGACTCAAGCTGACCTCATCCCCTTCCAACTGCCCTTTGGCTTCATTGCAAATGAAAAGCTGAATAGTGACCATTAATAACATCTATACAAGTAAGTATCATCTCGATGACATAATGGCTATTAAAGGAACCAGATTCTCAAATAGTACAAAGCCTGGACTATCAATAAGTCATTCATCATCTGGATAAAATGAATGTGGCATATGTCTGGAATCTGTGAAGTACTGCATTTAAAATAGCACCCACACTGGTCAGCAAGCCTCAAAAGAAGCATAAATATCTTTCAATTCCCAGAAGAATCAATTATAACAAATACTCTCAAAATTTGTACCTTCCATCGCTTTTTCCTAACAAAGCTATTTTTGCATATCAGGCTAACACTAAACTTTCCTGAACTAAGAACAAATGAAGTGATTTTGTATCCCTAGGCCCAACCTAATCAAACATGAAACCTTAGCCATTAAACATGAAATCATTTTGTTCATGGTAATGCATTTACACACTCTTCATTTCTCAATTGTCTTAGTCAATTATGTATATTCACCTATTAAAATGAAAATTAAAATCAAAGGCAGGAACTATTTGGTATTGGCCATGGTATTATTTCTTATTTAATTCATAATTTTAGGCATGACAATTTCATCCCAAAGCTCAAAGGAACATATATTCCACCTTTTCCAAGCTAAGAATAACTGTTCTCTAGACCTGTTTTGTCCTCAACTCTGACTCTAAACTGCATCAATTCATCCTCATCGCATAAACAGTTTATGGAAAAAAATGGCATTATGTGTAATTAAGGAGAATTATATGTGTGTATAATTAAATTCCTCTTTCAATTTCTAGCCTCACATAGGATATGCAATTTTGTAATATATTGACTCTGTTCACCATCTTCTTGGAAATTTTTGAGCTCAGAGTGAGATCTCAACAAGACTGTGAAAACCAAAATCCTTGGTGCCCCCAAGGTGCTTGGCATAATATGTGTCAAGACCCTGTAGGGAAGCAGATGGGCTAGGCATGTAGGGGCCAAACTTCACGCCAGAGTCAGGTTGAGAAAGAGACACCACCAGGTGCAACCAGATATTCAAGGACCTCGGGACTTACATCTCTGTTAGAAACCTGGTCTTTGGCTCTATCCTATTTTTCCTAACTTCTTAAATAAATTAGGCCTTTTCATTCATTTCCTAACTTTACTCTCCGGGAATCACAACATTGCTTTCTAGTTTCTCTGTCTCTCCCATCCACTCATCCTAAATCAAATCCATTCCCTGAGGCCCTATAATTGCTCCCTTTGATTGATGGATTTATTTTGGTGTTCTTTCAATTTATTGGGTTGTTCTTGGCTTCCTCGATTTATCTTCCACTTCTAAAAATGAAGGGCCCTATGTAAGAACTAAGAACTTTCTAACTTTCCAGTGCTCAGCAGATCTGAACAATCTTCTCAAATATATTATCATTTCCTGCAAAAGAAACCACTCCATTACTTTGTTGCTTCAAACAACAATGATCATTTACTTTGTGAATAAAGCTGCAACTTTTGGCAGTTCTTGGCAGGAGCATCTTGTCTCTGCTTTATAAGGTGTCAGCTGGAGTGGCCGAATGAAGGAATGTAGGATCTACTTTGAAAATGATTCCTTCATATGGCCTTTAAGTCAGTTCTGGAAGTTCACCTAGATATGAGGGCCAGAGGCCATGGTTCTAACCTATGTGGGTCTTTCTTTCCCCAGGCTGCTTGACTTTCTCAAAATATGATGGCTAGGTTTTAAGTGTGAGCTTCTAAGGAAAGGAAGGATAAACTGCAATTTTCCTAAGTGCTAGGCCCAAAGACTGGCGGGGTCACTTGGCCTGTATTCTATTGGTCAAAAAATTCAAGTGGAAATAAATCCATACTTCTTGGTGGTTTGAATATCAAAGAATTTGAGGACCATGTTTTAAAACTATCACACCAATGGAGCCACTATCAAATTATTATCTTTTTATCTTTCAGCCTCAAGAAAATTATTTGAAATAGGATTAAATCTAAGACCCTCTGAATTCCAATCATTATAATGTCCTTCATCTTTTATTTCACACAGATTATCTTCAAAGATTGGGTCTTTACCCTATGTATTCCAAAGCTTAGTTAGCAAGGCCCTTTACAAATGTAGATTTCCTCCCTAACATGTACTTCTTTGTCCTATAAAATTTTCCATGTAATAAAATACCTTTTGATTCCACACCTTCCTGCTCTCCTCTATTCTATAGATGATCACAGTACCAGCTGTAAATGAAAGCATTTCTCAACCATCTCCCACATGCAATGGCTTATTCCAGAAATGCACTATTTACAAAGTTATAAAGAGTAATTTCAATGAAAGAACACTGGGCATGGAGTGGAGTGTGTACAGGAGACCCATGTCTCTGAGTATATCTTCGCCAAACCACTGAGCCTTTCAGAGCATACTGGAGTTTGGGCTCAATGATCATTAAAGTCCTTTCAAATGAATTATGTAAAATTAATAACAAATCATTTCTACCTAAAAGTATTGTATAGTATGTATGAGGAGAGTGCGTAACCAAAAAAAAATAATGAGCCACATAACTACACTTTCATTCTTGTTACAGACCTTTCCATATATGTCATTTCCATGCCTCCAGTTTTTGTTGTTTTATTTACTATTGTTGTTATTATCATCATCATCACCAGTTGGTGCTAGGAATCAAACCCAAGCTTTAGGCATGCTAGTGAAGCAAGTTACCTCTGAGCTATATCCCCAGCCCTCCCCAGTGTTCTTCACAGGCTCTACCCAAGCCTTGTTAATGCAATTAGTTCTAAAGTCTCAGAAGTGAGACACCTAAAAAACTTAACTTGAGCAACAAATATACCACTTATGATAACTTTTGAAATAAATGTTATGTTTTTGGAGTTCTATTCTTTTGAGAAAAATAATGTGTAAATTATTAGTGTGTTTGAAAATATCTGTATATATTTCATATACATATGACAAGATATATGAAGTATAGGTTCTAGATCACTATTTCTAACTTGTTTTATCGCATCTGTGTCAATTATGTTGAAATATTCATAGAATTAAAAACTTGGCACCAAACAAGTTAATAACTCAAACTGCTAACATTAAATGATAACTCAGATAAGTTATCACCTCCTTGGTTTACATTCCCTAACCACAAGTCAGTTTTCTTAGTCTGTACAGACCCTTTGTCACCCATCTTCCTAGAATCATGTTTGTTTGTTTGTTACTTCAGAGAAGCTATTGGTTGTTTCTTTGACCTACAATTGTCTGATGCATTTAGTGTGAGCTCCATAAGGGCAGGGTCTTTTGAGACAACTGTCATATTCACAGCAAATATATATCATACTGTTTAGCCAACAAGCAAGATGTAATTGTTGAAAGAAGGAAGGGCAAGAGAAAGAGGAAGGGAAGAGTTATAGACAATAAAGCAGAGGATGTCACAGGAATACAAAAGAAGATTGTTGTGAATTGAAGTTTCAAGGAGGTGTCTATGGAGAAGGTGAGATTTGAGCTGGACCTTGAAAGAAAGATTCATATGTAGGTATGGGAGGGGCAAAGGGGTGTAGAGGGAGGACAATTCAGAAAAGGGGGAAAAGGTGTAAAAAAAAGAGGAGAGGTTAAGAATACTAGTATGGTTAGAGAGAATTAGTATTTTTTCTTAAGACTTGCTGGAAATATCCCTCAGAGGGTAAACTGAAGCCAGACAATTTAATTTCACATGCCTGGATAAGGAGTTAGAAATAAGGACCTGTATTTTGACATAAAGAATGATGTAGATGTGGAAGAGGAAAAATTTTGTTTTCTAAATTCCCTAAATCACTGTGGCCTACAGAATATCTTAATCCTGATTCTCTCTCACTTTTTCTCCATTCCAATGGACTATTCCTATAAAGATATGAAAGCCATATCCTACCTAATCCCCCAAATTACCTCATTTGTCGTTCTGTTCTAACCCCAAGAATGAATAAGGATGGAATGAAGAGTCCTTGTTCATTATTTTGCAATAGCATAGAAAATTTGTAGCATTAAACTATACCTTTTAATTTTCAGGCCTGCTACAAATGAAGATAGGATTGTGTTCAATTTTATAGAACAAGATTCAGAACATAGGTTCTGACTCATTCCATACAACCACAATTTATAAGATATAGGCATTGAAAACATCACTCTTTAGCCTCTCTCTTATCCACTGGTACTCTGAACATTATTTTGAAGATCAGAAAAGGTAAACGAATACTATACCATTAAAAGGAACACATTGGCAGAGGTCAGTCATCCATGATTATGTCTCCTCTACATTAGAAATCCATACTACTTTAGTGCCAAGTATTTGTAGGGTTCTAATTATGAGTCTTAGCTTCTTAGATAAATTTGATACTAATCATCAAAAGATACACATTGACCCCCAAGAAGGGCCCATGCATTATTTGATACTTAATGGAATATTATGGATTCTGTGACACAGTGGAAAGACCAGGACTTTGGAATCATACTAGCTATGCAATTTGTGGCCATAAGTTAAACTTATTTCAGGATCAGTTTCTCCATTTCTAAAAGTGCTTCATGATGTGTTAGGAGAACAAACTAAAAGAATGTTTATAATACGCCCAGCACAGCTGCTAGGACTCAATGAAGATTATTGTTCTTTTCCTTACCATTGTAAAATATAAAGCACAGACTTTCATTGACTTGAAAGTTGGCACACTATTTCTTCTATAATATTAAAAACTATGTAATCAACATGAATGAAGAAATAATTTTACAAACATTTTTGAGCATATACTATGTGCTAGAGACCATTCTAAGAATTAAATGTCTACTCTATGCCTAGAACTATTCTGCCCATGAGAATACAATAAAATTCTTAATAAAGACCTCCTCCTGAGTTCATATATTTCAAACATTTTGGTTACACCTCAGCTATCAAGTCAGCCAAGTCATTTAGTCCAATTTTTGTTTCTCTGTTTCTCCAAGTGTTACTGAAGAAATGCCATGTTTGGGATTTCCTTTAAAAAAGGATCTTGTTTAGTCTGAAAACACCAAAATTGTTGTTAATACACTAACGCTCTCAATGCAGTATATTACAAACCTCAAACAGCCGTGACTTTTGTTAAAAGCTTTATTCTTTTCATTAATATTTGTACCTGATTAAACTTCAATACAGGTGCACATGGCTTGGTAATCACACTTTTATATTTTGCATACAGATGAGTGGCACAGGAATTTGCATAAATTTGTTATGCACTGCTGCAAAAATGAATGCTCAAGCAACTTTTATTTTTATCTAATCAAATCACTGCTTAATGAAAAACGACTGACTGCTTGCAGTGTTGCACTGAGCTACACTCTAGGGATTGGAGCATTTACCATTTGATGGGGGCTCCCTGCAAGCATTTGACTCTAGTACAACTAAAGTACTGGTGAAAACTCGGCCCTACAAAACCAATAAGTATCTACCCTATTTGGGGGAAGAGAGCTAGAGATGAAATTTCCTTTTGTAAAAAGAAAAAAAGCACTTTACCAAATCAAACAGGTAAAAGAAAATCAGAGGACATCCATAGCAGCAGCATCAAAAGTCAAAGTTAAAAGCCTACTTCTAACATACAGGGGGGCTTAACAATCACATGGTCCCAAAGTAGATCAGCCTTAAGAAAATGATATTAGAGACTAGAGGGCAGGGAAACTTTTTTCCCCCACTTATCACATTCTTTTTGATCCAATTGTTGCCATACAGCCTTCTAGGGGAGGAGGTGGGAATCTGGTCACTATGCACTTTTACATTTTTTTCATCATTGTCCCATCGAAGGTAATTAGTGACCACAAATAATATTAACATCACTCCACATATACACATTGTTCTATACTTTTTAAATTGATTCCATATACATATTGTCTCATTTATTTATGTATAATTTATAACTTGTCAAAATCTGAGATTTTGAAATTAGTTATAATAATGGAATCTAGATAAAGAAGTACAAAGTAAAGTTTTAAAAGGCATAGAGAGTAAGAGAGATTGGAATAAGAGGTCTTCATATTACATTTATAATTATATGTACATTTACTGTTTTTAACAGCACAGAGTACATACTCAATAAGTATTGATGGAATTAATAAATTGTACTGTGAAGTTCCCCATATATGTATTAGGTCCTCAATAAATATTTTTGGTAAATTAATAAGTAACAGAACAAATGGATAAACAGAAAATACTATTTAGACTCACAGTTAGTCTGAGCAATAAATAAATAGATTTGAAAACATTAAAATAAGTTACTCCATGATTACTGAAGAGAATTAACCCATTTGTCCCAGCATCCCAGATATGATATTTGCCCAATGTCCTATTTATAGGACAATCTGCATTTTTATTCTTAATGATAGTAAAGGATATACAAGCTCTAGATTATGATTTCCAACATTTTAATGCACCTGTGTCAATTCATTGAAATATTCACAGAATTGAAAACTTGGGATTTAGTGGGTTAATTCATTATGCTTTCAGAAGTCTTTCAGTGCCCTTCCAATAGAAATTTGCAAAAATAAAAACATTGTGTATTCCTTGCTTTCCAGAATGATATTTTTAAAAGTAATCTAGAGAAATATTTTTCTAAATATAGACATTCTTGCTTTTTTCTACCCAAACTGAAAAAGATTGCTCAAAATGTATTCAGCCTCATTTTCCCCACCCACATTTACCAATTTCTTATTCTCTCCTACTTCCTGGCCCCACCCATCTCCACCCAGCCACTGATCCCTGTGTACAGCAAACATGTTGATGCATTCAGTATCCTACATGGTGGTCTTCCTAATAGTGCACATCCCAACCCAGGAAGCTTGCACTTGTTCTGTGGTTACCTTAGCTTGTTATCTGCTTGCAGGTAGGCTTTAATGAGACCAAAGCTCCTTGATTTCTTCCTGCTTAGGCTTGGATTCCTGCACTCAGCTCTCTAGTCAAGGCCTCTATCTCCAAACCTGTTAGCCATCTTACAAATATGTGTCCTGGGTCCATAGAGGCAGCTGACAAAAAGATGCCATTGGTACAGCATGACCTATGATTTACCTGACCACTGGAAAAATTACTCTCTACCAAAAGGAAGTCTATAAAGTTATCTATATACAAAAGACTTTTCATACTGTGTTTGCACAAGATTTTCTTTGCCCACTATTTTCAAGCCCAATGAAGCAAGCAGCAGGATCCTTTTGCGCCTCAGGCTAAAGGAAAGCTCAGAGGCTATTAAGTTTCCAGAAGGCTCAGGGTAGTACCAAATGACCACAGGAACTCTCTTGCAGTCCTAAAATGTTATGCCTTGTGACCAGAGAGCATTTGAAGTTTCTTCGAATTAATGATAATTTTTACATTTTAAAGTGGTAATTATTACTATATAAGCCAAAGTGTTTACTTTCCTTCCATTATTCCACTGTGGTTTTCAACCAGAGGGAGGTAAACTCTGAGCTTGAAAAGTGTTCTTTAAAAGGCTCTCTAAACCAATTTCAATTACCCTTGTAGGAGAATAATAAAAATGTAAAAAAAAATATTTTGAAACTAAAATCAGAAGAGACAGAAAAAGTCTGAAGTAAACAATTGGCCTCAAAGATGGATGGATCATAAGAGTAATAATAACTTTTAAAAATATATTCTGTATAGTTAAGAACACTGAAAAGAGGCACCTAGAGTAAACAAAGCCCCTCAAAATGAGAGTAAATAAACACATCTCATTGCATTTCAAGGTCAATTAAATCCTCTAATGAACCATGCCAGCTACTGCTCAGCCTTTTGAGTTGGTCTCAAGTAGAATTCTAAACTGAGTAACTTATTTATCTATATTTCTACAAAAATTATTAGCAGAATAGCAGGCATCATTTAAATTAGCTTATTCCAAGCAGATCAGCTATATTCAGAAGAGACAACAGAATTGTCATTGAAATGTGTTCAAATGAAGTCACAGTTTTTGGAAATTTAGCTGTTAACTCCACAATCACTACTTGCCTTTGAAAATCTAAAAGTGAAAATTTGCTGCCAGATTCAGCAATCATGTCAAAAGCAGCTTTTCCTTCCTTCTAGAAAGATTCTATCTCTGTGGGTCAAGGATCTTCCTTAGGGGTTAAAAGCAGTCAAGCATCAACAATTTGGGGTCAAAGTGTTGGCTACACCTTCTGAAATAATGAGGACTTAACCTGAATATGTTGCCTTTGGAATATTTATCATCAATAAAAATCTCAAAGCACTGAATGACTTGGTTAACTATAAAATACCAACTGAGGGGCTGGGGTTGTGGCTCAGTGGTAGAGCGCTTGCCTAGCTTGTGTGAGGCACTGGATTCATTCTCAGCACCACATATAAATAAATAAATAAAATGAAGGTCCAGTGACAACTAAAAATAAATAAATATATATATTCACGACTAAAAATAAAATACTGAGTGCTTTCTGACTGTGGACTTCACATTGTAGTGACACTAAGCAGTATGTTTTTCAGTGTTATGCATTTACTGAGTACCTACTGTGAACTAACCTAGTACTACTGTGAAATTCCAAATAAATGAAGGAGATCCTTTCACTTGGTATTTACAATTAACCAAGGAAACATAGTTAAGTTGTATATGTGCAAACATACACAAAATTTAGTCCAGTGTAAAGATTGGCTAAGATGCCTGGTACTTTCTTTTCAGCCACCAAAACATACAACAGTTATTTACTTCAGAGTATACCACACATGTAAGGTCAATGAAAGCCCTGAGGAAATAACAGTAAGCATTTTCAAATGCTTATAAAGGAAGAAAAATGTTTTTGAAAAAAAGTTGACCCTTCTTTTGTCTCATCGAATAATATGAACATAACTCATCACTGCCAAGATTATGCTGGCAATAAACAGATTTTGTGGTTATCAGGCTCAGGAGTTTTGCTTCAGCTTTTAATCACACAAAACTGTCACTAAATTGCTTTGTCTCCTTATCCACCCTGAATATTACCCTGTGCCCATAATTTAGTTCAAAGATCTGTATTTAGTGATAGAGAAAATGAAAAAATCTCTGGATGAAATGAGAAAATTACCACTTACTGTTTCTTACCAATTGACTCAGTGGATCAAAATAGCTGTGCAAAGCTCCTTGAATTACAGATTTACAGGAATCTCATCATTTATCTGAAATATTATTTCATTATATTAAAGCAATTTTTCTTGTATTGAATTTCAAAAATTGATGCTCCTAACTACAGCTCTTGAAGGTTATTCTCATAACTGAATAATATAGTCATCATTTTGTGGATGTTAAGCCATTTTACTGATCCTCAGTGCTGAAACAACAAAAACAAAGTTCTCCTTGTTTTGTTTCTTCAGTCCCCAGTTGACATCTCATTTCAGTATACTACCATTAAAACACAAAAGGTTTATGAATGTCACAAATAAAAATGTATACATATAATTACAAATGCAAATAAAGGTTACAGACAATAGGTCCACTTCATATGTCACTACACATTTTCCTTTGAATGAAATATTTGAACTGTTAGATAGGAGGTATTTTGTTTAAAAATGAAGAGCTCAAAAAACTTTACACCAAAAAAATCAAATAACTCAATTAACAGATGGGCAAATGAACTAAACAGACACTTCTCAAAAGTAGAAATACAGCCATGCATGGTGGCGCATGCCTGTAATCCCAGCAGCTCGGAGGCTGAGGCAGGAGAATCATGAGTTCAAAGCCAGCCTCAGCAAAAGCAAGGCACTAAGCAACTCAATGAGACCTTGTCTTTACATAAAATACAAAATAGGGCTGAGGATGTGGCTCAGTGGTAGCACCCCTGAGTCCAATCCCCAGTACCTCCCCCTCAAAAAATTTAGAAATACAAATGGCCAACAAATACATGAAAAAATGTTCAATATCATTAGCAATTAGGGAAATTCAAATGAAAACTACACTGAGATTTCATCTATCACCAGTCAGAATGGCAGTCTTCAAGAATACAAACAATAATAAATACTGGAGAGGATGTGAAAGGAAAGGAACACTTTTACACTTTGGAGCTCTGGGATTATAGTTGTGCACCATGGCACCCAGCTACACAGAATATTTTAAAGGGTGCAAATGAGTAGTCAGATGAAGTTGGTGGGACTGCGAATTAAGACAACTTGTATGGAAATCAATATGAAGGCTCCTCAAAAGACTAGGCATAGAACCACCATATGACTCATCTATACCACTTTTCAGTATTTACCCTGAAGAATTAAAGACATCCTATTATAATGATATATGCATGCCTATGTTTATAGCAGCATAATTTACAATAGCCAAACTATGAAACCATCCTAGGTGTCCAGCAACAGACGAATGCGTAAAGAGAATTGTAGTATATATACACAGTGGAGTTTTATTCAGCCATAAAGAAATATGAAATTATGGCACTTGCAAGAAAGTGAATGGAAGTAGAGACCATCATGTTAAGCAAAATAATTCAAATTCAGAAAGTTAAGGACACTATATTTTCTGCATGTGAGGTGCAGAAGCTAGAGAAGATAAAGTAAAATAAAGATGGGGTAGATTGGGCTGGGGTTGTGGTTCAGTGGTAGAGCACTTGCCTCGCATGTGTTCAGGCCCTGGGTTTGATCCTCACCACCACATATAAATAAATAAATAAATAAATAAATAAATAAATAAATAAATAAATAAATAAATAAATCGATCCGTTGACAACTAAAAAGTGTTTAAAAAAAGATGAGGTAGATCTCATGAAAATAAAAGAGTAATCAGTAGAGGAAATGGATCAAGGTGTGGGAGGTAAGGAGGGAGGAAAAGATTCTGGAGAGTGATATTGGCTAAATCATATTGTTATATTGTGTGCATGCACAAATACCTAACAACAAATCCATCAATATGTACAAATATAATGCACCAACAAAAATGAGGAAAAATAATGAGGACCATTAATCCAAACACATATACTCATCACCCTGTGCAACACATGGATTTTAGAAAATTTGGTTCTAAACTGTGTTTTTGTAAATTGAATCATTTCCCTATTGATTCATAATAAGCTATAAGAGAATATTTGTTTCCTTTTCTGGACTTTGGCAGTTTATAGAAATTTTTTTTATTTTTCTCACACCTCCATTTACTGTCAAATACATATTTATAAACAGATATATAAAAGAACTGGGAGAATTTCAATGGAAAGAAATTTCATGGTAAATAATTTCCAATAATTTAAAGACGACTAGCAATGTGCATAATTATACCACAACTAATCATTTTGGCCAGTGTGATATTTGTGTGTGTGTGTGTGTGTGTGTGTGTATTTGCTTTTTATTCATTTATCTGTTTTTTGAGAAAGGGTCCACTGTGTGGTCCAGGCTGTCCTTAAACTTCTGGACTCAAGCAATCCTCCTGCCTCAGCTTCCTGAGTAGGTGGGACTACAGGTACACCCCTCTAGGACCTGTTCCTACATTTGGATTTTAATTAATTTTCTTAGAAAGAGATACCCTACTGAAAATACAGATGCATGTGAGATAGGTGTAAGTGCCCTTTCCATGCAGTAAAACTGAAGAAAATCACTTTGCAACATAGTGATATCAAATCCATAGATGTGCTATCTTCATGCAGGCCTGATTTCTAGAGTTGTGCACAAGGGCATTTAACTGGACACTGCAGTTGAATAACCCTAGAGTCACCACTGCAAATGTCTACATTAACACAAGATTTGAAAGGGAAGCAGATGGCTAGAAAACCCTTACTGAGATTCTCTAATGATTTCCAAAGGTAGAACAGCAAGTGGCTTTTAGGTATAAATGATGTATACCATATGGTAAAGCATGATTGAATATTTTATATAAAAATCAAATTATTACAGTTAGATTGAATAAAGCCAAGGCCAATTAAAAGTAGAGTTTTCCCAAAAAATAATAGACTAGATTTAGAGCAGTACTTCTAAACCAAGCCACAAAAAAAGGGAAGGGGAGAAAATGTAGAAAGAATTAATGGGTTTTTATAATATTTAAAACTTTATCAAGAACAAATCCCAATTCCATTAAAACTCAAGTTACTATTTTGGAACTTAGAAGAGACAAATCAAACACATTTAACCAGATTAAAGATAATGCAAAATGGACACTAACAGATAGCAACTATGTGGTATAAAATTGAGATCTCAATAAAGTTGAAAATCATCATAACTCCAGTTGATATTTCACATGAAATAAGTTATGATTTTTGAAACCAGAGTCCCTAGACCCTCCTCAGCAAATCAACTACATTGTCTACCCAATAACATCCCTATGGGACTGACCAGTGACCCAATCACTCAAGGCACAGGTCCCTGATGACCTGCAACTGTATACAAGGATAGTTCAAAGAAGATGTGTATGTCATTGTTACAGGCAATAATAGATAAGCAATACGTAATGTTAGTAGTGATTGGGCTTACTGATTGAGGAAACAGAAAAATATAGATGCCTAAAACAGACTGTTTACTATCTGCTTTCTGCTGATAGTTTCTAGTAAAATACTACTTTTATCTACTTCCTGAGATACTTCCATCAAACAGGTGAAACAGGACAGTGCAATATCACTTATCACCTCAGCAAGCCATGCTTCACCATTAGTCATGACAAGAGACAGATGTATTGCATTACATGACCTAATTAGATATGTGATGCTCTAAAGCAATAGGTGTGCCTATTTCAGTCTGTGAAAACCCAATAAACAAACATCCAAATATGTGAGATAAATATATTAGGGGTATATTATCATAATATAATGATTAAATTTAATTACTTTTTACTATTTATAGATTTATGAGGTAGGAAAAAAGACACAAAGTGTTTTTTAAAAGCACTAAGAAATTAAATTTTGGTCCAGGGAACCAAAATTGAAAATTGAATAATTCGTCCATTGATTCATAATATAGTATAAGAGAATATTTGTTTCCTTTTCTGTGAAAACCCAATAAACAAACATCCAAATATGTAAGATAAATATATTAGGGGTATATTATCATAATACACAATTTCTTCCTAATTTTTCTCTCCCAGAAGCAGAAACATCCTCTCTATGGACCCAACATTCTCCCCCACACAAATGTCCCAGCCTCATTTGGAAGATATTTATGTAGTCAAGAGCTCCTTCAAATTGAAGTTTCATCAGCATCTCTAAAGAAGATCAGTGATTCTCAAACTACAGAATCATTTAAGGAAACTCAAAATATTCTGATGCTCAGGCCACATCCTATACACAATTAAGTCATAACTTGTTGGGTTGGGTCACTGGCAGCAATATTTTATGAAACAACCTGGATGTTCATGGTGTAAAGCCAAGTTTGAGAATCAATTGGTTAGATCATAGGAAATTATAGCTTGGTTTTTCAAAATAATTCAATTTCACATTTTCTTTTAAGAAACACATGTGCCATGTAAAGCAAAATAACAAAAGAGCCAGGATTTCCTGGGGATTTTCAATGAACTGTTTATACCCTTACCAGCCAATAAGCCAACTGCTGCTACTGAAGTCAACACACCAAAACACCTGCTACCCTAGGACATGTGCTTCACAAAGGTCTGGTGCAACACAAATAGTGCAAGGTTGGGGACAAATATAATGCATTCTCCTTGCTGGTTCTCCTGTTTATATTATTGCTCCCTCTTACAATTTATCTTAAATGTAATCAACTAAAACTCCTAATTCAACAATATAACTCTCAGTTTCAGAAGAATGGAATGTCACTTGTGATATTAGACCCAGATCTCCAATCCTAACTCTTCAATTCATTTATTAGCTTATGCCATGCCCACTCACTTAGCTACATTGCTTTCTATTCATTCCTTTTTCTCCATTTGCCTACTCATGTTTTTCTTTCTGAGATCAATGATAGAGTAACTCTAATCCTGGGTTGACCAAACATCTCCATTTGTGTGGAGAAGTATAATTATATTTGTTCACTAAATCTTTCAAACATCCAAAAATTCATAACGATTCTACAGGGAACATCACCTAAAAATTTGCCCTTAGTATGTTACCGCTCTTGCTTTGTTACACAGCTATTCATCTATCCTGTCTCCACCCATTTAACAGCTCACCTTATTTTTGGAAATGTTTTAATGAAGTACTATATAATTACTATTGATATCTCTTCTACTCGCAAAGGTATCCTGGTTTTGACAATACATTCTACAGTGATCCTATTCTGAAGCAAATCTGGGGTGTGTGTGTGTGTGTGTAATAGCTGTGTAGTTGTAGTGGTACTAGGTACGGTGGAAGCATCACACAAAAAATTTGAGTACCTTTCAATATTTAACTTGAAGTCCAATTGAATGATATAAGTCATGGAACAAAAATAGTGACTGGATGTTGACTGATCATTTACTGCCAAAGGAAACAAGGATCAGAAGAAGTGGAACCCAATGTGCACAGAAATAACCAGGAATTTGTGGGAAGTCAGGCTCATGCTGAGCCTTGAAGGATGAAATATGGAATATGGATCATATGGAGCAAAAAGGTATTTGGAATGAGATGGAAGAACATAAGCATTGATAATTGAAGAAGAATAAGAAGGCGACTGGCAAGAAGACCAAGAAAAAATGTAAGCCAATGGATTTAAAAATATACTGACTTTGCCTGTATCCAAGCACAGTAAGAAACTTCTTTTTTTTAAATATTTTTTTAGTTGTAGATGGACACAATATCTTTATTTTATTTATTTATTTTTATGTGATGCTGAGGATCAAACCCAGTGCCTCATGCATGCTACGCAAGCGCTCTACCACTGAACTACAACCCCAGCCCAATAAGAAACTTCTTACTCTTAATTGGGAAAGTTGAGATACCTCACTTACTGAAAGGTCAAGTCAGGGATAGGTCTTAAATATCTTTCCTGCCAGGTATTACCTGCCAGTTATTACCAGTAACTGTCATCTATTCACCCCTTCTAACATGACTTTTGCTCTCATATAGGACATTTTTCTATGCTGGAAGAAATACTAAAAACAGATTAGGTTCTCATGCCAATATAATATCTTAATAAGCTGTAATGATTCTTGGTTTTTTAAATCAGAGTTTGCCTTACTCCTCTTTTTTTCTGATTTATTGGAAGTTAATTGGGTTGTGAATTGCACCAGACAGAACCTATATGCATGAATAACTTCTTATTTCAGCAGTATCAAAATCAATAGTCATTGGGTCTGCTACAAAACAGAAGTTCTGCATTCTAATCTACAATATATTGTGCATGTGTATACATATAGCTTGCACCAGTCTCTTCTTATTGTTATCAGAATGCTCTTTTGCTATAATGCAATGATTATCTTTTTCCTGTGGTTTCTTACTCCCACTCAAAGCAGATTAGGATGCTAATCTTGGCTTTACACGGACTTGAGCAGGTTTGAACTGAGATTGGTTTTTGCTCAAATGTGAACTAAATGAAATGGTCTGAATGAAGCAGACATTGACTTAATTAAAGGCTTCCTTTTTTGCTCTTTTGAGGATTTCTATGATTATTGTTATACCTGAACCACTGCTTATACCTTGACTGCCAAGTTGAACTGACTCAAAACTTTGCATGATCTCTGGGTTCCACCAAAACCTTAATACCATTTCTGACCTCTTATCCTCCCCCCACCACTGATAACCATTCATGGTTTAGGCATGCTCTGGAGTCCATGTTCTGTGTATAGTAAAGTATTTCCAGGCCAATATTTCTAACATCACAATTGCTATACCTACCAGCATGATTTTTATGCCATTCTCCAAGAAGTTTTAAGGTTCTTCATAAAAATTTGATATAATTTGAAAGTTATTTGCTTGATCGTGAATAGAGGTTAAACTGTCTTGGAAGGCAAAAACCTATTTTTTAATAATTTAAGAAATCATCTTTGCTTTTGATGTAGTAGTATTCTTGAAAGAGTAGCAGCAGCAAATTCATATGGGAACCTAGATCTGTTTAACAGCTATGTGATGGATATACTGTTTTAGTCTCATATCTCCAAACAACACTTGATCATTAACTGAAGAGTGAAAATCACAGGAGTGAAAGGTAATTTGGGGAATAGCTCTTTCTTGGTGCTTTTGGTTGTTCAAAGAAATGAAATAAAATTTCAAATAAACTTCTAATCAATCAGAAATGTTTACTGAGCACCTATCCTGTACTACCAAAGTAAAAAAACAAGTATGAGACATGAGTACTTCCCTATCAATAGCCTGTATAATCTATTGAAGAGAATAGTAACACATGTGAAACAAAAGCTAACAATGGAAAAATATCTTTACTATAAATCTATAGTCACTACCATAAGTGCTATAGTTCAGAGGAAATTAGTGGGAACTTCATGGGCCAGAGTGGTTTAAATTGGGCCTTACAGAGTTTTGATTAGCATGGAAAAGAGAATAGAGAATTAATTCTGAATGAAAACAGCATACATAGAAGGAAGAAAGAACTCAATGTGTTTCTAAGAATGAGGAATACAGCCTGAGTATAGCAAATGGTATATGATGGAAAACAGTCATAAGTGAGTTTAGACATAGTGGGCCACAATATGCATACCAGGCTATGAAGCCTGGCACAACTATAGGAGTATGAGGAAAAAAATGCCACACTTACCAGTTACACAAAGTTCTATCCTGAAAAACCACTTCTGCCCACAATTATGTTCAATAACTGTGGCATAATTATCATTTTGGGCAGCAGAAATCAAAACATGTAAAAAGGGACCACAAACCATGTAGCTGCATTACATACTTACCCAGAAAACAGAATCAGAGGGGAAAAATGAATCAGTCAAGGGTCATAAAGCAAAATATGCTTAACAATAAATAGACAACAAAATAAATGTTAAGGGGGTGGAAAATAACTAAATCTGATTGAGCAGTCATAGGTAGTTGATTATGGACATGGATTCTCGCCTTAACTCCTTATACATGAACCTAGAACCATTTTACTTCAATTGTTACTAAATAATTCCATTACTTCTTTTTTTTAATATTTTTTAGTTGTAGATGGACACAATACATTTACTTTATTTATTTTTATGTGGTGCTGAGGATTGAACCCAGGGCCTCACACATGCGAGACGAGCACTGTACCACTGAGCCACAACCCCAGCCCTAATTCCATTACTTATAACTGTTGCAATAATACTACAAAGGATAACCATCTAGTTCAATTATGTATCAAATATGAAAATAATTAAAGTTAATTTGTAGGAAATGAGCAAAAGGGGTGCAATTCAATTCATAAAATACTTGAAATTTTTTAAAATAGATTTTCCCATCCTTTATTTTAAAAGCGGCTTTACATTTTGATAATAAATGGACTAGCACAATGAAACAGAGGTAATCATGAATTGTTTCATTTATCCAGTTGGCCCAGAACTGAGAATTCTATCCTGTTAAGTCAAGATTACAATGAGCAAAAGAAACAAATGGTATGCTATAATAGCAATGTTTCTCAGTAGTATGAGGGAATAGAATTGACACAGAGTACCAAATGACCTCAGCAAAATACTAGCAAGCCAAATTCAACAACATATAAAAAGAATTATACACTATGACCCAGTGGAATTTATGCCAGGGATACAAGGTTGCTTAATATATGAAAACCAATTATTTCAGTACCTCATGTGGATAGAATAAAAACAAAAATAACATGATCACCTCAACAGTCTTAGAAAAAGCAATTGACAAAACTTAACACCTTGGAAAATAAGGAATAGTAGGAAAGTTTCTCAATCTGATAAAGGACATCTACAAAAAATGCACCATTAATATTGTATTTAGTAGTGAGAGACTAGGTGCTTTTTCCTTAACACTAGGAACAAGGCAAGGATTTCTGCTGTCATCACTCCTATTCAACACTGTACTGGAAGTTCCAGCCAGGGACACTGTAGAAAAAAATAGCACCTAAGTTGGAAAGAGGAAATAAAACTCAGAGATGATGACAATGTAGACAGAAAATACTAAGTAATCTACTAAATTCTATTAGAATTATCAAGTTAAAGGTGTAGGATGCAAGATCAATATATAAAAGTTAATTGTAGTTCAATATACTAACAATGAACTGTCCAAAAAAATTAAAATAATTTTATTTATAATAACAAGAAAAAGAATAAAATACTTAACAAAAGAAGGTCAAACTTTATACATTGAAACTGAAATATCACAGAAAAAAGGAAGATCTAAATAAATGGAAAAATACCCTAAATCCATGGACTAAAAGACTTAACATTGTTAATATGACAATATTAATCAAATGAACTTCCAGATTAAATACAATCCATATCAGAACGCTGCTAGCTTCTTTGCAGAAATCAACAAGTTTCTTATAAAATTTATATGGAATTTTAAGAGCAGCCAAAAACTTACTGGGAAAAAAGAATAAAGTATGAGGAGTCATTACTTCCCATTTTTAAAACTTACTATAAAACAATGGCAGTTAAGACAGTATGGTGAGACAGGAGAATCGCAAGTTCAAAGCCAGCCTCAGCAACAGCAAGGTGCTAAGCAACTCAATGAGACCCTGTCTCTACATAAAACACAAAATAGGGCTGGGGATGTGGCTCAGTGGTCAAGTGCCCCTGAGTTCAATCCTCAGTACGAAAAACAAAAACAAAAAAAGACAGTATAGTACCAGCACAAGGGCAGACATATATATCAATGGAATATAATCTAGAGTGCAGAAATTAATCCATACATATACAGATGCTCCTTAACTAACAATGGGATCATGTTCTAAGAAATCCATTATAAAGTTTTTAAAAAATCTTAAGTCAAAACTTCATAAACCCAGATGCACCTCAACTTACAGTGGAGGGCATGCAGATAAACATGAAGATAAACCCTTCATAAAGTAAAAAAAAAAAAAAAAGAATGTAAGTCAGACCATTGCAAATCTAAGACTTTCTGTAAGATCAGCTGGGGGTCTTTGGGAAGGGTGCCAAGACCTTCAATATGTCAAAGTGGCCTGTTCAACAAATGATGCTGGGACAACTAGATATCCATATACACAACAATGAATTTTTACCCTTTCACCATGTCCTACACAAAAATTAACTCAAATTTGACCAAAAAATTGAAGGGAAGCATAAAATCTATACAACTCTTGGAAGATAATATAAAAGTAAAATCTTCATGACCTTGTTTTGAAATATATCTTTACCTATGACACCAAAAGCATGAGTAGCAAAAGAAAAAGTTGTACTTAATCTAAATTTAAAATTTTGTGCTCCTAAGGCCACCATCAATAAAGTGAGAACAAATCCCACATAATGGAAGAACATTCTGGCAAATAATTTATCTGATAAAGGATTTGCACTTAAAATAAAACTCTAATAAGTCAAAAACTAAAGGACAAATTATCCAGTTAAAAATGGGCACATGATCTGAATAGATATTCTCCAAAAATGATATACAGATGGCCAATATGCACAAGAGAAGATGTTCAACATCAGCACTCATCAATAAAATGTAAACCCAATGGGATATAACTTCATACTCGATAGGATAACTACAATCCAAAAGTCAGATGAGAAGTTCTGGGGAGGATATGGATGGATCAGAATCTTCATAAACAGCTGATGGAAATATAACATGGTGCAGGTGTTTTGGAAAATAGTCTGAGAGCTCCTTAATTGATTAATAAAAGTTATCATATAACCCAGTAATTCCTAGTTATGTACACAAAATAAATGCAAAAATTCAAACAGAAACTTGTACATGAATGTTTATAAAAGCATTTTTCACTATTGCCAAGAGATAGAAACCACCCACATGTACAACAAGTGAATAAACAAAATGTAGTATATCCACATACTGAGATATCAAATGATACATTACAATAGGAATGAACCTTTAAAACATTATGCTAAGTTAAAAAAGCTGTTCACAAAAATGTCATACCATATGATCTCATTTATATGAAAACACAAAATAGGGAAGCCTAAAGATACAAAAAGTAAATTAATAATTGTTTGAGGCTGGGAGTTTAAGAGAGTGTGTGGTGATAGCTAAAAGGAATAAGGGTTTTTTTTAAGGTGATTAAAATATTCTAAAATCTGTAGTCATGGTTGTACATACATGCGAATAAACTAAAAACCACTGAATTGTATGCTTTACGTGAATAAATCATATTATATGTGAAGTATATCTTAATAAAGGTGTTTTTTAGAAAAAGAGGCCCAAATATAAGAAAGCAAGTGAGAGATCATTATGACAGCCAAAACAAGAATTGTGTCTTTTTTCAGAGGTGGAGTGGGGGTTAGGATGCTGACTTCTTTTTTCTTTTGCAGTGTTAGGGATTGAACCCAGTGCCTCATACTTGCAAGCAAACATTCTACTACTCAATTATACCCCCAGCCCTGATGCTGGCATTTTTTTATATAAGGAAGAGTCTTCTTTGCATCGTGTTGAAGGCAGTGGGAACTTTCAAAATAAATCTTAGTCCTGGGAAAATGTCTTTAAGGTATTCTGCAAATGGATTTTACAATAAATTGTGTCCCTAAAGTTTTAACGTAAGAATTTTATTTAATCAAACTCTGTCTTCTTCCAGCCAAAGACAACCAGCAAGTTATATTCTTGCACTGAGTCATTTTTCTAAAGAGAGTCTACACTGGGATGCACTTGACACTAATGACACGCTCTTTTTTTCCCCCATTAATGCAGTGGGCGGCAATAATATATTCTAGTCTGTGTGTGGCTACTGTGTCTGTAATTTCTCTCTCTGCATTAGGGTAATAGTGGTTCCCTTCCTCAGGATGGCTATTATTCATATAATTGCCAAGCACAGACTTCTTTAGCAAATGTCATTCATGAATACCAAAGAATTGGGTAGCTTCAGTAAGAACAGCCAGAGGATAGGTGACATCAGTGCCTACCATCTCACTTTTTAGCAACCCAAGAGGACCACCAATATTTCCAATCACCTATTTGCCTCAAGAACTGATCAAGTTCTAATACAGATATGAGCTGTAATCAAAAATCACTTTCTTTTCTTTACATACTTACTTTGTATTTATTTTTACATTTTATCTTTAATTCTTTCATATTTACTTGAGCTGAAATCACCATTTCTTTTTTTAAATATCTTTATTTTATTTATTTATTTATTTTTATCTGGTGCTGAGGCTCGAACCCAGTGCCTCCCACATGCAAGGCAAGCGTTCTACCATTGAGCCACAATCCCAGCCCTAAAACCACCATTTCTTTCTTTTCCTGTCCCCAGAGGAAAGTGAGTATACTATGCAAGTTCTTTCCTACTATGTATGAATAGTGATAAAGAAAAGGAATATCCTTTTTAATCTTGCTTGCATACCTTAAAATGAAATGAAAATCAATGGCTTCTTATTTAGGGTGAACATATAATTTACCATTCAAGCCAGACATTTTGAGAGTGACACCCATAATAATTATTCCTGGATGATGGCATAAACAGGTGGTTTGAAGCAAATTCAGATGTATGATCATCATTCTAGCATATCTTCTGTTTTATACCATAATTTTTAAATTTCTAAGTTAAATTTTGGTAAAACTGAATTTGTTGGATAGTTCTATAAATTTTAATACATGTATAGATTCACAGAACCACCACCGAAATCAGGATACAGAACAGTTCCATCACTCTCACACATAACCTCATGCTGTCCCTTTGTAGTCACTTCCTCTCTCTTAAATTCAAGTAACCACTCTGTCACTGTTGTTTCATCTTTTTGAGGATGTTATATAAATAAAATCATAAAGTAATATTTTGAGGCTGGCTTCTTTAATTGAGCAAAATGACTTTGTGATTCTTCCAACTTGCTGTGTGAATTAAAATTTCAGTTTTTTTCCTGATTCTGAGTAGTATCCCATTATGTGGATATACCACAATACATTTTACCCATTCATCTGTTGATAGAAATTTGGGGGGATTTCAGTTTGAGTTTATTAAAAAAAAAGCTGCTATACACATTTGTGTGTAAACAAAAGTTTTCATTTCTCTTGGATAAATGCCCAGAAGTGCAGTTTCTAGGCTGAATGGGAATAGCATGTTCAGTTTTATTAGAAACTGCCAAATTGTTTTCCAAAATAGCTGTATATTCCCACTGACAATGTTTGCAAATTTCACTTACTCTGTATTCTTGCTAGCACTGATGTTATATTTTTACTTATTTATGTTATTTGGTTTTTACTTCATAGTCATAAACTTAATTCAGCAATCAAGCAAGGCTTGGAGGAGATATGAAAAACATGAAACTCTAAGAACTATAGCAAGAGCATAAAGATTACAGAATATTGTAAACACATAGGGTAGATAAGTGCTCTCCTGAGTTTTAAAAGGAATGGTCTGGTGGTTAAGATAAAACATAAGCCAGAAGTATTAGAGTTGCCCTCTGTCAACAATGGCAATTGTCTTACTGGTCTCGATTTTCCTGTACTCAGAGCATGCCATGGCTTCCATAATATCAGTACTCTTTTTCACTTTCTAATGACCATATGTCTGCCATCCAACCATTCAGTCTTGGCAGTGCAAATAAAAAAAAATTGGAACTGTTTGTGTTTAGTCTAGAATTTCTCATGGAGAAGATGTCAAAACCTATCTTCTTCAGGTGAACTTATTAAATTTCTTCCCATAGATGGACTTGCCACAAGTGCCATCTGGCCTGTGAAGTCAACACCTTGCACATAAATTCTGGAATAATTCTGTGAAAGTATGAACACTTATAACTAAGTCTTGTCTTTCTACTTCTCAGAGCATAAAAATTTTCTGATGTCTTTGGAACTTTGATTGTAAACCACTCCAAGGAGATCAGGCCCAAGTGCTCAAGCCTGGAGAACAATGCAGAACACCACCATAAAGTTGGCCACAGCTGGCATCAGGGAATTTTGGGCAACAGCAGTGTCCACAAAGTTCTGATACTATATTTTTAAATTCTCATTTTAGCCATTCTGATAGATACGTAGCAGTATCTCATCATAGCTTTAATTTCTAGTTCCCTATTGCCTGAGGATATTGAGCATTTTTCATGCACTTATTTGCCATTCATAGACCTACTTTGGTAAAGTGTCTACTCAAATCTTTTACCCACTTTCTAATTTAATTGCTGGTTTTCTTATGATTAAGTTTTTGGGTTTTCAAATATTATGCTAAGTGAAATTAGCCAAACACAGAAACTCTAAAGTCAAGTGTTTTCTCTCATATGTGGAAGCTAGAGTAAAATAAAGGAGGAGAAAATGACAAGATTACATAAAGAAACAATCAAATACAAATTAACGGAAGGGTGAGAGGAAGTGTAGTAGAAGAAGGAGAATGGGAAAGAAGAGGGAGGATGGGAAGAAAGAGGAGGAAAGAAAAGGGGACCATCATTACTGAAATTGACTTCCACATATGTATGAGTTTGTCAGGATGACCCAACTACTATGTATAAAACTCTAATTTTAAAAATCAATAATTTTATTAAAGTTAAACCATTATTAAATACTTCTGCTATAAACCCAAATTACCATTCTTAAACATTTCTGGTATAGGTTCAAATTTGCATGAGTTAGTATTTCATTAATCAACTTCATTAATTAATCTGCCAATATTACATTTATGATTTTTAGTTTCCATGTACATAAGTGAAGTAATCATGTAATTTATCTTTCTCAAAGTGTTTCTGTGGGTGGGTAGAAAGAGAGATAGATACAATGACAAGATTATATTGAACTCTAAAAATTAGTTAAGTTTCTCTTAAATTCTCTGAACATTTATATTTTAAAATAAGTATTATCTGTTATTTGAAAATTAAACTGATTTATGTAATCTTCTAGCCTTCCTGATCATTTTTGTATGTAGATTTTTGATTACTGACACCATTTATTTAATGATTATAGATTTATTCAAGTCATCTATCTTCCTTGAGATAGTTTGAATAAATTTTATATTTGTGTTCATTTGTCTAATTCAAGGATTTGTCTAATTCAAGGATTTATTTACTCAAGGCATTCATATTGTGATTTTAAACTCAACTATGTCTATGGTAGTATTTCCTTGTTTGTTTCTACATCCATTAATTTGTCAATTCTTTTTTTAAGATTAATACTATTAGAAGTTTTTTCATTAGTTTTGTTATTCTTTTCAAAGTTGAATTTTGGCTTTGTTGATCTTTGCTATTATTTTCTATTTCATTCATTTCCACTTCCACTTTATTTCCTTCTTTGTTTAGGGGAGGGCCAACTTTGTTGTTCTGTTTCTAACTACTTAAAGTACACACAATTTATGATGCCAGTTTTCCACATTTTCTTACACATTCATTTGAGGCTGAATTTTTTTCTATAAATGTTGCTTTAGGAGCATCCCATAAGTTTCCCAATACAGCATGATCATTGTTTAACTCTAAATCTGTAATTTCCCATAAGATATTTTCTTAATGACTTATTTTACAATTTCAAAATTTAAAGAAGACTTCATGACAAAAGACTTCATGACATTTTTAAACTGCTTTTTTCTTTATTGCTATGATGGTTAGAGAAAATGTTTTTATATAGGTTTCTGGGTGAATTTTTGAGATTTATAAACTAGTTCACAATTTTTGGAAATATTTCTATGCATTAATGAAAAGAAGGCATTTTCTCTAATCACTTGTCCCATAGTTCTATATGATATATCCATTAGATCAAATTTGTTCTACATCTGCAGTAATAGTTTCCCCTGCTTTTTCCATCAATTATTGAAACATGTAAAAACCTTCAAACCTAAGTATGAATATATTGATGTTTTCTAGTTTTTATTTCAAATCTTGCTTTATATATCTGAAGCCAAGTTGTTTAAAAACATATCTTCCAAGTGAGTTTTATTCTTTGATTGTCATGATGTTTCTCATCACCAGTAAGGCATTTTTCTTTAAATATTAAATTTCCTTTAATATTACATCACCATTGTAGTGGGAGCTTTCTTATACTGAGTGATTGCATCTATATATATATATATATATATATATATATATATATATATATATATATACACACACACACATACATACACACATATACATACATACATACACACACATACACACACATATTAGTTGTAGATGAACCTTTATTTTAATTTATTTATATTTATAAACAGTACTTCAAATAGAACCCAGTGCCTCACAAATGCTAGGCAGGCACTCTACCACTGAGCCACAACCCCAGCCCTGCCTCATCTTTTAATCATTTATTTTCAACTCTTTTGTCGTATTTTACATTTATTCTTCGCCAATACTTAATTTTAAAAATTTAATAAGCTTTGATGCCTTTCACATTTTTTACATTTTAAACTTAATTATAGATTTGAATTTATTTCTCCCATTGTATTCTGTTCTATTTATCATTCTTTTCCTTCCCTTTTTTCTCACTTCCTACTTTATGCTAAATTGATTAAGATTTTACAATTCCCTTTTGTCCTCCTTGACTGGTTTGAATGTAAACATTTTACTTAGAATATTTTGCTGAGTACTTCTTAATTGTTAAAAATGCATCCTTGACTCAAAGTCTAAAGTTGATCACGCCTATTTTTTCCTCCTTGATCATAATACAAGAGCCTTAGAGAAAATATAATTCTTGATTATAATTGCCTATTATGGTTTTCAAGTATTTTAATCTATTTTATATTTTACATTAGTTTTCTTGGGCTATTATGTCAATGTACCAGAGAGAGGCTTAAATAATAGAAGTTTATTGTCTCACAGTTCTAGAGGCTGAAAATCCAAAGCTCAAGGTATATGCAGAGCAATGATCTTTCTACAGACTCTAGGGGAAGATCTCATTCAGGCCTTCTAGTTTGTGATAGTTACTATAACAAGTTATGTGGCAGCATAACAATCTTCACATATCATTCTCCTTTTGTGTTTGTATCCAAATTTCTCCTTTTTATAAGGACACCAGTCATATCGGATTAGGAGTCCACTCTACCCAAGATGAAACATCCTCATCTTAATTATATCTGCAATGTAACTATTTTTAAATAAGGTCACATTAAGAGGTACTGGGGCTTAGAACTTCAACATATGAATTGGAGAATACAATACAGAATATATTTATAACTGGTGATTTAATCATTAATGTTTAATTTAATCATTAATGTTGAATCATTAATGTTGTTTCTTTAGATTTATCTATATTTACCAATTCCATTGTTCACCATTACTTCAAGCATCTCACTCCTTTCTTTATTCAATTTCCCTTCATATAGATATAGATATATAGATATAGATATATAGATATAGATATAGATATAGATATAGATATAGATATAGATATAGATATATAGTAGTAGTAGTTATTTCACCAGGTATCTAAGAGTAGTAAGTTCTCTCAGTGTTCAAATAAGTTTTCATACTTTTGCTCAAACTCTTTTATGATATTTACCGGGTATAGAAGTTCTAGACTCTTACTTTCCTCAGCACTTAAAAGATACTGTTCCTTTCTTTTTTGTCTTCAATTATTTTTGTTATGAAGTCTTTAGTGGGTCTATCTACTGCTCTTTATAGATGATTTGGCCTTTCTTTTGGGGGACTTTTAAAATGTTTTATTGGTGCTTTTATGTATAATAGTGGGGTTCTTTTTGACATTCATGTAATATAACTTGCTCCATTTCAGTCTCCAGTACTTTCACTTTACCTCCCATCCTCCCTCTTCCTGCTCTTCTTTCTTTGCTGCACTCATCTTCTATTTATTACTTTTAAATAATTGTGCATTATAGGCCAGGTGCAATGGCACATGCCTGTAATCCCAGCACTTAGGGAGACTGAGACAGGAGAATCGCGAGTTCAAAGCCAGCCTCAGCAACGGTGAGGTGCTAAGCAACTCAGGGAGACCCTGTCTCTACATAAAACACAAAATAGGGCTAGGGATGTGGCTCACTGATTGAGTGACCCTGAGTTCAATCCCCAGTACCACCCCCCCAAAAAAATGGTGCATTATATATATACATAAAAGTGGCATTTATTGTGATGTATTCATACATGCACAAAACATGATTTCATTCCAAAATTTCCCCTTTCCAATTCCTCCTCCCTCCTCGATTCCCTTCCTCTACTCCTCTGTTCTCCCTTCCATGTTCATGAGGTCTCCTTTCCTTTTATTTAAATTCCTCACTTCTTTCTAGCTTCCATGTATAAGAGAAAACATTTGACCTTTGAGGCTGGCTTATTTCACTTAGCATGACATTCTCCAGTTCCATCCACTTGCCAGCAAATGTAATTTCTTCTTTATACCTGAGTAGAACTTCACTGTGTATATGTACACCACATACTCTTGATCCATTCATCTGTTGATGGACACCTAGACTGGTTCCATAACTTGGCTATTGTGCTGCTATAAATATCAATGTCTATATCCCTGTAGTGTCTATGTGCTGATTTTAGTTCTTTTGGATAAACACCAAGGAGTGAGATAGATGGGTCATATGGTGTTTTCATTCCTAGTCTTTTGAAGAATGTCCATACTGTTTTCCATATTTGTTGTACTAATTTGCCATCCCAACAACAATGTATGAATGTGTCTTTTCTTCTACATCCATCATTCATATTCTTGATGACTGCCATTCTAATTGGAGTGAGATGAAATCTCAATGTAGTTTTTATTTGAATTTCTCTAGTTGCTAAGGATAGTGACTTTTTACTTCTTCTTTTGAGAAATATCTGTTTAGTTTATTTACCCATTTATTGATTGACCTGTTTATTTTGGTGTTAAGTTTTTTTGAGTTCTTTATACATTCTGGACATTAATCCTTTATCAAAAGAGTAGCTGGTAAAGATTTTCTCCCACTCTGTAGGCCCACTCTTCATGATTTTAATTGTTTTCTTTGCTATGTGGAACCTTTTTAACTTGATGCCATCCTATCAAAATACCAAGGGCACTCTTCATGGGATTAGAAAAATAAAACAGTCCTAAAACTCATATGGAAGAGTAAAAGACCCAGACTAGGCAAAGCAATCCTGAGCAATAAGAGTGATGCTAGAGACATCACAATACCTGATCTGAAATTATACTACAGAGCTATAGTAAAAAAAAAAACAGCATGGCATTGACATCAAAATAGACATAAACACCAAAAATAAAAAATAAAAAAAAATAAATAAAAGAACAAATTAAAAAATAGACATAAAGACCAAAGAAATAGATGACAGAGCAAACCCACATATTTACATCCATCTGATACTTGACAAAGGTGTCAAAATCACATGGAGAAAAGACAACCTTTTTAACAAATGGTGCCGAAAGAACTGCATATCCATATGTATAAGAATGAAGCTAGTTTCTTGTCTCTCACCTTGAACAAAAGTAAACTCAAAATGGACCAAAGACTTAGAAATTAGATCAGAAGCTGGGCACAATGATGCAAGCCTGTAATCCCAGCACTTTGGGAGGCTGAGACAGGAAAGTTGCGAGTTCAAAGCCAGCCTCAGCAACGGCAAGGTGCTAAGCACTCAGTGAGACCCTGTCTCTACATAAAACACAAAATAGGGCTGGGGATGTTGCTCAGTGGTTGAGTACCCCTGAGTTCAATTCCCAGCACCAAAAAGAAAAGAAATTAGACCAGTAGGGAGGCTGAGACAGGAGGATCGCGAGTTCAAAGCCAGCCTCAGCAAGGGCGAGTTGCTAAGCAACTCAGTGAGACCCTGTCTCTACATAAAACACAAAATAGGGCTGGGGATGTGGCTCAGTGGTCGAGTGTCCTGAGTTCAATCCCCAGTACCAAAAAAAAAAAAAAGAAATTAGACCAGAAACTTTACAATGCTAGAAGAAAACATAGGGTGAACACTCCACATACTGGTACAGGCACCAACTTCCTTAACAAGATCACTAAAGCTCAAGAAACAAAACCAGGAATCTATAAGTAGAATAGCATCAAATTAAAAAACCTTTTGGTGAATTATAACGTTTTCTATTTTGCTTTGGGTTCTTCCAGTTCCGTTATGAGATGTCTATACATGAATTTCTTTGTTATTACTATGATTGATGCTTGCTGAGTTTCTTAAATCACATCATGTCTTATCAGTTTTGAATATCATCAGTCATTATCTCTTTGAATATGGTTTCTCCTCCATGCTAATTAATCTTTTTATTGTCTGTTAACCTCTCACATTTAACCATCCCTTTCTTTCTCTCATTCTGTTGCTTTCTACATGATTCCCTCAGTCCATTGACAGGGTCACTAAACTCCTCTGGCTCTTTATCACACAATCATTAGCCCACAAATGGTCTGTTTTTATTCAAAAAAGTTTTTTCTTCTTATTAAATCATCCAGTTCTCTTTTCATTGTTTTTGATTCAATTAGAGTTTCAAGTCCATTTCAAATCACTATTATAGACATTAATTCTGAATTCTCTCCTGTACCCTGTACCTTTATTCTACTTTCCCCAGCTCTTGGGGATATAATTCTATTATTTGGTATGTCTACTGACTTTCATAATAGTAGATTGTTTTTTCATGTGTTTAGTAACATTTTATTTTGAATTTGTCTTACGAAGGGCTAATTTTTCTGTAAGAATACATTGTAGCCTTATTGTATGTTCCTGAAGAGCTGTTTTGAGTTTGCTTCTGCCAAAAATCCCTGGGGAGCTGGCTAATTCATCATTTGATATTGTATTGTAGTATCAGAATTTTTATGCTACTTTCTCACAAGCAATTTTTATGCTACTTTGTAAGTTTCAATGGAATGGAAAATTAAATTCCAAACAAAAATAAATTGTAAGCACATGGTTACAAATTTGGGGGGAGATTTTTTTCCCATCTATATCTTGGGAAAAAAGCCAATTTCCTTGCCATTTCTCTTATGGGTAGGATTTCTGTTTTCTTTATTCACTCTTGTACTAAGGGCTATAAATTCTAGGGTACCAGTTATCCTCAGGGGTCTATAATTCCAAAACCTTATTTCACAAAGGCTAAGGCCTCATCTCCTTTGCTACATAGACATTAAAACCTCCATTCCTAATTTACACACTCTAACTACACAGCACTCCATCTCTGGCAGTTACACTGTCTCTTTTCCCTCTGGAAAACTGAAATTTCTTGCTTCATTGTGAGCTGCTATATTTTATCAGAGTTTCTAGGGGTCAGTAACAAGATGTTTATATTTCTCTACAATAGTTCTGAACATTGATGATATTTGTGTTTTATCTATCACTTATGCTTCTGGAAGTTAATCATACTTACTTTTATTGTTTCTACAATTGGTGCTGATACTGCATACTTTAACATTTTTATGCTTCATATCAAGACTCAACCCAGTAGCTTTGATTAACACACATTTAAATGTCCAAGGTGAATCACGAGCATCACCCAACAGAGTGGATACTGGTTTAATAAAAAATAGACTTCAGTTATATAATTCTATTAATATATTTTAGAACTGGAAAAACTAACCTAACATAATAAGTGATTGCCTTGGCCCCAGGGGTAGGGTATAACAACCACAAAGAATTTAAGGAATAAAGGAAAATGTCCTATACCTTGATTTGGTGATGACATTTGTCAAAACTCATCAGATATTCACTCAAATATTCTGCATTTTGTTGTATGTAAATTTTTCAATATAGTACATTCTAAAAAAAGATGTCTATTGTAAGTAACTGGTATGCACATTCTACTTCATACTGGCTGAATATCAACCTGACAAGGAAATAATGATCTTTCCATAGCATGGTAAAGAAGAAATCTCTGTACTTGAAAGCTCTGCTCTTATTTCTCCTTAATTTTTTTTACAACTAAACTCAACTTTATTTATTTATTTATTTAGTACTAGGCACTGAACACAGAGACACTGAACTACATCCCTATTTTATTTATTTATCTTATTTTTTATTTTCAGAAAAGGTCTCACTAAGGTGCTGAGGCTAGCCTCAAACTTGCTATCCTCTGCCTTAGCCTCCCAAGTTTCTGGGATTACAGGCATGGGTCATTAATATATTTTTGAAATCAAAGATAATAAGCCTTCTAGCAACAAAATGTCATTAAAATGCATGCTGTGCTTTACATTGCCATATGAGTTTTTTACTATACAACCTACATATTAGATTCTGCTGGCTTCTGTACATTCTGCATATATATACTTAGAAGTTAATCTTTGCTCTTGCTCATATACTATGTAGAGATGTATGTAGTCTTTCATCATAAAAGAATGCATGGAGAAAATACTTGATATGCTTTACCACACAGTTTCTAAACATAATATGTGGAAAAGTAATCAGAGAAACAAAGGAACTGCATGCTCTAGTTCATTTAAGTTTCACTTATATTTTGAAACATGAACACAGTTACCACCCCAAGTGATAAAATATAATTGGCATAAAACAAGGCTAATAGTCACAATATGGGAGCACTACAAGTAAAGGAAGCATAACAAAGCCAAAAATGTAGATCCTTTTCCCTCTTGATATCTTTACTATAATCCAGGGGTCCACAAAACACACCTCTAGGGGAAATCCAGTCCACCTCTTGTTTCAAATGGCCCATGAGCTAAGATCATTTTTTCACATTTTAAAATTACCTTAAAAATAATAAGGAAAATATCTCTTGACAGATGAAAATGATACAAAATTTATAATTCTGTGTCCATAAATAATTTTTACTTGAACACAACAAGCTCTTTTATTTGTCATGTTTGGCTCCTTTTATGCTACAATGACAGTTGAGTAGTTTAAATAGACCTATAATCTATAAACCTATTTACTGTTTGGCTTTTTTACAGAAAATCTTTTCTGACCCCTGCTATGAACAATTACCCTTCTTACCAGGATTTGGAATAGGTAGGACTGATGCTGGACAGGGCACTAAACAAAGCAACAAAATGCTATTGCCAGAAATCCAGTCACAAGTAGCTATTAAAGACATGGTGCTTTAAATACTTTCCACAAAGGGAAAAAAGAGCAACCAGATGTGAATGTATACCCCAAATCTCATGTAATTGTGCTTATTGAAGCATATGTCCTTCAAACCTATTTATATGAAAATCTAGACTCAATTGCAGAATCCTTTTTGATGATTTGTATTGGGAATGAGATTTTGAGTCTTCAAGAAAGTTATTTGTAAAATTGTGCAGTTCTTTGGTCATGTCTTTGTATAGGTACTCCACTCAGTTTTATTTATATAAATGCTTTTAAGTTCTTCCCAGTCTATCAGGCAGTAGGAGTGGGAGTGTTCTAAAATTGAGCTGCTTGAAAACTAGGTATAAACAAGTGCAGCAAGCACATAAAGTAGATTTTTAGAAGAAAGCACAAGTTATGTTACATGATAAAAGGTACAGCAAAGCCTTTCTCATTGCTACTAAACTCCAAGGTTAAGGATGTCTAGAAAATATTTTCATTTTCCCTCATCATTTACTGTAGAAGGATAAGTCTTAAACTAATATAAACTTGGTTTTGGAAAGTTGTACTCAACTAGTAGTAATTCCTGGAGGTACTTGTGATTTCTATGAACTGATTTCTTGTTTTATGAAGGCATGTCTTTTAATATGCCTTACAATTGTTTTGAGTTTAAATATGTGCTTTTTGTTCTAATATGCTAGAAATTAGTGAATGTGTTTGTGCATAACATCTGCTTATTTATAGGCTTTAATGACATTCAATCTTTATTTGTCCAAACTGAAAAGTTCCAATATTTCAGTTCATGTTGGATTTCTCTGAATTAGATTGGAAACTTTGGGATGCTTCTACATCACTAACACTAATAAAACTCACCAATGTAGCTTGCTTCTCTTTGGATTTTACAACAGATATGCCTATGATAATTTTTTCTGGATATTCTTCAACTGTGGGATATATTATTAAGATATGGCAACCACAATAAGCACAGCATTCTAGGATATAAAAATCAGCTCAAATTTAGGTCTTTTAATATAACACAAGATACCCTAGATATCAGCTTACCGTTCTGTTTATTCCTCTGACAACAAACTTACTTTCCATAATACTTGTACATATTAATTATGTCCAGTTTGGCTATATGAAGGAATCATACACACATAGCCAATGACTTTTGTGATTGTCATCCCCTCCAGCAAGAAAACTGATCTTCCCTGAGGCAAGTCAAGTATTCTATGCAGTGTTTAAATGGCTTTCAGAAAAAGTTGCACTATCCACCCATATTTAAAGATTCCTGGCTTGAAGTTCTTGATAATAAAATTTCTTGTATGACCTTCCTACCTCTACGCGTGTGCATACATATGCATGTATGTATACACACATGCATACACACATATACATATATACATACACATGTACACATGTGTATATATACATACATACTATAAGAAGTTCCAACATGAAATGGTAATTAAAAGGTTTCAGTATGAAAGGTAATGTGATTGCTTCTTCAACATTCATTCTGTCTTTCAGTTTGGTGAACTTGACTTCATCTCTAGCTTCAGCAATTTACCATGATTAATATGAACCAATCAGAATAATTTTATTCGCTTCACACATTAGTTGGTTTATAGGTAGATGAAACAGACAGTACAGTGGTTTTATCCAATGGCCAAAAGAGAGAATATCCATTCTCTCTCTGATAAGTGAATATGAAAGCAAGTAGCCCCAATTAATGCTAGCAGCCCTCTTGTGACCACGAGAGTGGCCAACCAAAGAACAAAGCTAACATTACCAAAAAGGTAGAATTAAGAGAATGAAAGAAAAATAGAAATGGGCTCTGATGAAACATCAAGACTATGTGTGAACTGTTGCATTAAATGAGCCAATAAATTAATAATACAAAACCTAGTTTGAACTTTTTCTATTCCTTGTGACAAAAAGCGTCCTAACAGGTTCACATATAATTTGATGCAAAATATAAATCACTTGGGAAAAATGATAAATAAATTAAACAATTTTAGGGCTGGCCATGTAGCACAATGGTAGAGCAATCATCTGGCATGTGCAAAGCCCTGGATACAACACCCAGCACCACAAAAATAAAATAAAGAGCCAGGTGCAGTGGCACACGCCTGTAATTCCAGGACTTTGGGAGGCTAAGGCAGGAGAATCGCAAGTTCAAAGCCAGCCTTAGCAAGGGTGAGGCGCTAAGCAACTCAGTGAGACCCTGTCTCTACATAAAACACAAAATAGGGCTGGAGATGTAGCTCAATAGTCGAGTGCCCCTGAGTTCATTCTCTGGTACCATAATTAATTAATTAATTAATTAACTAAATTTAATAAAGAAAAAACATTTTTCCATGGAATTACCATTTCACAGAAGTTTATCTTTTTAAAATAAACTTAACTGGTATGTAAAACAAAAATTATGTTAATTTTGTAACATGTTTTGACAACTTCTCTGTCTGGTGAATCATCAATGACTTAGTTTTCAAATGCCTTTGACCTTACTCAACACTTGATTTTTTAAAAAAGTGTCTTCAAACTTTTTTATTCACAAAGGAGTCTAACTATTTAAATGAGTTGGAAATTATAGTCCACCAACTTTTGTAAATAAAATTTTATTGAAACATAGCTATGTCCATTCATTCACTTATTGTCAATGGCTACTTTCACATTGTAATAGAGTTAAGTACTATGACAGAGACTATGCAGCCTACAAAACTAAAAATATTTACTATCTTTCTTTCACAGAAAATATTTGCTGACTCTTTACTTAAAAGAATCCTACAGTATAAACTTTTTTAAAATTAAGGCTTCATATACCACAGGCACTCAGTGAGTGTTCAATGATTGAGCAAATATACTGCTTCCTCAAACCCCAAGATAATTCAGCTTAATTCCATTTAAAAAAATGTATAAATGAATAGGCCAACCTTCCTCTTTTGTACAAATCCACTGGTCAAAACTCTGAAAGGAGTCAAAATTTCATTAAGCAGACCTATTTACTACAACTTATTTATACATTTCTAGATATTTCACGTATATTGTGTTCTCTTTTGGAAACATATTTGTGTTCTCTCAGCTCTTCTCTGCTCCCCATAAAGTTGGGCAAGGTCAGGTAATTAGTTCTGACCAATAGTCTATAAGGGAAAGTGAACATGTGTCATTCCAGATACAAGGCTAAAACTACCAGGTCAATGCAATCTGAATCACTAAGACAATGTATGGAAACAGGCACCATAAAAAGTAACCTAGACTCACAGATGAAGTTTATAGAGTGATAAGTCAACTTCTATTGGGCTAAAGCACTGAAATGTGGGTATTGTTTATTACTGTAGCATAGTTGAACCTACCTTGATGAATATACCTCAACTGAAATAATTTATTACACATGTACCTCTGCATATCTGCACATATAAAAAGGTGTTATGCTGTACATAAGAATAGATTTTTTAATTTTTAAATTTTTGGGGTACTGGGGATTGAACCCAGGGTACTCGACCACTGAGCCACATCCCCAGCCCTATTTTGTGTTTTATGTAGAGACAGGGTCTCACTGAGTTGCTTAGCACCTCTCTGTTGCTGAGGCTGGCTTTGAACTCGTAATTCTCCTGTCTCAGCCTCCCAAAGTGCTGGGATTACAGGCATGCGCCACCACGCCTAGCTGATTTTTTTTAATTTTTTTATTATAAAAAACTCCATTTTGCTTCTGGTTGCATATTTATGAATATAGAAATGCAAGAGTCACTGAGTTTCCAAAATTAACAATCAACAGTAAGGTGGGAAAGATTACAGTTTAAACATTTTCAAGTAATGTACTTTGAGCTTTGTATTCTTGGTATATGCAGGTGTCTTATTAGGTAAGCTAATCACAAATTGCTTAAATTGCTTTGTATTGCCCTCATTTTGAGTGTGGAGGAACAAGTGGAGAACTATTAGGAAAGCTAGGTAATGGAATCACCGAAATGGAATCGGCCTTGGAGGGTCACCCAGTACATTATTCTTTATCTGGGTTAGGTTAGAATCATCCTAAACAGAAAGGAAGAGGACATTGTGACATATTTCCCAGCCTTCCTCAATGATTAATTTAAAATTTCCCTAGGCCCACTCAAGCCATAATTTCCTCTCTAATAGTGACATCAGGGATAATTCTGTAGGAAAGTAAGACATTTGTGTTGAAAGCTTAGGAACTGACCCAAACATACCTAATTTGCCATTAGCAACCTGCTAAAGTTTTTGCCCATGAACCTGAATAAAAATATTCCTCCCACTAAAATTTCTTGAACCAACGACCTCAAAAACCACTTTTTGTTTAATCTACCTCTGCTTGTCTATTCTCAATGGAATATGGAAGCAGCTGTCAAAGACTTTGTAGATACCCATGGAGGAAGTGCTACTAAAAAGGCTAGTCAAATAAAGTTTTGTGAATAACTATACATCTTGTTGTGTGTAGTACCAGCATGGGAATGATGCAAATCTTAATCCTCTTAATGATATAATAAATTACTGGTATTTTAGGGCTGGGGTTGTGGCTCAGTGGTGGAGTGCTTGCCTTGCACACGCGAGGCACTGGGTTCGATCCTCAGCACCACATACAAAATACATAAATAAATAAAATAAAGATTAAAAAAAAGTATAACTATAAAAAAATAAAAATAAAAAATAAATAAATTACTGGTATTTTAAATGTTCATTCAGTGAGAATGGATTAAAAAAATTACTGGTCTACTGTCAACCGTCTATTTGTTGAGTCCATATTGTAATATTTTCTCCCTTAATTTGATTGCATATTTATTTAAGGAGTGGGAACATGCACAGACCTTAGAAGAGGGACACACACACACACACAGTAAGGGCATCATTTTTCCATTTTTTATCCCTATAGACATGGCAGCCAGTAGAAATGAACCATTTGAAGAGGCACACAAACTTTCATTTAAATTCAAATCTTAACTCTTCACTCTTTTCTCTCCATTTTGTCCCTTTTCTAGGCTTGGAGGCAAAAAAACACATCAAACATCAATTTATTCCCTGTGGTAAGCCTTTGCCCCTCAACCCTATCAATCTATTAAATATACCCCAATTAAATTGGCTCTCACCTCACAAAAATGGCAGGCTCCCTTGGGGAAAAGGCAGACTTATGATACCATTGATGACAGTCAAACAGCTAATGACAACTCAGGGAGAAGAGAGGAACTTTCTGGATTATTCTCCCTTCACTTGTGATTACACTATCTGGTTTTATAAGCCAGCATTTCATCAGTTGATCATTTATAACTTCAGAAACAATCCTCTTCAAAATTCAAGCTAGTTTTGTGGTATGACAGCAGTCATATCATAGGGTTGTATATAATACAACCTACTAGATATAATATAATAAACCTACTAGACATTCAAAGCTGTCAAGGTCTCCCTCATTGATCTTCCAATCCCACAGAGCCTTCTAATGGATCTAGTAGGTTTCTTCCATTCCTCAGAATATACTTTACACAGTACTAGAGTATAAGTTTGGATTCTAGAGATTTTATGACTATGTTTATTCTGAAGATTTATTTGATTAGAAACATACTCACATTTAATCTCCCCTTACCCCTGGCATCTCTCTCTTCACCTCATAAATTCCTTCTAGATATAGTTAGAATGCAGAATATTTAGGAAAAAAGTTCTTTCCCATATAGGCCAGGTCAGTGCCCTCTGTCCCATCTATGCATTTTCCTATTATTTTTTTTTTGTTTTTCTCAGAACACTACCCTCTATCACATTCCTCATCACATAGATGAATTCTTGGAACTGATTTTATTTTTCCATAATTCTTCTGTTATTTTCTTACACAAATAGTCAGTGATGATTTTACCTTCTTTTTATATTGGTGAAGTATATAGGTGTTGTCTGACTATTTCTTAGATTTCATAACATATCTTAGGGTTGGGTTTCTTCTTATTAATGCTACTGAACTGCTTCTTTCCAGCTCCCATACATATACACAAAAAACCATTAGTGACGGTCATATAAAGGCAAAGTTGAACTTAATGTAAGTAGTTTTAAGGCATATACATATGTGTACCTGTATTTATGTGTGTGTATTTAATGAAATAATTGAGGTAGCAACAGCAACCTATCATGAAAAACGTTATTTCTGAGCCATGATAGCAGGGTTTAGATCAACAGGTATATATGCCTATAGTATTACAGCCAGAATATAATGTATTTGAGGTTTAAATCCAGAGATGTACTCTTGATCACTATACTATGTATATCTTCCCTATAACATTTAGGTCCACTGCATATATTTAAACTGAAAGAGCAAATAATCCAAACCAATTATTAATCTTATAATTTTTGAAAGTTACAAATAGCAGATATTCCTTCTCAATTAAATTTGGCAGGCTAGTATTAAAATTAGTTTCTATTCCCCAAGCACATACCAATTGGGAAGACAGCCCAGGAGTGTGCTAGAAGCCAAAGAGAAACTAACTTGAGTTTGAAAACCTGCCACAGACAATCTACAGAATGGATAATTGAAACTGATTATAACTTGAAGGTTAATGCTCCCCATTCCCTGCTTAGGTGATAACAATTCCTTATTTTTTGTGTTCTGTAGCATTTTTTTTTTTGCTTCCTACATCACTCTAACTCTCACTCTACAGCCCAATAGGATATGTTATACAAGGAACAAATTGCTGCACTATCTAGTAAATAAATACATCTACCACCCACAGATCAAATTTTGATGCTACATGTTCTAATTAAAAATCAAATAAGTAAAAACAGGTTTTTATTTCTATGTCACCCTTGATTTCTTTGTATCTTGACAAACCTTTGTATCTTTACTAGATACAAAGGTCTCCCCACTACAGAGATAGATGCTGGAGAGCTGTACCTATGACAAATACTAAGAGGAAAGTGGCTCAATTGTCTGCATAAACATAAAGAGATCAAAAGCAAGGCATGAAGAGATAAAAATAAGGTGAATCAGTCCCAAGTTTAAAAGGACTACAAGATCAAGTTTACCCAAAGACAGCTAAATATAAATAAAAATTACAAAAAAAGATAAAAAGAATTGTGTGATGACATGAATGACAACACATAAAAGCTAGTGAAAACAAAGATGGAATTGTACCAACCTAAGTTCATAGACATCAGGTAATGAAAGTCTGCTCTAACAGAAGCCACTGACTGCATTAGGGTTATGTGAGAGAGGCGCTGGAGAAGGCAGCATGAACTGCTAAAGACATGTGGCACCTTGACAACATTGGACCCATCCATAGCTCCCAAATAAGATGCTGAAACAAATGCTCAGTTCTGATTCCCTACCACAGAGTCAACTTCCAACTGCCATGGGCCTTCTACTTGCTATGAAGTGTTAATGGATTTCTAGGATGTTCTTGTGATAGGACATAAATGGTCCTTCCCCAATGGAAATCATAGTGAGGAGGGCCGCAAGTGATGAGAAACAAAACAAGAATGGTAGTTATTGCACTACTATACGATGGAATTCAGATAAAACAAAATGCAGCCTTGAAATAGTGAATTACATTAAATCTGTGACAAATCTAGTTAGTCATGAGTCAAAGGAATAGCACGTTTACTTTGAAAGAACACTCTCATCAATGTTTGCAGTTCCTGGTTTAGTCACTTCCCATTATAATAGTTCCTCTAAATAACATTCAAAACTTTAAATAAAACTTTAAGAAATATCATTAGCACCCTAGAAACCCATTTTTAATAATCAGTAATATAATCAGTTAAAAAATATAAGTAGATTCATTTGTGATTAATAAGTTTTCTTTACTTTTCTTATTTGTTCTTTAGATATACATGACAGTAGAGTGTATTTTGACATACATATCACTTATTCTAATTAAGATCCCATTCTTGTGGTTGTACATGATGTGGAGTTTCACTGGCCATATGTGTTCATATATGGACATAGGAAAGTTATTAATAATGAAAAAGTACTCATATTTGAGCAAATTACTTTGTGTGCATATATGAATGTCACAATGAACCCCACTATTATGTATAATTATACTGCACTAATAAAAATAAAATAAAATGATCATCCCAGAAACTTCTGAAGAGGTTATTAAATGTATCCAACATTTAGAGTCATGCTCTTTTAATCAATTATAAAAAGAGGGCAAAGAAACACCTTCTGCCTGTACCTCAGTTAGTCATTCTATACATTTATTTATATAATGCCTACTGCTGGAACTCTTTCATACCATGTTTTCTGGCCAAATAGAACTGAAGGGGTTGTGAATATTAAAAAACTATCCCATCAGGACTTAATGCATTTAATTAGTTGATCTTAGGTGTCAAGTGCCCTTTCCCTTTTGATAGATTACCCCAAAGTGTAGGCTAACAACCCCAATTTGCTGACTAATTGAATTTTGATATATACTCTAGAGCTGTCCCCCCAACTAATTGAATTTACAAGCAGTTAAATCTGACAGGTTCAGTAATATCTGCCAAAGTCTCTTCATACTTTGTTAAATTATGAAAACGTAGCCAGTGTGTCATGCCCTGGGGAAAGAGGATACATTTGAAGACTCATTTCCAAGGGGGTGAAGTGGTAAGGGAATATAATTTGCCAGGTGATAAACTGCCCAGTAGTAGATCTGATATTTTGTCACTGGATGTATTAAATCACTTTTCTATAAAAAGAAGAAAAAATGTTCTAAATGGGTATATATGCATCTTTCTTCATAATGCCATATCTGCACTAATGTATATGAATCTGCATTAAAGCAAAGCCAGGTGCACTTTCTATTGTTAGTTGAAATGGAGATAGCTCAATTAACATACGGATTCCATTTCTAGCTAAGCTAAAAAGTACAATCCCTCATAATCTACATAAGCTTCCAGCAGGGCATATGCATTTCCTTCACTAAAAACCAAGGCTCAATGCAGAAGAATAAAAGCAAGCCTCATTAATTAAGACCTCAAGAATGTGAAATTCCTAATAAGTCAACTTCAGCTGGCTTAAAATTTGGAAAGGAGTTTGCTAAGTAAATTAACAATCAAATACAATTGAAAGAGAGATGTTTAAGGACTTAAGGGAACAAGTGATTTTTCAAGCACTTGGGAACCATTATTTACACACAGGTAATTACAACTTGGAAAGAGGACCAGATTTTGAGAACCAAATTTTAGTCAAAAGGCTTACTTAGCAGGACTACAAATTACTCCCTTAACCTGGGCTTTGGTTTCATCAGTAAAACTGACATAAAAAATACTTGCTTCACAACACTATGGGAGAATTCAGTGAGAAGATAAACAGGAATCTTGATTAATTGTCAGAAGCTAATATTGAGTATTTTATTATGCACATAAAACAATAAATTTATATGAATAAAACCATTTAAGAAATATCCCATCCAGTATTATTTACAGTGAAGGAATTGAGGCACGGAATAATAAAGTGATATCCACAGGCATTTAGCTAGTTAATGGTAAAGTTAGAGCTGAAATCTAGGGCTCTGTAGCACTATTACCAGTATTCCTATCTCTTAATCATAGCTGTTCCCCCAAGGAGCCACTATACTACATTCTTGACTTCAAACTTGTAGCCTGAATTATTTTAAAAGATTCTTATTAACAAAAAGATGTTTCTTTTCAAGTACTTACAAGTTGGGTTTGGGTTTTTTTTTTAGAATTTTACACTGGAATACTACATTTATTAAGCATTTAATATATGCAATGCAAGTACCTGTACTAGATGCTGAAAATTTAAACAAAAAAAAAAGACATAATCTGTGCCTTTAAAGAATTCCTAGTCTTAGTGGAATTCCCTCTCCTTTCTCCCAAGCATCCTCTGCCTTTATTCTGTTCTTAGGCTGACAAAGTTCCCTCATTGCTCCTACACATCCATACTAAAGACTTCCCTCTCCCCTCTGATTTACCTGTGGCTCAGATTTCAAAAAACCTGACTGAAGGGCTTCCTTCTTGGTTCCTGGTACACAAATAATCCTGAGCCTAGGCCTCACTGGGATGTCTATTTCTGCAGCCAGAGAGGAATGAAGGGTGAATTTATGTGATATTAGGTAGCAAAAGGGACTGTGCATAGGTAGATAGAAATAACCTTATATCCATTCAACTCATGAGATGTTCATATTCTAGAACTAGAAAAGCTAGTGGTCACCAAAGTATACATAATGAGGCCCTCTTCCCCAATTTTTCCTGATTTCCAAATTGAGAAGCCAATTCCTGGCAAATACCTGAGAAGCAAGAAGCCAGCTTCTTCCAGGTGCAGTGGTGCATGCCTGTAATCCCAGCTGCTCAGGAAGCTGAGGCAGGAGGATCAAGAGTTCAAAGCTGGCCTCAGCAATTTAGTGAGGTGCTAAGCAACTCAGTGAGACCCTGTCTCTAAATAAAATACAAAAAAAGGCTAAAGATGTGGCTCAGTGGTTGTGCCCCTGAGTTCAGTCCTCAGTATCAACAACAGAAAAAGCCAGCTTTTAAGAAAACCAAGAAGCAAATGAGAGAGAAGCTGGAACAAAGAATTGTACAGTATTAGATTCTGTGCTTCGCAATTTAAGTAGCTGTGTGAACTTGGACAAGTCACTTAATCTGTCTCAAACTCAAGTGTACAGTCACAATAAACAGTATGGTATTTGTGCCAATTAAATGAAACAATGGAAATAAGATGTCTGACTCAGGGTAGGCATTCAGTAATTGCTAGTTTCCCTCCCTTGGTTACAGCATCACCTCCCAGCACACCTTCTCCAACTCCACTACTTCTGCAAAGAAAACTGCAAAACGTGATGACCTTCCCACCACTACACTAGAAAAGTAAAGAGAACCAGCTGCCTGGGGCTCTCTGGGTTTCATAAATCTTCATATATTTCAACAATCATTTTCTTCAAATGATTGGGCTATCTTATCAGAGTCTAACAGGGGAGTCAGACAATTAACCACTAGATGAATAATTTGTTATGTAAATTGTTGCTTCAAAAAGAAGGGGGTAGAGATGGGAATTACACTGTTACTTCATTAAGTTGTAATTAGTGACTAAAGGTTTTAACACACCTAATTGTAGTACGGTATATTCAGTTTAAATAACCTATAATTATATAAGTATATTCAGTTTAATAACCAATTTCATTAAATTACCTATATATCTACATCTACATCTATCTACAGATTTATCTGTGTAATGTTGGTCCAAAGTCTCTACTTCTGAATTTTTCATAGATTCTGTGCTCTATGGGAACATATTCTGAGTATCATTTAGGGCCTGACTATACTCCAGAATTTCCTTAGAATACCAACTATCTTATCAGGGAATTCAATAAAGGGTCCATCTTCAATATATTCAAAAGATTTACCTTACTGTAAGTAGAAAATCTTCTCCACTTATTATTTCTTCATTCATGTCATTGTCGCACCACACTCACTCCAAATCTGTGGAAGCTCTGAATTAATTAACCACTCAGGTCCCCAGCTCAAATAGTGTCTTGGCCACTCAGAACTAACTGGCCACTTTTGTGTGCACTGATTATGGCAAGCTTCTTCCCACTTCAAGATTTCATGAATAGTATTCCCTCTGAATACTATTCGTGATCAAATACTTTACATGAAATACTTTTCATGATCTAATCCCTGACATCAGGAAAATATGAGAAAAGACAGAGAATTTGATGAGGAAGAATTTTCAAAGGACTGTTTGACTTAAATGTCACCATGCTGCAGAAGTCTCCTTCTGGCACCAGCATTCTCATCCCCAAGTTAGGAGTGATCTCCACCTTTTCTGGAAAAACATTTCATGCACTTGTAAGTCCTCAGGCTTGTCATATAATGGGGAAGGCGGGTGACCAGGGATTGAATAAGGGGTACTTGACCACTGAGCCACATCCCCAGCCGTATTTTGTATTTTTATTTAGAGACAGCGTCTCACTGAGTTGCTTAGCACCTCACTTTTGCTGAGACTGGCTTTGAACTGAACATCTTCCTGTCTCAACCTCCCAAGCCACTGGGATTATAGGCATGTGCCACTATGCCCATCTCTCATATAATTTGATTCAGACCTATTCTAAAATGAACGGAAATTAAGTCAAGAAATTTAAGTTGCTCTGATTTTCCCACCTACTGGGCCAAGCTTATACATTTCTCATGGGTTTGAATCCAACTTGCTGTAACCTCTAATAGCTGTGAGTCTTTGGGCGAATGGCTTAACTTCAGACTATTTCTAATGGTACATAATAACAATTCCCCATGTGGTAGTTCTTATTACTAATTGTATTCAGTGATAAATACAATTCCTGGCACATAGAAAGTGCTCAATATTAGTTGGCTATTACCATTCTCACTACTGAAATTAGCTTCACCTTGGCCCTGGACAACAATTCAGGAATACTCATTCATAGAGCATTTATAAAGCACTTATATATATATACATTATTAGATGTTGGTGATAGCCAGGAGGCTATGCCATCTTGTCCTTAGCTGAGCTGGTAAGAATAACAGCCAGGGGTTGGGATTGTAGCTCAGTGGTAGAGCGCTTGCCTTGCATGTGTGAGGCACTGGGTTCGATCCTCAGCACCACATAAATAAATAAACAAATAAATATATTGTGTCCATCTACAACTAAAAAATATTAAAAATGGTAACAGCCATATAAATTGCTAACTATATTATTACTAGTTGCATAAAATGTATTTTCCCAAATAAAATGGAAAACATTCAGTGGTAAACAGGAAACAAAAGTTATGAGAACAAGACCAGGCATAGAGTTGTACTGACCATAAAGGAAACCAGGTGAGAAAGACTAGAAGGTCCAAACAAACAGCCCTTTATAACAGATAAATTATATAAACCTGAATCCTACTGATGGTGAATTGACTGGTGTGCCTTTATGCTAGAAGGACAGCATTAAATACCCTAATTTATGCTAGTCTTAGGAGAACAAGAATAAGCCCCAGCACATTCCTTAACTCATTCCTAGGCTAGGCCGACATTCTTAAAACTATAAAATAGTTGGGCTAATTTTTTGGATGTAGCTGGAGATCAGGATGACACAGAACTATGATCATGAGGACATTTCCCCCAAAGCTGCTCAATTTGGAGCACACTTATCTGCATGTGTCATATTAAATACCTATAAATTTCACTGATCTCTTCTATAAAACTTCTCCAAAATCATACCAAACTTGGGTATGTCAAACTTCCTTCATAATTTATGAGTTCAAGCAAACACCAAACATTTCCTTGCTTCATTTCTAAGTGTTGGTTTTTTCTCTTATACAGATAAACTCTTGTGACAAATTTTTGCTAACAAATTAGGGATCACATAAAGCTCAGCAGAAAGTATCCAGTGTTAAAGAAAGAAGATACCACCATACACACGCCACTTCCTTGGCCACTCCTTCAGCTGATCACAGAAGTAAATAGATGGTTCACAATCACTTTCTGCAAAGCACAATGGCAACTCTAAGTAGGAATCATCTAGACCTCCATATATTCATTTGAAGAAATGAATGTTAGAAGACTATCATTTATTTTCAAAATACTGTGGTTGAGCCTTAGTCAGTCTGAAGCAATCAGAGCAGGTCTGAAGAAAATCAAGTAGGAGAGAGTTTTATTATCTATGCTTGTTCTATTTCATACTTTTTATTGTAAAAGTCCTAAGTGCTTTTTTGCCCTCTTTCTGCCATGTCTTTGTGATTAAGAAAATCTGTATTCAGAGAGAATTCCAAAAGTCCTGACCTGAAGCAAGCAGATGCTTGTGTTTTTTAAGGACAAGGAGCCAACATCATTTACTGCTCACCCTCTGTTTGCAAAGGCTCCTCCTGACATCATGAAGACAATTCAGTCTACACAATGTGACAAAACAAACATATACAAGATGACTTAAGACCAATTACAACAAACATGTCAGCAAAAGCAAATGTCTCTATGAACTGTGTCTAAAGAGCTAAGGGCACATTGGGAAGGATGATGGGTTAGCTGCAGCTAATTAGGAATGAGTTCCTGAAGGTGCGTTTTGAACCAGGTATTAAAGGAGGGGTTTAACAAATTTATAAAGAGAAGTAGAATAAAGTGGGAGTTTGCAAAGCAATTACTGCATTTGTAGTCTAATTATTTTCAAAAAAATTTGCCATCAAATTGCATAAATGTATTCTACTGTTATGTGTAATTAATTAAAACAAATTTTTAAAATTTTTGTCAGCATTACTATCCCAAGAAAGGTAATTCTGACATCAGTTGTATACTGATATAACTCTGCATGCTTACTGTAAAATTTCATAAATTTAGAAAAGACTTAAAATCCATATTACTCACACAAAAGACATTACTAACTGAGAATATTTGTGGTTGTATGAATAACCTGTGCTAAGAAAATCAATCATCTGCATTTACCAACATAATGTGAACTGTTTATGTTAGACAGTAAATAATTACCTAGACAACCCTAGGAGCACATTCATTTAGCCAATGGACCTTTATAGCTCCATACAAAGATTTAAAATTCATCATGAAAATGTATCACTAAATATTATTTTAACATGTATAGTTTATTTGATGGATTCTGATAATTTTTTCAGAGATATTGGTAGCTGGTGAATAAAGAGCTCTTAGAATATTGTGGAAAGTAGTTCATGAGAAGAAAAGACATAGAAAAGAGATTATGACCTCTGTCAATGGAGAAATTTGGGTATGGAATACTAGAGTGCTTTATGACCTGTGGGGGTAAAGTAGTTGCCTCTGGGATCCAACCACCTGAGCTTAAACACTGGCTTGGCCATTTCCTCGCTATGTGACTTGGGAGAAACCACCTGGCTTTTTTGTGCCTCAGTTTCCTCAAGGGTGAATTGGAACTAATACTAGAACCTACTTTGCAGCATTAGTGTAAGAATTAAATAAAGGATGTAGAATATTCAGCACAGTGCCTGTCACACTGTGAGCCTTCATTCCTACAAAGGAGGAGAGCTTTGAGATGAAAACTGCTGCTATGGTAAGAGAATTAAATGAGAAGTTATAAATTCAGGTTTCTTGAACTTCTAAGAAAAGCATAGGTTTTACTCAGTCTATTACATCTAAAGCCATTAATAGGTCAATGTTTGTCAACAAATTGTAATTGCCAGCTTCTATGTACAGGAGGGGAACCTTCATACTTTAAAGAATTGTTTTTTAAAAAATTACTAATGCCAAGAATGAGTGATACCTGGCTTATTTGCAGGTAAGACCGGCCTTACAAGCTTTAGCTATGACAGATAAAAGCGATTCACACAGTGGCCATATTAGATGTTTAAGAGGGGCTATAGCTTTTATAACCACAGTATTATAGTTAACTTGTTAACTGCTTATCTCTACTCCCTTGTTCAAGGGAAAGTTCTAAAAGCCATCCTTTACATGAAGTGAGCCCAACATTCACAGTCACTTATAACCAAACAAAAGTAATTCCTGATTCATGGAAGCCATTGCAAGAAATAGCCAGAAACTCTAATGAAAAACAACTCTCATTTTTAGGAATGTGAACAGGATAATACTGTGAAAACATGGCAATGAACAAGGAGAACCTTGAGAAGTGAGATTGAAAAGATCAATCAAGAAATGTCATGCAGTAAAACTAGAGTCATGAGGAAATTATGGTCAAGAGAAAATTGTGAAGAAAAAACATGAATAAGCAGAAAATGAGATATAGAGAAAATCTATACCAAAGTAGAATATTAGAAAGTCAGTTTTCAGGAAAATAGAAAGTATATCTGCTGAAAAATCACCTGTCATGAAGTTCAGGTCTCTGAAGTTGCCTTGGATTCTGAATAGTCTCCTCGTTTCAATTTCTATATAGCACAACTCAACTACTACTGCTTTTGTTCCTCTAGCAGCTCAAATCCATTGTATTTTCCTTTTTTTCAAGTGTATGTTTGTATTTTAAATGGGCAAATAAAATTGTATGCATTTCAAATATAGAAGAGGGATGAGTGAAGTAGAGAAAGGGTATTGAGGGTAAGGGAAGAGGGATGGGATAAGGGAAGAACAGTGGAATGAATCTGACCAAACTTTCCTATGTACATATGGGAATATACCACAGTGAATCTCACCGTCATTTATATCCACAAGGCACTAATTTTTTTTTTTTTTTTTGTACCGGGGATTGAACTCAGGGGCACTCGACCACTGAGCCACATCCCCAGCCCTATTTTGTGTTTTATGTAGAGACAGGGTCTCATTGAGTTGCTTAGCACCTCGCATTGCTGAGGCTGGCTTTGAACTCGCAATTCTCCTGTCTCAGCCTTCCAAAGTGCTGGGATTATAGGCGTGCACCATCACATCCGGCTAAGGCATTAATTTAAAAAAATTATAAAGAAATACAAGAAAGACCAGTCACTATAGAAAAGGAACAGGGGAAGGGAGGAAGGGAGGGCAAAGGAAAATCCCAGGGACTGAATTTGAGAAAATTATATCCCTTGCTTGCACAGTTATGTCAAAATGAAGCTTAATACTAGGCCTAATTAAAATGAATAAGAATAAATTATAAAAATTGCATTTATTAGCCGGGCGCGATGGCACAATCCTGTAATCCCAGCACTTAGGGAGGCTGAGACAGGAGAATCGCGAGTTCAAAGCCAGCCTCAGCAACGGCAAGGCACTAAGCAACTCAGTGAGACCCTGTCTCTACATAAAACACAAAATAGGGCTGAGGATGTGGCTCAGTGGTCAAGTGCCCCTGAGTTCAATCTCCAGTACCAAAAAAAAATTGCATTTATTGTGTATAATAAGTTTTAAAGTATATATACATTCTGGAATGGCTGAATCTGGCCAATTTAAATATGCATTACCTCACATAATAATTTTTGTTGTCAGAAAACAATTCTTACCAATTCTGTGGACTTAAGGAAGTAAGTTTATCTCTCAGTGCCTTATACTATTTAACTGAGAAGTGGTGATAATATTTGTATACCAGTATCCATTATCCTCTTGCCATAAGGGTTGTCTAATCACATAAGCCACTCAAAGACATTTCCCAGTCACTCTTCTAGCCAAGTGGGCCTAAATTTTCATCAATGGCATGTAAGCAAAAATTTTACACACATACATACACACACACCTTATCACTTTTTAAAAATAAAATCCTTTTCTCTGAACTCTTGGTCTTTTCTCCTCCCAGAGTCTAGAATGAAAACATGCCAGCAACCAGGCACATAAGGACTGTGGTCTAGAGTAGGGGCTAGCAATCTTTTTCTGTAAAGGGTCAAATGGTAAATAGTTGAAGCATTGTTAGCTACAAGGTCTATGCTAAAACTGCTTAGTTCTGCTGTTGTAGTGCTAAAGTAAATACAAGTAATAAATAAATAAATAAATAAATAGCCATGGTTGTGTTCCAAAAGAATTTACTTACAAAAGCAGGTCACATGACACAGTTGATGGGTCAGCCATAGTTAATCAAACTCTCCTCTAGATGATGGCAGAACAACAATGAAAGGTACCTGGTTCCTTGAACTACTTCATGGAACACAACTGCCCAATCAGTCTAGACTAGCTATACTGTAATAAGAGAGAGAGAGAGAAGAGAAGGGAGTGGGAGGAAAAATGAGCAAGAGTGAGATACCTATATGACTTAACCCATTCTATTTTGGAGTCTTCTAGAGCAGTACAGCCCTTACCCTAACTAATATACCATTCTTCCTGAGAGCTGGTTTTCAAGAGTTGGACCCAATAAACAAATATTTCTGTTTTAAATTATCCAATGCTAAAGGTATCTTGAATGAGCTGTTGCAACCAAAATAATCTAATTAAAACAGGTGTTTGAGATAACAGGCCTACCAGAAATCTTAGATACATACCATGAAAGTTGGCATTGAATTTGTACTTGCTCAAATACCCTTGCATTTGGCAAGCTTTTCCTGAGCTTTCCAACCACTATAATTGAGATGATAGAAGATGAAGAGGACTTAATAAATAGTTTTCTTGCCAATAAAAATATCCCATGGAATGGAGGCAAAGGAGCTAGGTGACAAATTGAATTTGTGTAAGAATGGGACCAAGAACAGTTTAACAGAGCCCCTAAGCAGCTTCAAATCACATCTCTGCATAGGAGAATATTTCTGTCGTAGGTAGCTTCCAAAATGATTCCCAGTGATCCTTGTGTCCTGATATTCTCATCTTTGTCTAACCTTTTCATCTTTTGTTTTTGTGTGGGCTGCTTCCTGTGAGTGCAGCTGGACCTAGAGACTTGTTTCTAAGGAGAAGTATATGGCAAAACTGATGAGGTGTCACTTCTAGATTAGTTTATGAAAGACAATGATATCTATCTTGATGGCATTCTGTTTCTCCCTTTCTCATTTTGGCAAAGCCAGCTGCTGTGCTGTGAGCTGCCCTTTGGAAAAGCTCATGTGGCAAGTAATTGAGGGTGACCTCTGGCCAAAAGCCAGCAAGAAACTGACACCTACATTCCAACAATCCATGAGAAACTGAATCCTGCCAAAAATCATGTAAGTGAGCTTAAAAGTAGATCATTCCCCCAGGTGGCCTTGAAATGACTGCAGCCATAGCCAATACCTGAATTGTAACTAGTAAGAAACTCCTAAGCACAGGATCTAACTAAATCAGGACCAAGTGCCTGGCCCATGGAAACTGGAATGACAAATGAATAGTGTTTATAATACTGATTTTGAGTAATTTCTCATATAGCAGTAGATACCTAATATAATTTATGCCTATGAATTGCAGATGTTTTGAATCATAAACTACTTTTCTATGTTCCCATGACATCCTAGAGTTCAAGCATCCTAGCTGTTTATGACACTCTTCTGAGAACTGCCTGGTTAACCTGGCTGAATCTCCCACTAGTCTATATACTCCACAAGGGCAGAAACTGTTATTTATCTTGTCTACTGTTGAATCCCAAATCCTAACATAGTGACCATTGACAATATTGGCTGAATAGATGAATTAGTGGGTGGGTAGGTAGATATGAATGTGTGAAGTCAGAGAGGTAATTGACACCATGCATTCTGTGAAATGTAACTTAGGAGGCCTTGCAAAAAAATAACAAAACTGCCTTTTTATTTCACTGTTTCCTTCCCCAAATTGCAATAAATCTCAGTTCAGTGAACCACTTTAAGTCACAAGTTCAGTTCAATGGACCATGAAGAATAAAAACTGAAGCAGCAGAACTGAAAGAGGCCTAAAGTCAAAAATAATGTGTTCTTCAGAAACTACTTTTTCTGTCTTTTAAAGGGTGGCATATACCAAAACCTTATTTATCCTGAATTCAGGAAGCATTCAGATCATTTTACATAGCTGTTTAGGCAAACAGTTCTGGTTTATGCAGAGGCACCTCACTTACATTGTATATGTTCCTACCATGTTACATTTTTAACATTGCTGAAAATTAAATTTTATCTTAAATGTTAGAGGAGCTCATTATTGAAAGGCAATATATGATGTGCCCTCTAATACAAGTAATTTAATTACTAAATCCATAAATCTATATTTCTACATCTATACATTTCACTGCTTTATAAATCAGATATTAAATTTATGTGTATGTGTATATATATATATACACACACATAGAGAGAGAGAGATCAATTGATTGATTGATATATCAAATTTACTTAAAAGCAGTGAAATCAGTAATCTCCAAGGACAGAGAAGCTGATAAGTCAACTAGACTGTGTGCCAAATCCATCCTTTCACCCTCCATGCTGGAAGCACTACAGAAGTCAGACCCACTTCAGAACCAGCTCTGCCTTTTGGCAAATAAATAAGAGAGCTCTACGGAGTCTAGTTGCTTGTCCTAGCCTGCCTCCACACCTCAGTTCCTCAGGAACTCTTCTGTGATGAAGTTATCGCCTGGAACTTCAGTCCCTGTAGAGTCACAATTTCTTACTTCTGAACTATAACGTTTCCAATGCTGGCTGGTCAACTACTCAAATCCATGTTTCCTCCTATTTGAACCCCCACCAATTCCCAGCCTTACTCTGTCTTAGATGAATAATTTGGACATAGTTTCTGCCTTAGACTAATGGTACTTGCACCTTCCTGTCCTGTAAACTGGTGGCATTATTTTTCAAACTTTAATATGCATACAAATCACTACAAGCAGATTGAGATTGAGCAGGTCTGCAAAGTTTCCTGGAAGCCTGCAATTTTAATATGCTTCCAAGTGATGCCAGTGCTGCTGACACTTTTGGTATCAAGTACCAGTAACAAAACAATACCTTACAGACAGAACACTTGAGATTTTTAACAAATTAGTTCCACTAGCTATTTAACCTTGGGCCATTTACTTAACTTCTCTCTGTTTTAAAAACAGGGATGACACTTCCTTCATTATTTTCATAATTAAAAGCTTGGTTTTGAAATTTAACTCTATTGTTAATTAGTTCTGTAACCCTGAGCAAGCTATTTAAACTCCCTGCTCCTTAAGTGGATGAAAGCAGTACCTATTTCACAAGGCTATTTTTGAGAGTTAGATGAGTTAATATAAACAAAGTACTGAGAGCGGTGCCTGAAACATAATAATCTCTAATTATTATTATCTTTTCATGCCTGTTCTTTAAATACTTTAACTCAATATTATTCCCTTTTTCTGAAAAGTAGCTTTCATTTGACCTATTATATCTACCTGCTTTACTGGCTCCCTGCCCCCATTCTATGGTTTTGATGCTAGGCCACCCATTAGATTCATCACAAGTCCTTTGTCCTTTGATCTCAAATGCCACCCTTTTTCATCTCAAGGTCTTTCCTTAGTTTTATGCATTCATTTTATATAGACCACTAGCCACACATGAACACACTCCTTCTATGATAGAAGATTCCACGTCTTCAGTTGATGGTACTTAGAGGAATACTGAGGAAACACACATTATTTCAAAAGGGCAAGGGAATATAGACTTCAGAGAAAATTAGATTTTCTGCTCTCCCTATTGGTTAACTAAGGAGAATAACTTTTCTTTACATGGAGCTCAAGAGCATCTTCCCTCAGAAGCTAGAGAAAGACTCAGGCCTTTTCAGCAATTAGCACTAAATATTATACTTGTCTCATTGTAGACAATCAAGCCCAAATATCACCACCTAACATCTTGGGTATGGTGGAGATGTTGTGCAATGGCAGAAGTAGCAGACCAAGTCACATAAATGGATTACTATGTGACATTAAGAACCCAACTGAGGCTGGGCCCATCAGTTTGCAATGGCACCAAGTCTTATTATTGTGGGATAGGGCTACAGAGATATGTTGTTCATTAAAGCAGTTTACTGAGAAAGCTTTGAAGATTTTTAATATAGTCACTGAGTGGTAGAATCATTTCAAGGCAGGTGGTCTAATTCCTACTGGTAAAGACAATTAGCTTAGGGAAAGTGACTATATAAGCAGAGTCTATTCCAAATTTTAACCACTTTCTAAAGCTTTATTCTTTCACATCTTTCCCACCAGCAGACTGACTTTATCTTCAACTTAGTTTACAAAATGGAAGTCACCTCACCAGTCACCAAAACTAACTGAACTGGTGGATTACCTTATCTTTTTATCTTCCCCTACTGTTAAAATGAAAGAGAGGTATCTACCCTTTATACCCCTCTTCTTGGGCTCCAGATCACATCCTCTTCTACCTTTCTCAGGATCCTTACCACAATCATTACTCCTCTCATCCTTAATGTTCAAATTTTTCTTCCATCCTCAAAAATTTCTCCAGGGTAGAACAAAAGTAAAACAGGGATGGCAAAAAGGAGCCTGGGCTAAGTGTCCATCAGGACAAGAAAGGTTCAGAAGATATCATAGGTCTATAAAACTAAGCAGTAACATCAACTAGAATAGATGCTACCTACAAAACAGTACAAAATGGAAAGATACTTAAATTCCAGGTCACAGCATTTACTTGGTCTTAGCAATACTAGCAAACAGGACTAGTGACTGGTCAGGCTATTGGTCATGTGCTCTTTTTATACTACCTGCTGTGGAGGTGGTGGCTGTAAGCCCATAGGTGTTAATCAATATGAAGAAACCAAAGGTCTAGTAATGAATTCTGCTCTCAGATAAGGATGCAAGGACAGAAGAATTTCACCAGTTTCCTAGTGACAAATCCCAAGGAGCAAGAGAAAGGCTTGTAAGAAGCATAGGTCCTGGCAAGTATGTATGCAGATATTCCCTCAATATACATACTTTGGCTACATAAGGACTGTAAAATCATAAAGAGAAGTGGCATTTTTCCACAGAGCTACATATGAGGTTCCACTCAAATGCAAATACATTTATTATCCCCAAAAGGCGAAGAACAGTTGGGGATATTAAAAATGAAAGGCAATTTTAGTTTTGGCAAGATTGGCTAGACAGTTCTTTCAGAATCATTATGAGCCATTACTGTCTGCATTATATAATCAATCCACAGAAGCCAAGCTTTGGCCACTTAATTAGGACATATGGAAGCTTATCTAATATTGGGGGAGCTATTTTAGCAAGGCAGAGCTAAATCAGGAAAGGGAGTCCAAATTTCAACCCTAAAATGTAAATGGCTAAATGTTTTATGACTTAGTTAACATTTTCAAAAAATAAAATTTCCCCTAGTAAAAGGACGACTGGGGTTCATTTCTGCCACAAGGTGATTCTCATAACCAAAGTGAATCCACTGAAAATAGGGAATTTAAATATATGATTAAGAACAGCTTACACATCTGTGTACTTTAGTCTAGCCAAGTTATCACTATATGTCAGACCCGTTCTGCAAATGTCCCTTACTCAAGGTGACCTATCATGCAGTAAATCCCTAAGTAATGGCCAGTACTTGACAAGTGACTTTAAAGTAAGGGTTAGGTAACTTAAAGCATTTAACATCCTATGTACATTTAACACTGTCTATAAACAGCCTAAATGCAATTTCATTGACCTCTCAAGTGGGACTCTAAATAATAAATATGATGTGTATAGACAGAGTGTGTTCTAAGTAGAAGGGACAAAGTGAGGAAAGGCACAAACAGAAGAATCAGATATTTAGAAGGGTCTCACCAACCTCACCCATTCTTTCAATAGTCCAGCTGTTTCCTATCACATGTACAAAGGTAAGGACATGATGCATGCTCAACGCTGAATGATAATGAAATTGTATACTTTCATGCATTTTTCAAAAAGTTGCAGGATATACATATGTATATGCTCCCTACATATTTCTTAAAGGACTCAAAGGGTCTGGCAAAGTCTGCCTCTGTTGTTAAAAATACAATTCTCCCATAGTACCTTATCCTAAATTCTCTATAACTCAAACTAAATTTGATTGTATTTTTGTATGTATCTTTTTAACAGCAAAAGATAACATGTATCTCCAGACACGGAGTATATCTTATTTATCTTTTTTCAGTGCCTTGATTATTTTGGCTAAGTGAATTAATGAATATACTAATGTAATTTGCCCCATCTTTATAAAAGGGAAGTTGAGGCACAATTCATTCAAGAGACTTCCCCTCAAGCAAGGAATGGGATCATATTAAATTATTTACAATAATAACATGCTAACCAGTAACACACAAACAAGAAAGCAAGTTTTCACTGCTCACTTGTGGAGTGGCCCTAGCCTAGCTGTGCTGCCTAACTAGGCATTAATTTTCTTCTCTGTAATATGGGGCCATTTGGTACTTGAGAAAATTAGCTTCTCAGTTTCTTTTTCTGTCTGGATAAATGCTTCTGACGCCTCAATGTGTCATCATCATTCAAATAGGTAATTCAAAACAGATCACCAGTGGGGAGAAAAAAGTATAGCCCCATTCTTATTTATTTTGGAACAGAATTTAAGATCTCAGAACACAGAAGTAGTATCCTTGTTTCAACTCATTGGCAAAACTAATTCCTTTCTAGAGTCTCAGTCTAGAGACTCATTTTGGTTTTGAGAGAAAATGCTTCTGATGTTCCTCTGCCTATATAGCTAAAATGAAATGCATGGCCTGTTTTATTATATGAAGGTCCTTGCTGTCTTATTAAGGTCAAAACTTAATGGAGAGAAATGTCACTAAAATTTGTAAATTTACCCAGGGGTTTTATTCATTTGTCTTGTTTGTCATTTAATAATAAGCTAGCAAAATTCCAGCAAATAAATACATGAAGGCCATTGGAGTTTAACTAAAATGGCCATATGTCCCAAGGTATAAATGAGCCTATTTTCACCACTGAGGTGATATTGAGCATTCAACATGGCAGAGCTTTAAAACAACAGAACCTAATAAGTATAGAAGTGGTAGAGGATGATACAGAAGAAAAACTAGCAGAGACATGACCAGCAGAAGGCAGCTTCATGAAGAAGCTAGGCCCTGTGGCAACAAAAAACAGCATCTGCTTTTAGAAATGTGATATACACAGAGACCATTGCAGAGCACTGTTAAAATGGTTGATTCTGCTCTTTAGTCTTATTAATTAAAACTGAGGAGTATCCAGGACCTCTACTAATTGCAGATCTTATAATCTACCAATCCTGGTTGGGGAAATATTCAAACTTCCATTCTTACATTTTGCTTTCTATACTTTTAAATCCCTCTACCCACGGACCTTAACCAATTACAAATGACCTGAGGCCACTATATTTTCACAGTACCACTCTCCTAAGCAAAAGGCATGCAAAACAGACTATCTGGATGTCTTCAAGTCAACACTTGGTTCTATGCCAACACACATTTCCCAATTCCATTTATCAGGCCAGAGAGCTATGAGTAAATGTTGTACTTCACCAAACAAGAAGTAAAGGTCTTCCTCTTGGGGAGTTTCTTATCTAAATGAAAAAAAAGGAGGCCCAGGAATCAAATATCTCATCTGGTTGCTTCCATTAAAGATGTCAGAACCAGGGAACCAGGGGTTTTTGAGGAGAATGAAACAAAAAAAGAAGAAAGAAAAGATATTTTATTTTTTTTAATTTTTTGTAGTTGAAGATGGATAGCATATCTTTATTTTATTTGTTTTATTTTTATGTGGTGCTAAGGATCGAACCCAGTGCCTCACACATGCTAGGCAAGTGCTCTGCCACTGAGCTACAGCCCCAGCCCCGAAAGAAAAGATATTTTAAAGGACAGGCAAGGCAAAGAAAATATATGAGAGTATGATGTTATTAAAATGCTTTGCAATCTTCGAGTTGCCTCTTAAGAAAGACAGATTGGCTGAGTGAAAAAGTAGATACAAGATTTACAAATTACCTATACATTACCATTTGAGGCTTTCACAGTAGGTTGGCAAGTGGGGGATAAGAATAGAGCAAGTCAGGTGGCTGTTGTATGCATTGTCCTATTTGAAATATAGTCATGCCATCTCTGATGTCACCACTGGCTTGCTGTCAAAGAACTCAAGCATATGTATGGAACATTTCAGTACAAACATCTTCAGTAAGGCCTTTGGAGATGCTGTGATAATTTATTAACAGGTGACATTTGGGAAAGCATTTGAAAAGAAAAAGAATAGTCAAATATAATTTCAAATAAACATTTATTGCATTAGACTTGGAATCCATTTTTCACACAAGGCAATTATCCTTGGATAAATGAGTTACTGAATAAAGCAAGCCATTATTATAAGTCAATTATTCCTATAGACTTTGTCATGAAAGCAAATTATCATGAACATTGGTCATAATCCATGACCTATACAAAAAATTTGGAAATTGTACGTTTTGCCAGGCAAATTCAGTCTCATAAATAAATGTACCAAAATACATGCAGATAGCACAAGGGAACTGTGAGCCAACTAATGGACAGTTGGGATAGGTTTGCCTTTTTAATGTATTTCTTTTCACATATATTTTAATACCTTTGAGCACATTACCATCTGTGTGTATTCTACTAATGAGCTGCAGCCTCCACAAAGGTCAGTCACTTAGCATTGATTAGTTAGATGGAGACTGCTTAATTTCCAAGTCATTACTGAGTCACTCACTCTTCTCATTAGGTTGAATCTTCCTCTTGTTAGTGAAAGTAATCTATTAATGAGTCTTTAGTATATCCTGGTGAAGTCAGTTTGCCCATAAAACCAAAACATGGCACAGAAACTCTTCCAAGCTGTACTGGCAATGCTGTGGCAGTTCAATATAATTGATAAGTAACTGACACCAGGAGAGTTTCCTTATCTCCATTTTTGCTTAAGCTGAGAGGGCCTGGAGGAGGATAAAGATGAGCAAGATTTCAAATATGCACAGTTATGTAGACCACATTGAGAAGTTCAAATTTTATCTTGTGCATAATGGGAAGTTTTCAAGGGGTTTCTTCAGAATAGTGGTACAGTGTGATTTATTTTGGTTTTAGGATCACTCTGACTTCAGCATAGACAGAATTAAAAGGAAGGGAAACAGGAAAACCAGTTTTAAGCTTATTGCAATATTATAGGTGATGGATAATGGTGGTTTAGATATGAAGGACTTCAGGGGACAAAAATAAACTTATAAGTTGTTTTATGATTAGTATTATGAGTTCCTTAGGGACATGATAAGGCCAAGGCAAAGACAGAATATGGCTAAATTTCCAAGGTTAATAAGCACAGATTTCACAAGCACTCACAAGACAGCTTGTCCCAAGGGGTGTTCCATTTCTCCAGATGCCTCTTTGGGGGAAAAATTTCCATGCTCCAATACACTTGGATAAGCAGCATATTCTTACTCTCCTTGGAATTCTTAGCATATTAATGGCTTTGAGGAGTCCTTCAGTAAAGAAATTCCTTTAACTTTTCTTACCTAGTTTTCCCCAAACATTTTTAGTCCAGAGAATCTTCTGTTTTCTGTAACAACTGTCACAGGGTTAATGTGAGCATTAAAGGAGGTCTTATGTGCCAAGGGCTCAGAACAGAATATTGGACATAGTAAATACTGAATGAATGTTGGCTGTAGTACTTGTTGACATTGGTGTTATCATTATTCAGTCCATAACATCTAGAAACAGATTTGAGAAGCATCAGTTGTTCTAACAACTCCTTGAGAACTTTGGTTTTTAGGTTGGGAGAGCCCAGGACCAACTTCTAAATTCTGTTTTATCTGAGCAACTATTCTGGGAGTGTTTCATCCATCAGCTATAAGGGCTCAATCCTCAAGATAAACATAGAGACTATCAAAAATAGAGGGTTGGTGTATATTATGGTTTGGATATGAGGTATCCCCCAAAAGCTGATGTATAATACAATGCAGGAGTGTTCAGATGTGAAATATGAGAACTGTAACCTAATCAGTGGATTAACCCATTTGCTGGATTAATAATTTGAAGGGATTCATTGATGTAAACTATAGACAGGAAGGATGTGACTTGAGGAAGTAGGTCAGTGGAGGCATGCCCATGAGGATTATATTATCCCTGGTTCCTTGAATTCAAATTCTCTCTCTGCTTTCTGGGTGTCATAAACTAAGTAGCTTTTCTCCACCACACTCTTCTGCCATGTTATGTTATGTTTTCCTCACCTCAAACCCAGAGTTATGGATTTAGCCAACTGTGGATTGAAACTCTGAAACTATGAGCCAAAATAAACTTTTCCTCCTATAAGGTGTTCTTGTCAGGTATTTTGGTCGCAGCAGTGAAAGGGGGAGTTTTGAAAGACAACTCATATCTTCTGTAGAGTGCAACCTCCCTCTGGGAGCCAAGCAGGAACTTTACTTACATGGATTTCATCTCTTTAGTGATTCTAACTTTCCCAGGAAGCTCCAGAGCATAAGGTTTTGAAGACCAGAACAAGCAAATTCTAGAACATTTAGCTAAACTTCTAGGTTTTTCTAAATCAATAGGTTTTCAATAGTATGTCCTTCCTGAGGAATAACTTGGTATCAAAACAAAGTATCCTCTCTCATATCTCATGTTCTTTTTTTTTTTTTTTTTGGTACTGAGGATTGAACTCAGAGGTACTCAATCACTGAGCCACATCCCCAGCCCTATTTTGTGTTTTATTTAGAGACAGGGTCTCACTGAGTTGCTTAGCACCTCACCATTGCTGAGGCTGGCTTTGAACTCGCGATTCTCCTGTCTCAGCCTCCCAAAGTACTGGGATTACAGGCATGCACCACCATCCCCCGCTTTTCATGTCCTCGTAAAGCATATCCTAACATTCTAAACAAACTTTAATATGCTTTAAAGTTATGTTTTAAAGGTCCATACTTGCCAAGGGTAAAAAATAAGGCTAGTATTTGTATGTGCACTCAGTTACATCTGGTTCTTCTGTGTAAATAACCTTTCATAAAATGACATAATATTTCATAACATCCTAAACACCAAATAAAACTACATATAACTACTAGATATGGAGAAGAGGAGGAAAGAAGTGAAAATAAGAGAAATGATAAAACCTGCTGCCTGGTTCTATTCTTTAAACTTAAATACACAAAACATTTTCTCAGACCAGAAGAACAGAATTTCCCTTGGGACTGCTACCATATTCATTTCTATTATCAATAACAAAGAAAAATGTGATCAAATAATATAACAGCAGCATCATTATATACCAAGACTTTTGTGGGTATTCTTCCTATGTATCTTATCCAATTCTTACAGTGATTCTTAATTAAGTTAATAACTTTATATAAAAAGCATTGGAAATTCAATAATTTAGTCAAGGTTTCATAGATTGTTTCCTTTTGCATATACAGGATTTAAACCTAAGTAGTTACTATCAGAGCAAAGATGCTATTTTCTCTTCCTTAGTTTTCCAACATGGCTGAACAGGTGCCCACATTACAGAACAACAATGCATATTATACAGAAAGAGAACAAATTTTCATGATTAAGCTATAATGGAACAGGAAGAATTTCCTACTGTTCAATTAGTCATGGACATCTTCTTGAATGAGGAGGATTAGAGGTGAAACCTGAGTGAACTTTCAAGGTTACTCTGTTTCCATCAGTTAAAAGAATCAGAAGGGAATATCCTTTTACCTTTAGATGTTATCTGGCAAACAAGGGAATGCTTACTTCATATATATTGAACAAATAAATCTAGAAGTTTGAATTTCCAATAGTAATTATTAATCCTATATATTCTCTCCCCCACTTCCTTCCTCGTCAAGCTCACTTTAAAATGATTTTAAATGCTTTTGAGCCAAAGAATGCTAATCTTGAACTGAAGGGGAAAATAGAAGCCATCTTGGCTGTCAACTCCAAACATGGTGCTGCCCCAACTTTTCAGGCAAATCAGAGTATGGAAGCTGCATTGTCATGTGAACTCTGAATGCAATCCATCCGATAGGCAGTCAAAAATGCATTTTATTAGGGCACAATAATTTTGGAAGAGTCTATTTATCATACCTCAATGCTCAGCTTTTTAAGTTGTATGTATGAAAAATGTTGCAACAATTCCACTGTCAATCAATCCTTCCTGCAAGTTTTCAAAAAGAAGCCTAAGGCATTTGCTAAGATCAAGACACAGAGTGAGCTCTTCATATGACTCTAAAGATCAGGTCAGGGCATAAGCTCTACTTTGGCATTTTGTAATCAAGGCCCCCAAATGGCTTAGTGGAAGGCTTTATTGGTATTCTGGAGTGTCCCTGCAGGAGAAGAATGGAATCAATGACAAGATGATGGGTTGTTGAAATTTGATATTGGCACCCTTGTCTCTGTCACTGATTTACAATGTGACCTTGAGCCAACTCACTAGTTCTTGTTTGGTCCTCTGGCTCCTCATCTGTGAAGCTGGAATGAGGGTGGTGACCATGAACATGACCTCTAACCATTGGGCAAATGAAAAATGCTATTCAAAGTCAATGTGAAATCTTAACAAAATCTAAGGGGGATAAAAAGCATGTATTTTTATTAAGAATCCAACACACTTTGAATTTCAGACCAGTGAATTCCTGATAAAAAACATTTCAGATCCCAATGTATTTCCCCCTTTCCTGGTCCATCTCTAGCATACTACATATCTTCTTGTCAGCCGATTAGGAGCACTAATCAGGCTTCTTATAGTGAAGGATCAATTGAGTTTGAAAGGTTAGGAGACAATAAAATAATAAAATGTTCACTCTGGGGGTGACTTTGTTACTTGAATCAATTTAACTTTCAGTAAATAGGCAAGCAATCATTTATAGAAAGTCTAGCCCCAGGCCTAGGGAGGGAAGCAAGGTCTATTAATAGAACTCCATGTAGTCCTGCCCATACTATTTATCTCCCCTCCCCAATTCAATCTCTAGAAGAAGGAAAAACAGCCTGTTATTTTACTAAGGGCTCATAATTTCCACATCTTTAACCTGAAGCTACTGCTTACTTGACCTGAGTAAATGCCAGCAGGTGGCAAACAAGATAGATCCTTACAGCAATTGATCAGGTTGTTACATGATCAATTCAATCCAATCAGCAAAACTAAAAGCTATAACTGTACCATGAAAGAGTAGGTGGAATCATTTCAACTACTTTAATGACTAAATTATATCTACTGTGTACTCTCACCATGTCAGTAAATGTAGTTTTCAAACAAACTATTTCAAGAAAGCATAATATATCAAACAAAAAAATAAATCCACTGTGGTTGAAGTAGAGTGGGTGTATTCAGAGTCCTCATTCCTTCCATCTCTCTCTGTCTCTCCCACCCTCATTCCTGTATTAGCCCTCAAATCACCTCCAATGAACCTCTACGAATGTACGTAACACAATTCAAAAAAAGACTGGAACAAACACAGAACTCTCATTATTTTTCTAATGAGAACACTAAGCCCCAGAGAGAGAAAATAACAACAGTACTATAGATTGTAACTGATACTGCCAGGACTAGAATCAGGGTGTCCAGAGTCATCCTCCAGCTACTGACCAATATGATGTTTCAGGTGTGGCCTAGGTAGGTCAGGTCTATACCCCATGGGCATAGATATGGTGGGAAGGGAGGAAACTGGGGAAGATTGCACACCAGGGCAGGATATGGCAAGTGCGGATCCCAAAAAGGGAAGCATGAAAGCTGAGTAGATAGCACAGCATTTCTTTTCCTTAGATCTGATTTCTTCTTCCAAAGCATTCCATTTGGCTCCTTACCAAAATAGTTCGAGGACAATTTTACGTAGTACTTAGCAATTAGCAGTTACACCACAAAGAAACAAATTTTATATTGGTTCAAATTGCAAAAATAGCCTTTAAAAAGAATCCTCTTTAATATTTGATGAAGTAGGATATCTTTATATATTTGTTAATAGAAAACTCTCACTTAGCTGAAATTAAAATAACCAGAATGCTCAAATAACCACATTACTACTTCTTTCTTACTCAAATTTGAATAATTACTAATACTTATAACTTTGAAACACTATAACTTCTAGAATGATCTTCCAAATCCTCTAAATATATTCATATCCTAATTAATTCAATGAATATTTACTGAATACCTACTATTTTTAGGCCCTGACCCAGGTACTAGAGAAACTAAGCTATCCTTAGGAGTCCAGTGGCAGTCTTCCTGGAATGATACTTCAGCTGAATTATGAATGTGAGAATTATATAGGTGATCATGAGAGCATTAGATAAAAATGATCTCTAAGGGATTTCAAGAACAAATATTCCATGATTCTGTGACTTCTATTTTTATTAATTGGCTGTATGTATATGTCTTAATAAGACTATTCTGGTTTTTTAAATATTGAATATTTTCCTTTAGATACCAGCCATATATTCTACCCACTAACATTGTTTTATATTATTATAATTATTTTTATTTATCTCCCAATTGTGCTTTTGTGTCCAGTTAGGTTGCAACCCAAAGAAACCTTGTCTTGCTTTATAATTATAACATGATTTTTACTAAAATATATTACCACATTAATTTACTTAGTAAGATATGCATGCAAATGTATGTTGAGTATTTCATTATTGTTGTTGTTGCCTAATTTAAAGAAAGAAATCAAGCAGGGCACAGTGGTTCAAGCCTGTAATATCAGTTACTCAGGATACTGAAGCAGGAGGATCACAAGTTCAAGGCCAGCCTTGGCAAATTAGTGAAATCCTGTCTCAAAATTTAAAAAAATTAAAAAGGGAGTGGGATATAGTTCAGTGGTAGAGTACCTCAGGGTTCAATCCCCAGGACTGCTAAATAAACAAATGCATAAAGAAATAAATCATATTCAAATATTAAGTCCAAACTGGAATTATGTAGATAATGCCATGGGTTTTGAAAGAAATTATTAAATAGCAGATGCAAAAATATTTTGAGTAGTGCCAACAAAATTGAAATAACTACACACACTGTCAGTTGGCAAAGTTGAAGGAGACAATGCCCACTCAGATATTCAAGGATAGCCATTCTGGCCACTCAACAAAGGACCTTTTCCTTCCATCCTCATTCTTCCCCAGGAGGGACATTTGTCCAACACATAATTAGGAATAAAGATGAAAAAATCCAAGCTGAAAGGCAATTCAGTTTACAAAAAAAGCCCATGCCAGCCTTGGTATACCAGAGATGCAGAAATTTAAGCCTGAGGGTGGAAACTTAGAATTTGAAGAAACCTCAAGAGATTATCTGGCTGAGGCCTTTGCCTTAGGTAAGTGAATCTTTAACCTACATAGGACTTGATTCTCTTAATTTAAAAGAAAATCATTTCAAATGTCAACCTAAATCTTAAATCATCTATCTCTCTTTGAGTACAAAAGACAACTCTTTTCCACCAAAGATACTTCATCTCTTTCAAGTCATCTTTCAATTTCTTTATTCCAAGGCAAAATAATTACAGCTCTTGTAAACTTTGATCCTAGAGTTTATTCTTTCCCTTTTTCACATGTCCAGAGTGGCTGTGATCTGTGTTTCTCCCGCATTACAGTCCAGGGTCAACAATTAGCTACAGCACATTTGCCTAGTGACTTTCAGAGGAAACTATACTTGGTATACTTCTCCAATAAAATTGCTAATGGGCTATGGACTTTACTGTAATGAAATGCCAAAATAAAATATGCAATGAGAATTTTAAATTACATTTTTCTAAGTTTGATATTATAAATTGTTTTATTTGGTATGATAATATATAATTAAGTATATTAAATCTATTGAGAGAGTATTATATGTGAAGGGGAAAGACCCTGATTAATCAAAAAAGAGATCAATTTAAATGATTTCATACAGAGTAAGATATCATAGCATTTCATAAAATTGAATTGGATACATCTGAATGGTCTGCTTTAAGAATTAAATTTTTGCTCTGACAGAACTCACCACAGCACTCAAGTTCTAGATACTCAAGAAGAAAAAGATAACTTTCCTAGTGTTAATAAAAGATGTTAATTTTTCTCCAGTTAGACACAATATAGTATTTGTGCTTAAATTGGTTTCAAAGTTTGAAATATTATAAAGACAAATTACATAAGTTATAAAATAAAATAAATGGACATGGATGCAAGGTTAAGATTCTTTGGCACAGGGCAGACAAGAAGCTAGAGAGGATTGAAAAAGGAAGCAGAGATTGCCCTCATTTCATTATAAATTAAGAAGACAAACCGTTTAGAAACATGAGCAGAGTCCAAACCTAAACAGAAGGATAATGTTGACCTATTGAAAGTATAACAATCCAAATACTCATTTTTTAAACATTTTTGTAACTTTATTTTTATGTGGTACTGAGAATTGAACCCAGTGCCTCACACATGCTAGGCAAGTGTTCTACCACTGAGCCACAACTCCAGCCCCCAAAGACTCATTTTCTACAGTCACATGTTGAAAATATATTAACAATTTCAAAATGGTAACAGTGCTACATTAACCCAAGTACAGGTTCCTTTTAAGTATGGGGCTCTGCTTAAATGCCCAAGTCATATGCTTATGAAATCAGCCCTGATTGAGGATCATATGCCCCCTTTGAAAATTTAATGAAAGCCACAGATACAGGAATACACTCACACACAACCCACATATAATTCTACATACAGTTTCAATTCTGTCCATAGATTACAAATTAAGATTAAAATGAATTACATGAATTTTAGGAAGTAAAGCTAGGACCCATTATTTGAAATGTACAAAAGAACAGATTTCAGCTTCCTAACATTAAAAGCTTTTCCAACTTAAAGGGGCACTTTTTTTTTCACGAGGCACTTTGTTCTGAAGGTGTAACTGTCAGCTGAATCACCACCTGGATTTCCTACACCAGAAGAGACTGGATTAGAAAATTCCTCTGGTCTCACTTCTCAGAAGAAGATATACAATCAATCAACACATATATGAAAAAATGTTCAACATCTTTACCAATTAGAGAAATGCAAATCAAAATTACTCTAAGATTTTATCTCATGCCAGTCAGAATGGCAGTTTTCAAGAATACAAGCAACAATAAGTGTTGGCAAGGATGTGGGCTGAAAGGCACACTCATACATTGCTGGTGGGACTGCAAATTGGTGCAACCAATCTGGAAAGCAGTATGGAGATTCCTTAGAAAACTTGGAATGGAAACACCATTTGACCCAGCCATTCCACTTCTCGATCTATACCCAAAGGAGTTAAAAACAGCATACTGCAGTGACACAGCCACTTCACTGTTTATAGCAGCTCAATTCACAATAGCTAAACTGTGGGACCAATCTAGATGCCCTTCAATAAATGAATGGATAAAGAAACTGTGGTATATATACACAATGGAATATTGCTCAGCATTAAAAGAGAATAAAATTATGGCATTTGCAGGTAACTGAATGGAGTTGGATAATATTATGCTAAGTGAAGTAAGCCAATTCCCTCAAACCAAAGGCCAAATGTTCTCTCTGCTAAGTGGATGCTGATCTATAAGGGGGAGGGGCATGGGAAGAATGGAGGAACTCTGGTCAAAGGGGAGGCCGGGGAGGGGAGGGGATATGGGGGCAGGAAAGATGGTGGAATGAGATGAATATCATTGCCCTAGTACATGTATGACTGCACATGTGGTGTGACTCTACATCATGTACAACCAGAGAAGTGAAAATTTGTGCTCCATTTGTGTACAATGAATCAAAATGCATTCTGCTGTCATGTAAACCTAAGTAGAATAAATAAATAAAAAGCAAATTCCCACTTTGGAAGGCTGAGACAGGAGAATCGAGAGTTCAAAGCCAGCCTCAGCAACGGCGAGGCACTAAGCAACTCAGTGAGACCCTGTCTCTACATAAAACACAAAATAGGGCTGGGGATGTGGCTCAGTGGTCAAGTACCCCTGAGTTCAATCCCCGGTACCAAAAAAAAAAAAAAGCAAATTCCTCTGGTCTCTTAACACATTAATATTTTGTGAGTATTAGCTATAAGACATTTCTACCCTATGGCACTTCTTTGCCCACCCCCATTTTCTGATGTCTTGAATATGCTTGGTTTTGCTGTCCTCAATTATTTCATTTTCTTTGAAAAGGGGAAAGCTGAGCTTCCTGGATGCCAGGTTTATGCAAATTAACCTGTAACCTGGACATTAGTATAAAATCAACATGTTAATCTTATGCAAAGCAATGCAAAAGATCCATCCTGGTTTCTTGCCTTCCTGAATGGACATTCAAAGTAGCATAAATAATTAAGAGTGTGAAAGTAACACACAAAGCCCTTATTAAGAGTGACAAAAGGGGCACACATAAATGTGAGGGGGAAGATCCAAGATGTCTGATGATAAAACTCACTACTAATATAAAAGCATGAGAGGTCTCAGAGTATGGCAAGCCCAGATCATAAAATTCAGGGAACGAAAGAACGGAGGCAAAACTCCCAAAACCACTGTAGGAAAAAATGGAAAGTAAAATTACACAATACACAGAGCTCGGTCTGGTATGCAGGAGAGAGAAGTCTAACAGCCTGGGCCTCAAAACACTGGGTCAGAGTTGAGACTTTCTATGAAGAAGTGGAAAGTCCCTATTCAGACTAGACAATTGCCAAAACAAATGTCATTCTGACAACAAATTGTCAATGCTTTTACGAATGTTTTTATATAATATCCTAGGCATGACATTCATCAGAAGTGATGTGTTTCCTGCTCATTTTTCTAATCATCGATGAGTAGGTGAACCACATTTTAGTGTCATTCAAGGGCACTACTTCAGAATTTGAACAACTAGAAAAGGAAGGGGCAAAGATACCACAGCTGGATAATGGATTTTAAACAAATATGTGCTAAGGGCCCTTTACTGTAGAGTTTTAGTTTTTATGACATTTGATATCCAATCAGGATCTAAGGTAGATTTCTTAAGCTCAAAATCAGATTTTAGATATCTACTACTTGGTCAGCTGTTTAAGAAAATATAATTAATTTCATGTAAATTGATATTAGTAGCAACAGCTTTGGCCAAGAAGCAAAGAGGTAAAACACACAGAATTTGAGAATGACACTTGAAAATTGAACCAAATGGAAAGAGGTAAAAAGAGGTGTGAGAGCTGATATCAAAAGTGAAATTGGGTCAGGTGTGTGGCAGACACCTGTAATTCCAGTTACTCAGGAGGATCGCAAGTTCAAGGCCAGCCTCAGCAACATAACGAGATCCTGTTTTAAAATAAAAAAAAAATGTTTAAAGGGCTGGAGATGTGGTAAAGCACTCCTGGTTTAAATCTCCAATATCAGAAAGAGATAGAGAGAAATAAATGAGGAAGAATTCAAAGAGTTGAGACTATGCTTTGAAGAAAATGGAAGCAAAACATGCAGACACTCCATAAAAATGTTAACTTAGACCTGGCCAATACAACAGCATTCTGATAAAATCAGACTCTCCTACTCCCTTGACAATTGGATGTCTAGCTCCTTTATGTTGTCATTCCCCTGGGTACATGGGATAAAGGGAAACAGTGTCACATATACTTGTACTGCAGAGGGCTTAAGACCTGTTTATCACCAATTCTATTATTGCAATTGTTTTGTCTAATATTTTTCATCAAATGTTTAAGTTTAAATATGAGATCCTGTGACCTATATTGCAGAAAGGGATATTGTCTGTTCATTTACACAGCATTTTCTTAAGGCATTTTGAAATTCCAGGACACATGGATGGTATTTTCCCTTAAGAAAAATTTTAAAATTAAAGTAATTGACTTGCTCTCTCCTAGTCCACAAATCTTACTTGCTCTCTCATGATCTCTGTCCTTAACTAGTTTATCATACCACACGAGTCATAAATAAGCCAAGTCACTGAGCACTGACGATATTGAGCTGATGTGGGTTGTGTTTATACATCCTAAGCTCATTATAAACCATAAAGTCTATGTGAATGTGGGCTCTGTAGATGAGAATGGAGTTCCAGAGGCCCTGATAACACTGGAAAATCCTTCTATTTGAAACAGCAGAATGTAAGAATAGGCAGGCTGTGCTCTGGCCATAATTTCAAACAGTGATGTGTGGAATACTTAGTAATTCTGTGTCGATTGACAGCTTCCTACCTCAACTGGTCTGCTCCTCAAGTCAGCTACAGTGCTAGCAATCCATAAGTTCTTCCTCAATCATCTAATAAACACTTGTCAATCAACTACTATGTGCAAGGCAGTCTACTAGGTACAGAAAATTCAAAGAAACAATTTTTGCCTTCCAAAAGTTCACAGGTGTGGTGGAAAAGACAAACATACAAATAACTAAATCACGATATGACAAGTTCTATTAAAGAAGTACAAACAAATTATTACAGGAACAGAGACAAAAGACAATTCTGCCTGGAAGAGATGGATAGGCAGGAGGCCATTCAAGCAAAGCTACACAGAAAAAATAATGTTTGAAATAGGTCTTCAAAGGTGAGTAGTACTATCCAAAGTTAGAAGAGGTGGGAAGTAATTTGTAAGTAAAGAAAAGCATAAAAGAAAATGCTCAGAGCTAGGAAAGTGAACACTTCTTTTTCAGAATGACAAGTAACTCAAGATGTCTTGTGTGTGTGGTCTATGAAAGGTGCACAGAAATAAGGCTGAGGAGCCTGGGGCTAAAGTGGTTTATACGTGTATATACAGATAGTACACAACATAGCACAGTTCAATTTAGGATTTTTCAGCTTGCCAATGGTGCAAAAACAATATGTACTTGGTAAGGGCCATACTTCAAATCCAAGCTAGAAATATTTGGTATGATACTTTATCATGATGCTGGGCAATGGTAGGTCATAGTTCCCAGGTAGACATGGCATGAGGGTAGTAAACAACCAATCGTCTACTGTACTATGTTGCTAAGCTATGATGTTCTGAAGGTTAGCTATATTAAATGCATTTTCACCTATGAAATTGTTGATCTATGATGGGTTCATCAGGATTTAAGCCCATTTTAAGTTGAGAAGCATATGCATATAGAAACATATGTATACACATGTATATACCTATATATACAATAGCACATAGATATTTTATATTTATATAAAATAGCACATTGCTTAGCATATTGTGGGACATTGAATATTTAATTATTGAATGAATTAAAGAATAAATGTAACTGGGCACGGTAGTACATGCTTGTAATCCCAGTGACTTGGGAAGCTGAGGCAGGAGGATTGCGATTTCAAAGCCAGCCTCAGCAAAAGTGAGGTGCTAATCAACTCAGTGAGACCCTGTCTCTAAATAAAATAAAAAATAGAGCTGGGGATGTAGCTCAGTGGTCGAGTGCCCCTGAGTTCAATCCCCAGTATGCACAAAAAGAAAAGAATAAACTAAGAAGGATTTTATATGTCATAGCTTATTTTCCACTAGACATTTAAACCTTATCCTGTATGCAGTAGTGAACAAAAGGAGTTATGTTTCATAGGAAAATGTCTTGCATAAAGTAGTTGATCTACAAATGCTTATTAAATGACTGAATAAATGCTTACAAATTGCTGCATATCTATAATTTCCAACAAACAAGTAAAACACCACTTGCAAGTCTTATGAAAAATGAGCAGGAATATATAAAGGACTAAGAGCTGAAGGCCAGAAGACCAGGGCAGGACTTGTACAGTCTTTATAAGAGAAACAATAAAAATCTGAACTAGATCAGCAGCAGATAGGGTTAAAAGAGGGTTAGATTGGAAGATATTTTAGAATTCAAATTAGGGGAATTTGGAGATTCCTAGATATGAAAAGTTAGGAAAGATCTGAAGGTCACACTACATATCCTGGATATAATAGAATGATGTCATTTTAACCAAGATAAGGAACACAAAAGGCAGGGTGAAATTTGCAGGGAGGACATTAAATTTTACTTTTGAACAAGAGTAGTTCAAAGTACCTATGGGACAGCCAAGTGAAGATTTCTGGCAGAAAAATAAGTGCATGCATCTCAGAAGAGACATGAAGAGTGGATTGCTGAACCTAGATATAAAAACCTCATAAGCTCAGAGGTTCTCATTCCTTGTTATAGTCAAGGAGTTAAGTAATTAAAAATCCTGATCTCCAGGCTTCACCCCAGTCCAAATAAATCAGTAAATCTGAGGATGAGACTTACTGAGGAGTATGTTTTAAAAGCTCCCGAGGTGATTATAATATGCAGACATTGTTGAGAAACACTGACAAAGTGGATAGTTAAGGCCAAGGGAGTGGAAATTTCAGGAGAGTGTAGCATGTTTTCTTAAAAAGAGTATCAAAGAGAAAATGCTGGGGGAAAGCAAATTTTAAGGGACAGGCAGAATAATAAGATAATGATGGAGACTGAAATAAAATGGCCAGGAAAATATAGAAAGATCTAGTATAAAGTGGTATCACTTGAACAAAAGAGGAGAGTGTCATAAAGGGAGTGTGTCCAGTAGCATCAAATGTTCAGTACTATCCCAATATATTAGCCTGAATTGGTTTAAACTAGCTATGGCCTGTTAAAGCACTGGAAGGTTCTGAGTAAAGGTCAAGAAAATTGTGAATCATTTGGATACTATTCAGCCAAGAAGGCTAGATGTCCAAGAAGGAAGCAAGGATATTAAAAACAGAGTGGCTGCAGGGTGGGGAATACCAAGGTAAAATCTTCCAACCTCATAACTTTTCCATGCCTTCAGCCTTGAGTTTTAACATTGAAGAACTGCTTGAAAAGTAACTAGAGTTCTGCCTCAGTCACCTTCTGAAGAAATAGGGAAAGATCCAGAGTTAGTTCAGTGAAATCCTAAGCAGAGTAGCTCTCAAAAACAAGCAAATCATGAGAAAGTTAGGAATATTTAGGAGACATGTGCAAAGTTTAGACAATCATGTCATGGTGATTAAAAAGCTGTTATTTCTGCTAATTTGAGTGAAGACAGCCATAGGATGGTGAAATGCTACTTCAGAGCAATAGAAGGAATGTGTTACAGTGCCACCTGCTGGTAATGTTAAGACCAGAAACAAGTTCCTATTCTTTTAAATCATTAATTCCTGGAAACTGAAGAGTGAAAAATTCAGATAAACAAACTTTATTCTGATTTGTAATTGAGAGGGCTTCCATACTGAGTAATTTCTTTCATTCAAAAAATTTCATAATTTCAGAACTGAAAATAAAGCTGATTGAGCCTTCCTAGTACTCAAATGGAAAGCATGTGAAGAGAAACATTAGGCAAAGATTAGGATGTGCTACCAGCTTTGTCCCTGCTTTCCCATCTGAGACACATCAACCCATACTTTATTTTTAGATTCTCACTATATTTTCTATAATTTTTAAACAAGGAAAATATTTAAGGCACCATTTGTCTAGCTACTTGCTTCTGTGAATATATTTCCTAACTAGCTGAATCTTCTACTATACTCCATTCAATCTCAGATATGTAGTACTCAAAAGTATCTTGCACTGTATGCATCCATACATTTGTTCCAGATGTTCCCTCTGCTTAGAATATTGCCTCACATCACCCTTCTCAGTCAAGCCTTCACACTCAATATCAAATGACACCTCTCCCATGAAGCCTTCTCTGAACACCCTACCCTAGGCAGAAATATTTGCTTCATCTGAAATGTATCTATGTCTTTTATATGATTCTTACATCTTATAACTTGTATAATAATTGTAAATAAGATGTATCTATGATGTAGTGACAAGAACATGAATTTTGGAATCAGTCAATGATGTCAACCTGGATTTTCCACCTCATAATTGGGGACCTCAACTAAGCTCACCCTCCCTGAGCTGCAGTTTTCTCATCTTTAAAAGAAACCTAATGCTTTGATGTTTAATGACACATTTAAAGTTCACACAAAAGTGCATCATTGCAGAGTATTTAAGAGCAAGATTCAGAAGTCAGATAAATACAGGTTTAAATCCTACCTGTGCCACTTTCTAAACTATGTAGAAATAGTCAAATTATTTAGCCACTGTAAGTTTCAGTTTCCCTATCTGTAAAATAAGAGCAGATATTTTACATATATTTCCCTCTCTGTAAAATAAATGCTGTTTACCTCGGCATTTTGGTATGAGAACACAATATCCGTAAAGTAGCTAGCATATAGCAGCACCCAATGCATGTTAGTTTTCCTCTCCCCTATGACCTACTGAGTTCCTTTGGAGTAAAAGGCATGCCTTGCCCATTTCTGACAACATAGAGGTACCCAGTAAAAAGCTTTTTACATAGTTTGCCTGCATATTTGATGAATTAGTAAGCTTCATGTTTCTGTGATATTCCTTAGCAGATTTTAGTTTTAGGTAATAACTGTCTTATTTCTCCACACAGTATTGATGCAAAATACATGTCATTCATCTCAAGAGTTTAACAAGAACCTCTGGAAACCATGTGCTTCTTGTCTGAAGCCATTTATGGAACACACACTTAAAATACAGTTCTCCTAAGTCATACCACAGAGAGAAACAGGGCTTGACTCGGCTTGAGGGAAGGTCATTAAATGTCAAAGCATTTCTTTTAGAGGAGAATGATCCTGGTACAATCCTCACAAAATATCTTGTTTCTCTATGATGGTTTTAAATAAAAATATAGAAGGAAGAAATAGGGCAAGAATCAGAATATGAACAAAAGTTTTAAACTACATATTCAGTATTTCTCTGACAGACTAGGGGTTTCTTGTATATTTTAACAAATCTCTGTGTGTCCATTTTCCCCAGGGACAAAACTACAGTAGGCATTAAGGGTGTACTTTTGCAGAGCACGTATTTCGTTTAGGGCAAATTACACCAGTAGAAGTCAGCAGAACCACAAGAGATGCACTCTAGTCTGACATGCTTACATGAGTTGGGTTATGATAGAAACTTAACCCTAGCAGAAATAAAAGGCATTCAAAGCTCCTCTCCACTCCAGCAGATACAATATCCTTTCATTCCAAAACAACAGTATAGGAAGAAGCATATGCACCGTGGTTCTTCACTGTTCTTTTGGATGAGTGAAACCAGAATCCAAATTAATAGAAGCCTCAATTATTCTTACTTCTCTCATTCTTTAACCTTGTGGACATTAACAAATCCAACATGATATCAAGCTTAGAAACTTCTACATTTATATATTACAGATCTGTACATGATACCCACATGTAATTTTTTCTGGACTTTATGGCTTTTAAACTATTTTAATTAGGACACTTATGTATACATTTCTATTTAAAAAGAACCAGTGTCAGAAAGGACTTCAATATTTCAATCATATCTGATATTGTCAATGTTAAATAATAACCAAATTAGTTGTTAACTCACATTCTTTTTCTGTCATTCTTTGTTGCCTAACTGAATGGAATATGCAGAGATTTTCATTATATGGTTTACTGTTCTTCTTGTACAACCTTTCCATTTCTAGGAATCTATCATACAAAAACATTTACTCTTCTAGAGCACTAAAATCTATGTAGTAGGGTGTTCCTTGCAGCATTGTTTTGAAGTAGCAAAACTTAGGGATAAAATTCTAATCTCCATAAATAGAACACAGACTTAATTGTAAAGTTCATACAATGGAATACTGCACAGTACTTAAAAGTATGAATTAGATATAGAGATTATAGATGCAGATACTATGTGAGGTAACAAATCAAGTTAGAGAACAGTATGATTCCAACTTTAAAAATGTATATAATTTAGGTTAAATACATCATCAATATGCATATATATCTAACTGTGTAGAATTTATTTGAAATTTAATGACAACTCTGGGAAACAAAATGTAAGAGTGTTTTCTATTTTGATGTTATTGGAAACTTTAGTAAGCATAATACACTATTGTAGTAAGAAAACTTCCCAAACAATCTAACTCCTTGATTTCCAAGTAAAGTGAAAAAAGAAACAGGAACTAAAAAGTAAATAGTTGATCACATTTGTGTGTGTGTTAAAGAGGCAGAAATAAAAATACATACATTAATTTCTGCAAAATAAAAGGAGAGATAATATCAGATATTAATAAATTATTTATAAACAGGGTAATTGTGAGACAAGGTAGAAGAGATAGGTATAGGAATGACATCTTTGATCTATTCTTTTCTCTATGATTTTGAACTTCCAATGATAAAAATGTTATGCTATTTAATTTTTTTAAAGGATAAAAAAGTGAATTTTGCATGAACAGATACAAATTAACTTATTTATACATCAAATTAATGTGATTAGAGAGAAATAAATTAATTCAAGCAACTTTTGCACACAATTCAATCATGCAACTTTAGTAGAATAAATTCTAAGGAAAAAAGGAATCAGGAAATATCTTGTATTTAAGTGAATTTTGTAGTGGTTTTGGTGTTGTTATTCTGAAACTACTTTAAATAACATAGGATAAAATAAGTAAGTGCATTGGTATTGATGAAAATGAGGGTTCTCACTACAAGGCAAAGGAGATTAAAATATGGAATGGCAAAAGGTGAGGAAGATCTCTGTGGCATTGGATTTTGAATTGAATGGATCTGAATGAAATCATAATTCAAAAGTGGTTTCTAAATGCCATTTTCCATGGAATGGAACCACCATTTGACCCAGCTATCCTATTCCTCGTCCTATACCCTAAAGACTTAAAAACAGCATACTACAGTAATGCAGACACTTCAATGTTTATAGCAGCACAATTCACAACTGCTAAACTGTGGTACCAACCTAGATGCCCTCCAATAGATGAATGGATAAAGAAACTGTGGTATATATACACAATGGAACATTACTCAGCAGTAAAAGAGATTAAAATTATGGCATTTTCAGGTAAATGCATGGAGTTGGAGAACATCATGCTAAGTGAAGTAAGACAATCGCAAAACACCAAAGGCTGAATGTTCTCTCTGATTAGTGGATGCTGATACATAAGGGGGTGGGGGAGGGGAGCATGGGGGAGGGGAGGGGGACTAGGAGTAGCAAAAATGGTGGAATGAGATGGACATCACTACCCTAGGTACATGTATGAAGACACAAATGGTGTGACTATCTTGTTTGCAACCAGAGAGATGGAAAATTGAGCTCTATATATGTACTATGACTTGAAATGCATTCTTATGTTTCAAAAGTAATTTTTTTTAAAAAATGCCATTTTCCACAGAAAGGAATCAGTACCCAGGTAAGCTTAACTCATCTTCTCCACGACAGTGAACAAGAAAGTGCTCAAATGATGATGGGATATCAGGGGATAACAGGAAAACTTCTACTTCAAGCTATGACAAAATAATTAGAACAAGACAAGCTCTCCCATAGTAACTAACAAAAAAGGTAAAATATATATGAAGCAACAGTTTTCAGGCAGTGCAAGTCTGTGATCTCAGAGAAAAGAAAAACTTATGAAGTAAGCCCCACAATCAACTCAGTTCTCCACATGGGTCCAATTCCCCAATTATGGCATGGTGAGTTAGAGTCCTGACAGAGCCCAGTAGTCACTGAACTGCAACTATAGAGATCAGAATTCAAGGCTGCAAAAATAGCTAGAACCTTCAGTAAAAGGAATTTCACAGAAGGGATCCCATGAAATTTATGAGGAAGTTCTCATAGAGTTCTCATGAGTGCCTGACTGAGGATTAGACTAAACATGCTCAGGGCCAAACTACCAAAGGCTTATCATCAGGGTATGACCACTACAGGGTTATTATTGGAACAGTGATAATAAAAGACAGGCAATGTTAGGGTACACCTTATTAACACCTGGGTATCCAGCTAAGACTCCAGAAAGGGCCTATCTTCAGCCAAAAATAAACATGTTATAGGGCCTATGCCAGACTCTCCATAACAAAGCCTAAAACCAAGCCTGGATAAGATACAGGAGAGAAAAAGTTAGAGGTTGAGCATAACCATGTTATAGGTGATTGGGACATAATTTGGGATTTTACAGATCTATTTTAACAAAGTTTAAATCCAAGCTCCAAATATTACAGATCAGTAGTTGAATTGCTGCTATAATAGACACCAACAGCATTCAGAGTAACATAACACAATCTAGTATCTCTATAGTATATTATCAACAAGTTAGTACACAATAAAACAATCATTTGATATGGACAAGAAAAGTAACACATATCGAGGAGAAAAGGTCAAAAACTAACCTGGAGATGGCCCAGATAATGGAATATGGTAGATAAAGTCTTTAAGACAGTTAATAAATATGTTCAAAGAACTAATACAAATATATCCCAAGATATAAAAAACATAGCCTTAATGTGTGAATGTGATAAATACCAACAGGAAACTAGAAAAAGATACAAATGGAAGTTCTAAAACTAAAAAGTACAATAATTGAAATGAAAATTCAGTGGATGGTTTTATAGAAGAGAGTAGAAAAAGGATTCAGTGATCTCAAAGACAAATCAACAAAAACTTTCCAATCCTGAAAACAGAAAATAATTGAATTAAAATGAACAGAATCTCAGGATCTGAAGGACAATATAATACAACCAAACATAGGTGTTGCTAGGCGCAGCGGTGCATGCCTGTAAACCCAGAACTTTGGGAGGATGAGACAGGAGAATCGCAAGTTCAAACCCAGAAACAGTGAGGTGCTAAGAAACTCAGTGAGACCATCTCTACATAAAACACAAAATAGGACTGGGGATGTGGCTCAGTGGTTGAGTGCTCCTGAGTTCGATCCCCAGTACCAAAAAACAAACAAACAAAAAAAAATAGCTGTCACAGGAATTGCAAAAAAAAAAAAAAAAAAAAAAAAAAAGAGTTGTTTGATAAAGGGACAGAAAAATTATTTGAAAGATAATTCTCATATTTGAGGAGAAGCATCAACTTAAAGATTCAAGATTCTCACCTTTCCCTAAGCATCATAAATATGGAGAAAATAAACACAGGAAAGTCAGAGCTCTGAAAAAGTAAAAAGAGCCTCAAAGGCAACCAGTGAAAAGGACATATTATATACAGAAGAACAATGATAAGATTGACCAATGGTCTCTCTTTAGAAACAAAACAGGCTAGGAAACTAAGACATATTTAAGGAATAAAGCTGACAACCAAACACTCTATATCCAGGCAAGTAATGCTTAAAATTGAGAGTGAAACAAAGCCACTTTCACATAAATGAAGACTGAGAAGTTTTATGTCTAGCCTACCTATGCCAGGAGAAATAGTAAAGATGATCTACTCCTGAAAAGAAAGGATATCAAAAGTAAATTCAAATTATCAGGAAGGAAATAGAGCATAAGTAATGGTAAATACATGAAAGATACATAATTTGTGTTTTCTCATAATTATGTAGAAAAATTGTTTAAATAAAAAATAATACCTGTGTAAGGGAGTTTCATAATACATGTACAAGATATGACAACAAAAAAACATGAAGGACAGATAAAGTGCTACCTAAACAGACTTATACTATTGGAAGGTTATTACATTTTTAAACTAGAAAATAAAAAGTGTGAGTGTGCAATGTCAATTATGACATGTGATATGAGAAGTGTAAGTCATGAAGTGATCAGCCAGAAAAGTAGTAAATAAAGTGGTTCCAGAGTAAAGTATACAGAGGCACAATATTGAATCTGGATGGACTTTGTAAAATTAAGGATATACATAGCGCTAGTGTAGGAATAAGCAATTTTTTCTGTAAAGAGCCATATAATAACTATTTTAGGATTTGGCAAACACAGAGTCTTTGTGGCAACTACTTAACACTGTCATTGCAGCACAGAAGCAGCCTAGATGATATGCAAACGTGTGTGAATATTTTCCATAAAATTATATTTCTAAAATGGGCTATGGGCTATATTTGGTCTAGAGGTTATGGTTTGAAAACCCTGCCCTTACATGTTCACTAAATATAATCAAAAGAATTATAGTTACAAAGCCAATAGAAGACATAAAATGTAATACTAAACGTGTATATTTAACCTAAAATAAATCAGAAATGGGGCAACAGATACATAATGATAAAAAAGAGAAAATGAAAAATATATGGCAATGTAGCAGACTTATATTCAAACATATAATTATATTCATAGCGAATTGATTAAACACTTCATATGAAAGAAATGGTCAAGTTGATTAAAAAGTAAAACAAAAATATGCAGTCTACAAAATTTACACTTTAAATTTAAACTACAAATAGGCTGAGAATAAATGGATAGAAAGTGATATACCATAAAAACAGTAAACATAAGTCAGCAGCACAGATATAATAACATGGACAATGTAAAATTCAAAACAAATAGCATTACAGGAAACAAAGAAAATAATTTTTTGGAAAGACAAACCAAGTCTAAACCTTTGTAACTAACAATAGTTTTAAAATTCATGAGGCTAAAATGACAAATGAAAAGGGAGCATTAGACAAACTCATTAGTAACTCTAAGTAATTGAACAAGTATCAAAAAAATCAGTAAGGGGATAGAAGATAAAAAAAAATAGTATCAGCCACCTTGACCTGACTGATATTTACTGACTACTATGCAGCACAATCCACACATGTATAAGGAATATTCATCAGTAGGGTTCATACACTGAGATATAAAATATATTTCAACAAATTTCAAAAGACTGAAATCTTAACAGTGTATGTTCTCTGACATACAAACAACGGAATTAAATTAGAAACACTAATGTATTAATAATATACTGCACATTTCAGAAAGCTAGAAGAACAACTGTGAAATTTTTCACCATAGAGAAATGATATGTGAGATAGATATGTATAACATGATTTAAGCATTTACAATGTATACATGGATCAAAACATCACATGGTACCCCATTAATATGTACCATTTTTAAGTTTTATGTATCAGTTAAAATTCAATATTAACAATATCATTAAATATTTGAAAATTAAACAAAAATTTTACATAATTCTAGCTCAAAGAATAAATCACAAAGGAAATTGGAAAATATTTTGACCTACATAATAATGAAAATATAATCTATCACAATTACTTGTTCAATAAGGTGGTACTTAGAAATTTTTAGATTTGAATGTCTTTATTAGTAAAGGAGAAAGGTTTAAAGTCCATGATATATGTTTCCACTCTAAGAAACTAGGGAATACAGAGCAATTTAATCCCAGAGAAAGTAGGTATGAAGACAGAAACAAGCAATAGAGAAAATTAACCAAGTCAAAAGGTCATCCTTAAAAAGAATAATAAACTTGATAAATCCCTAAAAAATCAAAGAGCAATCTAGAGAAATAAAAAATCAATATCAGGAATGAAAAAGGGTATATTATAGATTTTACAGACATTAAAAAGATTAAATGAATATTATATATGACTCCACACCAATAAATTATAAAACTTAGATGTAATCTCTTACAAAAAACGAATTATGAAGTCTGACTCAAGGAAGAAAAAAATCTATGTAACCTGTGTCAATTAAAGAAATCAAAGCATTAATTTTGAAAAAGTTCCACAAAGAGAATCCCAAGTCCAAATGATTCCAGTGGTCAATACTATCAAACATTTGAGGAAGAAGTGATGCCATATAAGAAAATAGAGTTGGCAAGAACACTTTCTAAGCCAACCAAATCCTTTCACCAAACCTAATGAAAGTATTACCAAAAAATATATGAGACAGTGTATTCACAAATATCAATTCAAAAATCCTCAAAAATAGCAAAATAAATCCAGTCATATATAAGACAAAAATATATCATGACTGACTAAGTTTGATTTTTTTAAAGCAGGGCTGAGTCAACATTTGAAAGTTTTGATTTAAATTCACTATATTAACACAATAAAGGAGGAGATGATCTGATCATTACACTAGATGCAGAAAAGCATTTAACAAAATTTCTTACTGATTCATTATAAAAACACTCAGCAAACAACTTGTGGATGTAGATAATGAGTATATGAGTACCATTATGCAATTATAGTAATTTTTCTGTAGGCTTTAAGTGTTTTTAAAGTTGAGAAACAAAACAAAACTAGAAATCAGTTTCTATCTATCCTACAGTAAAATTCCCAAGTCAAATTCTGGTTCCCCCCATGAAAATCATTTTATACTTCTTTCTTCCTTGCCTGGCTAGCCTTTGCAGTCAAGCCTATATATTACTGCATAAGTCATCATTTATCACTATTCTACTGAAAAATAAAAACTAGTCCTAATCTATACCATTTTAACCAAGACTCAGGTGCCTCTACTTTTAGCTTGGTTTGCCTAGTCTCCCTCAACTGCTTCCCACTTAGTTGATGTACACCTTTCCTTGGCACATGTGCCACACTCACTGCCAAATATACCTATTCACTTATGCTATTCCTGCCTTTACATTGACAGTCCTCCTCCCTCATTCCAGACCACTCTGGTTCTACCTGACTGTCAAGTCTTGCCTCAAGTTCTTCATCTTCCACCAAAGGTCTACTATTGACCACCCTTCTCTGACTCCCATAGCTTTGGGGGCCTGTATTGTACAAGTTTAATATTGAATCAAATTCTGTGTTATTCTCCAGGTGTTTCATATATGAAACCTCTCCAGTAAGATTATCTCCTTCCAGCTAACTGTATCTGTTATTTTTTATCATACATTTCAGCACCTTTGTAGAAAAAGTCCATTTAAATGTAAATGAAAAATTCATTCCAAATTCACTTTTAATTTTTATTAGAACAAATGAACATTTTAACATCATTTTGCTCTGCTTTTACACTTGATATTATTTTATATGCACATTTGTGTGTGAATGTGGTCTAAATATTGGTCATATTGATAAATATATATTGTTCCATTAGGTTACCATAATTTGACTAGCTATTTATTTATGCCAATGAAAATAAGTATTTTTAATGAGTGAATTTTGATTTGTTTTCCTTCCTCCCTACCCTCAAGACTAACAGAATGTTGCATGTACAGTAAGAATTCAGTAAGCTATACCTCTGGCCATGTAAACCCCAATGACAGAGTCCTAAATTTATTTCACCTTCATCCTTCTTCAATTAGTATTTCATTCAGCTAAATTCAGGTCACAGCTTTTTTCTAACTAACATGGCTCATCTCTGCCTATTCCCTACTTGCTCTAAACTTTGTTAAGCCAAACTCATGTCAAAGATCATACATGTTCTCTCATGTGGAAGCTAGAGAGAAAAAAAGGTAAAGAAAGGTGGGAGGCATCTCATGAAAATTTAAAGATCAGTAGAATAGAGAAAAAGAACCAAGGGCGGAGGAGAGAAGAGGGAAAGGAAAGGGAAAATACTGGGAAATTATATTGGCCAATTTATATTGTTACATTGTGTGCATATATGAATATGTGACAACAAATTCCACCATTATGTACAACTGTAATGCACCAATAATAGTATGGAATTTTTTACAAAAACCTTTTCTTATGCTCCAGACTTTGTCCCATAATGCTTCCAGTGACCTAGGAATCTTTCTGTTACATTTCCTTCCTTCAAGGATCCAGTTTCCTCCAAAAAAATCACCCTAATTAAGGAGATAGAAGTACTCAAGTATCAAGTCTCAGATTATTCCCATCAATTAAAGAAGAGATCATAGGAAGGAATTTTCTCCTTGATCTTATCTCATTATTAAATAGTACATTATTGACCTAACCTTCTAATCTAGTCATCTTGCACTCCACAGCTAAACACAGTATGAATATACTTTCAGCAACATTACTTTTATGCAGCATTTAAAACAATATGTCATCTGCATGTGAAAAATTCAAAACAGCATATTTCATTTTCTTTTTAATTATATAACATTCTATTTCACATGGTAATTAATTTTTATACTTAGAAATGATTTGTCACTCTTTTCTAGCTTGTGCCAGAAATGGCTCATATAACCTCTATTCTGCCTTTATGGTCCATTTGGTAACTAGAAAGACTAAAGGTGGTACATTTCTAGTGAGGAAAAGAAACTGTTGCCCACTCATCCACAATTAGAAAATTCCATAGGACTATAAACTCATAATCCAAAGCCTCCAATAAACTCATTATCTGATTACACAAAATTGAATGGTTCTATAAAAGTTGATCCAAAACTTACCTAAAGTACCTACTGTGTGCCATCAGGTCTTCACATCCTCCTTACCACTAAGTCCTGTTTTTTAGCTGATTCAGATATTGTGGTAGCTTTGCAATGTTCTTCCCAATAGCAGATTACTGACAGCTGTTTGCTATGATCATCTTACAGATGAACTGACAACAATATGGGAACATAGTTTTTCAGCTTAAAAAGAAAAACTGATAGATTTTGAGTGACTTCTTGATGGAAAGTAATTTCTCCCACCCATCCTATTAAAATTAGTCTCAGGTACATGTGTCTTCTATTGGAAATATAAATGAACATTTCTGCAACTGATATTTTCTAGATATTAGTCAATTTCCTAAAACAGATGAACTTTAAGTAAACCATTTTTAATAGCAGAATTTCTAAATGACTTTATCCATGTAGTTCTAAATTTAGAGAATTCAAATACTAATGGACATTATGAGTATTCTGTGAAAAAGGCAACAACCTCACACTTGGCCAATCAACAACAGTCTTTAAAAGTATATGCTGTGGGGTCTGGGACATAGTTCAGTTGGTAGAGTGCTTGCCTTGAATGCACAAGGCCCTGGGCTCAATCCCCAGTATCACCAAAAAAAAAGTATATGCTGTGAATTTCTTGGCTGTTTACTGATCCAGGAATTATGGTTGGTCTTGCTTAGTGTCAATGGGCATTAGATAGAAAAACAGCTTGTGTTTTCATTTATAAAAGTTGTACACTAGACAAAATCGGGAGGTTTGTTTCAATATGTGCCCAGAGTAGATTTTAAAAATGAACCTGAGAGACTGAGGGTATAACTCAGTGGGAGAGTGATTGCCTAGCACGCTTGCAGTCATGGGTTGATCCGCAGCACTGCAAAAAAGAAAGGGAAGGGAAGAGGAGAAATAAAGAGAAGGGAGAGAAGAAGGAAAAACTTGCATCTGTTAAGTTTTTTGCCTTGTATTACAAGCAAAGAAGATAAAAGTTTCATCTCTTGGTTCTTCTCTCTGGTGCATAAGGAAAGCCCTTGGCATTCGCATTTGTAGGAATCTCTGTGAAAGGGATCCCTGTCTACAATAAACTGCATAGACATAATTATAACTGGCTTCACATCTGGCACTAAACAGTCATAAATGCTAATGAATAAAGCACACAATCATTCTTCATTTTTGACATGGGGGAAGGGAAGCAAAGTGAAAAATAGAAGCTCTGAGTTCCACAGGAGATTCCATGAAGAGCAACCATGTGAGATTGAGCTCGGATCTCTTTAGTTAGAAAAGGGCAAAGGACCTCACAAACTACATGAAGCAAAATTTTGCACTGAAGATTTGTCAAAGCATTTTTTAATATTCTTCAAAAGATAAGGCAACTCAAATAGGACTACTATAATTAAAGCACAAATAATTCAATTCAGGGGCAGGGGCAAATAGAATTAATCCCAGGGGCACTTGACCACTGAATTACATCTCTAGACTTTATATTTTATTTTGAGAAAAGGTCTCACTAAGCTGCTTAGGACCTCACTTAAGTTGCTGAGGCTGGCTTTGAACTTATGATCCTCCTGCCTAAGCCTCCTGAGTCATTGGGATTACAAGCATGTGATACTGCACCCAGCTATTCCTTATTTTTGAGACAAACTTTTTTTTCTTTTCTTTTCTGGTACTGGAGATTGAACTCAGGGGCACTCGACCACTGAGCCACATCCCCAGCCCTATTTTGTGTTTCATGTAGAGACAGGCTCTCACTGAGTTGCTTAGTGCCTCACCCTTTCTGAGGCTGGCTTTGAACTTGCAATTCTCCTGTCTCAGCCTCCCTAAGTGCTGGGATTACAGGCTTGAGCCACGGCACCCAGCAGAGACTAACTTTTTTTTAAAATACTTTTTTTAGTTGTAGATGGACACAACATCTTTATTTTATTTTTATGTGGTGCTGAGGATTGAACCCAGTGCCCCATGCATGCAAGGCAAGTGCTCTACCACTGAGCTACAATTCCAGCTCCTGAGACAAACTTTTAAACATTCCAAATAGGAGTGAGGTAATGTGGTATTTCTGTTATGTAATGTCCTTGCAATCCTCCTGCATCAGCCTCACGAGTTGCTGGGATTATAGGCATGTACCACCATGTCTGGCTAAATAATTCTATTTTCTACATAAAATAATATTATGAACAGAAGTGTAGGGCTGGATTATGATAAGGGTGGCTAAACAGGAGGTAAGTGAAAAGAACTGTCCAAAGTAGATCCTCTCCAATTTACATCAGCTCTGGGCAACTTAGGATGTCTTTTATTCATCCTTCACCCAATTTTTGTACTATAAAACAAAACCACAGAGATAAGCACAAAGCAATGCCACTCTACTAGTCTTTTCTGCCTTTACTATATACAGCATAAACAGAAGTAGGAAGACCTAAGAGGAAAGGACCAACTGTTCTTTCAAACCATTTCTACTACCTAGACCTGAAGGAAGTTTACTTCCAATATTGCAATGGCTTTTGTCCTGGAGGGAGGTGCAAAGGAATAGCAGGCTCAATATTCAAATACTTCAACTTTAAATGGAATACCTTTTGGTATAATGATTCTTCAATAAAGCTGATTTCAAAGAAACCAAAGAACTCAATAAAACAATCAATAATTTAGACTTAACAGACATGTATAGAATATTCCATCCATCGAGTGAATATATTTTTCCTCAGCAGCACATAGATCCTTCTCCTTTATTCCACCAAGCAAGTCTTAGCAAACACAAAAAGAGATACTACCCTGCATTTTATCTGACCACAAGGGAATAATATTAGAAATCAAGGAAAAATTAAAATACAGAAAATACTCCAAAACCTGGAGACAAAATAACACACTATTGAATAACAGAGGCCATCAGGGAGGAGACAAAAACATTCTTAGAGGTAAGTGAGAAATCTGATACAACATATCAAAATCTCTGGGACACTATGGAAGGCAGTGCTAAAAGGAAAGTTCATTGCCTCAAGCTCATTCATTAAAAGAACAAAAAGTCAACAAATGAATGACCTGACACTACATCTCAAAGCTCTAGAAAAAGAGGAACAAACCAACACCAAAAGAAATAGAAGACAGGACATAATTAAAATCAGGGCTGAAATCAATGAAATTGAAAAAAAAGAAACAATTAAAAATTGACAAAAAAGCTGGTTCTTTGAAAATGTAAATAAAATGGACAAACCCTTAGCCACCCTAACAAAAAGGAGAGAGAAAAACCATATTACTAAAATTCTTGATGAAAAAGGAAGTATCACAACAGACACTATTGAAATACAGAGGATAATTAGAAACTATTTTGAAAATTTATATTTCAGTAAAATAGAAAACCTCGAAGACACTGACAAATTTCTAGAGGCATATGACCTACTCGAAATGAACCAGGAGGACATACACAAATTAAACAGATCAGTTTGAAGCAAGAAAATAGAAGATGCCATCAAAAGCCTACCAACCAAGAAAAGCCCAGGACCAGACAGATTCTCAGCTGAGTTCTACCAGACCTTAAAAGAAAAACTAACTCCAATCCTCCTCAAATTATTCTGTGAAATAGAAAAGGAGGGAACCCTTCCAAACACATTCTATGAGGCTAGTATCACTCTGATACCAAAACCAGATACCATCAAAGAAAGAAAATTTCAGACCAATATCCCTGATGAACATAGATGCAAAAATTCTCAATAAAAGTATGGAAAATTGCATATAAAAGCATATTTAAAAAATAGTGCACCACGATCAAGTGGGGTTCATTCCAGAGATGCAAGTTTGGTTCAACATATAGAAATCAATAAATATAACCCATCATATCAATAGACTTAAAGATAAAAGTCATATGATTTTATCAATTGATGCAGAGAAAGCATTTGACAAAATACAGCACCCTTTCATGTTCAAAGCACTAGAAAAACTAGGGATAATAGGAACATATCTCAACATTGTAAAAGCTATCTATGCTAAACCCAAGGCCAACATCATCCTTAATGGAGAAAAATTAGAAGCATTCCATCTAAAAACAGGAACAAGACAAGGATGCTCTCTTTCACCACTGCTATTCAACATAGTCCTTGAAACACTAGCCAGAGCAATTAGACAGATGATTAAAGGGATAAAAAGAGGAAAATAAGAACTCAAACTATCATTATTTGCTGATGACATGATTCTATACTTAGAGGATCCAAAAATTTCACCAGAAAACTTCTAGAATTAATAAATAAATTCAGCAAAGTAGCAGGATATAAAATTAATGTCCATAAATCAAATGCATTTCTATACATCAGCAATGAATTCTCCGAAAGAGAAACTAGGAAAACTACCCCATTCAAAATAGCCTCAAACAAAATAAAATACTTTGGAATCAATTTAACAAAAGAAGTGAAAGACTTCTACAATGAAAATTACAGGAAGAAAATTGAAGAAGAAAAAGAAATTGAAGAAGATCTTAGAAGATGGAAAGATCTCCCATGCTCTTGGATAAGCAGAATCAATATTGTCAAAATGGCCATACTACACAAAGCACTGTACAGATTCAATATGATTCCAATTAAAATTCCAATGTCATTTCTTTTTTTTAATTTTTTTTAGTTATACATAGACACAGTGTCTTTATTTTGTTTATTTTTATGTGGTGCTAAGGATCGAACCCAGTGCCTCACATGTGCAAGGCAGGCACTCTGGTACTGAGCCACAACCTCAGCCCCCAATGTCATTTCTTATAGAAATAGAAAAAGCAATCATGAAATTCATTTGTAAAAACAAGAGAAACAGAATAGCCAAAGTAATCTTTAGCAAGAAGAGTGAAGTAGGGGGCATCACAATACCAGATCTCAAACTATACTACAAAAATAGCATGGTACTGGCACCAAAATAGACATATAGACCAATGGTACAGAACAGAAGACACAGAGACTAATCCACATAAATACAGTTATCTTATACTAGACAAAGTTGCCAAAAATGTACATTGGAGAAAAGATAGCCTCTTCAACAAATGGTGCTGGGAAAACTGGAAATCCATATGCAGCAAAATGAAACTAAACTCCTATCTCTCACCATGCACAAAACTCAACTCAAAGTGGATCAAGAACCTAGGAATTAGACCAGAGACCCTATGCCTAATAGAAGAAAAAGTAGGCCCAAACATTCATCACAATGGATTAGGCCCCAACTTCCTTAACAAGACTCCTAAAGCACAAGAAATAAAATCAAGAATCAATAAATGGGATGGCTTCAAACTAAAAAGCTTCTCAGGAAAACAATAATCAATGAGGTGAACAGAGAGCCTACATTCTGGGAACATAGTTTTGCCACACGTACATCTGATAGAGCACTAATCTCCAGAATTTATAAAGAACTCAAAAAACTTAACACCAAAAAAAAAAAAAACAACCCAATCAATAAATGGGCTAAGAAGCTGAGCAGACACTTCTCAGAAGAAGATACACAACTGATCAACAGACATAGGAAAAATAATCAACATCTCTAGCAATTAGAGAAATGCAACTCAAAACTACTCTAAGATTTCATCTCATGCCAGTCACAATGGCAGTTTTCAAGAATACAAGCAACAATAAGTGTTGGCAAGGATGTGGGCTGAAAGGCACACTCAAACATTGCTGGTGGGACTGCAAATTGGTGCAACCAATCTGGAAAGCAGTATGGAGATTCCTTAGGAAACTTGAAATGGAACCACCATTTGACTCAGCTATCCCACTCCTTGATCTATACCAAAAGGACTTAAAAACAGCATACTACACTGACACAGCCACTTCAATATTTATAGTAGCTCAATTCACAAGAGCTAAACTGTAGAACCAACCTAGAGGCCCTTCAGTAGATAAATGGATAAAGAAACTGTGGTATACATACACAACGGAATATTACTCAGCAGTAAAAGAGAATAAAATTATGGCATTTGCAGGAGAATATCATGCTAAGTGAAGTAAGTCAATCTCAAAAAAAACCAAAGGCTGAATGTTCTCTCTGATAAGTGGACGCTGATCCATAATAGGAGAGAGGGCATGGGAAGAATGGAGGAACTTTGGTCAAAGAGAAGAGAGAGGAGGGGAGAGGACATGGAGGCAGGAAATATGGTGGAATGAGATTGACATCATTGCCCAAGGTTCATGTATGACTGCATATATGGTGTGACTCTACATCATGTACAACCAGAGAAATGAGAAGTTGTGCTCCATTTGTGTACAATGAATCAAAATGCATTCTGCTGTCATGTAAACCTAAGTAGAATAAACAAATTTTTTTAAATAATAAATAAAAAAATAAAACCGACCTCACTTGGGCACACTAATAAAACAAAGATCCCCTACTAAGCCACAGCAAGTAAAAATAAAAGGGAAAATCATTAAAAAGTTGATACCTGTGTATCCATGGCAACTTTCTAGATATATAGACATATAGATATAGACACACACATATCTACACATATATACGTAGATATTGTTAATTACCTCTCTCCTCTTAAATAAGCCAAGATGTAAGACAGAATGCATAGATAGTATGTTGAGGGGTTTTTGTTTTTAGTTTGGATTTTTCTTGAATGAAACTACCATAACATAGGTAGTTTCAAATCACTTTTTAAAACATTAACAGATTTTTTTTCCTTGCAGACTCTGCTACAGATGTTATGACATAACCAGGTGAGGAAAATGGGATCTGGTCCAACAGGTTACATTTGCCAGTGAGTAATCTCTCCAAGTCTTCTTTCAGTAACAATCAATCTGAACCAAGAGTGAAAGTGAAAATGTGACATGAAAGGAAAGGCATCCATGAATGATGCATGAAGTGAGAGAAATGATAGGTAAAATCTGACACACAAATGCAGCTGAAAGAGTCACAAGAACACTAATGTGATTTAAATGCATTAATCTATAAGAGGGGGGAAACCAGTATATTGCCCTACCTTTACCATTCCAGAATGCCTTGGACTTTAGCACTGATTCTCTACTTTATAGACTGTCACCCACTTTTGTGAAAGACTTATTAGCTGAAGAACAACATTATTTGTTAGATATTTCAATTAGCAAGTACTATTACCTCAGAAAACAAACATTAACCAAACTCCAAACCCATCCAGCATTTATTGCTTTGAAAATTAAGCTTGTAATTTATTGCCTAGATTTTATACTTAATGAGAAAATGAAGTGCATACATTTAATTCTGAAAAATAACTGAATTAGAAGCCAGTAGAAAACTCCAGCATAATCTTTTGTTTCACATAATACATTCCTCAATGTCTTACTGGAATGACTATATACAGAAAATCAATTCTTAAAATGTCATGCATGGTTTGTAATTATAGTTAGAATATATAATCAAAACTGAAACATATATACTTATGCATATATATATGTGTATCCATTCAAGTGTTATTAAACAATGATTAAGCTTTGATTGGGATATCGACTAACTATAGCTAATCTCTTCATATAATCATGGCTGCCTGCCAGACCAACATGTTCTAGGAATAAGTATTTCTTCAAGAAATTTTTCTTCAGGCAATTAGCTAATACTTTTTAACTTAGAGCCTTTAAACCTCTGTCTGTTCGGAATTTGGTATAAATACGAAGAACCAATGCTTATTGATATTTGTCAAAAGCTTTCATTTAAATTATATTGCTGTACACTCAATTAGGAGGCAAAGGATATATATTTTAAAGGTTTCCTATCTTCACTTTTGTAAATGTTTGCTCCCAAGTGTTTATTCACTAGCAAATGTGACCAACTCTAAGTAAGCCTTTAACATTTCATTGTCCACTGAGAGCATACTGGTTATTGAAGTGTAACAAAATTTCACTAGTCTCCCAACATTTTCTCAGTGGTAGGCTAAAACCTCATTTTTATTTTGGCTACTTTCCAATATAGCTGTAATGCAAATGCTTTGTCTGAAAACATTCCCAGTTAAAGGCACAGATGCCCTCTGCTCACAAAACCCACACATTTTTGACCAAATAGAAGTTGCCAGCAACTTACCAGAATTTCTCTTTGACACCATCTTCAAATTTGTGCTGACTACAGAACAGACTACAAGGACCAAAAGAAATGGTGGCTTCATTGTTCACTTTTTTGGTACCTGAAAAGTGAAAAGAAAAAGAAAAAAGGAGATGAGTTTAAACCAAAAAACTTGTTCTCAACAAAACAGCAGCTACAGGTTGAGCATCCCTAATCTGAAAATCCCAAATCCAAAATGACATTAGGTATATGCTCAAATGGTAAAGTCTATGAAATGTTCCAAAATCTGAAACACTTCTGGTCCCTGGCATTTAAGAGATGCTCAACTTTCTAATTTTACATTTCTCAAAGATACAATACAGAATAATGGTAATCTAGTGATATCTGGCTCCATTTTATGCCAATGAAATAAAACTTGACAGTTCACATTTAAATCATATCAGAGTTCCATACTAAAAACTTTAAGACTCTTTTGTGCAAAGTTAGAAAAATTATGATTGTAACAATTTTTTTTTCTATTTGCCTCAACAAATGTTTTCAGTGAATAGTGTGTACAGCTTCTGAAAATTTGTTTTTTTCTGTTATGTTCGATAACATGTATTAAAATGCAACTTTTGGGAAAAAAATAAAGTAAAAAAAAAAAACTTTAAGACTGTACATTGGATTTCAAGTAAAATCCAAACTCTCCCCAGTAGACTTTCATTGACCTGTAGATGGGACTCCAAACAGCATCTTTCTATCTTTTTTCATAAGACTCTTCTTGTTGGCTATGATCCAAGTCACTACAGTCATTTTGTTTGTCATTTCCTTCTCATAGCCTTTGCACTTTATCCCCCTCTTGAGATAATCCTATTTCCCTGGTCTTTATGGAGTTAGTTCCTTAACATGCTACATGCCTTATTCTCACCAAAAGGCTTTTCCCAACTACCCAGTCTTAACTCTGTCATTCTTTAGCTTACCTCTTTGTTTATTTTATCCACAAGACTTATAAACACTTATAATCATTGTTTATGTAAAAGAAGTATTTCTACTGAACTTTGACACTGGTATTTTTAAATGGACAGCACTGTATCTTAAACCATTTACATGAAACTGTTATAAAACAAAAAAAACCTGAAAACAAGTAAAATGGTAATGTAAAATGATAAGCTAAAGAATGACAGAGTTAAGACTGGGTAGTTGGGAAAAGCCTTTCGGCAAGAACAAGGCATATAGCATGTTAAGGAAGTAACTCCATAAAGACTAGGGAAATAGGATTATCCCAATGAAACAGAAGTGAGATATAGTGAGCTCTCTCCACTCTGTAACAGGGAAACAACATTTCCAGTAGGCATTTGGTGAAAACAATCAAAACCATTTTAACATTGTTGTCCCTATTAAGACTGTTTGAGCAAATTGGTTGCCTATATGGTGGCTCATCTAGAATCTATTAATAATCAGAATATAAGCACCACAGTGGTATTTTTGGCTCATCATAAACCAAAGATATAAAATGGAAAAGGGATCTGTGAGGATGAAATCATAGGATCTCTGAAATAATTATGGAAGAAAACCTTAAAGACAAGAATAGCCTTGGGATAATATTTAAAGATCTAGAATTCTGTATGATGATTTCTTTTTTTAAATCATTGTTTTGTACCTAAAAGTACAAAATCTTACCTAGAATATAAGAGTAACAGGGTGATACTAAGTGCTAAGTGGGATACTCTTTTCTCAGAATATACCTCAAAGATTTGTCTAATATCCTAAATTTAGAAATCTTCCAGAGTTTGGTGTCTGAGGTCACCAGCTCTACAAACCAATGCAGCTAAATTATTATTACCACACACTCACCTCATCAATAAACAAAGAGGACTGAGAGGGAGGATGTGGTCACATTTTGATATGGAAGACACACTTTTCCTAATTGACTCTGTACTTACCATCAGATATGCTGGACTTTTCCATGCACCACTAGGGAAAGATAAAGAACCTTGGGCATGCATAGTGTATTTGATATGGCCAAACAACAAGAGAGCTAGGACTAATCTTCACCTATTTCCAACACACATCAAATTTCAGGTTCCCAAGAGGAACTGAAGATGGATTTTGCATCCAAAATTCCAAGTTAGACTAGATAAATAGATCATTCTTTCAGGAGGCTTTGCAACATGGGACAAGATGAATGTACACAAGAGGAAAATGACAGGACAGCACCAGCTGAAGGTCTAACTGAATATGTAATCAAAATATGCAAGCATCGCCAGGCGTGGTGACGCATGCCTGTAATCCCAGTAGCTTGAGGCAGGAGGATCACAAATTCAAAGCCAGCCTCAGCAACTTAGCAAGGCCCTAAGCAATTTAGTGAGATCCCGTCCCAAAATAAAAAATAAAAATAAAAAGGGCTGGGAATGTTGCTCAGTGGTTAACCACCCCTGGGTTCAAACTCTGGTACTAAAAAAAAAAAATTGCAAGGATCTTCCCATGCCCAGAGGACATACTTGGGGACCTTTCATGAGCAGGCTATTACAACAAGTATTAGCCTGTTTTATTTATTTAGTGCCTATTTATATAGTGCCTACAGACAGGTAGAAGAGCTATTGCAACCAACCAAAGACACACAGTGATAAACATCTATCTTTTCCCTATCTCTCCTCCTCAGCTATTCCCTTCCCAGGACAACAATAGGCACAAGGAAAAGATGAAGAAGAAGGGAGTGTATGAAAACCTACCAGGTATCCCCAAATTCCTAGACTAGAGCCATATGTCTCATCTGTTTGAAGAAAAACAGATGATATTTGAATCAGATAAAAGCTTGAAGTTTGTAAAGACAAAATCAAAATGAAACTCTTACGATATCTAAAAGCAGTTGAAAAGTTATAGAACCAGACTGAAATGTTTGTCATTATCCTGTTTTCGCAGTGGAAAAAAATACGTAAGCAGCAATTAGTGGACGGAAAATACAATTTCGTGTTCATATTCCAATAAGTTGAAACACTTCACAATGAAGTTTCTTTTACTAGCCTTTGTGCACTCCTTGCCCTTTATAATGTAAGCTTCACAAGGACAGCCATTTAGTCATTAACTATTGTATCTTTAGCACAGTCTAAAACATAATTGATAATAAATGTTTAATGAATTAAAGAACAAGACCAACATAGATTACATTATATCAAGTGAAAGGTTCAAGTAATACAAATGAATGGAAATTTTCAGGCTTTTTTCAAATTATTCATTTATTTGAAAGAGAACACCCTCTATCTAATACGTAATTTTCCAAATCTGAGCTGTGTCCTGTCACCTGTTGTCATGAACACTGTTGGTTCCCTATACGTCCTCTTGGCCCACCCTAAAATTATTCCATAAGTGAGCTTTTGTTTCTTTGCCAGAAGGAGCTTTCTGTCTACAAAAACAGCTTATCCAGGATAAGGGGTAGAATGGAAGTGCCATATCATTAACATGTCATGAATGATTCTTAATCAATTATAGAAGTTGGTGAATGAATACTCCAGCTCACTCCATCTTTGGTATGTTCAGTAGGATTGAGTGGCAACCTGCTCCTTAAAAACCCTTTATTTGTATTTCCTTCCTTCCAGTCTGACTGTGCCACTCCCTTGTAGTACTTCCTTGTATAATCTTCCAAATAAACTATGCACATCCAAATCCTTGTCTCAGAGTCTTCTTTTTGGCAAATCCAAACCAAAATTCTGAACAAGTATTTCAACACAATTATTTATTTTCCATATACCTTATCTACCAAGTTTCCAGATCAGAAGATTGTGTATACTCTAATCCAAAGTACTTCTATTCTTCCCTAACCCCACTTCCTATTGTGAATTAGTATCTGCAGATAAGAAAAAAAACATTCAGCCTTTGGTTTTTTGGGGATTGGCTTATTTCACTTAGCATGATATTCTCCAGTTCCATTCATTTACCAGCAAATTCCATAATTTCATTCTTCTTTATGGCTGAGTAATATTTCATTCTGTATTAAAGGGAAGGGAGGGGAAATGGGAATTGTAAAGATAACAGAATGAATCAGACATTACTATCCTATGTGCATATATGAGTACATGACCAATGTAATTCTACATCATGTCCAACCAGAAGAATGAGAAGTCATACATCATATGACAAAATACATTCTACTAACATAACTAATTACAATAAAAAAAATTTAAAAAAAGATTATGTAGGGCTGGGGCTGGGGCTCAGTGGTAGAGTGCTTGCCTAGCATGCGCGAGGCACTGGGTTTGATCCTCAGCACCACATATAAATAATAAATGAATAAAATAAAGATCCATTAACAACTAAAATATTTTTTAAAAAAAGATTATGTACACTCTAGACTTTTGACAGAGTGTACTCAAACTCAAACTTTTCCTCAACTGCATGTTCACACTAAATTCTGCTTACCCAGTGATTATTATGTGATCATTTTCAGCCAAAATACAAGCTATGCTTTCTAGCTGATATTCACAGATATAAAGTATTAGAAAATAACAGACTGGGAAATATTTCTACCTCTTTATTACATAACTGACCCCCCTATTCTTTGCAAAAATATTTGATGTTTGACACTGACCAGAGAAATCATCATTTAAATTGAATAAGTTAATCACAGAATTATTTCATTATCAGTTAAGATCAGTGGCAATTAGAAAACCTGGCTATATGAAGTTTTTAACTCCATATATTTATGCATCCCACTTTCATAGGAGAGTCAATTAATGCAACAAATTTTGCTGAACTGCATTTTATGATAATAATATAATTTATTGAGTTTTTTGTGTGCCTGATACTGTGGTAAACTGGTATATGGCAGTTTATCATCTCAACGATCTTAGGAGTTGTTGTTAGCCCTACTTTGCTTTTTGAGAAACTGATACTTGTGACTTACCAAGGTCATGAGTTAGTAAACTATGGAAAAAAGGATTTGACTCTAAGTCTGTGTGACTACAAAGTCCAATCACTCAACCACAACTCTATTATTTTTCCCTAGAATTTAAATGCTGAGTCATGAGCCAAGTCTGAGATTATAAAATGTGGCTCCTTGCCTTCAAGGAGCTATAACCCAACTGCAGAGATGTGTGCCTAGTGGAATGCTTACTAAAGTGCAAGACAATGAAGAATAACCTATATGTGTTAAATGGTAAGAGAACGTAAAGTAGAAGAAGTGTTTTGTAGCATGTTTAATAGATGATTCAGATTTCCCATTGAAAGAGAAAATCTGCCAAACTGCCAATTCAAAGAGAAAGGCCACCATAATCAATCTCCTAGCAGTGTTCATCTGCAACAGCAGTCAGCCTGCAATATCATCATTGATCAAGGAATGTCTCAGGACTGTGACCACTGGGCTTCTAACATATGGTTGCGCACATCTGTTTAAATATTAAAAGTGTCAGAAGCAGCTATCCCCTGGAAATCTTACACTGAAATTTAGGTTTATTACATTATAACTTTTCCTCTTGGTGATTTTACAACGAACTTGCTGTTGTGTGAGGAAAGCGTACAGAACTATGTATAATACCTACTATGATGGCAATTATGCTGCTACTCAAGTATTTCAAAATTACCTTTTTCCCAAAAAGTACCCCCCACCATGGTTATAAATATGCAATAGTTCTTACTCCTGAAGTTCATATTCCCCAGAGAGCTTTGTGTTTACTATTTCTCTAGGGTTAGTATGCAAAAATCCCCAAAGACCACATGAGGAATTAAAAAGAATAAAGATGCTAGGACAATGGCTAATGAGAGCATTAGTATTCCTCTCCTTAAAGTACCAAAATCTCATATAAGTAGTGCCATCTTGACTAGAGTTTTTAAAACTGTAATTGGACTAAATATTTTGACAGATAATTGTAATGGTGATGTTATGCTTGAATGATTTTGAAGTATAGTTTGAAAATTATTGTTCCCATTTTACATTCTTCCTCCCTTAAAGTGCCAGGTATATAGGGTTTCTAATTTATGCTAATTTTGTATTTCTATGGCAAATTCTTGACTATAGAAACCAAAACAAATTTAATTTATGGATATATTTGAACACATCAGCTCTGACTAAAACTATCAGCTAGTTGCCTAGAGCACATAATTATAAAATTCTTGTTATATTCTTGCCATCAGAGAAAATTTTGGCGTTTATATAATGCTTTCCAATCACACACACACACACACACACACACATGCATACACACACACAAACACTAGGAATTAGCCCGGGAACCCTGCACTTGCTAGAAGAAAATGTAGGCCCAATACTTCAATGTGTAGATTCAGGAACTGACTTCCTTAACAAGATTTCTAAAGCAAAAGTAGTAAAATCAAAGATCAATACAGGTGATGTCATCAAATTAAAAGTTTCTTCACAGCAAAGGAAAAAATCAAGACTGTGAAGAAAGCCTACAGAATGGGAGAAAATCTTTGTCATCTGCATCCTAGATAGGGTGTTAATATCCAGAATATACAAAGAGGTCAATAAAGTTAACACTATAAAAACTAATAAACCAAACAATAAGTGGAAAAAGGAACTAAACAGACACTTCTCAAAAGAAGAAATATGAATAGTCAACAAATATATTAAAAACTGTTCAATATCTCTAACAATTAGAGAAATACAAATTAAAAGTATACTGAGATCCCACTCCAGTTGGAATGGCAATTATATCAAGAATACAAGTAACAATAAATGTTGGCAAGGATGTGGGGGAAAAGGTACTTCATGCATGTTGGTTGGACTACAAACTGGTGCAACTGCTCTGGAAAGCAATATGGAGATTCCTAAGAAAACTAGGAATAGAACCACCATTTCACCCAGTTATTTCACTCCTTGGTATATATCCAAAGGATTTCAAATCAGTCTACTACAGTGATACAGTCACATCAATATTTATAGCAGCACAATTCACAATACCTAAGCTATGGAGCAGCCAAGGTGCACTTCAACAGATGAATAGATAAAGAAAATGTGGTGTGCATATATACACAATGGCATATAACTCAGCAATAAAAAAGAATAACTTTATGCCTTTGCCTATAAATGGATGGATCTGGAGACTATCATGCTAAGTGAAATGAGACAATCCCAAAAAACCAAAGCCCCAATGTTCTCTCTGATATTTGAAAGCTAACTCACAGTAAAGGGGAGATAGAAGTTCAGTGGATTAGACAAAGGGAACAAAGGAAAGGGATGGGGGAATAGGAAAAGGAAAGACAGTAGAATGAATCTGACATATCTTTCCTATGTACATATATTAATATACCACAGTGAATTTTACCATTGTGGACATCCACAAGAAATTAATTTTTAATAACACCTATGAGTAAATGACAAAAAGATCAATAGAGGCAAGGAAGCAAGAGATGAGGAGAGGGAAGGAGGAGAGGTGCTGGGATCTCAATTAGAACAAGATATATCCCATGCTTATATACTTATGTCAAAATGGATTCTACTGTCACATATAACTAAAAAGAAGCAATAAAAATATTTATGACTACTTGACTTTAGAAACAGATTGTATTTCCTGACCCCATTATGACTGGAGGGGACATGCAACTAGTTCTAGCCAATTACATGTGAGCAAAAGTCACCACTTACAATTGTGTATCACTTCCAGGCCAGAACATTATCTGTTAGTGCTATGACTTGCACATTCATCTTTATGCCACAATGACTAGTAATGTTTAAAATTGTTTCTCTGTCATCTTGGATTAAAGAATGAAGATTAATGGAGCAGAGATTCTAGCCAACATGTTATGTAAATGAGAAACAAAACTTTGATGTTACAAACACCAAGAGTTGGGTATTGTTGCAACAGCATAATGTAAATTATCCTGTTTTAATTTCACATTGAGATGAATATTACACTTTCTGAGGCAGGTGTGGTAGTACATGCCTGTAATACCAGTGACTTGAGAGGCTAAGGCAGAAGAATTTCAAGTTCAAGACTAGCCTCAGCAACTTGGTGAGGTCCTAAACAATTTAGTGAGATATTGCCTAAAAAAATTAAAAAGGGCTGGGGATGTAACTCAGAGGTAAAGTACCCCTGAGTTTAATCCCTGTACCAAAACAAAAGAGAGAGAAACAGTTATACTTTTGGTGTATTATTACAAAATTAACAAGATACCTACAACAGCAAATGATATTACCTACTTAAAAAATAAAAATGCAAAGATACTATTATGTGCTATGATCCAAATTCAATACAATCATTTAAATGTAATTGCCAAGCATACCTCATTTTACTTCACTCTATTGTGCTTTGCAGGTATTGTTTGTTTTTTTAGGAATTGAAAGTTTGTGGCAATCCTGCATTGAGAAGCTCTGTCACTGCCATTTTCCCAATAGCATATGCTCACTTTGTGTCTCTGTATCACACTTTTTAAATTTTCACTGCATTTCAAACATTTTCGTTATTATTCTGTCAGTTATGAGGATTTGTTTTTAGTGGTCTTCTATTTTTTAAATTTTTTTGGGTTTTTTGGTACCAGGGATTGAACTCAGGGGCACTTGACCACTGAGCCACATCCCTAACCCTATTTTGTATTTTACTTAGAGACAGGGTCTCACTGAGTTGCTTACCGCCTTGCCATTGGTGAAGCTGGCTTTGAACTCCTGATCCTCCTGCCTTAGCCTCTAGTGCCGCTGGCGGCGTGCATCACCTTACCCAGCATGATTAGTGGTCTTTGATATTACTATGTAATTCATTTAGGACTCCATGAACTGTACCTATATAAGACAAATGTTCAGACTGTTCCCAAAGCAGCTATTCACCTATCTCTCTCTCTCTCTCTCTTAAGGCCTCCCTCTGCCTTAAGATACAACAATATTGAAAACAGACCATTGATAATCCTGCAATGGCCTCCGTTAAAGGAAGAGTCCTTTGTCTCTCACTTTAAGTAAAAAGTCAAAATCTAGGCCTCTTACACCAAATATCCAAGTCATGATTGCAAAGAAAAACTTGAAGGAAACGAAAAGCATGACTCCAGTGAACCCATTAATAAGAAAGTGAAACAGTCTTACTGCTTATATGGGGAATGTTTCAGTTGTCTAGCTAGAACATCAAACCAATCACAGCATTCCCATAAGCCTAAGCCTAATATAAAGCAAAGCCTTAATTCTCTTCAATTCTGTGAAGACTGAGAAAGGTGAGAAAGACACCAACAAAAGGTTTGAAGCTACAGGAATCTAGTTCTTAAAGTTTAAGGAAAGAAACTGTCTCCATAACACAAGAGAGCATAGTGAAGCAGAAAGTGCTAATGTGGAAGCTGCAGAAAATTACCCAGGAGATCTAGCTAAGATCATTCATGAAGGTGGCTATACTAAACAATAGATTTCCAAAGTGGATGCAAGAGGCTTACATTAGATGATGATGATATCTAGAACTTTGATAGAGGGAAAAAGTCAATGACTAGCTTCAAAGGACAGCTTGACTCTTGTTTAGGGCCAATGCAGCTGCTAACTCTAAATTGAATCCAATTCTCATTTACTAATGTGAAAATCCTAGGGTCCCTAGGAATTATACTAAATATATTCTTCCTGTGCTCTATTAATGGAACAACAAAGCCTGAATGATAGCATATCTTTTGACAACATGGTTTACTGAATATTTTAAGGTCACTGTGGAGACCTAATGCTCAGGAAAAGTAAAAGATTATTTTCAAGATATTACTGCTAATTGACAAAGTACCTGATCACCTGAGGGGTCTGATGTAGATGTACAATGAGATTAATGGTGTTTTCATGCCTACAAATACAACATCCATTCTGCAGGCCATGGATCAAGAAGTAATTTCAAATTTCACATCTTCTTATTTAAGAAATACATTTTATAGGCTATAGCTGCCAAAGAGAGCAATTCCTCTGATCTACCTAGGCAAAGAAAATTGAAAACCTTTTAGAAAAGATTCACCATAACAGATGCCTAGAGCATTTGTGATCCTTGGAAGGAGTTCAAAATATCAACATTTATAGGAGTTTGGAGAAGTTGATTTTGACCTTCATGGATCATTTTGAGGGGTTCAAGACTTCAGTGGAAGAACTGCACATATAGTGGAAATAGCAAAAGTACTAAAATTAGAAGTGCACCCTGAAGAAGTGACTTAATTGCTGCAATCTCATGATAAATAATGAATGAGGAGTTGCTTCTTATGAATGAGCAAAGAAAGTGGTTCCTTAAGATGAAGTCTACTCCTGGTATAGATAATATGAACATTGTTGAAATGAAAAATGATTTAGAAAATTATATAAGCTTAGTTGATAGAACAGTGGCAGAGTTTGAGATGATTGACTCCAATTTTGAAAGCTCTACCATGGGTAAAATTATATCATACAGGATCTACTACTACATGGATGCAGTAAATGCAGAAAACATCATTGTTGTCTTATTTTAAGAAGTTGCCACAAGACACTGACTTTCAGCAACCATGACCCTGATCAGTCAAGTAGCTATCAACACTGAAGCAAGACCCTCCACTATCAAAAGGATCATGACTTACTGAACGATCAATAATGATTATCATTTTTATCAATAAAGTATTTTATAATGTTATTGTATTTTTTATATCTTTATTTCATTAATTTTTTTAATTTGGTGCTGAGGATCGAACTTAATACCTCACACATGCTAGGCAAATACTCTACCACTGAGTTACAACCTCAGCCCCCAGTATTTTTAACTAAGGATATAAATTCCTCTTTAGAGATGATGCTATCCCATAATTAATTATAATAGTATAGTATAAATATAACATATTAATACTGGGAAACCAAAAAATCTGTATGAGTCACTTTAATGTGATATTTGTTTTCTTGGAGTGGTCTAGAACTGAACCTGCAATATTTACATGGTATATATATGTTTCCAGGGCAGTGCTTCTTTTAAATCCCCAGAACCACTGACCAGAATACAGAAGGTACACAGTTCTTGAATGTGAAATGAATTCAATGATTTTTACTATGAATCTATAGTTTTGTAACAATTCCCATGAAATATCATTATGTTAGTTTTAGTTCATTATTTCAAATCATTCTAAATAAATGCAGGCACAAGTAATAAGGCTTTTGTGGATTTTTATTAACTTACCCATTATATAAGTTTGCTTTCTCTACTTAAAATCAAGTTGATACTTTAAAATTCTTAAGATAGGACATAGAATAGAAACCTGTGGACTACCATTATAGAATTCTGTATATTCTGGCATTAGTCCATTAATCTGGGTAACCAACTAGGTATAAATCATTTAACTACTCTAGAATCCATTTAAGCAGCCTATACGGGAACATCCTGTCATGAGTGGTAATGTGTTTGATTCACTAGGCTTTCACATTGATATATCAGACTAATAATTCTAACAAAAGTAAACAACAGATTTTTTAAGCCCAACTTGCTCCTAAGGTCCATTAATTTATGCATTCAATTTATTGTGTGCCTACAATGGAGATACAAATGGGAACAAGATAGATGTTATATCTTATTTCTATATTATCACAGTCTGTTTAACAGGCAATAACAATAAAGCATTTTAAATATAATAAAAGAAAAATAGAGTTCTGTGATCAGAAAAGACAGAAATCATGAGTTTATGAGTAAGATAAGTCTTTGTGTAGAAACTGATTTCTAAGTTAAAATCTAAAGCATGATAGGAAATATTATCCCCTAAAGATGCAATAACATGGACAGTGGCCTGCAATTGAAGGTGCATGACACACTCACTAAAGTAAGATGAGTTTAATATGGTAGAACATGGATTGCTGTACAAGAACAGAGAGCTGATGATAGAGAGGTAAGCAGGGGTCAGATCATGTAGAGAATGAGGTGCCAATAGTACACCTAAGCATGGATATTCAGTGGGAAATTAAAGACACTGATAGGAGTTAAGGAAAGAAACTCAGGATATACACTCATTAATCTTAAACAGAGATGGTATTTAAATTTTACAGGCATAGTTGAATTACAAATGATAGGGTCAAAAGAAGAAATGTCAAAAAGATAGAGGCTTGAGAAACAGCAGCATTTAAGAAATGGGCAGGTTCAAAAATATACATGGGAAAAAAAATAGCCTTTATCATAATGGTGCTGGTAAAACTAGATGTCCATCTTTGAAAAAAATAGCACTAGATCTCTCTCTCACACCATTAACAAATGTCTAATCAAAGTGGATCAAAGACCTAGAAATTAGACCAGAAACTCTGCAAGTGCAAGAAGCAAACATAGGGTCAACACTCCAACATATTGGTTACAGACACTGACCTTCTTAACAAGTAAACTAAAGCTCAAGAAATAAAACTAAGAATCAATAAGTGTGATGGCTTTAAATTAAGAGCATGAAGAGGGAGCCTACAGAATTGGAGAAGATCTTTGCTAACTGATCTCCAGACAGGGTTAAAATCTTTAATATGTAAAGAATTCAGAAAGCTTAACACCAGAAAAACAACCCAAGAAATAAATGGGCAAGAGAAATAAGCAGATATGTCTCAAAAGAAGAAACATGTTTAACATCTCTAGCAATCAGGGAAATGCCAATCAAAACTATACTAAGATTTCATCTCATGCTACTTAGAGTGGCAATTATCAAGAATACAAACAACAATAAATGCTGGAAATGATATGGAGAAAAAGGAACACTTTTACACTGTTGGTGGGACTGCAAATTAATACAGCTGCTATGGAAATCAGTATGGAGGCTCCACAAAAGACTAGGAATGGAACCACCATATGATCCAGATATCCCGCTCCTTGGTATTTATCCAAAAGAACTAAAGTCAGCATGCTTTAGTGATGCACTATTCACAATAGCCAAGTTATAGATCTAGCCCAGGTGCCAATTAAGAAAGTATGGGGGGGTTGGGATTATGGTTCAGTGGTAGAGCACTTGCCTTGCATTTGTGAGGCACTGGATTCAATACTCAGCACCACATATAAATAAGTAAATAAAATAAAGGTTCATCAACAACTAAAATAAATGTTTAAATAAAGAAAGTGTGGTATATATACACAACAGAGTTTTACTCAGCCATAAAGATAAATGATATTATGGCATTTGCCGGTAAATGGAACTGGAGAACATAATGCTAAGTGAAATAAGACTCAGAAAATTAAGGGTCAAATGTTTTATCTCATATGCAGAAGCTAAAGCAAAGTAAAGTAGGATAAAAGACAGATATCATAAAGACATAGGGAAGATCAGTGGAAAAGGAAGAAATCAAAAGGGAGGGAAAAGGGACATGAAAGGAAACAAATGCAGAATTAATCTAACAAAATCACACTATATACATATATAAATATACGACAGTGAATTGAACCTTTATGTGTATGTATAAAGCATCAACAAAAAATGAATAAACAATTGAAAAGAAGATTAGCAGAGGAAGGATAATAGGAAAATGGAAGAGGGGAGGGAAAGTGAGAGTCACTAGGGAATGAAACGAAGTGAATCAAATTCCATGAATGTATAATTTTGTCAAACTGAACCCAACTACTATGTATAACTATAATGCTCTAATTAAAACATACTTATACATATGTGAATGCACAAGTTTCCTCCTTATTAAAGTTAAGGTCCAAAAGAGAAAGAGATGGATGGGCAGGTTCAGAGTAGCCCACAAAAGTGACTGATAAAAAGGCAAGAAGAGAGGTATAAGGAAACCTGGGTAGCTATGCCTAATAGAGGAAAAAGTAGGCCCAAATCTTCATCAGGTCATATTAGGCCCTGACTTCCTTAAAAAGACTCCTAAAGCAAAAGAAATAAAATCAATCAATAGATTTGATGGATTCAAACTTCAAAGCTGCTTCTCAGCAAAGGAAACAATCGATAAGGTGAAGAGAGATCCTACAGATTGGGAACAAATTTTTACCACACTCATGTCAGATAGGGCACTTATCTCCAGGATATATAAAGAACTCAAGAAACAACACCAACAAAAAAACAACTCAATCAATAAATGGGCTAAGGAATTGAACAGACACTTCTCAGAAGATATACAATCGATCAACAGATATATGAAAAAATGCTCAACATCTCTAGTAATTACAGAAGTGCAAATAAAAAATACTCTAAGATTTCATCTCACTCCAGTCAGAATGGCAGTTATCAAGAATAAAAGCAATGATAAGTGTTGGCAAGGATGTGGGGAAAAAGGCACACTCAAACATTGCTGGTGGGACTGAAAATTGGTGCAATCCATCTGGAATGGAAAGCAGTATAGAGATTCCTTAAAAACTTGGAATGGAACCACCATTTGACCCAGCCATCCCACTCCTTGGTCTATACCCAAAGGACTTAAAAACAGCATACTATAGTGACACAGCCACTTCACTATTTATAGCAGCTCAATTCACAATAGCTAAACTGTGGAACCAACCTACATGCCCTTCAATAGATGAATGGATAAAGAAACTGTGGTATATATACACAATGGAATATTACTCATCATTAAAAGAGAATAAAATGATGGCATTTGCAGGTAAATGGATGGGGTTGGAGAATATCATGCTAAGTGAAGTAAGTCAATCCCCCCAAAAAAAGGCCAAATGTTTCTCTGATTAGTGGATGTTGAACCATAATGGGGGTGGGGGTGGGGAGCATGAGAAAATGGAGGAACTTTGGATAGGGCAAAGGGGAGGGAGGACAAGGGAGGGACATGAAGGTAGGAAAGAGAGTGGAATGAGATGGACATCACTACCCTAGGTACATGTATGAAGACACGAATGGTGTGACTCTACCTTGTTTACAACCATAGAAATAAAAAACTGTGCTCCATATGTGTACTGTGACTTGAAATACATTCTGCTGTTTTAAATAATAAAAAAATATTTTTTTAAAAAAAATGAAACCTGGGTAGGAAGCCAAGGTCATAGCATATTTGAAGAAAGACAACTATGTTAAGTGCTACTCCATAATGAAGTGAGTCAGTATTTTAAAATATCCTTGGTGTATAGCCAAGAAAAGGTTATTAACCATGAGAAGATTAACAAAGATTAAGTGGAATAGCACAATTAGAAACATACAGTATAAAATAAAGAGTACATTGAAAGTAAGATAGTAGAACAGTTAGTGAAGACAACATTCACAAAGATGGGAAAGGAGAAATAGTTGGGTGTGATGGTGCATGCCTGAAATCCCAGCAACTCAGGAGGCTGAGGCAGGAGGATGGCAAGTTTGAGACCAGACTCAGCAATTTCATGAGACTGTTTCAATATAGCTTAGTCATAAAGTACCCCTGAGTTGTTGCTGTTGTTATAATTATTAATATTATTAATTTTTTAAAAAAGAAAAGAGAAAATGGTAATAACATAGCATGGGGCCAGAGTAGTTATGGTTTTTTTTCAACCAATATTTTTTCTCATGATTACACAGGAGTTATGGTCCCTGAGGAGTAGTACCAATGTTTTTGAATAAGAGAGCCTTAAACAATCTTTAAATGTAAGAAAAAGGAAACAAAAATGAAATGTTTGAAGAAAAATAATACATAGGGTTATTCTAAAGAGTAATAATGCCAAAGAAATAAATGTACAAGAAAAAGCATATGGAGCTTAAGAGGAAGTATTTGCCATACACAAGAAGATACACTATGGATATCAGTGTGGAGGTTCCTCAAGAGACTGGGCATAGAACAATCATATGACCCAGCTATACCATTTCTTTTCATTTATCCTAAAGAATTAAAGTTATCACACATTAATAATACATGCATACCCATGTTTATAGCAGCACAATTCACAATAGCAAAACTATGGAATCAGACTAGGTGTCCAACAGATGACTGGATAAAGAAAATGTCAAATATACACACAATGGAGTTTCATTCAAACATAAAGAAGAACAAAATTTGTAATTTTCAGGAAATGGATGGAACTTGAGAACATATATTAAGCAAAATAAGCCAAACTCAGGTCAAGGGTCATATATTTTCTCTCATATGTGGAAGCTAGAGAGGAAAAAGGAAAAGAATCATGTGGAGAATGTGGATCTCATGAAAATCAAAGGGAGATCAATAGAGGAAAGGGACAAGGGAGTGGGAGGATAGGATGGAGGGGGGAAGTGCTGAGGAGTTATGAGAGCCAAATTATATTGTTATACTGTGTGTAAGTATGAATACGTAACAACAAATCCAATAAAAATCTGGAAAGAGAAAAAGAATAAAAAATAAAAATAAAATGTATGCTTAAATTTTTTCAAAGAAAATAATGGAAGGAGGATGAGGCAGGAGAATCACAAGTTTGAGGGCAGACTCAGCAATTCAGGGAGCCCCTGTCTCAAAATAAAAATAAAAAGGGCTAAGGGTATAGCAGTATAGCTCAGTTGTAGAGTGCCCCTAGGTTCAATCCGAGAGAGAGAGAGAGAGAAGGCATAAATGATAGATAAAGGTGTACATAAGTTCATAGATCTTGTTATGGGAAGTTGCTATCTTGTGGTTTCTACATTCTCTTTGAAACTGTTGGTAAGTTTACCCGTAGAAAAAGGAGGTTAGGAAGTTTGAGGAAGCATAATTCAATGATGGTTTATTAGTACATTCTGGAATTTTTCTAGCATTAGATGTTAAGGTCACCAATTTAAGATTTTGGTGGTCAAATTTTTGTTTTGCTTTGATTTTAAATGACTATTTAGCTATGATTAATATTCTTGTATTTCTATTTTCTCTGTGATTTAGTTTAAAATGTTTTTCCATAAGAATTCTGTGGTAGTAGCTAAAAGGGCAACTTTTCAATTTGCTATAATGCCAAAAAACTATTCTAATCTCAATGATCATTACACTTTCTTCTTTCTATACTCCAGTTAATTGGGTTTTTATGGTACTTTAAGAAAGTGGTTCTGTAAAATATGTGGAAAATGAGGTTCAGTGAGCTAAGTAACTTTCACTATAGCAAGTAACTAAGTGGGAGCAGAACAAATCATCTAAATTTCATAGTTTCTTTCCTATTTACCAGTAATCTTTAATATTAAAATGATTGAGTAATTTCTCCCTGGCCAACAGCTATAAGTCTTCAAAGTTACGCTTAGACAAAAGTAAAGTGTGTATGTGTGCATATGTGTCTCTCTTCATTTCCCCTTTCTTCCCTCTTCTTCTATTTTCATAAACAAGTAAAATTTATTCTGATGACCTTACAACTCATGTCCACTGTCACCACAAAGCAGGAACATAGGAATGTATTGGCCCCTTTGTATTTGGTCCCTTTACCCTATTTTTCCTCCAGAAATAATTGATGGTATTTTTCTCCTTTTAGAACTTCACATTTCTTCAGATAGGCACCTTCTCAGCAAGAGAGGTGAACAAAAATGGGGAGGCTTTACTAGAATTTAAAACTAGACAGTCAAAGCAGACCAGAGACTCAAGAGGTTAGATATAATAAATAAGGAAGAAATCCACAATGGCACAGCTGCTGCTACAGCCAGGTGGAAAACACTAGCAGAGCAGTCTCTCCATGAACACAGTGGAGGGATAAAGGAATTAAAAGAACCCACATTTTTTAGGAGGCCTGAGGTGTATCTGGGTATGGAGTGTTTAGAGATCAAGGACATTGCCCTACTAAACTGAAAGGTGCATTTCACAATACCCTTGTATGGGAAAGAAGCCATCATCTCTTCAGGCAGCAGGAAGGGGACAAGGGAAGGAACAATCTTGCAGCTGCAGTGTGGGGGCTGGCAGCTGAGGGAGCTGATTCCTGGCAAGCTTGAGTTTGGCCCAAAATACAGGCCCAGTAAACACACACTGCATGACATTATGACTAAGTGACCAGGAGAAAATCAAATGTGGAGAGAGGGTTACACAGGGGACAACTGGTTGTGGAAACCTACTCAGTTCCAGCATGGACTGGTAATTACTGGGCCCTGGAATTGCACTAATTTAAAATCTCCAGACAAATTGGCCTTCAGCAAAGAGCCTAGAGCCCACCTAAGCCCAAACCCTGCCTCCAGGAATTCCAACTATAGGATTAACTCTCTCACTCCAGCAATCTGGAAGGTAGAGCACCATGCTCCAGATGAACCCACCTAAAACAGCTGACAAGAGAAACAGAATCTTTTGAACTCCAACAGTAAGAATTTTTTAACTTTTCATCAAGATTTTTTTTTTGTTTTCTATTCTTTTCTCTGTTTAACTATGACCTTAATGGTACATGGACACTTATACATACTCATATTTGGTTTTTTCCCCTCATTTCTAGCATTTTTGAAGCCAGTTATTTTGCATGAATCAGTTTTTTGAGGACTAGGATGTTTGATTAGTATATTTTAGTTTTATTTTGTATTTTTTTATTTTATTTTAACTTTTAATTTTTTATAATTTTTACTTTAGATATATTATTTCACTTACCTGATTCCTTTGATTCTCTTTCTCTCTCTCTTCTGCTAACAACCATTCTCTTGTTCTCTCTCTCACTCTTTAATTTTTTACTTCTATCTTCTCTCCTCCTCCCTCATAATCATCACATCCTAAGTCACTTCTGTTCTCTCCCTATGCACCATTTGAAATTGTAAACCCTTTTGAAAATTTGCTGTTTTTATTGTAGGCAATAAATGATCCTATCATTGCTGTTTATTGTGATAATTAACATTTTAGATGTCATAGTAGGAACTATTTATTTTAATGCTGTATATTGTTTGCATTGGTTATTTCTATTATTTTTCTCCCCCTAAACATTGAGGTACTAGGAACTTTCAGGGAAACTTTAAGTCCACAGGGTAGAAACACTACTGTCTCATATCCATACTGTTAGATAGGTAGACAAACATGAAAAAACAAAGGAACAAATCACCTCAAACAAACCAAGATACACCAATAACAGAATCCATCCATGCCACAGTGGAAGAAATGTCAGAGTTGTTTAGAATGTACATAGTTAAAATGATCTGTGAAATAAAGGACAGTATAAGGAGTGAAATCAAAGATAAAATACAGGAAGTGAAAGATCACTTTAATAAATAGAGATTCTGAAAAAAAAGCAGAAATTCTCAAAATGAAGGAATCAATAAACCAAATTAAAAATTCAATTGAAATCATTGCCAACAGACTAGATTACTTGGATGAAAGAATTTCAGCCTATGAAGACAAATATATAATCTTGAAAACAAAGTTGACCATGGAAAAAAGATGTTAAGAGGCCATGAACAAAACTTCCAATAAATATGGGATAACCTGAAAAGACCAAATTTAAGATTTATTGGGATAGATGAAGGCTCAGACATACAAATGAGAGGAATGCACAATCTTTTCAATGAAGTAATATCAGAAAATTACCCAAACCTAAAGAATGAAATGGAAAATCAAATACAGGAGGTTTACAGGACCCCAAATATACAATATTAAAATAGACCCACACCAAAGCACATTATTATGAAAATGTCTAACATACAGAATGACATAATTTTAAAGGCTGCCTGAGAAAAACAACAGATAACATTTAAAGGAAACCAATCTGAATCTCGAGTGATCTCTCAACCCAGAGGGCAAGATAAGAGGTCTTGGAATAATAATACCAAGCTCTGAAAGAAAATGGATGCCAAGAATACTATACCCATCAAAATTAATCTTCAGAATTGATGACTAATAAAAACCTTTCGTGATAAACAAAAGTTAAAAGAATTCACAATTAGAAAGCCTATACTACAAAACATACTCAATAAGATATTTCATGAAGAAGAAATAAAAAATAAAAGTAAAAACAAGTAAAGGGAATAAGTACCCTAAAATAACAGTGAATCAATGAAGAAACAAATTCAAATAAAAAACCAGCAATAAATCAAGATGACAGGGAATAAAAATCATATCTCAATAATAACATTGAACATAAATGGCCCAAACTCATCAATCAAAAGACATAGACTGGCAGTTCAATTAATAGACAAGACCAACAATATGCTGTGTCCAGGAGACTCACCTCATAAGCAAAGATATCCACAGACTGAAAGTAAAAGGACAGGAAAATATCATTCACATGGATCTCATAAACAAGCAGGGGTTTCTCTCCTCATATCAAGTAAAGTAGACTTTGAGCCAAAGTTAATCAGAAGAAACCAAGACTATAATTTGATACTGCTTAAGGTAACTACACATCAATGAGACATAACAATTGTAAATATTTATACCCAATTTTAAATATTGGGTATAAATATTTATACCCAATATAATGTATGGATCACCTACAATATGTATGGAGCACCTACATACATCAAACACACCCTTCTCAATTTCAAGAATTAAATAGACCACAATAATTCTGGGTGATTTTAACATGCCTCTCTCATGACTAAATAGATCCTCCCAACAAAAACTAAATAAGCAACAGAACTAATAAATACAATTAATAATTTGGACTTAACAGACATATATAGAATACTTCATCCATCAAGTACTAAATGCATTTTATTCTCAGCACACATGGATCCTTCTCTAAAATAGACCACATTTTAGGCCAGAAAGCAACTGTTAGCAAATAGAAAAAATAGAAATAATACTTTGCATTCTATCAGATCATAATAGAATGAAATTAGAAATCAATGATAAAATTAAAAAACAGAAGCTACTCCAACAACTAGACTAATACACTATTGAATTACTAATGGATAGAAGAAAGCAGAGATTAAATAAAAAATACTTAGAGGTAAATGAGAATCACAACACAACTTGTCAAATTCTGGGTCACTATGAAGGCAGTTCTAAGAGGAAAGTTCACTGCACTGAGTGTATTTTTTAAAAGAATTGAAAGTCACCAAATAAATAACCTAACATTATATCTCAAAGTCCTAGAAAAACAAATCAACACCAAAAGCAGTAGAAGACAGAAAAATAATTAAAATCAGAGCTAAAATTATGAAATTGAAACAAAAAAATCAACAAAACAAAAAGTTGGTTCTTTGAAAAAACAATCAATAAAATTGATAAACCTTAACCAAGCTAACAAAGGGAAAGAGAAAACTCAAATTAATAAAATTCACAATTAAAAGGGAAATATCTCAATGGACACTGGTGATATACACATGATAATCAAAACCTATTTTGAAAATTCATACTCTAATAAAATACGAAATCTTGAAGACATTGACAAATTTCTAGAGACATATGACCTACCCAAATTGAATCAGGTGGTCACAGAAAATTAAAACATATCAATTTCAAGCAATGAAATTGAAGACACCATCAGAAGCCTACCAAGAAAGAAAAGCACAAGACCAGATGGATTCTCAGCTGAGTTCTACCAGACCTTAAAAGAAAAACTAATTCCAATCCTCCTCAAATTATTCCATGAAATAGAAAATGAGGGAACCCTTCCAAACTCAATCTATGAAGCTAGTATCACTGTGATACCAAAACAAGACAAAGACACATCAAGCAAAGAAAATTTCAGACCAACATCCCTGATGAACATAGATTTTTAAAATTCTTAATAAAATACTGCCAAATCACATACAAAAACATATTAAAAAGATAGCACACCATGATCAAGTGGGGTTCATTCCAGGGAAGCAAGGTTGGCTCAACATATAGAAATCAATAAACATAATTTATCACATCAATAAATTTAAAGACAAGAATCACATCTTTAGCTCAATAGATTCAGAAAAAGCATTTGACAAATACACCATCCCTTTATGTTTAAAACACTAGAAAAACTAGGGACAGTAGGAACATACTTCAACATTGTAAAAGCTATATATGCTAACCCCAAGGCCAACATCATTCTAAATGGAGAAAAATTTAAATTATTCCCTCCAAAAACTGAAACAAGACAGGAATGCCATCTTTCACCACTTTTATTCAACAAAACCCTTGAAACTCTAGCCAGAGCAATTAGGCAGAAGAAATTGAAGGGATGCAAATAGGAAAAGAAGAATTCAAACTATCACTATTTGCTGATGACATGATTCTATGTTTAGAAGATCAAAAAGAACTCCACCTGAAAAATTCTATAACTCATTAGTGAATTCAGAAAAGTAGCAGGACATAAAATTAATTCCCATAAATCAATTATGTTCCTATATATCAGTGATAAATCAACTAAAAGAGAAATTAGAAAAACTATACTACTCACAATAGCCTCAATCAATCTAACAAAAGAAGTGAACAACCTCTACAATGAAAACTACAGAACACTAAAAAATTGAAGACCTTAGAAGATGGAAAGATCTTGGATAGGTAGAATTAATATTGTCAAAATGGCAATACTACCAGAAGTGCTCTGCATATTTAATACAATTCCTATTAAGGTTTTGATGATGTTCTCATAGAAATAGAAAAAAGTCATGAAATTAATTTTGGATAAGAGGCCCAGAATAGCCAAAGCAATCCTTAGCAAGAAAAGTGAAGCAAAAGGCATCACAATACCAGACATTAAATTATACTATAGAGGTATAGTAACAAAAACAGCATGGTATTGGAACAAAAACAGACAGGAAGACCAATAGTACAGAACAGATGACACAGAGACAAACTCACATAAATACTGTTATTTCATACTAGACAAAGACATGATAAACATACACTTGGGAAAAGATAGCCTCTTCAACCAATGGTGCTGGGAAAACTGGAAATCCATATATAAAAAAATGAAATTAGACCTCTATCTCTCACCCTGCATAAAACTCAACTCTAAGTGGATCTAGGACCTAGACATTAGACCAGAGACCCTGCACCTACTAGGAAAAAAAGACCAAATCTCCATCATGTCAGCTTAGGAACCAAATTCCTCAACAAGACTCCAAAAATTCAAGAAGTAAAATAAAAAATCAATAAATGGGATTGTATTAAACTAAAAAGCTTCTTCACGGCAAAGGAAACAATCATTAATATGAAGAGAGAGCTCAAAGAATGGGAGAAAATCTTTTACCACCTGCAACTTGGATAGAGCATTAATCTCCAGGATATATAAAAAACTTAAAAAAACTTAACACCAAAAAAACAAATAACCCAATCAATAAATGGGCAAAGGAAATGAACATACATTTTGGTCAACAAATACATGCAAAAATGTTCAACATCTCTAGCAATTAGAGGAATGCAAATCAAAACTACTCTAAGATTCCATCTTACGACAGTCAGAAGGGCAGTTAAACAACAATAAGTGTTAGCGAGGATGTGGAGGAAAAGGCACACTCATACATTGCTGGTGGGACTGCAAACTGGTGAATCCACTCTAGAAAGCAGTGTGGAGATTCGCCAGAAAACGTGGAAGGGAACCACCATTTGACTCAGTTATCTCACTCCTTGGCATATACCCAAAGGAATTAAAATCAGCATACTATAGTGACATGGCCACATCAATGTTCATAGCAGCTCAATTCACAATAGCTAAATTGTGGTACCAACCTAGGTGCCCTTCAATAGAAAAATGGATAAAGAAAATGTGGTACATATATACAATGGAATATTACTCAGCCATAAAGAATGAAATTATGGCATTTACTATTAAATGGCTGGAACTGGAGGCAAAAATGTCAATTGAAATAAGCCAATCCACCAATCCAAAAGGCAGATGTTCTCTCTGATATGCAGATGTTTAGTCACAATAGGTGGGGGTGAATAGGTTCACTGGATTGGACAGGGGAGAATGGAAGAAGGGAGGGAGGATGGAAAAGACAGCAGAATGAATCAGACATAACTTTCCTATGTTCATATATGAATACGCCACCAGTGAAATCTCTATCATGTACAACCACACAAGAATGGGAAATTAAGCCGGGCGCGGTGGCTCACGCTTGTAATCCCAGCACTTAGGGAGGCTGAGACAGGAGAATCACGAGTTCAAAGCCAGCCTCAGCAATGACGAGGCACTAAGCAACTCAGTGAGACCCTGTCTCTACATAAAAACACAAAATAGGGCTGGGGATGTGGCTCAGGGGTCGAGTGCCCCTGAGTTCAATCCCCGGTACCAAAAAAAAAAAAAAAGAAAGAAAGAAATTCTAAAAAAAAAGAATGGGAAATTATACTCCATATATGTTTGATATGTCAAAATACATTCTACTGGCATATATTCCTAAAAATAAACAAATAAAAACATAATGAATAAAAACAAAAAAATATTATGCTAGCATTACTAGCATAATAACAAAAATATAAGATGCCCAAAATTACAGCAAATGTTGTATTAGTTGTGATGGAAATTATTCTATCTTAATGCAAAAGTTAAGGCAAAATTAAAATTCCAATTCTGTAACCCAGCACATCTTAAGAATACAATCTAAGGGCTATGGTTGTGGTTCAGGGGTAGAGTGCTTGCCTAGCATGTGTGAGGCACTGGGTTCAATCCTCAGCACCACATAAAAATAAATTCATTGTGTCCATCTACAACTAAAAAAAAAGAATACAATCTAAAATATTACTAGAGACTTATACAATAATATGTCCATCTTAGCAATATTTATACTGCCAAAGTTGGAAATAATCTAAATATCCAATAATAGATATGTTAAATAAGTCATAGCATACCCATGCAGTGTAATATTACATAGCAGTTGACATATAGGTGTGCAAAAATTTTAATGATATGGAAAATGTTCATGATATAATGGTTAGAGAATTTAAGATTACAAACCTGTAAATGTAGAATAATATATATAAAAAGATTGATGTATAGTGACTATGGTATAATTTCTCATACCAAAAGTTAAGCAACTTAAAACTTCAATATAGATTGTTATATTTATACACTAATATATGAAATGTTAATAAATCATTAAAATTAATTTTAACAACATTGCAAAATGCTTATATGAAGTTAATTTTGCAGTTTGCTTTTTTAAATAAAAATTAATAATTTAACTGTAGGGATTATTTACTTATTTATTTAAACAACAAATCCTAAATGTAAAATACTATGTTCTCATATTAGAGTGGCAGGATTATAGAGTAGCACTATATTCATTATTTTCAATATAATTCCCCCAAATATCTTATATAAATATTTTTAAATCAGTAAAATCACATAGGTACATCATTGCTTATAAGAAAAAATGGATTACAAGGGAATACTACACAAAACCATGTGTTGACAAATTAGATAACTTTGATGAAAGGGCTAAATTTACAAAAAGATACAAACTACTGAAATTGAAAAGGAAAAATCTAAATAGACCTATAAGTATATAGATTGAATTAACAATTTTAAAACTTGCCAAAAGGAAAAGTCCAGGCAAAAATGGCTTCTCTGGTGAATTCTACCAAACATTTACTGAAAAGTTCATATCAACTCATCATAAACTCTTTTGAAAATATAAGATAAGGAAATATATTCAAATTTTGAGGTAGTATTACCCTGATACCAAAATCAGAAAAATACATAAGAAAATCAAAGACCAGTATTTTCTTTAGTATGTGTGCAAAGAATTCATAAGAATTAACCTAACAAACTGAATCTGGCAATATATAAAATGGATTATACTTTTTTTTTTTTTATTAAATTATTTTATTTTTTTTCCCATAAGTTGCATTTTAATACATGTTGGCAAACATAACAGAAAAAAAACAAATTATCAGAAGCTGTACACACTATTCACTGAAAACATTTGTTGAGGCAAATAGAAAAAAAATTGTTACAATCATAATTTTTCTAACTTTGCACAAAATTATAAGCAGATTACATTCTTCATATTAAACATCTTTATATGCACTTTCAATGAACAGGAAAGGGGAATGGGTATAGTAAAGATGGTTGATAAAAATATATATAAAAATATATATATATATATATACTGTTCATTGAAAATGGATTATACTTTATGACCAAGTGAGACTTATCTCAGAAATGGAATCTTGAATTAACATCCAGAAATCAATTAATGTAATTCACCATCTCAATAAAATAAAGGAAATTAGATATATAAGCATCTCAATAAATGCAGATAAAACATTTACAAAATCCTACATTCTTTTATGATAAAAGCCACTTAACACATTAAGAATAAAAAGGAAGTGCCGCAACATGATAAAGAGAATCCATGAAAGAAAACAGATCCTGTATGTGTGTTGCTAGGGATGGAATGCAGGACCTTGGGCGTACTACGCAAGCACTCTACCTACTGAGCTACTTTTCCAGCCCTAAATCTCACCACATCTTTTCAACATTGGACTAGAGGTTATAACAAGAAAATTAATACAAGTAGTTATACAAGAAAATTAATAAAAGATATCTAGACGGGGGATAAAACATTAAAAAATCTCTATTTTCAGATTATATTATTTTATATACAGAAAATTCTAAGGAATCAACTGAACACCACTGGAATTGATAAACCAGTTAAATTTGAAAAATACAAGATCAACATATGAAATCAATGCAATTTCTATACACTAGCATGATCAAACTGAAAATGGAATTAGGAAAAAATCCATTTAAAATAGCATCAAACATAAGAAAATGCTTAGGAAAAAAATTGACCCCCCCCAAGTAGAAAACTCATTCTTAAAACTGCAAAATATTGTTGAAAGAAATTAAAGAACATCTAACTAAGCAAAAGATATTACATGCTTATGGATCAAAAGGCTTAATATCGTTAGGATAGCAATGTTCCCCAAACTGATATATAAACATAATCCCTAGAAAAATCCCAGATCCTTTTTTGAAGAAATTGCTAAACTGATTCTAAATTCATATAGAGTGCAACAAATCAAGTAATAGCCAAAACAACATTGAAGAAGGAGAAAATTGAAGGATTTACACTTGAAATTTCAAAACTAACTTACAAAACTACAGTAGTCAAGACAACTTATGGATAACATGTACATCAATGGATAGAACTGAGAATCTAGAATATAAAATTTTGGTCAACTGATTTTCAACAATGTTACCCATTCCATTCAATGGAGGAAATTAGTACTGGTGCAGGTACAGCTGGATAGCTATGTGCAAAGGAATGAATTTGTAACCCTTACCACAAGTAAACAAAAATTAACTCACAAGAGACAACAGACTTATATATAAGAGCTAAACTTATAAAAAAATATTAGTATAAAATGTAGAAGTAAATCTTCATGTTTTGGTTTAGGTAACATCTTTGTAGTTATGATACTAAAGCACAAGCAACAAAAGAGAAACTAAATTAGATGCCATCAACATTAAAAGCTTTGTGCTGGGGCTGGGGCGGTGGCTCAGTGGCAGAGTGCTTGCCTGGTATGTGCGAGGCACTGGGTTCGATTCTCAGCACCACATACAAATAAATAAAATAAAGGTCCATTAACAACTAAAAAAAAATTAAAAAAAGAAAAGCTTTGTGCTACAAGATATACCATTAAAGAAAGTGAAAAGACAAATCATAGAATGGAAGAAAATACTTGTAGTTACTTATCTGATAAGGGAATTATATCTAGAATGTATAAATAGTTCTTGTAACTCTGCAATACACACACAATTTTAAAAATTGCCAAACTAATAGACATTTCTCCAAATGGATATATAAATACCCAGTAACTACATTTGAAAAGATGCTCAAAATCATTAACCATTAGGAAAATGTAAATCAAAACAATGAGATATCACTTTATACCCACTAGGATGGCTATAATTTAAAGACTTAATAACATATGTTGGTAAGGATGTGGAGAAATTGAAACATTCATAAATCACTGATGAGAATGTGTAATGGTGCAGCTGTTTTGGAAAACAGTCTGGCACTTCCTTGAAAGGTTAAATGTAGAATCACTATATGATCCACCAATTCTATTCCTAAGTATATAGCCAAGATAAATAAAAATACAAATACTATACAGGAATTTTCACATAATCATTTTATTAATAATAGTTAAAATGGAAATAATAAAGATGAACATCAACTGATCAATCTGTAAGCAAAATGTAGTATGTCCATACAATGGAATCTTATTAGGCAATGATAAGGTATAAGTAATGATACATTCTGCAATGTGGATGAGTGTTGGAAACACTCTGCTCAGTGAAAGAAGCTAGTCACAAAAAACAGAGTAATTCCATGTGTATAAAATGTCCAGATTAAATCCATAGAGATAGAAAGAAGATTAATGGTTGCCAGGGAATTAGATGGTGATGATGTAGCAAAACTCCAAATACGATAAAACTATTGAATTGTACCCTTTAAATCATGAGAAAGCATGATATGTAAATTATACCTCAATCTATTTATTTAAAAACTGGCCAAACAAGTCATTTAAAATTATAATATAGAAAAATAGTTGATGGAACTCTTTCCATTTTCAACCACATATTCACACATGAAAGTCATAGTTCTAGATTATGTACCAATGGGTCATTCTAAAAGTTGGGGAAATTGGGCAACTCTTGATCTCAACCCAGAGTCTTTCTGACTTAAATCTCTATAGTCAGCCTCCCTTTTAAATCCTTCATGTTTTAGGGACCACAAAACACCTTAAAATGGCACCAAGTCATCATAGTCTTTATCACACCAAACTTAGGTTCCTTAATTGGCACATGGGGTTATTGTGGGCAGCGGAGGATCCTTTGTCATAACAGGAATAAGATAGCTTCAAAGATGAGTTACCAAATCTCTATTTTAGGGAAAAAATTGGGGTTAAGTAAAAGCAACTGGTGTCTGTGGACTTTGTTGATTGGCCTATATTAAATGGACATATAAATTCATGTTTTTAGAAGTCCAATTAAGCCAATACTTTCCTCGACAAGATTAAAACCAGCTCTCCACTGCCCAACCCAGTTCTAGGAAGTGTCTCAAGAAATATCTGCAAAATACCACAATTGAAACAATCAAGGATTCAGATTCAGAGAATGATCTGGCCCAACTGAGCTTAGCTAATTCCACTACCTATATAGCGATAAACTGGCAGGAACTGATATTTCATCTGCAATTAAAAGATTTTTAACTGATTCATAGCCCTAAAGGCACACTTTACGGATAAAACAGTTGGCAGGATTTTTATTGAGCACACTGATATATATTCCCTAAAATATTTCTCTATTTCTTAACTAAACTTTAATAAAAGAGTGAATTTCTTGGCACATATTGTTACTTGGTGTCTGTCCATACAGAATTGTTTTTCCTAAGAAATCATTAATTCCAAATATTTGACACTTTATACTTTATATTCCCCTAAGGCTACCAAAGGACTGTTTGGATATTGGTAAAATCAGAAATCATTTGGTAACCAGACTTTAACGTCAAGTACAGGATTATGCCCGAGGGTCATAAATATCCATCACTCCTACTCACCACATGAGACAGCCAGAACCCAGATATCCCTTAATTTGATTCACTCAGTAAATACTGAAAATCAACTAAATATGCTTTGCAGGCACAAATGATACAATACTATGTGGAAAACACATATGATCCTTGCTCTCATGAAGCTAACAATCTACTGGGAGAAACACTCATTAAACATTGAATTAACTATAATATTTAATTATAATTATAATAAGCATGAGAAGGAGATGTCTATGGTGCTTAGAGACCCAACTAGTAAATAATGGTTAAATAAGTATTGCTTGAAAATCAGATACTTGGTTTGAGCTTTGAAGATGAATAGGATTTAACTAGGCAAAGGGGAAGAAAAATGTTCCAGCGAGAGAAAATAAGATGTGTAAGAACTGGTAGAATGATCTGATTCAGAAACAAAAGACAGATCAATGTAACTAGAACAGGGAAATAGTAGGAGAGAAACTTGGAAAAGTAAGCATCAGCCAGAAGCCGCAGGATGTCATAGACTGTGGTAAGGAATTTGGATCTGATCTAATCCTAAATGCACTGAGAAGCAAACATTTAAGCAAGGAAGTGAGATTATGTGACTTCATGTTTTGAACCACTAGGTATTTGAATCACTCTAGGTATCGTGCTGAAATGCATTAAATGCAGAAGCAGAGCTAGTAAGGTTGCCTTCTCAAAAACTGTTAGTCTTTGAAAAGTGATGTATTACATCATGGTCATTAAGACAATGATGAAAAGACATTGCTGAAGTAATGTGAAAGAAGAACTTAAAACATAGATAAAAGGTTAAAAGCGGTGCTTTTGCACTTATTTGAGCTCCCAGAAAACAGTGACACTAACTTTGCCCATAGATTCACTTTGTCTGGTTTTTAGATCCTGGCTACTCCTCTGACTGGAGAGTACAAAGTCTGGATTCAGAGACCAGTTTGGAAGCTACTACAGTGGTCCAAATAAGAGGTGATAGTGGACAAGCCCAGGGTGATAACAGTAAAGAAAAACATTATTGATCAAAAGTATATTTAAGAGGTAACTGCTCACAAAACTGAAAACAGCACTTTGTATAAGTTCACATCCTCTCTCTTTTTTGAATTCTTCCAAATAAAGTCTCCCACTAAGATCTACCATTGTTTCCTTGCCTTACTGTTTTCTCCTCCAGGGATCATGCTTTCTCAAAAAATGCAGATATATTTCTTGTGTGTAGCAGGGTTGTTACTAGAACTTGTTTATATGCTTTAAGATCTATTTTTGTGGCTCAATTTGCACATATTCCCCTGAACACTATGGGAGACATATGAGTATCTAGGAATGTTGTCAAGTCTCCTACATACTTGAGTTTGAACACTGCAGAGAAGAATGATGGGCTCAGGCTCACATCTTTAGAAATTGTAACAGCTCACCCAGAGCCAAGGTATTCTCAATGCCTTAAACAATAATGTTGAACACTTTGTAGAGCAGTTCAGAGTTTAAAGTGAAGTATTAAAGGGCTTGCTTCTCTGAAAAAAAAAGAAAGGGGACTATGAATTTGTATAATGTCATACAGAATCCTTTGGGTTGAATAAGCAAAATCTATCCATCAATGCAGCAAGGATAAAGAAGCAAATATATACTTTGTACTACTGTGTGTCATACACCATGGTAGGTGCTTTACAATATAACTGTATTACAGTATAACTGTATAAGCTCTAATCATTGTCTCAGTGTGAGTCCTGGCAGTGCCATTTGCTAGCTGAAGACTTTAGGTAACTTATAAAACTGTCTCTGTTCTTTTTTCATTCGTAAATGGGATAATAAGAGCACCTTTTTCTATTAGGTACTATTGAATAAAGCTTCTTATAGATATAAAGTCCTTTAAATCACATCTGGCATATAGTAGCAATTAATAAATATTATTTGCCACTATCATCATATCTGACTGCTGCAGTGTAATACAGAGTAAAATATTACTGCCAGTTTATAGATAAGGATAGTGTGATCCAAAATGTTAAACAAGTTGCTCCCAGATAACACAGCTACAAAGTATTCAAAATTAGGATTCAAAATTAGGTCTTTTATACTCAAAACCCATGTGTTTAAACACATTTTATCATTTCAAAAGAATCCCAGGCATTCTGGGTGATAATTTCAGTCACAGCCAAAACACCAAACCACTTCTAGCCGCCTCAGGTTGCAGGAAAGGGTGGTACAGAGAAAGGCCCACATTAACTCTTTGGAACTTTCCTTTCTGACTATATCCATTTTTCTCTCTGCTTCTTCTCATTCTTTTTTCTAAGACTAGATACCCTCTACTCATGTGATTTACTTAAATAGTTTTTCATTTTGGTCAAATATTGTGAAATACAAACAACACCAAGGTTAAATTTCCTTTTATGGGTTTAATCTTAGCCTGATACAGATAAACAAACAAAGTATAACAGAGTAAAAAAGAGAAGAGATAATGAAGCATATCTGGCTATTGCTGCTGCTGCTTCTTCTTCTTCTTCTTATTATTATTATTATTATTATTATTATATTATGAGGCTGATATAAACAGTAATATAATAAGTATAGCATGTTATTTAATGGCATAAAAGTAACCACCAGAATAGAAACTGCTACAGTAATGAGTCTAGACTGTAGCTTTTCCATTTCTACCTTTTTTCATTTCATTTTTTGTTGTTGTTTTTGCTTGTTAATTTGTTTTGTTTTGTTTTGTTTTGGAGAAGGGTAAAACATTGCTTCTATAATTTAAAAATTTCAGCCACAGCCAAAACACCAAATCACTCCTACCCTTCTCAGTCTAAGAAATGATTTAAGTCAGTAAGAAAAATTATTTGATGGGTGAGTACATAGGTGAATAAGTGAATATGTTGGTGGATGTATGAACAGATAGATAGATGTATAAAGTATGGCTCATCTACAAGGTGGAATGTTGTGCAGCAGTTGGAAGGAATAAGATAGGGATAAGCTCAATATACGTTGTTGGTGGAGAGGCATAAGCTGGAAGAACAGTATAAAAACAAAACTATTTTCTAATATAGCTTATACATAACAGTAATAAATTATTACCAAGTATTCAAATAGTGCAGAAGTATATATAGTGAAAAATGGTACATAACTTTTTT
>CM053417.1:41606152-41635386 GCA_028644305.1 Xerus rutilus
TTGGCACCAGGGATTGAACTCAGGGGCACTCGACCACTGAGCCACATCCCCAGCCCTATTTTGTGTTTTATGTAGAGACAGGGTCTCACTGAGTTGCTTAGCACCTCGCCATTGCTGAGGCTGGCTTTGAACTCGCGATTCTCCTGTCTCAGCCTCCCTAAGTGCTGGGATTACAGGCTTGCGCCACCGCGCCCGGCTGGTACATAACTTTTAAACAAAAAATGAAGTCATATGAGACATACTATTGGACAACATTATTTCATCTAATGATATATGATGAAACTTTTCCTATGCCAGTGCAAGTAAATCCACCTCAAATCTCTAGTAGATAAAAGGCACACCATTAGCTAGGTACAGTGGCACATGCCTGTAATCCCAGTGGCTTAGGAGGCTGAGGCAGGAGGATTGGAAGTTCAAAGCCACCCTGAGCAACTTAGCGAGGCAGTAAGCAACTTAGCGAGACCCTGACTCTAAATAAAATATAAAAAAGGGCTGGGAGTATGACTCAGTGGTTCACCCTGGTACAAAAAAAAGCGCACACCATTGCCTATTGTTTCCATAACTAATGTAACTAATTAAATTATCCCCAATGATGTATATGTCTCAGTTTTCTGTATATTAATTCGATGTTGTAATAAATATGTTTGACTATGTGGGTATATATTATATTCATATGCAGATATTTCTATAAGACAAATTCCAAGAATAGTGGTCCAAAAATAAATGGATTTTATATTTTGAAAGATATTATCAAATATTCTTCAATTATCATGCTACCAAATTATACTCCCACCAATAGCATAAGTGATTTCTTATCCAACATCAATACATGGTGTTCATTTGCATTTACATTTTCAATCATGAGTTATTCTTTTTATATATTGAAATATTTTTAAATATATTTGTAAATGATACATAAAAATATAAAAATTATATAATTCATAGAGTATCATTTTACAATAACATTTGCATTGTACAGTGTTTAAATCAGGGTGAATATATCTATCACTGTGAACATTTATCATTTGTTTATGGTGAAAACATTCAAAACCTTTTCTTTTTTTATATTTCCATTTTTTTCTGTAAGTAGCTTTGCTCATCTTTTGTCTAATTTTCTGTTCAGATGTTTATGTTTTAAATGATTGTCAATGAAAATATCACTGTTATCTATTTGTAAATCTTTTTACCAGTAAAAAAGTTTTAAAGTCAGAGTATTTAAAAGCATTCTGAAAGTCAAAAATATTAACTGCCAAATAAGATGAATGTTCATTCTACCAATGAAAGCACTAAAACCCAGGTGTCTGAGGCATTCTTCTAAAACACACACACACACACACACACACACACACACACACACAGGAAGTCCTTTTTTGTCTTAAAGAAAAATGCAGTTTATGGAAATTGCCATCTTCAATATCACTGACTACAGTGTGTTGATAATCATTAAGCCAAGAGAATCTGCAGGAATAGGATGGATACACATGAAATACATCAATGCCTGCCAGGGAGCTGAACCACTTATAGAGTATACTCAAGTTGAAGACTTTTGTTCCTCTCATTCCTTTGCCATGAATGGACAGGAAGGTACTTGTTTGGTAAATTGTTCCAATGACAAAAGATTCCATATTTCTTATTTACAGTGAATGACTAGCACCTGGAATCAGCCTGTTAGACAACATTGCTGCAAATGCAATAAACTGAATGGCAATTCAGCCACATCCTGGCCCTTTATCCTTCAAATGACTTAGCTACTTCTCACTCAGTTTCAAAAGTATGATCTGAACTAGCTTATTCCTCTATATTCCTCCCTAAAAGACCGTGAGAGGTTCTAACTCCAGAACCAGAATGGAGTGTGAGGTAGGCCTCAATGGATGGAATAACTGCCTTCAGCCAGAAGTATTCTAGTGTTTAACAACCAACTCTCCAAGAGGAAGGGATACCCTGATTGGTAGTTCTTTCCTTTTTCTGTGGTATAATATTCCTATAATGGTTGATCTCAGTTTACCAATGTTATGTAATTCAACACAGCATTGGAAGCTAGAGAAGGCTGGTTTCAGCGCACTACTGCTCTCATCCTTGTTTTATAAGCCTATCAGTGTGTGTGTGAGGCTATTCCAGAATTGTATGTATATTTTCCTTGATATCAATATATACTCAGAATGGGATGGATTCAACCAAATACCCTGGACAAATGCCTTGGATAACAAACTATGAGGTCAAACATCCATAGATGAAATTATTGTTGTTCCCTTTAACCTAGAAAAGTACAAAACAGTCTTCCAACAAAGTATAGCATACCTTCCTGTTTAGAAATAACAGGCCAACAATAGATTATTCTAGACAGTGCATAAATAAAAATAACATTACAATGTAAAGGCAGTTTCTAGACAGTATAAAAACAAAACTTTTTTTAAAAGCTTGAGCTTCAAGCAGGAAGTTGTGACAAATAATTTATTGATCAACATCTGACTTAGGAAGCTACCATAATAGAAAACAATGAGAAACTATGGGTTGGAGTTGAATCCAACATTCCAGGATCTTATTTTCTTATGGGATGCAAATCATAGGTCATAAACATTGATTTTCTCATTTTGACAGAAGACATCTGCATACTCTTCAGCTATATTATATTCATTGACTAAATAGATAAGGCACATTTTTGTGAGTTCTGCCCTCTGAGATCAATTGGTACCCACCAAACTACCTCACTCATCTAACCTGTTCACAGGACTCAAGTTAAAGTTGCAATTAAATCCCATGTAAACCAGTGAGATTATCGCTATACTGTAGTCATGAACCAAAAGCTTCACCTTGACCGCTTCCCCCCAGAAGCATTATGTTGATCCATGGAGAAGTAAGATGAATGAAAAGGTAAGATGCAACCCATCTACTAGTGTAAAGAAAGAGCCACCACCAACTGCTGGTGACTTAGCATCATTGCTCTATGTAAAATTCAAGTTACTGACCCTAAATGGGAAAAATTGTTAGTTACTTTAACTTAGAGAAGAGACAAGAAAGGTAGACAGGGTGTGTTATATAATGGCCTCTTTAAAACCACATTCTGGCAACATCCCTAGAATATGAGCCAAAGCAGGAACAAACTTCTTTCTTTCTCTTCACACCTTATATCAAGAAATATTCACAGTACCCTCTGCCGTTCTGTAAAAATATTACACCAATACTATGAGGGAAAAGAAAGTCAATACATCTGCCATAAAAGACTCATCAAAGATACATACTCAATATTGCAATTACGGAAGTGTGAATATTACAAGGCAGCCTGCCTACATTGCCAAGGCTCTATTAAAGGAATTTCTTCAAAGTGCGCAGAAGATAACTATTATAATCAAGACTTCTCACATGAGATACATCTCTTTGGAGCTCATGATGCTTTAAATTATATGACTTCATTAAGTGAACCTACATAATGGTTGGCTCAGGGCCAGAGTATCTTTACAAGAGTAGAACTAAGGATTGACTTAATGTAAGTGATTCTCTATGCAAGCTAAAATAGAAAGTCAAATGAAAAATAATATAACTGAATCCAAACCACCTGAATCACAACCCATCAATTGACAACATATGGCAAAGCTACCAAGTACTGATTATAGTCCATCTTACTACTGGGTTGCATATCTCTACCTTTTCTCTCTCTTCCCTTACCTCCTGTTTTCCTTCTATTTTGGAGGAGAAAAAATTACGTGTCTCTTAACTGGCTAATACTCACTCTAAATTAATACCAATATCTCCTAACATATATTTATTTATTAAAATGAAAACAAAGACAACCTATTAAGAATCTATTGAGGTACTTGTCATTTGACAATAACTAGCTGGTTTTCAAAGATTCATGGAGCACAAATGGATTATTTCATATCAATGTGTAATAAGCACAGTCCAAAAGCCAAGCATGGATACCTATGTGTATTCCATCTCTTTTCTCCATTTCCTTGCCAACACAATATCTTTTGGTTTTTTTATGTACTAAGTTCCAGTTATATAAGAGTAAGAAGTTCTGGTGTTCTATTTGCACAGTAGAGTGACTATAGGCAATGATAATGTTACTGAATATCTCAAAAAGCTAGAAGTAAGCATTTTAAATATTTTCACCCCAAAGAAATGATAAACATGTGAAGAGATAGTTATGTTTAACCTTACATAAAGAGTACAGAATGTGTACATGTATCAAAATATCACATGATACCCCATTACTCTGTACAATTTTTATTTTTTAAGTTAAAAATAAATTTAATTAAAACAAGAATATACCATCTCTTTTAACATATTCATTGTTCATTTAAAAAATTGGGGGGACTGGGAATTGAACCCAGAGGTATTTTCCCAGTGAGCTACATCCCTAGCCCTATTTCAAGACAGGATCTCAGTTGCTGAGGCTGGCCTCAAACTTGAGATGCTCTTGCCTCAGTTTCCTGAGCCACTGGGATTATAGGAATGCACCACTGCCTGACTTAATTTCTTTTTTAATTTTTGGTTCATTTTTTTTAGTAATGCATTATGGTTATACATAACAGTGGGGTCAGTTTTGACATATTCATAAATGCATATAGGATAGTTTGCTCCATTTTAATCCTCAATACTTCTTCTTCCCCACCATCCTCTTCCTCTATTCTATTGTTCCTTCTATTTATTTTTTAATCGGTACATTATAGTTATATATAAAATTGTAATGCATTGTGATAGATTCCTACATGCACATAGCATAATTTGGTTAGCTTCATTCCTCAATTTCCCCCCATTCCCTCCCTTCTTCTATCCCCTTGGTCCCTCACTTCTACTCTACTGAATTCCCTTCTGTTTTCACAAAGAGAAGGTATTTGAACTGTAACGCTCAGCAGGAAGTAAAGAAAACAAAATAAAAAGACCATGATCAGAATATACAAGAACCTTGAGACAATATTGGGATACCAAAAATAAAAGCCATTGTGATATAAGAAGATATAGAAATACAGGCTAATGGCATTAGCAGCCTTTTCAGTTCCCAGAAGCTTGGGAGGCTGACAAATGAGAATCAAGTTTCAAGACCAGCCTCAGCAACTTAGTGAGGCTCTAAGCAAATTAGCAAGGTCCTGTCATAAAATAAAAAATACAAAGAGCTGGGGATGTGGCTCAGTGGTTATGTGCCCCTGGCTTCAATCACCAGTACCAAGAAAGAAAGAAAAAGAACATTTTCAGTGAAATATAAAATTTATCAAACCTTAGGAATGAGATGGGCATCCATATACAGAAGCATATAGAACCCCAAATAGAAAAGATCAAAAAAGAACATCCCAAGACACATACATCATAATCAAAATGCCATCAGTTATTTTGTGTTCTTAAAACTTTTCATGGTTTCCTATTTTCTTTTAAAGGTTGAAATCCATAACATGGTCTACAAAGTCCTTCACAATACACTTCTTGCCTTACTCTTCAATCAAACTTCCAAATTCTCTATTGTTTCCTGCACTTCAGCTACACCAAACTTCTTTAGATCTTGAGAATATGCCATGTTTTGTCTCATCTCCAAGATACCATACATGTTCTCCCTCTGCTTATAATGTTGGCATCTCACCTGGCTAACTTCTTATCTTTCAAATCTCACTTAAGTATGCAATTCCTACAGCATGTTTTCTGTGATTTGCAGATTTAACAAGATCCATGACTTTAACATTTCTATTGCAACTCTCCAGGATTCTATTGCTCAGCACATTTATAATATTTCCTCAATGTCTTTCTTTCCTTGCTTTTATATATTTTTCTCTATAGTATTTAACACAGTATTATGTACATAGTGAGTGGTCAGCAAATATGTTTATTGGAAATACATGGACATCCCAAGTCTTTGGTAATCTTTCTTAGATAGTAATATAGATAACTACTTCATGGTTTGCATGGCATATCCAAAGCCTAAGAAAACTGAAATTCTGTAATAAAATAGAATTTTATTATCATTCCTACTTTTGAATAGATAGAGTGAAAGTACTTTCATCTTTCTATTTTCACGGCATTAAACTTGATTTAGTAATACTCTGGAGAGCGTTGTAGCTTCTAGTTCTGTACTGTTATGAGGTACTCATTAAAACAAGGCCCAACCTCAATGGCAATTTTACGTTGCGAGGTTTCATGTCAGATACCTCTAGGAAACAAATTACTGTTTTCTACATAAAGCATGAACTGCCAACACTCACACTTTTGTCTTTTAGTTAGTCCTGTAGATAATGATTTATGTTGCATTGCCTTTGATATTATTCCCTACTTTTCTCTGGCTTTTAATTTTAATGAGGATCTCTATCATCTCTTTCTTCCCTTTGCTCCCAGCTTTTGCAGCATATCATTGAAATGGTTTTGTTCGCATTTTTATTCTCTCACACTGCTAATTTTGTAACATCAGTTTTCCTTCTTAGATGCCATTATAATGGACTTCTGATCACAGCACTTCTATTAACATACATGTGAGACTTGTCAACATTTATAAAACCAAATAAAACATACAGAAAACTTCACATCTCACACAGAGATGAATTGACAGCTTAAAGACTCCCTTGTCAGCATTACTTGTTATGAGTCATGGAACTTTCTTTAATCTGGAGTTCATTGAAGATTTAATGGGCTTTAATTTATTCCTAATTCACTGGATATCTCAAATAACTGCTTTAGACCACATACATACATATATACACACACATATGCAATTCATAGAAAGTTTATTTTTTAAAAAATTATATCTTGGTTTAGGGAATTCTTCAAGGTAAAATAGATTCATGACAGTAATTTTAAATCAATAGTTGTCCTGCATGAATTTGGTTAAACTAACCATTACTACTCTTTATGTATAAATTATTCTTCCAGGCCCTCTGGAGGACACAAACATAAAGGCATGTTCGCTGCCCTCAAAGTAATTTCAACTAAAATGTACAACATCTTCTCACCCCACTCTATCGGATTTTTATCACCATTCTCAAAAATAACTTATATGTTCCCCTTCATTCAAGCTTCTACAGATGAATTTCACCTGATATATCTACTTTTACCATTTCCTCAGTCTTTATAAATAAATGCATTTTTGTCTATATTTGCTAAATGTCTTTCAAATGTGTATACTATCAGTATTATTTAAGAATTTTTAGAAGAGACCTCTGGGTTCCAGCCACCATGGCACTTACAGTCCCTACTATTAAAATATGTCTTTTAAGTTAAAGCATTGTCCTAAGATGTTTATTAAAATGTAATTGTTACTTAGAAGTTATAGCACATTTCAAATGATGAGTACCCATAGATATTCACAAAAATAGTTTGTCAAATAGAACAAGAAATTTAATAAAATGAATAATGCCTACTAGAGAGAGCACGTGTAGGCAAGGTGCTGAAATGTGATCTGTGATCCAACCAGGACATAACTTAACTCAAGGCACTCCATAACCAGACAGAAGGGAAAGGAATACCAAAGGCAAATCCTATATGCCTCACAAATCTGGTAAAAGCCAACTTTGCATTTCAACATCCCACTTTCACATTGAAACTCTCCCGTTACCCTAGACCCTGAAATCTGAAAGGACAATGAATATGGAGATGGCTTCAACTAGCCACTTTCCTTTGTGCTATACCAGTTGCAGTGGTGTATAGGCCATGTACCTGTTACAAAAACTGACTGTAAAAACAGTTCTGCTGCTTCTTGCTTCCATCCAAACTGCAGTCCTCTCTCTTCCAGAAATCATGATAAAAAGGCAAGTAAAGAGCACAAAAACTATCTAAGCATCTCAAATAGGAAGACAAAGTTTATGATATTCTACATTGCCAGAATCCATTACCAAAAGAATATGAAGAATATTTTTAATCCAGAATAACACAACTATAACTCTTTGTAGGACAGTCATTGGCTGACATTTCATCAAAAGTAGACTAAAAAGACCATACAATGTCTAATCCTATATATTTCTGAAACCTAACTTTTCCATAATTTCCATGAACTCCATCTGTCAATTTCTAGACAAAAAAAATGCCTCCCATCATTTATGTACTTTAAAAAATTACTATATTAAAAATGGAAACTCTATGCATCTCTTATTTGACATTCAATAGACACCTAAAATTAAGCTTGTCCAACACTGAAATAAATATCTTCCCCCAAAGACTATTGTGCCTCTCATGTTCAATGTATCTGTTAATGCTGCTTCTTTTCACCTGAAATTCCAAGATAGAAATTTTAAAGTCATCTACAAATTCCTCTTCTTCATGGCACATGTCCAAAACAGTCATTAATATCTCTCATATCTATTCACTCTTCTCTGTTCAGTGATGACTTAATTCAGAGAACCACACCTTTCTCAACTAGATCCTTACCAAGGACACAGAAGTGATCTTCCTTCCTCCAAACCAATCCCCTGTTTTGCCAGATTTATTTGCATATGAAAGACACTTTGCCATGTTTCTTCAGCATAAAGTTCTCCCCTGGCTTTCTATTAACTCTATTATCAAGCCCAAACTCATACATGTAGTCAAAATGTTCTCCATGGACTTGGTTCAACCTCTCTGCAACTTCACCTTCTCTCCCACTCACACACCACTGGACTCAGCTACTTTGAACTTTTATATATATATATATATATATATATATATTCTTTTTTAATATAGGGCCTCACACATTTTTAATATTTTTTTATTTATTTATATGTGGTGCTGAGAATTGAACCCAGTGCCTCACATATGCCAGGCAAGCACTCTACCACTGAGCCACAACCCCAGCCCCTTCTTTGAACTTCTTAGTGATTTCAAATACCAGATTGGTCCTGATTCTGTCATTACTACACATGCTGGTTCCTCATCATAGAATGCCTCTTTTCATCATAGAAAATGTTCCTTCTTTGTTCAAAAACACAAAATTGTAAAAATCTAAACTCTTCTCAATAGCTACCTTCTGGAAGAACCTAAGTGCAAGCAAAGGGAGGGCACAATAACAAGGATTTTAGACAAGGCTATTCATGTACATTCAGGGATCAAATAGCCAAATCAATCAATTAAGTCCCAGATGATGCAGGGATAATTGTTTAGTCCTGATTTCTCCTATAATTATTTAATTAATGTTACCAAATATTTTATTGGTACATAAAAATTAAACAGAATAGTAGGTTTCATTGTGGCATATTTGTACATACACATAGCATAATTTGATCACTTTTAGCCCCCAGTACCTCCCCAATTTCATCCATGGATTTTGATCTTTTGACTAGTGTCTTGATCTCAGTTCCAATCTTCACTACACTCTCACTAGTCTCTATATTAATCAAAAACCAGAGATTCTAAGCTTAGTATCTGTGAACCTGCTTGGGGAAAACATTGTATCATTATTTTCATTCAGTTGTGATTGAAATCTAGCATTTCATTCCACTATGAATGTAGGCAATAAGCCATAGTAGTATTAGCTGAACCTTAACTTTGTCACAAGAAGAAATTAAAGATAATTTCATGTAACATTACAATCGTGACAGATGTCTCAAAATATTATTTATGTCCATTCACTACTTCAAATTATGGTAGTAATAGACTTGCTATTAGAGCTCATTATTTAATGTGATAGTAAAAAGCATATATAAATTACTATATACAATTTGTTTTTCAAATATTTTGATGACTGTATTTCAATCTGCTTGGTTTCCTTTGTGGTCCTTTGTATTTTATTTTATGCATGTATGAACAGTTTTTCTGAGAAGGGATCTGATCTTCAGGCTTCATCAGACTGCCAAAGGAGACTGGAGTGTGAAAAAAAATGGTTAAGAATGCCTGTCTATAGAAATGCTTCTGAAATGTCAGCTTATAAGGAAAAAACAGATTCCTAGGCCCCATCTTCAAATATTCTGATAAGTTGGCCCTTAAAATATCTTCATTTTGAACCAGAATTATCAGATGATTTTTATGTAGGAAGTCCTTGGAAATAGAAAATGACCTAAGAATACTACCTAAATTTAAGAAAGCTGTATCATGTTATAATATGATGACAAATGAAAAGTTACCTTTTTAAAATTATTCTTTAACTCTTGAACATTCTCATAGATTCCTGGATTGTAAAAGGTATTTTAATATTTTAATTCTTAATGGTATTTTTACAGAAAATATAACACTGGCCACTTTGGGGAGGAGGAGTAGACAGGAAAAACACACTTCCTTAGGACAAACATCAAGATGACTTACAAAGTAGAAATACCTAAATACATTGAAATACATGGCCAAGTTGACAGATTTTCTATTTTATCTTTCCTCCAACTATGGTAAAACTAACATGAACACCACTACCACCAATACGACTGTTACCATGATCATCATGAAAATGTATTTACCATCCATTCAACTTGTCTCCTACATCCCAATACCCCAATATCAAATATATGATATCTCCAGCCACTATCAGATCAAACAAGGGCCTAGGTATCATCTTTGACTCCTTTTCCTTCCCACCCCCACATTAAATACAAGTGTAAGCCTAATGTTATTTCCAAAATAATCCCCAAACCTTATATTTCTCTTCATCTCCCCAGGAGTTACATTTATTGAGGTCACTACTCTCTCTCTCCTGGACCACTGAACCAGAACCCAACTGCTATCTCTTCATCCTTACTTACACCCATTCCATTTCCTACCCATTACATTTATATTTGGGGTGAAATTTCCAAAACATGAATTTGATTATATCACTATCCATCTTAAAATCTTTCAATAGCTCCTTATTCCACTCAAAATACACTCTAAGTACCTCAGCATGACATACAAGGTCCTGTATTACTTTGACTCCTGCTACTTCTCTCATTTAATAACCTTTCCTCCTTGCTCTCTAAATTCTAACTATACTGCTCTTCTCTTCATAACTAATCCATTAAGCCTTTTGCCACTTTAGGAACTTTGCACATGTATTTTCTTCTTCCCCTGATGCCCTGATCCCCAATTTGTTATATGGTTGGAATTTTTCACCCTGCAGGTTTCAAACTAAATGCTGCCTTTTCAGAGAGACCTTCTTTAATCACTCAAATAGGTCATTCCCCCATCCTCTCATTCTTTTTCACAGCTTTCTGTTCGTTACTTCCAGAGCAATAATTGTCTTTATTTGCTTGTTTATTGTTTGTGGTCCTCGGTAGATTGTAAGCTCTAAGAGGGCAGGATTACATATATCATATTTGACATAATGGCAGATATTCAATAAATATTTAATTGAATGAATGTATGAATAAAAGAGCACCTCTTTCAGTGTGTTAGATCTAAACAAAAGCAAATAAAACATCATAGTACTTTCACAAGCTGTTTGACATACAATGGGGTTTGACAGACAATACTGAAGAATGTTTTAGAAATTTTGGCAAGTAAGAAACACTGATTAAATATTAGAACTAAATGTTAACATATATACAAGTAGAATGTATGCATAATGTGAGAAGTATGTACCCATAATTCTGAATTCTTGACATCAATCCAACAAATATTTCTTGCTTAGATACTAAGTGCTAATATCTGCTAGATTCTAAGGTTACAGAGATGAGTAAGACACAGAAGCTCTATAAGGACAAGTATTCTTGTCTGTTTTGTTCACTTTTATTTTACTGTGGACCTAGAAAAATGCTTAGCAAAAGTAAGTGTTCTATAAGTTCTTGTAAAAGGAATGAAGGCAGGGTGGAAGTCCTAAGCCCTGGCTTTAAGAATGTCAGAGGAGACAAGAAACAAATATACTTTAGGATAAGTAAATAATATAAATCTGAACAAAGCAACAGAGGTAGCCCAGAGAAGAGAGTAGACTCAGTGGGGCAGATTGAAAAATCTTCACTAGAGATCACCAATCTTGGCAGGGGGTTTTAAAGACTGATGAAAAGTGATGGGGAATGTTGGTATAGGAGATTCTGCTGAACCATCATCCCCAGAAGAGGAATAACATATATATACATGCAAGTAAGGGTAAGGCAGCATGCTACACTTATAAAATTTCAAACATTTGGTATAACTGGAGCATAATATCAAGGTGATGAGTAGTAGGAAATGAAGCTGGAGGAGAAAGAACTACAGCAAACAACATGTTACAGCTATTAGAAGGGATTAAATGGTCATATTTGTATGTTATTTTTTAAAACAGGGATGCAAAATGGAGGACAAGAATGCTGGTAATGTAATTCAATGGTAGAGTGCTTGCCTAGCATGCACAAAGCTCTGGGTTCCATACGCAGCATCACACACACACACACACACACGGGGGAATGTGGCTGAATCCAGAGATGCACAGAACAATTAGGAGGTTATCACAGTAGTTCATATGTACTTAGTTACTAAGTTTTACAGATAATTTACAAATAATTGACGTTAAATTTTCTAAGTGATTCTCTTAAGGTTACTCAAATGCTTATAGATGAAATCCAAGTTTTCTGAATTGAAGCTCAGTGTTCTTTCTGGAACTAAATTTTCCTCAACGTATTTTTTAAATAATGATATTAGATCCTTGAAGGTAAACTCTTTGTTTCCAGACAACATGATTTTGTACATAGAAAACTTTGAAGATTCCACTAAAAATTGTTGGAATAAACAAATTCAATGAAGTTGCAGGATACAAAATCAGTACACAAAAATCAGTAAAGATTCTACATGCTAATACAGAGCTATCTGAAAAAAATTAAGAATACCACTAACAATAGCTATAAAATAACAAAATATCTAGGGGTAATTTTAACCAAGGAGGTGAAAGACCTCTAAAATGAAAATTACAAACAACTGAAGAAGAAAATACAAATAAATACAAAGATATCCCGTGTTCATGGATTAAAAGAATAATGTTAGAATGTCTGTATTTCCCAATGTGATATAAAGTTTCAATGAAATACCCACCAAAATATCAATGTTGGGTAGGGGTTGTGGCTCAGTGGTAGAGCACTTGCCTAGCATGTGTAAGGCACTGGGTTTGATTCTTAGCACTGCATATATATAAATAAAATAAAGCTCCATTGAAAACTAAAAAAATATTTTAAAAAAATATCAATGTCATTCTTCACATAAGTAGATATAGCAAGCTTGAAATTTGTGTGGTGCCACAAAAGACACTAATTAGCCAAAGCCACAAAACCATATTGAACAAAAAGAACAAAGCAGATGTCCTTGCATTATACTATCTGACTTCAAAATATACTACAAAGCTGTAGTAATCAAAGTGGTATGTTACTGACATAAAAACAGAGACCAATGGAACAGAATAGAGTATGCAGAAATAACCCCATTCATTCACAACTGATTTTTTAATATTTGTAGTTGTATATGGATACAATACCTTTATTTTATTTATTTATTTTTATGTGGTGCTGAGGATTAAACCCAGCACCTCACACATGCTAGACAAGTGCTCTTTCACTGAGCTACAACCCCAGTCTGACAACCAATTTATTTTTGACAAAGGAGCCAAGAATTACACAATGTGGAAAGAACGATCACTTCAATAAATGATGCTGGGAAAACTGGATGTCCACATGCAGAAGAATGAAATCAGAACACTATTTCTCAATAATTACAAATACCAACTCAAAATGGATTAATGACAAGATAATGCTTTAAAATGTTCCTATAGACTTCCAGATGCCTGAATGCTACCAATTCCTTTTAAAATTATTTTGTCAAAGGAGAACCCCTGAGATGAAGTAGCCCAGGAACCTGATGACAAAATATTAGAATAATATACATAGTCATCATTATAATGTTACAATGTCAATAGTCTTGCAGATGTTAAAAGAGAATAATTCTGCTTTTTAGGGATTTCATCTAGATAATAAGGATAACTAATGTTTTTGCCTACATTAGTAGACAATCTTTTCTTCTGATCAATGTGGTTCACAGACCCATCAGAAGCTACTATAATAAGTGTCTGGAATACTTTTAGATATTGCAGGAGATGGGATTTGTCTGATTGCCACAGTACACTGAGTAGCTAGAGAATATTTCAAATATTCTTTACTCTTGCCATAATCTTAAAAATGTTCATGAAGGATGAAATGTCATTTTTCCCCAGCATTCTCACTTGTAAATATGTAATCACAATGCTTAAGATGATGTCAAAAATGTAACTGGCAATGTTTCTTACCTCTAGGATATAGCTTCACAATGATATAAAGAAGAATTTGAGGATCTGGAGAAGTCCTTTGTGGTTACAGTTCAAGAATGATATGGAATAAGTCTCTTGGATTGAATTCTTAGAAGTGCCACAATTTCTATCACATCCTGAGCAATATTTAACCTTTCTTTATGCCTTATAGTCTAAGTTGCTGGAACTTCTTAAAATATTGGTCCAAAGAAGGCATTGGGTAACATGAAGGGGAGGGTATGGGTAGGTGGATGCATGTGTTGAATTATGACTCTATATTACCTGCCCCTACACTGTGATTCTAAAGGTACTCAGGCAATATTCTACAATTGCAACTATAATCAATATCTCCATGATCTGGAAATGGATAGTCTCAAATTTCCCTTAGCTTGTAACTGATAAGAACTATATGGGGATGGGAGAGGTTGGGAACAGGAAGGTGTGTACAGGCAGCAGTTCCAGATACGAGTGTGTTTGTATGTCTCCATTAAATGTATGTCAGTTTGCACTCTAAAACCAAACAAAAATGACATTTTTATTATGAATACTTCTGCCCCATGGCATTATGTCAAATAATACAAACATATTGGGGCTTTAAAAATATCATATGATATATTCTATGACCAAAAAAAGTGTGGAATATTTTAATACTGCTTCAGCTTATTAACAAAATACAAAAATATCCAAATACCAAAAATAATTCCCACAACTTCTTTAAAATAATTTATACCCTAGGATATAATATCATCTGTTTTCACTCTTAGCTAATATCAGAATTTCAAACCTTGAAAAGAATTTGAGTTTGCCAGTAGCATAAATAAGATATACTCTCAGATTCTATTAAGTCATACATACAATTGTATTTCAGATAAGAGAAACCATGCTTCATAATTTAAGTGCAGCAATGCTTCTGTTTTGATATTATCATAAAGAAATTACTTTTGTTCACAGTGTTATCTGACCTTCATGCAGAAACTGATTAAAATGTTTTCCCCTTACAACAAAGACAACTGTAAATGAAAGTTGAAATGAAATATATGGCCAAACATCACTATATAGGGAGATTTCCTGTTTTTAAAAAAATCACCTCAGAAGGAAGAAACCTATGAAGTCTCATTTCTTTTTCTACAATCAACACAATTTCCTTATACACAAAGGATATTCCATCATTCATGACAGCAAGTTGTCACTTCCAGGAACAGCTTCGGTATAGCTTTGTATTTTATATAACTTATTCACAAGTATTATTTCTATTGAAATGACTGGTGACTTACAGCTAGGACAGATGTGGAAATAATCTGATAGGCTTTTGTATATTACATGTATATACTAGTGGGGCACAGAGGTTCACTATACTGATTGTTCCTTTGTGTTTCTACAACTATTTGTTGATGGGGGTGGGTGGTAGGCAGATGTAAATGTTCAAGCTTCTTCTTAGCTATTTAATGTTAGCCCAATAATATTAATATTATTTGCATTTGCCTGAACAACAATTGCAGAGACAAAGGAAAGCAAATCACCCAGACACTCTCAACTCACAAAACAAAAAAGGAAAATGGTCTCTAGGTAAGTCAGAATAACTTTATTTATTTATTTATTTAGGGGGGGTACCAGGGATTGAACTCAGGGGCACTTGACCACTGAGCCACACCCCCAGCCCTATTTTGTGTTGTTGTTTTTTTTTTAATGTAGAGACATAGTCTCACTGAGTTGCTTAGCGCCTCGCCATTGCTGAGGCTGGCTTTGAACTCGCAATTCTCCTGTCTCAGCCTCCCTAAGTGCTGGGATTACAGGCTTGAGCCGCCGCACCCGGCTAGAATAACTTTAGATGTTTGCTCCGTAGTCTATAGAACATACTTATTTTCCTTATCTATGTATATGCATACTTTCTTCATGTGTAGAGGATACAAAACGTCCTATATCCCTAGAAATAATTGGAATTGTGGTAAATTTTCTGGTCTGGAACAATTTTCCAGAAAAGGCATTCTATTACCTGTATGTTTAGGGTACCCTGTGGAATTTGAGGGAGCATGAACAAATCAAGGGAATGGAACCATTTTATAGATTACGATTTAAAGCACAGAATCATAGGCTTTTAGAACTATAAGGACCTAAGTAGTCATCCAGAAAAAATATATCTCTTTGAAAACAAGTCAGTAAACTGAGGCAAAAAAAAAGGATCTGTGAGAGGTAAAACAGATAGCCAGTGACAAAGCCCAGTCTAAAACAGAAATCTTCTGATACACAGCTCAGAACTCTTTTGACATCCCTGTTCATACTAAGATGCAAGTCATGGATTGTCTACCTTGATATATGTTACATATTTTTAAAAGCCAAGTCAGTGGCACATGTTCCAGCAACTTGGGAGGCTGAGGTAAGAGGATCACAAGTTCAAGGCCAGCTTTGGCAAACTAGTGAGACCCTGTCTCAAAATTAAAAAGGGCTGGGGATTTAGCTTAGTGGTAAGGCACCGCTGGCTTCAGTTCCTAGTACTAAATAAATAAATCAAAACAAGTTCATATGCTGAGATGCCTTTCTTGAGTGTTACTGGTACAAGTTTGCATTCTATTTAAATGGAGGAAAAGAGAATATGATGTAATGTTCCTATTATCTTTTTTAGAATGTTCTATCTAGATAAGAACATCAGGTGTATTCAAGAAATGGTGATTTTCAAAAGAATATTATCAAAGCCTCAAGATAAAATATTCAAAACTAGTCTGATAAGTGTACAAAGGAAAAAGACCCAAATCAGTCTAATATAGGTGATAGGGTAACTGGTATATTAATTAGAATTTGCTTTTCATTCTATTATCAATACTAACAATTTGTTTAACTAAAGCTTCCTGCTGTCAGTGAGCAAATGATAACTTGTTACAATTCCACCAAATCTTTTATTTCAGTCTAGAAATAAAGGCTAAATCTGATAACTGGTCTTATAGCAGAGGGTCTTATTAAGGCAAACAGGTGTTTCCCTTTCTCAGCACAAATGTGTCAGGATTTCTTCCTCTTGTTCTCTCATTTGTTCATTCTCTCTCTCTCCACCCACCCACCCACCCACTCCTGTTTTTTTTCAAAATCTTTTAGGCTTTAGGCCAGATCTTGGTTCATGTAATTGCTGTCTATCTTCACAAAAGATATCAGCCCACTTTGAATCTTTATCCATAACAAATATTATTTACTAATAATTACCAAAACAACTTCATGTCACAAGGTTGACAAATGCTTCATAATATCAAATGGTATTAACAGAGCTGGTTTTCTTCTATGGCACAAACATACAAACTAAGTGTGGAGTGTTTTCTCAATACCTGTAAAAGAATGTGGATATTTATATTTCACATCATTACAAAATTTTTATTTAAAAATTAATAAAATAACTTTTCTTTTCTCTTCATAAAACTCACGTATTGGACATAATCTGTTTTCCTCTTAAGACTCAAATTGCATGCATATTTCAAGAAATATGGTTGCTGCAAAGCAAACATTCAGTCATTAAGACAGCAAGGTTTGCTGTTGTTTTGAAGTCAAGTCTCCAATGGACTTAAGAAATATGGAGATTGTTACAAATACAGGCTGAATATCCCTTATCTGAAATGCTTGGGACTAGAATTGTTTCAGATTTCAGAATTTTTTAGATTTTAAAATATGTGCATACACCACTAGATGAACATCCCTAATTCAAAGATACAGAATCTGAAACTCTTTGAGTGTTTATCCTGTAATTTATCTGCTTGTGTTTATGAAGCTGTCCATCACTAATCTCACTGAAGTTTACTAACCTTTGCTTAGAATACTATCCAAAATAAATCATGCTTTAAACACAAGTTAACCCTCCAAATCTCTAAACAATTTTTTTCTGCAACACTTAAAAAATCTGAGAAGGAACAAAACTTATTTGGAACTAAGATGATTTAAATTTTTTTTGTCTTTTGAGTTTTTTTTATTAGTGAATTATAATTATACATACTAACAGGGTTCATTGTGACAAATTCATATGAGTTTGTGAGTTCCAGAAATAAGTTTAAGACTGGAGACTTACTTTCCATATTAGCGGTTTCAAAAAGATGGATTTTCACAGAAATGCTCTTTTCCTGTATTTAATTCCTAGCACTAGCTAATCCTAGACATGGCCTAAACCTTAAGAATGTGCAAGTAGAGGGTGAATAATTCCATGAATTTGTGCCTTTAACATACCCATCAGAAGGCTCAGGAGTGATATTACTGACATATAAAGGAATAAAACTCAAAAAGTAGAGAAGAAAAATTTAAGCCAGACATGGTGGTACATGCCTATAATCCCAGCTACTTGGAAGGTGAAGGCAGAAGGATCGCAAGTTTGAGATCAGACTCAGCAATGTAGCTAGACCCTGTCTCAGAATAAAAAAAATTAAAAAGGCTAGGAAAGCAGCTCAGTATTAGAAACCCCCTGGCTTCTGTGCCTAGCACATGCACACACACACAAACAAAAAGAAAAGAAAAATTTTAATGAGCGTGAGTGTATGTGTAGGTGTCAGGCATTAAGCCATGTAGAACTTGGTGATAGGGAGTTTCCAAAATGCTATAGAGACCTAGAAAATCACTATAAAAGGAAAATTCCTTTTCTATAATAAGTTGAGAGACAGGTGTTGTGCAGCATTGGCTAAGGACAAATGAGGATTCAAAATTCCTCAAAGCTCTCATTTTTCTCTTTTCAGGTATGACAGAATGGGAATGTATTTCAAAGCAATCAAATAAAACATTTTGCCACTGAAAAGAAAAACCACCAGGCTCATTAAGCACTAGTCACATAATAAATGTCTAGTAAAACTCTAAGTAATTTTGCTTCCATCTTCTACAGTTTTCTTGTGGGTTTTGTCTGGTAAAGTCACCAATGTGATTAAGGCACACTGCTAATGACACAAGGGTCAAAGGTATGATTTCTGTTGTCAAAGGTTCTCTTTCCACATGGTAAATTAACTTTACTTAGTTCCGTGGCTATAGACTATTCGTATCTCCTGCACCTACTTTGTAATTACATGCCCTTAGTCAGGAGCTACAGGGCACATATCTATGCTAGTTCATTACCATGACTGAGAAAATATTGTGTGTACCTTTTGTCCACTGAAAGTTAGTCAGCAGCATTGTTTGCATGGTAAGGCTGTTTCAATAGTACCTTGGTAGTCTTTAAAAAATTATAATAAATATAGGCATGCATTTATCACATTTTATTTCCAAAAGAGTTCTCTGCAAACAACTTGCATCAAAATCACCTGGGGTTCTAGTTAAAATGCACAATTCTTGGGACCCCCACCAGACCTAGTGCTCCAGAATTTCTAGGAGCAGGGATTGGAGTTTTGTTTTTAATAAGGCTCACTCCCTCCCCCAAGGGAATCTAATATATGCCAAAGTTTGATAATCACTGTCTGTAGCAATAGTTTGTAACTTAGAGGTAGCTATCAAGGAGCTTTATTAGAATCCACATGCCTGTGCCGTAGCCCTGGGCCTACTACATAAAAATGTCCTCTGAGGATAGGCCTGGGAATTTGTGGTGGTAGATACAGAATCTAGATAATGTGATACTAGCAAAACAGGAATTGTCCTAAACTCTTTACATGAATCACCTCATTGAATCTTCACAAAAACCCTTGGAAGCGTGGGCCATTATTGTCCTTATTGTGCAAGTATAGTAACTGGGGCAGTTTCACAAAAGTGAAGTGATTTGCCCAGAATCACAGAGCTAGCAAGTGATGATACTGATTGAGTACCTCTGCCCTAAAAATTTATTTCAGGTCCTTTCAGGGTCTTTAAAAGCTAAAACTACTTGGATTCTCTCAAATGGCAAGGCTTACAGATCCCAGAAAGATGCTCTCGTTCCCTTCAATGTTCAGAATTGGGGGGCTGTTTTTCAACAACCTAAGAAGGATTAATTCTCTAGAAGAGCAGCTAAATAAAGTGGTACATAAGTATTTTCAGTCCTTGTCAAGAGAAAAAAAAAGTGAGAAAATTGCTTTGAGAATTAGAAACAAAAGGCTTGGATTCAGATCCCAGATTTTCTTCTAATGCAAAAAAGTGGAAGGCCCTTCACAAACAACAAAATGCTTTTTGTGAAATTAAAGCATTAATAATAAATGCTTACATGATAACCAAGATGTTTTCCTTATAGCCCAAAGAGTATTCTGGAGGATATTCAGAAAAGTTGCTTGTGACCTGACCACTGACTACTGCCGGAAACGAAATTTCACAGTCCATAGAGCAGTTTAGTTTAGTAGCAATTATTTAAGACCTGGGAGGAGCCACGAACAATGTGAATTTAGATGAATTTAAGCAACATCCCTCAACATACTAACCTGAGAATCATCTTTATTAAAACTTAGGGCAGAATGGGGAGTAGTAGTTTAAAGGCAGAACAAGCTACTTGGGAAGATTTGAATGGGGAAATTAAAGGAGCAAGAGGGAAAAAAATATGCCGCTTTTCTCAAATTAGGGCTTCTTTTATGCTGCTTTCAGATTTATTCACATCAGAATCTTCACCATGTACATGCAAACACCCTCTCATGTGCAGGACTCCTAATTAATCTCCTAAATTACCTGGCTCTACTTTGCTGTACACTTTCAGTTATACTCTATGGTACTCAGAGCCACAAAACACCAGTAGAAAAACAAAACGAAACATGTTTATATCACTTCTAACTATACTCAAGATTGATGTATTGATTAAACCTCACTGTGACCTCCATAGTGAAAGGTTACCCTGCTACTGCTCCATTTTATTATTTCTTCCCCAGCCCTTTCTGGCCTCTCATTTCACATGTCCTCACTGTCATCCTTCTCCCACTGTGTCACCTCCTACACAAACATCCGTGTTCTGTCACAGCTTTTACATTTGAGCAACTATTCATTTTATAGACATTACAAGTAAAATACATGATCCTGCAAGGAATATTACAGTTGTGCTTCAGGCCTGCATATTTTATGATGTCAACAAGAGAGATCCATTAATTTATAGTTTTGTGTTCAGTAGGGGAGCCATATAATATTATACATATATTTAGTTCTCCAGAATGTAGCTTAATCAATATGGCACCTCAGGCAACCTGAAATACTGAAGGCAACATAAAAGTAAGATTGTCAGACCAAGAAATTTTATGTCCTCTGATGGGGGTTTAACTGCTTTGGAGGCTGCAAAAGGTATATATATTTAGAAGATTATAGTAAAGTCAATGATAGGAAAGAGTCAAACGGATGTGTAATAAAAGGTACTGAGGGAGAGAGGAGTCTGTGTTTTGGACCCCAAGGCAGGAACTTCCAGGTTCCAATCCTTGCCTGCCAACCTTGAACACTGAAGTGGTTTCAATAATATTTCCTAACTCGGAGTGTCAATAGACATTTATAAAGTGAATGCCTCACACAAGAAAACCTGCAGTACCAACCTGAGCCAACCATTGACCACCTACCTCCGTGTCTCAGATTCAGCACTTAATAAGTGGGGTAGGGCAGTTAAACTACCTGCCTATAGGTGGCTTTAGGACTCATGGTGCTATGATTTCAGTATCATGCTTTGCTTATCTCAGAGGGATGTTCTGAGGCTCAAATAAAACATTTGCTATGCAAGTGCCATAAAAGTCCTAAAGTGCTATACAAACATAAAAGTGCTTTAAATTATGCATCTCCAATATAACAATTTGTACATGCTCTCCCAAATAAATCAAATGGACTACTAAATTTTGATTCCAATTACTCTCAAGTCATACAATTTTACTTCATTCCAATTTTCATAAGCAAAAGGAGCCAAAGTTTCAGATTATGATCTTTATTAAGAAGTACTAGACCATTTAGAAATGCTAGGCACATTCTGAGGCTAGGCCAATTTTTTTCACTGTTGCGTGGGTCCCCCAAATAGCTTTTATTGTGAAGATGAATAAAAATGATAGGAGAGTTGAAACTGAACAGAATTAAACTGTAATCAATATTCTGTAAGGGGGTGTGTGTGCGCATGTGCATGCACACCAATGCTTTCCTATAGGCTTCTAATCTCTTCACATGGTTCGTGGACCAGCTATTATTTAATAGGTTTTGGCATGTGATTAATATTTAGGTTTGAAAATTTATGTGGTACATGCCTGTGTGAATGTAGCAAGAGGTTGAATCTGCATGCTCACCCTAGCAACAACAGGATGAAAGGAGTGACCAGAATCTTATTTGCATGAAGAATGTTAGTTAGGACCTCCCTAGGTCCTGAAGAGAAACACTGCAGAGGACCTTCTTTCATTAAACAAACATCCATTAAGAGCCCAATATGTGTCATATACCATGACAGCAGCTGGGAACAGAGATGAAAATGAACTGCCCCTTTCTTAAAAAGTTCGTGCATTCCAAAAGAAAGTGTCAGCTCCCATGGCACTAAGACTTACATTCCAGGATAAAGACCAGAAGGTTACAACTGCCCTGAGGTCAAGGTCAGGGGAGATCAGTACCCACAGAAGACAGAGAACTTAAAGGATATACTTGAAATATTTTATTCAATCTAAAATGCATCACTTTCTGCCTAATACTGCATTTGGCACATTGTATCATGAAATCTCTTTGCATGGCATGCACATTCTACTGCTATTTGCACAGCTACAAAAGAAGGCAAAGCCAAGAGCAACCACACCAGTTGCTGTGGTTTGCTAATGGACAGAAATGCTTGAATTTAACTAAAGCAAATGTAATAAATGTTGACATGCTATCAACTGACAAATTGCTTCACACAGGGTGGAATCCTAAGGCCTACCTGAGATGGGGAGCAAAGTGTGATTTCAAATGTGAGCATAAAAAAAAAGACTGCAAAAACTGGCATGAGTTTGATTTTTCCCTTTATATTAGGGGTGTTATACTTCCTTCCAATTTGGTGAATAGTCAACATGTAATCTTACAGCTTCTTTTATAGATAGAGATAGAATAACACATATAGACATATGCTGGCATTATTGAGATATAATTTGCATTGCATAATTTCATACATTTGAAGTGTATACCAGGGTAAGGTCTCTCCATATTTATCTGTTTGCTTTCAAAATCCAGCTTTCACCTTTTTTGGTGCTTTTGGCTTTGAATATAAACAAAGTAAAGCAGAAAAAAACAAATTGCATAATTCAGTAGCTTTTAGTATATATAGAGAGTTATACATAATCAATTTTAGACATTTTTATCATCCCTCAAAGAAACCCAATACCAATTATCAGTCACAGTCCATTCACCTGACATCATGAACCAAGCCAGAGGTAACCACTAATCTACTTCCTGTCTCAAGGTTACAGAACATTGTAGAGAGATGCAGGAAGCTGAGGTTTGGGACCCTAAAATAGCACTTTCCATTTCCTTGCATACCATCCTGATGACATCCCCTTCTTTTCCCTGTGAATATATTCCTCCCTCACATACTCCATAAGTGTCAGTGTCTAACACACCATAAGTGTTCAATAAAATACTGATTTGTTTTAACCCTGGTCCTTCATGAACTAAATGACTAAGGTCTCCTTTTTGGGCAGTGTTTGCTAAAAGTGAAAAAGTAACAAATAGGCCCAAGAAAAGAATACCAGACCCAGGAGGGAGATCTCTGTGGTTCCCGACCCAAATGTTGAAAAAGCTCTTAACTGGAAAACAGTTTTCAACCAAGGACTTTTGGTGACTAAAGAAACTGTGTAGTGACATTTCCTATCCAAGGTCCTGAAACCACTCTGCACCCCCACTGTGATCTATTTAAAGGAGCCAGGTCTTTTTTTCTTTCAGAAAACACTTTCTGCCAAGTTTCCTATCAGAGGAAATTATAAAGTAGGTGAGCTACATCCATGGCTAAAAGGTAGTGGAAATTTTTCTAAGTGAAAGTTGTTGTGTGTATCAAAAAGACAGACTCAGTACAAACATTACTGTGTAGTGGAGAAAAAGCAAGGGAGCCTTTTAAATTGCTTTTTTTATTTTTATGGTTTTTTAATTACAAAATCAGTGATTTGTTGTAATTAATCAAACAAAAACAAACGAAGAAAAAACAACCACTCCTTATTCTTACTGTTTTTCTCCCAATATGCATCAATTTAGAATCAATCCTTCCACACTTTTTTCTATCCTTGTATAAACTATATGCCACTTTATATACACAAAATGTGTTTATAGATATTCTAATACTCTAATATTTCTAATTCAACACCAGAGTCCCTTCTAACGTCTCCCTTTTCTATATTTATTCCTCCTTTCTATGCCAGTGAGAAAAACTATTCCCATCATTAATAGATTTCTTGGCTTATGTTTTAGTAGGTAGTCAAACTGTCTGACCTTTCCCAGGTTGCTATTCCACACAGAGGCCTTCTTTGTGTAGGCTACAATCCCTTAGATGTCCTACTTCTGGGAGCCCATACCACTACTAGCCTGCCTCAATCTCCTGTTCTTATGTTCTCTTCACATGGACCTATGTTTTTTCTCATTTCACAATCTTGTTTTATTTTACCTGTCAGTCCCTGATGCTTACTTTCCCATGTAATTTTTTTTCATATTTTATTTATTTGTTCTATTTAGGCTTATATGATAACAGAGTGCAATTTGATTCATTGTACATAGATAGAGGATAACATATCAATTCTCTAGTTGTAAGTTATATAGAATCACAACATATATGCCATCATACATAAAGTTAGGGCTATGATGACCATCATATTCCATCACCCTTGCTGTCCCTATGCCCCCTCCCCCCTTACACCCCTGTGAACAGAGTTCCACCATTGTTTCCATGTCCTTCCCCACATTATGGATCAGCATCCACTTATGAACGAGTACATTCGGCATTTGGTTTTCTGAGATTGGCTTACTTCACTTAGCATCACTTCTACAACTTGAACTATCTTCAACTTCTTGTTCAACTGTCCTTTTATTGAATCCTGGCAAAACAGCCCTGGGTCAACTCAACTGTCTACTGCTTCCATTCTCATATCTGAGCCCAGCTTGAAAAACTATGCTTTCAAGTCCATAATCTCCATCTTCATTTGAATCCTCAATGTTAACTGAATATCCCTCTGTCTTTCCTCCAAGCTCTGGTGCTCAATTGGCTACTTCAAATTTCCTTCCCAAGTACTTCCTAATTCACTCTCAACAAATATCACTGCCCACTACTTCACAGAAGTCAGATGAAAGCTCTCTCAACTCCTTCCAGCAAAACTATAACACATACATACCCCACTCTCTTTCTCCTTGGTTAAAAATGGGGGGTTCTTACTATGCAATATTAATCTCTATACCTATGAGAATAACTAAGGACATGTAATTCCTGAACATTGGTCCCAGTGGAATTATTCACTTAGAACAAAATACTGGGGAATTAGGTGAGTTCAGGGAAGGGAAGGGCCTTAGCAGAAGTAGGAGGGGAAGAGGAAAGAATGAATACAGTTAGAAAATCAAGTCTGACAGTGAAGTAAAAGGCAAGGTTATCTGCTTGAATGAAAGAATGTAGCATGAGATGTGTCGTGAATGTTTCAGGTAGCTACTAAGGGAAACAGTTGATAGAGAAAGCTTACTACGTACTTATAAAAAGCCTTTGCAGCTCTTCAGGCCCCAGATGAAGTTACTGACCAGGCACTGGTCCTAACACGGGTGTGCTCTTCACTAGAGTAGTTCAGCCAGAGTTGTCAGGCCAGAGAAAGTGGTCATTAGATTGATCCTAGAATGGAGATTTTCTGGACAGGTTTAGCAATTAGATAATGAGTCTAGAATTAGATATTAGCAAGAGGAGCACACTGCTATGTTTGGTTGGATAAGAAATGAAGCGATATCACAAAGCAGCAACTAGACTCAACTTGGAAATAATTGTACATTTTAGGTTCCAAAGCAAGTTTAAAGGCTATTACCCCATTACCCCCTTTAGATGCAAAATACAAACCTTTATGTGAACAGACTGCAGTTACCAACTTCAAATACTAATTGGGTTTTTTGATTAGTGTGCACCATCCTACAAATACCTTAGTATACTTTTTTAAAATATTTTTTAGTTGTCCATGGACCTTTATTTTATTTATTTATATATGGTGCTGAAAATCGAACCCAGTGCCTCACACATGCTAGGCAAGTACTCGACCACTGAGCTACAATCCCAGCCCCATTTAGTGTACTTTATGAAAAAGAAAAATAGAAAACAAACTAAAGAGTCAATTAAAGTTGCTGTGGCTCAATCTGAATCTTTAATTCAATCTTTAATATGATGTATTTTCTGACTACAGGAATAACATATCCTACTTGTAGAAAATTTGAAAGCTACATGAATGAATTAAAAATGACCTGTTACCACTCTTAGCACACATAAGTGTATATATAGGTTTGTGTCATTTTTGTTTTGGTACTAGGGATTGAACTCAACGGCTAATCCACATTCCCGCATCCCCACATCCCCAGCCCTTTTTAAATTTTGAGACAGGGCCTAAGTTGCTGAGGCTGCCTTTGAACTTGCAATCCTCCTGTCTCAACCCCCCAGGTCACTGAGATTACAGATGTGTGCCACCACACCCAGCTTGTGTCATGTTTAAATGCATGGTTTCCAAAGACTGGCTTGGTTTTTACTCTAGAGCAGCCACTTTAATAGCTCTATGAGTTTAGGCAAATTACTGAACTTCTCTGTGTCTCAGTTTCCTCTTCTGAAAAAGGTAATTTAAAAACAGTACCTGACTGGTTATATAGCTCAATGGCAAAACACTTGTCTAGCATGCATGAGGCCCTGAGTTCAATCCAACCCTTGAATTCTTCCAAAGTGTCCATTTAACTTGGACTACCTTAGCCAGGAGCTGTGGTGCACACCTGTAATCCCAGCACCTTGGGAGGCTGAGTTCAAAGCCAGCCTCAGCAAAGGCGAGGCACTAAGCAACTCAGTGAGACCCTGTCTCTACATAAAACACAAAATAGGGCTGGGGATGTGGTTCAGTGGTCGAGTACCCCTGAGTTCAATCCCCAGTGCCAAAAAAAAAAAAAAAAAGAAACGGACTACCTTATCTTGTAAATTAGATAAGCATAATAACAACTACCACTATGCAAGAGTATTTCATACTGAAATAAGCATTTTACATGCAGCATATCATGTGCTTTTATTTTTGCCACTGTAAATACAAACAATAATTAAAAGTACAAACAAAACTTTTAAAAGAAAATCCCAAATCACTCCACCTATAATTAACATTTTGGTGAATTTTTGTCTATATATTTTGTAGGTTTATTGGGACACAGACATGTACATAAATACATAGACAAGTACAGAAACCAAATCTACCTTATCCATTAAATTATATTTACAGATATATTTCCATAACAATAAAAGTAATTCTACAGTATCTTTAGTATGTACTAAGTAGTTAACTAGACTGGTACATCCCAATTGATTTAGTTAGTCATTCCCCTATTACAGCCATTTAGGTTGTTTTCAAAGCTTTGCTACTATAAGCAAAATATTAATAAACATCACTATCTATACATCTTTTAGCACTTGCATTTATCTTCTTAGGATAAATTCTTAGTGAAACTGTGAGATCACAGAAGGTGTTTTACATTTTTATACAGATTGTCAACCTAACCTCAAAAAACGGATCAGGATAAATGGAGCATTAAATTATTCATATCCACATGACCTTTCCAACACTGTTTTTGTTGATCTTTTAAACCTTTTTAGTCTGATATGTGAAAATTATTAGATTTTATTTGCAAAGTGAGTTTGGTATTCATTCTTTTGTGAATATTTGATTCATAAATTTTACCCATATTTATATCAGGATGTTCAGTCTTTAATTGAGGTGTAGGTCTTTTTATACTAAAGAGTATCTAAGACAGGTACAGTGGTGCATGGCCCTAAATCCAGTAGCTCAGGAGGCTGAGACAGGAGGATCACGGGTTCAAAGTCAGCAACATAATGAGGCCCTAAGCCACTTAGTGAGACCTTGTCTCTAAATAAAATATAAAAATGGCTGGGGATGTGGCTTAGTGGTTAAGCATCCCTTAGTTCAATCCCCAGTACCAAAGAAGAGTATCAACCTATTGCTATAAATCACAGATATATTTCCTAGGTGATAATTTTTTTTGGTACCAGGAATTGAACTCAGGGGCACTTAACCACTGAGCCACTTATCCAGCCCTTTTTATTTTTTATTTTGAGACAGAGTTTCACTAAGTTGCTTAAGGCTTCACTAAGTTGCTGAGACTAGCTTTGAACTCACAATCATTTTGCCTCAGCCTCCCAAGCTGCTGAGATTTTAGGCATGCACCACCCTATCCAGCTAGTTGATTATTTTTTTAACTTTGATTATGGCATATTTTTTTGCCACACAGACATTTTGGAATGTTAAATGTATATATCTTTTCCTTTAAGAAAATAGTTTTCATAAAAATATTACAAAATTCTTCTCCATCTCAAGACTAAAATATTATAAAATTAAAAATGTTTTAAAAATATATAACATATTTTGCATATATTTACAGTTTCATTTTTCAATGCGTGTGTGTGTGTGTGTGTGTGTGTCCATGCATGTATGTGTGGTTCTGGGGATCAAACTCAGGGCTTCAGGTATGCCAAGAAAACACTCTACTATTGAGTCACATCCCCAGCCATTTCAGTGCATTTTTACATTTTAAATTTTGATTTGGCTGAAATTAACTTTGGTTTTAACAGTGAGTATAGATGTAACTTTATTAAAATTTCCCTCAATAACTAGCCCTGTTGTCCTAGCCACTTTTATTGCAAAATTCTTCTTCCCTCTCCAACTAATGGATTTGAGATGCCTCTATCATTTCTTAAAATCTACAGTATACTTGAGTTTATTTCTTTGGACAGTGGTCTGTTGTATTAACCTGTTTATACACATAACACAAAATTTTAATCATTGTAATTCAGTGAAAATTTTGTGCAGTAGAACAAGTTTCCTAGAATTTGTCTTCTTCATAATTTCATCTGCAATTTATTTTTGTGTTTGAAGTGATATAAATGTCTAATCCCTGCACCAAGTAGAGTAAATGTGTTTCCTATAATGATACTAACTTATTTGTGTTCTGAGAAAGAAGTGATAGTTCTGAAAATTATGAATGACTGCATAAACCCATAAAAGTTGTTACCTTTGTGAAGATGTTCCTGGTAGAAATAAATGTTAAGAAATATAGTTGTAGCCGGGCA
>CM053417.1:41635486-41681797 GCA_028644305.1 Xerus rutilus
CACGCTTGTAATCCCAGCACTTAGGGAGGCTGAGACAGGAGAATCACGAGTTCAAAGCCAGCCTCAGCAATGGCGAGGCACTAAGCAACTCAGTGAGACCCTGTCTCTACATAAAACACAAAATAGGGCTGGGGATGTGGCTCAGTGGTCGAGTGCCCCTGAGTTCAATCCCCGGTACCAAAAAAAAAAAAAAAAAAAAGAAATATAGTTGTATACTAATGCTGTCCAAAAGAACTTCCTTTGGTGATGAGACTGCTCTACAGCTTCAATTTCCAAAATGGTAATAATTAGTCACATAAACCTATTGAGCACTTAAAATGTGGCTAGTGTGACTGAGGAACTGAATTTTTAATTTTATTTAATTGTAATCAATTTAAATTTATACAGTCCTATGTTTGTTTGGATAGGGCCCTTCTAAAACATAACCATTTTTAAAAAGTTCTGCCTTCTTTTACTGTTTCACAGGGTTGCTGGTAATTCCTATTTAATCTAAAACTATCACTTAGGTAAATAGGCCTTCAGTAAAATATTAAGGTTAAATCTGATACTGCAGATATACCTCAAAGAACCAAGTAGGTATATGTAAATACACCTCAAAGAATCATGTAATGGGGGCTGGGGTTGTGGCTCAGAGGTAGAGCACTTACCTCACATGTGTGAGGCACTGGGTTCAATTCTCAGCACCATATAAAAAATAAATAAAAATAAAGATATTGTGTCCATCTACAACTAAAAAAAGCAGTATTTAAAAAAAAAGAATCATGTATTGGGTGCCTGCTGTATGCTTGGCACTCTGCAAAATCAAAGAGGTAAGACAACCTTCAAGAAGTTTAAAATTTAGTAGAGGAGATAAAGTGCTATACAAATAACAATAATGGTTGCAGAACAAGGTAAGCAGCACAAAAGAGGAATCAACAAAGTGGGAAGAAGAATTCTGAGAAAGGAGCAATTTTTTTAGCTATGGGGCATGATAAATTAGGGAGGGCTGCTTGGAAGAGGTGACAATCTGCTTCTTGAATAGGGAGTCAATTTCAATAGGCATAGAAGTAGAGATAGGAGGGAGAAGAGGAAGACACTCTAAAATAAATGACATAAGGTACAAAGAATGGATAACAAGGGTCATGTGGGATGATAATAAGTGATCTGCTCTAGCTAGATTATATGAGCAGGAAAGTAGAGAAACAAGGCTTACTAAGTAGATTGAGGCTAAATGTCAAAAGACCTTAGATTTCTGGCCAAAGAATCTGGACTTACCTTTATAGCTAGCAAGTGGAGAATAAAGTTACTTTAGACAGTGACATCTGAGCTCAAGACCCCAGAGGAATAATACATTTGTGGTCTCCATAAAATAAAGTTTTACAACTTGGCAATATCACTCATCTCACAAGATTATTGTAAACATTAAGCAAGGTAAGGAAAGGGGATACACATTTAACAAAGTGTAAAGCAAGCTCAACACAATTGTTAAAAATTTCATAACCAAGTAAAGTGATATATAATGACAAACACCCAAGTAAACCAGAACAGAAGGACCTATTTGAGTATAATAACTGACTATAAGAGAAAACTCTAAAACATTGTCATGATAATTTTTAAAAGGTGAAATATCAAAGGGCAAACTGATGGGAAACAACACACTATTTGGTTTCCTGGATGTTAAAAGAATGATATAGATTTTATGGGTTAGTAGTAAGAAATGTCATGTAGTCTGATCTCCCAAATCTGATATTTGAGCACCCACAAAATCTTTGGTCATACTAGTACATATCTGCAATAGTCCAGGGTTTTTAGACAACCTATGTAATGTATCAGGCAATTTGAATAGTTAGAAATTATTCAGATGCAGTAAGAATCTGCACCACCTAGGTATCCAACATTTAGGTATCCAATATTTTTAAGTAAAGAACCAAAACAGGATTTAGGAAGATTAGTCAAAATATGCAAGATACATTGACATAGTGAACAGATAAAAGATAACAAGCTTTTATAGCAGACCAGGCCAAGAATCCAGAGAACCTGACTTTGAGTGCTGACAGTAAGAATAAAAATGGGGGAAAAAAACATTCCAAGGACAGAATACAGGGCATTTCATTTAAAAAAATAGAATGTATGAGGCAAAAATGGGTGAGGCAAGCAGGAAGAATCACATGAATGAGATCAGAAGTCCTAAGAACAGAAGATCATTAAAAGAAGCAGACAAAAATAAAAGTTTGCTTGAGAAAATGTCAAATTAGTACTTGAATTCAAGTGGCCCTCCATAGCCATATGTTCTACATCTGCAGACTCAGATTGAAAATATTCAGAAAAAATTACATCTGTACTGAATATGTACAGATTTTTCTCTAGTCATTATTCCCTAAACAATACAGTATAATAACTATTTATTTAGCATTTGCATTGCATTAGGTATTACAACTATTCTAGAGATCATTTTACAGAATATGGAAAGATGTGTGTCAGTTATATACAAATAACTACACAGTTTTATATTAGGAATTTGAATATCCACAGACTGATATCTGGGGGACTTTGGAACAAATCTCATGCAGATACCAAGGGATGCACATATTTTACATGTGAATAGGACACCCAGATAGGAGAATAAAGCACATCAGGTAAAAAGCATTTTGGAGCTCAGGAGAGAAGCCAAGGTATAGCAATATGAAGATGTGACCTTTAAGGGGAAAAATCAAGTAAGAAGGCTAAAGGCAGGCTCCTTAGCATGGAAAATACCATATTTAGATCATTTAACCAAAGATCTGGAGCCATGTCTGTGGAAGAGGAAAACCGAAAAAAAAAAAAAAACTGGCTCATAATTAACTCATTCAAGTGTCTCTGATCTGAGGTAGTTCAAAGCAAACCAGTCCAACCTAATACTCGTAACTGGCCAGAAGGAATCATGCAGCACAACATTGCATCAAGCCTTGCCTTGGACAGGTGTGCTTTACTTTGGCCAATTCCTTGGCACTGACAGCTCAGTCTCAACATAATAGGCTTATTTTTTAATTATTATCTCAGAAAAATTAAAGCACATATTGCACATTCAACATTTATCTTTTTCAGTCAAGTTGGCTCTGACCTAGGCTCAAGGGATAAATTTCAAGGATTAAATGGTGTGAGCTGCTCACTACAGTTAGACATCTACCCTGAAAAGCCCTATTAGCCCACACTTTGAGGTTAGGTGGCGAGTTTTATTTTATGTCATATTTCTGAAGTGCTCAAAATTGGGATTTTTTTATTTTCCATTTGATTACAGTGCATTTTCACCCAAGAGCTTATGGCTATTTCTCAAATGAAGGCAGTGTGTGTATTCTTCTGTTAACAGCCACTGTTGTGATTATTACTGCCAGTTACAGAAATAACCAAATAGAAAGGAGAAAATGTATTTTCCCCTTTAAAGTGTCATCATCCTGCCACAACCTATCACAGAAGCTACTCAGGCTATCACACTGAACATAGTGATGACTTCCTTTAAGGAACAGATGTGAACACACAATTCTGTTGTTACCAAAGTATAAGATCACTTCAACCATATTGTGACTCATTTCACTTTCCCAATTCTCCCTTTCCAAATAGTAAATGTTTTGCAGTGACTGAACCACTTCACTGAATTACACAAGCCAACATATTTAATAATGTGAAGTTGTTTTATTTAAATGAAACTGGAATTGTTACTTTAAATTTCATATTTTTATATGGTCAGGTTCTTTAGAGTATGCCCTCTTAAAGTAAAACAGTGCGTTTGTACCTGTGGAGACAATGTTCCAGGTGGGTAAATTGGGCTATTCCCACATAGTCCCACCATCAGTTCACCCTGGTAAGAATCATATATGTGTATGGACTCTGTTGCTAGTTGTTGGCAAACAAGAAGGTTCTTTTCATTTAAGGAACTCTCAGCAAAGTAATGGGTAAAACAAGACTCGGACTTGATTTTACCGGTAAAAGCCAGGTTCAGGGGCACCCCAATAACCTCCAACACCTGATCAGCACTTTTAGCCTCTGAACAAAACGGTTCTAAATGGTATGAGCTCTGCAGAAACTGAAAACAGCCCGTTGCTCAACCTGAGTTAAGACAACATAAAAATCAGAAAGGAAAGCTACGCTACAAAGCTCAGTTTAAATTTCGACCCTACTGCTCTGAAGGCTTGGTCTGGGCCTATAGGGCAGAAGGAGCCGTGGCTGGCTGTCACTAAGCTCCGGTTGCCACTTGCCCCTCCTGAACAGCTTGGGCTAGAGTTGGTGAGGCAGAAGCCTTTGATGCTTAAGCATTTTACCCACGTTTAAATGCTTTCTATTTAAATCATCTGTTTCCACCACGGGTAATTGCCGGGCTGTTTAGCCTGGGGCCGCCCACGAATTGGAGAGTTAGAATGAACCTGAGCAAATGGCACAGAGCGAGAGCCACTGCATCCGGTCCAGCCGCTGCGCGGTGCAACGGTAGTGGCCCTATAGCAGAGGTTACTCAGTGGAGGAGAGAAGTAGAAAAAGGATGGAAAGGGCGAAGGTAGGAGTTTCCGTTGAAGCCTAGGCTCAGAGATACCTGATAATTCCACTTTCCCTAGGTCTCTGGGTAAATAGCCCGGTTCTTACGTGGGAAGCAGGGAGCGCTAAGAAAGTGTTCTGAGCCGCGAGGCGGAAGCCGAAGTATCTGAGAGCCTGTAGGCTAAGAGCCCAGTGGCGCAGCATTGCGTGGACACTACTGCCCTCGAAATCTCAGGAACAGCCGGTACCACCGCGATGGGGTGGAGGATTGTAGTGTTAGTGGTTAAATGGTCCCCAATCCCCCACACCTGTCCTGGACACTTAACTCCTTCCTTCCTAGGGAAAGGAAGTAACTGAGGTAGTCTTCCTGAGCTGCATGATGTGCCCACTAACTTGCCAGCTCTAAAGAAAATGTCATTTCCTCTCTCCCTCCTTTCCTTCGGGTTTGTCTGGCTGCACTGCATGTTTAATAATCTACAACCTGGTTCCCGTGGCCAGGAAAGAAGAATTTCTGCCTGGAAGTCTACACAAGCTGAGATTTAATATATGGATAATGGACAGGTGCAGCTTCCCCACTAATTCCAAACAACAATAAAAAACATCCATGATGGGTTCCAGAGCAGCTTTCAGCAGAGAAGTACTTTTCCAGTACTTCAATCTAGTAGCAACTTTTGCTGGGGTATGGAGGATCCTCAAATACTTATTTACTAATGTTTCTCCCTAAGTCCCTGGGTCGCAGAGATGAGTAGGGGGGGTGTCTGCAGTGATCAGGAAAAAACCTTAGAACAAAGAATTGTTATGGCATACACTTTCTTCTCTGGGTGTCATTGCCAAAGCCTTTTTCTTAAATGTGATAATGAGAGATCATCCTGGCTGCTCCATTCCCAGGGCCCAAGCAAGGACAGTCACTAGCGGGTGACTGTCCCTAAGCTCCTTTTCTGGGCTTCCTTCACAAGAATTCCGACGCACAACTCATCACGGGTCGGTCCTCATCCCTGAGCTACGGTGAAGAAAAATTTACTCAATTTAGCAAACCCTCCCAAGGGGTGGCAGGGTTTTTGTGAGATAAGGAGAAGGTTGTCTCAAGGATCCATGGGGCCATCCCTTCAGGATCTCAGGACAGAAAGACCGAGATGGCTTCAGATTGCAGCGCTTTCCAATCTTATGCTCGGTGGGAATCCCCAGGAGCGGGAGCGCATGCTGGGGAACCCCTCTCTGCTCCACCCAGGAACTGCCTTGAACCCCATCCCCAAGAGGGTTGCTCTCCTGGCCGCCGGCAGAAAGATGGGAAAAACAGAAGCGCCCAGTAGGAAATTCCCTTACAGGCTACAAAGCCAGTGCGCCAGCCGCGGAGACCACAAAGACACCGCCTCAGAAATGGAACACACTGGTAATTACCTGAACAACCGCGCACGCTCCTCCTAGGTGAAAAGTCCCTGGTCTTGGAAGCTCTGGTCTCTAAACTTTCTGAGAGGGGTGAAGGGAAAGAAAGAAAACTGGCAAGTTTCCGGGTGCAGAACTAGAGCTTCCCTTGGCCGCAGCCTCTCTGTTCCCTGCTGCCACCTGAGTGCTTAACGCGTTCTCCACCGGGCCCTCGCGATCCGCGAGCCAACTCTCTGGTTCTGTGAGCCGGCGTTACCTGAGTCTCGCAAATCAACCAGCTATGTCCAGCAGGTCTCAGGCGGGTAGTTCCATGTCCAGGAGGAGATGGCAAGCCGGGTTCCGAATAGGCGGGGTTGGACTTACCGGGCAGTCGGAGAGGCTGCCCAAAGACAAGGCTGGAGTAGGTGTTGGGAAGACTATGTCTCCCCAAGTAGCGGACAGAACAGCCCCGCCCGTTTTCTCCACTCCCAGTCCTAGCCAAACAGGATGCCAGGAAACTTCTCTCTGCCCAGGGATGACTTCTAGAGTTCTGCGGAGCTTCTGTGGACTTTGTGAGGAGCTGGAGAGGGAGAGGTTAAGAAGGGTTCCTAAATCATTCAGCCCTTTAGTTAGAATGACAGGTGCAGCCTCCTGGCTAAGTGACTAGACTCCTAAGGCGCCTGCCTCCCAGCCTCTTCCTTTGGCGCGACTTCTCTCTGGAGCAGCCTTGTTTCAGCTGCACCTTGCCTAGGCCAGACGGTGCACGCCAGGACGCGGGCCCCTCAGCCCGTGGCCCTTGTGCCCCTCATGGGGCAGGCACGCTCCAGAAGGCAGAAGCCCACCAACTCACCCTGACTGTAATGCAGGCGGCAGGTGTGAACTCTGCCGGCCCCTCTCCCTCCGGTGCTGCTCCAGCTTTTCCGGGGAACCCTTCAGCCAGTGCGCAAAAGCCCACACTCCCTGGCTCTGAAGAGGGAGCGGCGCCCAGGGAAGTGAACTCCAGGCTCGTCTCACATCCTGCCACGGCTGGCGCCGCCTCCGAAATATGCCTGGAGTAGTGGGTGGGAGGATAGTGAAAGTCACCAAGCTCTGCGTCTTCGTCGCTAACAGTTTGGTGCCTCCTGGCTGACTGGTTGCAACCCGGAGGAGGTGGGAATTAGAGAACCGCTCTGGCGCGTCATGGAAAAGGGCTGCTTCTATTGCTGCTGCTGCTGCAGCTGCTGCTCCTCCTCCTCCTTCTCTTCCACACCCCTTTGGATTGGGGAGCGCCAGGAGGGGAGGCAGAGTGAGGAGAGTGGGAAAAGCTACCAACCCCGAGTCCCCTATCCCCTGGTTTAAAAACATGCTTCTCTTACCTTTCCTGGGAGAAGGGAAGCGTGTCCCGGCAGCGCCGTCTAGCGTCCGTACCAGTGTAGACCGGCATGCACGGTTGGGGCAGGCGTTCAAATGAGTGCAGGTGTGGAAAGTCATCAAAGCGAAGTTTTTCGGCTTTCCTAGTCCTCAGTTCCAATCTTTGAACAGGTACCTAGTTCAGTTAGGTATTCACCTGCTTAGTTTCACACAGCCCAGAACTTAATGTTTTAAAGGTGCAGGCCACCTATTTTTTTTTATTTATAAAGTGAGGTTACCGGTATCGGAAAGAACTCCTTCAGTCCACCTCTGTCACGTAAAAGATCCATAAGTCTCAGGGTTCTGGGTTCCCACCAGTCATAAGGGCAGGCAGGTAAGGTCCTAGAGGTGGGCTCATAGGTAGATTCAAGGCCAAGATCACTTCTCCCAGTGCTTGAGTCTCTCTAGCCATGCTCCTGACCACCTGCTTTCCGAGGTCACACAGCCCCAAACTCTTTAAGCCGTACTGGGCCGGGGAAGAGACCAAGACCCAGGGATCTGCAGAATCTAGATTGCAACAATGAAGAGTCCCGTTTCCGTCCCAGGTATATCCTGGAGCATTCCCCTGGGTTCTCAGGCGCCTCGCTGATTAACACACTTAATAGGATTGCTCATTTAACGGGTCAACTGAACCCTATGTGCCAGCATTTGCTGCTACACTAGGCTCCTATTAATTTGTCTTTATCTACGCTTTCTCCAGCTGTTCTCCCCAGGCTGCTCTATCACTCTGCATTAGCCACAGAAAGCGAGCCAGCAAGCGAGAGACTGAGACAAGGACCAGGAGAGAGTCAGCGCTTGGTACATGGCGAGCAGCTCAGCCCCGCGCCTGTCCAGTGCTGGCTTCCTTGAACGCTAGACCTCCGTTCACAGTCCACTTAACTTTTAATGCTGGAATCTGTGCGTAATTAAAGTTTTACTCTCCCTCTCGCACCTCTCTTGCCAATTTATTGATTCTTTTCCCCTTATGGACCATCGTTCCTGTCAACTCAGGCAAAACCCCACCTCCCATGCAATTGAGACTAAATCTGGAAATCTAGAGAAGTCCGATGTGAAAGTAAAAGTCCTTTATACAGGAAGCAACCAGCAATATCAAGTTGCCCTCCCCTGATTTTGTTGTTTTCATGCATGGGGCAAAGTGGGCTGTATTTTTGAAACAGAAAATGAATGTCTTGCAGTTTCTGTTTTAAAACAGCTCTTCATTTTCAGACAAAGCACATTCTTCTGATGAGAGATAGCCAACCAAATTCTCCCTTCCTCCTGGCTATATAGATCATGCAAACTTCCCTCTGCCTGGGTGCTTGCCCCATATGACCTTCATCACCACTTCCTTCCAACCTAGGGGGCCTATAAACTGTTACTGGTGCTTAAGGCTATGATGTGTGCTTCCAACTAGGTGAATAATAATGCCTAGTTAAATTGTCAAATGAACAAAATATGCATTTAAAAGAAAACAAAAAAAAACCTTGTCTGATTCCATGGATTCCTCCTTTCATCATCTTTGTATATCCAACTTGGTCCAACTTGAATCTAACACTCAGTTTTTTATATATTATATTCTATCCTCCCACCTCACCAAAATTCACCCTTCTGTGTATCTACCATCCTTTCAGTAATCTCTCTGCTTTCAATAGTTTATGTTCCAATATGATTAATGACTACTCCATTTTCAGAAAGTGCCTTTTCTGAAACAATTTGGTAAGACTTTATGGTTTAGTACTTTCTTTCTCAACGTGTTACTGATGGACCAGCAGTATTTGAGGCACATGTGAGCTTGTTAGAAAGCAGAATCTCAGGCCTGATACCCAGGCCTAATGAATCAGGATCTGCACTTTAAAAAGAGCTCCAGGTAATTTTTTATACACATCAACATTTGAAAAGCATTTTCAAGAATACCTTTTAATTCTTCCTCCCAGGAAAGGAAAAGGGGCAGTGAATTTAACCCAAAGAACTAATAATGAGATTTTGTCCAAGGATAAAGACCTAAGAACAAGGTCATGGTCATATCTGTTGAGGATAATTAGGCCCAATCCATTTCATAATCAAGGACTATCATCAAATTATGGTTAGTATCCGTTCTACAGATGGCCTTTTTGAACAGATGTCCTTGGTTACATGAAAGAAATAAGTGAGAGGCATGGATTAATACAACTTAATAATTACTGCTGAACAAATAGAGCAATTCACATGTCCCACTATGGTAGGGTCATCAGCTTCCTAATAAAATTAAGAACAGGACTTTACAGGGTTAACCAAATCTTGGGCACTCAATATATGCTCATTGACTCATAGCAAGAAGAGCCGATAAAAATTTAGTGAGGCCAAAAGTCTTTAAAATGTTAACAATTGGAATAATTTTTCCAGATCTGCTAAATCCAGAAGCTCAAGTTTTCATCTCTTTAAGTGGGGAACATCTTTTTTAATATTTTTTAGCTGTAGATGGACACAATATCTTTATTTATTTATTTTTATGTGGTGCTGAGGATTGAACCCAGTGCCTCATGCATTCAAGGCAATTGCTCTACCACTGAGCTACAATCCCAGCCCTAAGTGGGGAACATCTTTATAAGCAAAACTCAAAACCTATGAACCATAAAGAAAAGGGTAAATTTTGCTATATGCAAACAAAGCATTTCTGCAAAGGGAAAAACCACAAGCAAAGTAAAAACAAAACTATGTGCTATGACAAAAACTTGTATTTTATGAATACATAAAGGACTCTTACAAATCAGTTTAAAAAATCAACCCAGTAGAAAAATAGCCAAAGGATATGAATAAATACTACACATCAAAAACAGGATAATAATTGAGAAATAACTGCAACCTAAGCTATAATGGCAAAGAATAAATGTTTGATAATACACAGTGTTGGCAATCATGTGAAGAATAGCTTCTCTCATTCACATTTAGCAGGCGTGTAAACAGTGCAAGCAAGTTGTAGAGCAAAGTGTCAAGGTCTGTTGAAATTATAGATAAACACAGTCATGATTTCAAAGACATTTCCAGGTGAATTCAGGATCTGTCAATGGTGGGGTTTTGCAGGGGCAACAGATATGACTGGCAATGTGGATTGAGAAACAAATTTTTATATATTGTGGTACATTGGATTATTTTCCCTAACTCTTCACACCTATTACAGACTTGCACATTTATATCCTTTACTTTGTGACTTTGAATACCTCCCACTCCATGGGTTGTCCATGAGATTTGGCTTGACCAAAGGAATAATATTAGACTTGATGTTAGCAGGTTGACCTCTTGTGCTTCCATCATCCACTGGTAGTCCTGGGTAGCTCCTACTCCAAGGAGAAAGAAGCAGCAATATCTAACTAATATAATTCACTTTACACTTAGAAGTGTTCACTATGCGCATGTATTTTTTCCATTTTTGGTGACAAGTAGTTGCTTTGAAAAAAACTAATTTTCACTAAGATATTGATTAAACTATGGAACATCCACATGATGGAATACTATGAAGCTTTAAAAATGGAAGAGGAGGAGCTGGGATTGTGGCTCAGTGGCAGAGCACTTGCCTTGCATGTGTGAGGCACTGGGTTGGATCCTCAGTATCACATATAAATAAACGACTAAAATAAAGGTCCATCAACAACTAAAAATAATTTTAAAAAGATGGAAGAGGAAACATATACTGATAAGGAAATATCTAAAAGATGCTGTTGAAAGCACAAGTTGAATAACAATATGCATATGAAGCTGTTGTGTGTGTGTGTGTGTTTTAAGATTTGAAGAGTTGCAATTTATTTTTAGCTTTGGAAAAACAGTTCACAGGTAACACGAGGTCCATTTCAAATTGCAAAGGATAGGTTTGCAGAAGATAGCCCTAAAAGAAAAACAAATATATTTTGCTTCTACTAAATTCAGATAAGACTCATTTCATGTTAGAAGAATTCTTAAACTTTGAAGCTGTCTTTTTCATTAATCAGAGAGTAAAATGCACTTGTTTACACCAAAGGCTTTTCATGTTCAGAAAATTATGTTAAGAGGTATGGGTTTTCATGTTAAGAGGTATGGGTTCAAATTCAACTCTGTCATTTATGGACTATGTTATTCTAGTAAATTTGTCATTTGTGTTTCAAAAGGTTGAGGAGGAGAAGAATACTGTATATTTGTATTTGCTTAAAAGAAAATATGTGAAATTAATTGTATTATAGCCTTTGGGGAGAAGGTGTTACTGGGCAAAGGTAGGAAGGAGCAATCTCACTGTATACTTTTCATACTTTATCTTCTTTTTTTGCTTTCAAATGACGTAAATGCATTGACTCTTCAAAAGCAATTAAAACTAATTGTAAAATAAAACTTACTTACGTTTAAATATGATCCTCAAGTACTAAATAAATACACAAGAAACTGGTAGTAGTGGTTGTTTTTGTAATAGGGACCAAGGAATTGGCTATCCTTGGGTTGGGAGGCAAATTGAAGTTTCATCAGATATTTGTGGATTCCAGTAATCACCCAGGTTTTGAAATCAAGGATTTAATCCACACAATAATATTGCTGGATAAATTATGTCTTTTTTTTTTTCGGTAGTTGGGGAAATTAGAATTTACAAAGACTAAATAATTTGCTCATGGTCTTTTCTAACCTCTTTTTCTGCTAGAGCATACTATCTTGTCACTGGAATATACAGGCTAAAATGTATACCTCCCCAGTGAAATGGGCATATAACCAGGCACAGTAGTGCACGCCTATAATCCCAGCACTTTGGGAGGCTGAGACAGGAGAATCACAAGTTCAAAGCCAGCCTCAGCAAAGGTGAGGCACTAAGCAACTCAGTGAGACCCTGTCTCTACATAAAATACAAAATAGGGCTGGGGATGTGGCTCAGTGGGTCGAGTGCCCCTGAGTTCAATCCCCAGTACCACCCCCCAAAAAAGAAAAGAAGAAATGGGCATATAGAAGTTTGATTTTTCAATTTAGGACTCTCTTTTTTTCCTACTTTCATCCTCCTCTATTTTCCCTAGAAGCAAAAATGAAAGAGGCAAAGAAACATGAGTCCATGTGTACATGTGCACGTAGAAAGCTGAATGTGTCTGCATTGTGCTTTTGGCTGTTTATTCCTCTTTCCTGGTTTCTTTTGCATTAAGTAAATATTTTCTGTGGTACATGTAAATTCCTTTTATGAAATTTTTCATCATATTTTTATCTACTTTCATAGTGGTTGCTCTAGGGCTTATGAAATATATACTATAATCTAGATATATTTTCCTTAATCCCAATGATATGTAGAATTGTTAGTTCAATATAGCTCTGTTCCATCTTCATTTTTGTACTATTATCATGCACATATTACACATATATTATAAGCCTAACAATATATTGCTACAATTATTGCTATTAATCATTTTATATCTTTAAAGAAGTTGAGAAGAAAGGAAAGCAAATATATATTTATGTAGTTTGTTCTGGTGTATTTGAGTTACCATCTGGTGCCATTTCCTTGCTCTGATATAATATTGCTCCCATCCATTTCATTTCTGTTTTTTGTCAAAAATATTATATTTATAGAAATATAATATAATGTTATTGGGTAAAACCACATTTTAATATAAAGTTTTTAGTACCTTTGCTTTTTAAATACAGAAAGATAAAAGAAAAAATATATCTTTATATTATATAATTAACTGTTTTTTCATGTGTATTCACATTTGTGTTGTCACTTGCTTTCATGCTAACAACTTCAATTAGCATTTCTTATAGTCTCCTTGCAACATATTTTATTATTCATTCATCTTGGAACGTTGTATTTTGCACTCATTTTTTGAAGTTAGTTTGGCTGCATATGAGATTGATATTTATTGTCATTTTTTCTTTTCCTATGAAAGGGCCAAGATGTCAGATGTAACAAAGACTTCAAGGAAGTTAATATAAATATGCTTAAATTAATAAAATATGCTTAAAGAAAAGTATGGATTTGAAAATGTGGAGTCAAATAGAGAATACTTTAATACATCATCCTCCTCTCTTCTGACCTCTATTGTGTCTAATGAGGAATCAGTTACTTAACTTATTGATGTTTCCTTATACATAATGACTTATTACTTTTGCCACTTTTAAGGTTTTTTTCTTATCTTTGACATTCAGCATTTTTACTATGCGTCTGCATGTGGGTTGCTTTGTTTATTCTATTTGAAGATAACTGAGTTTCTTGAATATGTAGATTAATGCTTTTCATCAAATGAAGGAGTTTTTCAGCCATCATTTCCTGGAATATTTTTTTCTGCTCTTTCCTCTCCCTCTTGTCCTCCTAGTATTCATAATTTTAGTGTGCTTAATAGCATCCCACATTTCTCCAAGGCTGTTTTATCCACTTTTTTTTTCTGTTCTTTGGACAGTATTACATGTATCAATCTATCTTCAAGTTCATTGATTTTTTTTTGTTCTGCCTGCTCAAGACTACTATTGAACTCTTGCAATAAATTTTTCATTTTGGTTACTGTACTTTTCAACTCCAAAATTTCCACTTGTTTCGCCTGTCTTAAAATAATTTCTTTTTACTGATATTCTCTATTTGACTCCACATTTTCAAATCCATACGTTTCTTTAAGCGTATTTTATTAATTTAAGCATATTTATATTAACTTCCTTGAAGTCTTTGTTACATCTGACATCTTGGCCCTTTCATAGGTAGCCTCTGCTGCCTTCAAGGTAATGGTGATCTCTTCTTACTTTTATTGTCAGTATTATTCCTGCAAATAGATAATACTTTCTTTTTTGCATATCCTGCAAATATCTTTTTTTTAAGTATTTATTTTTTAGTTGTACGTGGACAGAATATCTTTATTTTATTTTTATGTGGTGCTGAGAATCGAACCCAGTGCCTCTTGCATGCTAGGCGAGCACGCTACCACTGCGCCATAACCCCAGCCCCATAAATTTCTTGAAAACTATACATTTTAGGTTATATACTGGCTCAACTCTGGGCACTGATTTCACTCCCTGATGCCTCTTTTTGTTTTTGCTTGCTTGTTTGTTTAACAGCGTGGCTAGGCTATTTTAATGAAAGCTATATTTCCCATAACATGCAATTTTGGTGTCATTTCTCAAAAGATAACACTATGGGCATATACACAATCACAGTGGGATTACTGTGGTTTTAGCAGAGATCTCTTTGACTATTTCCATCTTTGTTAGGCTGTGTGCCTTGGATTACAACCATCATGCTCCACTACTTAGGCCTGATTTCTCTATCATTTTCAATAATGCTGTGTACATAAATTGATCTAAAGTCCATTCCAATTAAATTTGGGCAGAATTGGTTTTTTAGCCATTGAGGTTTGTTCTTGCCCCAAGCACACTCCTCTTAGGTGTATATTTCCTTGCTTCCTTCTAGGAAACTAGCTATTCCATGGCACAGGGCAATGTTGTTAGCCTCTGACTTTCCCAGTTTCTCTCTCCTAGAATGGAACCGGTGTTCTATAAGCTAGGGTGAGGGTGGTTACAGTCCTAGAATTTTAATTGTGCTATGGCTTGTGCAGTCTCCACCCCTTGAATAGGGGCTTGCTGGAGGGAGCCCTCAGTCTCTCAGTTACACTGACTAGGAATTTAGCACCTTCAACTCTAGGTTGGATCAGATAAGAAAAGCAGGCAAACTGTCCCTCCCAGTAAAATATCAACTTCCTAGATGATTAGGAGAGACACCCGCACACACACCTTCTGGACCATGCCTATCAGTAGAGCTTCCAGGAAATAGGGCTGGGAAGGAGGGAGGGATGAAGAAGTTAGTAGGTCACAAATCAAGTGTCATGTACTCTGCTTTTACTGAGTTTTAGGTTTTCTTGAATATATTTATTACATTTTGTTTTGTTTTGTTATGGTGCCAGCAGGGATTGAACCCAGTGGCACTTACGTACTTAACGACATTCCCCAGCTCTATTTTATATTTTTTAATTTTTATTTTGAGAAGGTCTGGCTTAGTTGCTTGAGTCCAAAGTTGCTAAGGCTGTTTTTGAACTTGCAATCCTCCTGCCTCAGCCTCCCCAGTCCCTGAGATTACAGGAGTGTGCCACTGCATCCAACCTTAAACAAGTATTTAGTTGCCTATATGTTCTTAAGACAATGAATGTCCAGCTTTACTTTGTTTTCATTAGTTATCCTTGTTTCACCAGAGGATGGTTCTGTGGAGCCTTCATGCTGTTCATCAGCAAATGTTATCGGAAGAAGAAACCTCAAAGTCTCCACAGCTCATATAAGAATTCAGTAAGTTCACTTCAAACCATAGAAATTATTAGGGGAAATCACAAGGGAGAAAAATAATGCTGGAAGGAATCAGAGAAGGCTTCATCGAGGAGGTAGCATCTTAGGATGACTTAAAATACAGGTGTATAAAGAAGGAGAATTTCAGGTAGAGGGTATACCATCAATTCATTCATTTTTCAGTAAATATTTATTGGCCCAACAATGTGCTAGACACTGTTTAGAGGTACTGGATGTATAGCACTGAAAAACACAGATAAAAATCTTTGCCTGAATGGATCTTAAATTCTGTTGGTGGTGGACAACAGAAAAGAAATATATAAGCAAAAGGCATAATATTGCAGAAAATGGTGCTATGACAAAAATAAGTGACATGGAGAAGGTCAATATCACTTACTGAAAATGCCATTTGAAATAGGGTATACAACTATGCAGAAAGTGCATGAGGAAAGAAATCCATCCTATATCTGAGACAGAATTTTCTACACAGAATTAACAGGAAGTGCAAAGCCTTCAAGACAGGAACATGCCCAAGAGAACAGCAAAGAGACCAGCATGGCAAGGAGTAAGTGAGAGTGGTATGATTCAAGAGGAAAGAAATAACGAGAGGGTCAGAGTGCAAGTATAAGCAAGTGTATACTGGCAGAAAGTTGTTCTACTTTTTTTGAAAAATAGGACCATACAACATGGTTTGTGCCCTAGAATCTCTAGAAAGGATGAAATACTAAAAGGCATGGAAAAATGAGTTGGGGTGACATTGTGAAGAGCTTCAAATGTCAGGATAAGTAGCATACATTTAAGTCAGTGGGAAAAACGGAGCTTCATCAGTATTAGCTTTCACAATCCAGAGTCATAATGAGGCACTATATGCCATCTGCTACTTTCTCCTCATCCCCCTCATTTTCTTACCTAGGCCTGAAGTGGGCAAGCAGCAGGAGCAAGAATAAGAAAGTGGGTACATGCCAGAGATAACCATTTTTCTGATATTTCCCTCTCCCATCTCAATCCTTGATTGACTTTGTGGTGGTTAGGAGATTCCTGCCTAATATTCTACAGCTTTATTTAAAAAAAAATAGTTCGTATGTTTTACTACATTGTCAGGAAATTTCTTCATAAGTCTCAGCTAAATCCTCTTACCTTTGGCTGGTTCCTTAGAGAATCAAGCAACTCTTCCATCAGCTTGGGTTTCTGAAGAAAGTGAGAGAAAAATAAGCCCCAGACTGAAAAACCTATGTCGTCCACAAAGAAAGGAAGTCAATATTTATTTATTTTTATAATCACCAAGAAACCCCTTGTCAAAGGAAAGTCACATTATCTCTAACATCAGCACATTTGCCTGAAAGGGTGAAGTCAGTTATAAACACCCTTCTAAATCAATTGATTGGAGTTTGAACTTTTATCACTAAAAGAATAAAATCCTTAGCCGGGCGCGGTGGCTCAAGCCTGTAATCCCAGCACTTAGGGAGGCTGAGACAGGAGAATCGCGAGTTCAAAGCCAGCCTCAGCAATGGCGAGGCGCTAAGCAACTCAGTGAGACCCTGTCTCTACATAAAAAAAAACACAAAATAGGGCTGGGGATGTGGCTCAGTGGTGGAGTACCCTTGAGTTCAATCCCCAGTACCAAAAAAAAAAAAAAAAGAATAAAATCCTTTGCATTAAAATAAAAGAAAGTCCTTATCATAGAACAAAAAGCAACAATCCAGTGCTTTAAAAAGCACCCTACACTTAGGGAAATGGTTTTACTATATCAGAAGCCAATACTATCTCTATAATGATGCTTTAAATTGAACTTGGAATTCAAATAGCAATGTTGTAGGTTAAGATTTCTGATTTTGACATGAGTAATTTAAAAACACTGAGAAATTTAGGCCAATCTTAAAGAGTTCCATAAGGCAATTAATTGTTGCTGATCAACAATGGATAATTGCTGATCAATTGATTACATTAATATTCTTATGCAGAGTTCTAGCATTTGAAACTGTCTGCTATCACTCCAGCTCATTTGTGCACAAGGAAAACTGCTCTTTATTAAGATGCCCTGGCAACATCAAGTGCTTGTATGGCATCCAGAAGATGCCAAGTATTATTGACATCAACTTACCATCAAGTATATGGTACTGCTTTCTTTATTAGCATTTGAAGATAGTCATATACATGCTAACTTTTTAGTAGCCAGAATTCTGGATTAGCCAGAACATTGTTTTCCTTAGCCACAAAAGATAGCTGATATTTTAACACAGTAAGAATGTTTTATTAGAAAGTATTATTACAGAACCAGAACAAACACCAAGGGTAGATTTATCACTTCATGTCATGGACAGATGGGCTTATAATCTGCTTTTACAAAATTTAAATTTCTTACTCTTTAAAAGTGCCCACTTTGGGCAGATTAACTCAAAAAAATCAGGAGTCATTTAAAGCCTCCAATAAGAACTGCCCCCAATACCCAGCTCTACACCCACCCTGAATATGAATCTTCACTTCTTAGAATACAAGACATCTTAGGGATATGTGTAACTATTCTTAACTTCCTGTGAAGGTACCAAAGAAAACTCACAATTGTCAAAAACATCACTAATTAACTTTCAAAAAAATAAAATTTCACTTTGTTGGACATTCATCGCATGCTGGTTATTTTAGATCACACACATTGAAGCAAAGAAGCAAAGCTCTGTGCAGAGCATACTAGGTTAGAAATCAGAAAAACTGAGAAATTTTTCTGTTGTTGTTTTCCAAATCTTAGATCTGCTATTCATCTGTTCCTTGTTTGTTATCTCTGTTATTCCTTCTCTAAACTGTCTTGGGAGGAGGAGGTGATGAATATTGTCACCTGACAAGGATATGGTACAGCATAATAAAAAAATGTGCCTGCAAAACATTTAGAATGCCTTGGAGATAAACACCAGCTAGTTACTATTATAGTCTCCTTAATAAGCTAAAAATAATAATCAGACACATTTAGAGAAAATGCTGGGTTAATACAAAATGTACTCTTTCATAGAAGAAAGTATGGATTGGGGTCTTGACATTTTTCTTTCTCTTCTTGCTAGTATTGCCATTCCATTGTGAATCACTGCAGACATCCATTCTCAAGTCCTCCGAGTCAATCTCCTTATGTAATGTTCAGGACTCAAATTTGCTTCTCCTTTTCTTGTCATTGTCACAAGCTCCAGACAGGACAGTGATCCTATGAATTCATTCCAAATCCAAAAAAAATCATTATCAACTTTGAATCTTTCTAAATCATTCAATTAGGTGTCAATAAGCATAACTTTCCTTTTCATATGCCAAAACCTTATACAAGAATGCTAATACCTTTTCAGCAATTTGGAACCTTTGCCACTTTACATCATCTTTCACTCCTCTTGTCAGAATTATGGCATAAAATGTTATGCTTTAAATTATTTATCATGTCACTTCTTAGAGTCATCTCTTTTTTTAGCTGAATTAAGAGATTAGGAACATTGGAATAAAATAACCCAGGGACTTTGAAATATACAGTAAGGTGAATTATATTTAATGATACCTTTGATTTATATTTTAATTTTAAATGCACAGATAAAGTGGTATCATTAAACATACTTTAACTTTTTATAATAAATCAATAGTACCTTAATTATTATGTTATAAAGTAAGGACACATAAATTATTCATAAATATCTACTGCAAATTGAATTTCTAAACTAGTTTTATTTTCCATATTCTGGTCTCATCTTAGTCACTAGTGGAAAATAGTCCATTTCACAGCCACTGCTAATATGACACAGTTGGCAGCCTTTACTCTGAATAGGCTTAAGACTGAATAAAAAGAGAAATGTCAATGTTGTAGAATATAGATCAGATGAGAACATACTTCCAGCGAAATTGAGCATTTATACAATGACAGAATAAGAAATGAGTTCTCAAAAAAATTCATTATAAAGAGAATTTAGACATCCAATATTTTAGAATTTGTTTTGAGGTTTTAATGATTTTATGGCTTTTTCTTGTTTAACTCAATGTGATAACATCGCACCAAGAATCTAAGGATCTGCCTGTCCCTCCCTATTTGCTCCAGTTCCATTGTGCACTTATTCCTATCCTCCCAAGGGCCTAGGTGAGCACAAAACTGTCACTTTATACCTAGTTAGGTGTGAAGAATGGCCAAAGGTGAGGATCAGAAATCAGTGGTCCCATGGAAACTGTGGATTCAGTCTCTTCAAGGTCATGGTTTTGTTTCTCTGATCTTCTCTAAGGCTGATGCAGAAATAGAGATGAGACAAAGGCCCTATTTAGCCCCTCTCTGTAGTGTCAGTTGCTGTGCCAAGAGGCACTCTCACTGTATCACTACTCAGAGGTGGAGGGAAATCCTCACCAAAATGATCAGTTTGATTCTGCTTTTTCTTTTGGTATCCAGACCCCAGACACCTAGCCAACCCATAAGCTGTCCAAGAGTCCCCCATTTAGTCACCTCTTTTGGCCACCAGGACCCCACACTTCCAATATTTTTCCTTCTCCTCTAATCCTTCAAATCTTACTTCCCTTTGGTCCACCTCTTGGATCTTTGCTCTTGCAAACTGCAAAGGTGCTTCAGTGATAATGGGTTGCTGAAAGGTAGTAATATTTGAATATGAACAGACACCACTACTTCATTCCTTAAGAAGAGCCCAGGAATGTCCAGCTCCATGGCAAGCAGGGAAACTGTTGGGGTGGAGAGTCATAATCATATCCTCACAGTGCTAGATTACCCAAAAGCACACAAAGCAACAACAGATCAGCTATCCCCTGCCTGATATCTTACTAAAAGAAACCCATTCTGAAAAATATTGGTATCTGATAAAGGGAAAAATGATTTAGTCATATGGGAGAAAATTAGTGAAATTTAAAAACTTTCTCTCACTTATTTTAAGGCAGGTTTGGCTTCTTATGGGGAGAGGCATAATCTTTGTGATTAGGACCTTGAAAGGACTTGTCCCTGCCCATGGCTGGGCAAGAGAAGATAGAGTGCTAAAGTCTTTGCCACAACTTTCCCTCCTTTGTAAGGTCAAGCAAGGAGCTAGGATGCAGGGAGGAGAACACGAATTGTAGCTCATGGGACCCCATGCAGACAAAGGGACAGTATCTCTAACACTTTTAAAAGTGGACAATAATTGTATATAATTAAGGGAGAAAATGTGATGTTTTGTTGTATGCATACATTGTAAATGACCAAATCAAACTAATGTATCCATTACTTCACATAATTAAAATCCTTTTAGGCCCGTTAGCTCTCAATAGAGGACCTGGGATGCCTTTAATTTATTCCTGGGAGATAAAGCAAAACCTTAATATCAAGCTAAAGAGAGAAGTCCAGTTGTGAAGGAAAAGGTTCCTTTAATGACCCTGCTAACACTCGCCCCCACAGGTGTCTGTCCTCCAGATCCTAATGTCTGAAGTGTTCCCCTGAAGCTCATAAGCTAATCAGGTTCATACTTCTCCTTAATGTCTTTGACTCCCTCTCTCACCCTGCTTTTCCCCAAAAACCATTAAAGTGAGACCTAATTTGTAAAATTAATTTCTAAGAATGAGTTGGGAAAAGTGATCATTTGTAGAAATTATATGAGCCTAGAATTCAGATAACCTTGGATCCAAATCCTAGCAGCACCAATATCAATTGAGCTATAAGACCTTGAGCCAAGTAATCAGCCCCACTATACCTCAGTTTCTCCTCTATACAATGAGTTAAACATAATTACTTCATTAGAGACTCTTGTCAGAATTATTTTGAGAATTAAGTAATATAACATATTAAAAGTATGTATCTTAGTGTTTAGTGGTCATAAACTCAGTGTTTATTCTCTTTGCCCTTAGTGGAGAAAGAAAACACATGTATATTTACATAATGAAACTAAGTATTTTTATTTAAACTCAAACAACAAAATATTGATGGACCATCTATTACTTGGGAGATACTCTTCTGGACATCAATGAACATAATAGAAAAACATGTATACTCTCATGGGGGTTATATTCTAGTGATGAGTGATGAACCCTAAACAAACAAATAGATATGCACATAATGTCAGAAGGTAATAAGTGACATGAAAAGAAAGAGAATAGATTGCATAGGGTAGACAGAAAGAGTTGCAATTTTAACACTATTTTAGAGCAATTTTAAATTCACAACAGAATTCAGAGGAAGGTACAAAGATGTACCATATACCCCACACCCCAATACATGCAAAGCCTCCCCTATTATCAAGATACCCCACTAATGTGGTGCATTTGTTACAATTGAACCTACACTGATACACCACTGTTATCCAAAGTTCATAGTTTGCATTAGGATCACTCTTGCTGTTGAACATTCTACGGATTTGGATAAATGTATAATGAAATGTACCTACAATTGCAGTATCATACAGTGTGTTTATTGACCTAACATCTGAACATCTGTGTTTCTCCTATTCATCCCTCCCTGCTCCTTATGTTCTGATAATAACCAATCTTTTGGAATCAAACATTATGTAGCTTTTTCAGATTGGCTTCGTCCACTTAGTAAAATGCAGTAAAGTCCTCCATGTCTTTCATGACTTAATAGCTCACTTCCTTTTAGTGTTGAATAATCCATTGTCTAAATGTACTGTAGTTTCTTTGTCCATTCTACCTACAAGAGGATATCTTGGTTGCTTCCAGTTTTCAACAATTAAGATTTTTAAAAAGGCTGGGCATGGTGGCACATGCCTGTAATCTCAGCAGTTCTGGTAGCTGAGGCAGGAGGATCACAAGTTCAAAGTCAGCCTCAGCAATTTAGTGAGACTCTAAGCAACTCAGTGAGACCTTGTCTCTAAATAAAATACAAAATGGGGCTGGGGATGTGGATCAGTGGCCAAGTGCCCCTGAGTTCAATCCCCAGTACCCCACCCCCCAAAAAAAGATTTTAAAATAACCTGTAAACATCTATGTGTGGGTTTTTGTGTAAACATGTTTCTAGTACCTTTGAGAATACCAAGGAGATTGATTGCTAAATTATATGTTATATGTAGTTTTTTAAAAGAATTTAACTTTTATTTGTAATTTATTTTTACGTGGTACCAAGGACCAAACACATTGCCTCACCTGTGCTAAGCAAGTGCTCTACTACCAAACTACAACCCCTGCCCCATACGTAGTTTTGTAAGAAACTACCACACTGCCTTCCCAAGTGGTTGTGCCATTTCACATTCCCACCCCAATGGAGGAAAAGTCCTGTTGTTCCACATTTCCACCCACCTTGTCAAAGTTGTGGATTTTGGCCATTTTAATAGATATGTAGTAGTACCTCATTGTTTTAATTTCTATTTCCTTGATGTTATATAATGTGGTGCATCTTTTCCTACACTTATTTAACATCTGTGTATCTTCTTTGATGATGGGTCTATTAAGTTATTTGCCACATGAGAGCTACAGTTTTAAATAGGATGATCAAGGTAGGAACACTTGTAAGGTATCATTTCACCTAAGACCTATAGAAAGAGATAAAAAGATCCATATAGATATCTGAGAGAAGAGCATCTTATGCAGAAAACCAAAGCAAATGTAAAGACTCTCAGGTAGGAGTATGCCTGATATATTCAAAGAACATCCAGGAAGGCAGTGTAGCCCAGAATTGTGTTAGGGAGGGGGACAGTAATAGGATGTCAAAGAGGTAAGGGGAGAAGTCGAATCATATAGGACCTTGTGGGTCATAATAAGGAATTTGGCTCTTACTCTGAGCGACATGAGAAGTCATTGAACAGTTTTTTTTAAGCAGAGTAATGACATGACATGCATTTTAAAAGGCACTCAGTAGCTATATTGAGATAGAAAGAGGAGAAAGGGCAGAAGCAGCAATCCAACCAAGAGATCATGGTGGCTTAGACTAGAATGGTAGCTGGTTATGATATATTTACATATGTCGGATAATGATAAATGTTTGGGAGAGTACAACTTTAGCATAAGAGGAAAACAACATTAGGATAGGGTCAGAATAGGATTTTCAAGGAAGTATGATGTTCATAGAACCTACTGCAGGAATGGAGAACAATATTGTAAAAAGAATAACCCATGTTATATGTATTTATGAATGTCAAAATGAACACCACTAATAAATATAATGCACTAATAAATTTAAATTTTAAAACATGTAGAAAAGCCATTTTAGAAAAAAAAAATCCTTGCAGGGCTACCTCAGTTAGTTGTTCTTCACTCTATTTGTGCAATGTGACCTCCTTGAGAGAGATTTTTTTTTAAGTGAAAGAAAACCTCAATTCCCCAGGCCCCATTCCAGATTGATTAAATCTGGATCTGTGAGGGTTGAGGTCTGGGTTTTAATATTTTTTAGTGCTCCCCAGGTACACCTAAACTATATACAAGGTGTGAGCCACTAGATACATGTGTAGACCTGCCACTCAACTTTAGGAAGAGCCCAGATGGGTTCAGCTTCTGGGAATACTATTGGTTTAGTTGATGCCATTGATTCAATCATGTGATACATAACCTCAGAATGTACCCACCATTCAAGAACTTCCAAATCCCTTCCAAATTCCTGCCACTCTTTCCAAGTTAGTTCCTTGATTTCCAATCAAGTTTGCTTTTTTGAATCCATCTAATTTCAAACCTGGACTGAAGCTGCCCATGTTATCAATCTTTCCTGCTTCCCTACCCTATACCATACATCAAAGATGCTTCCTCTAAGAAGCTCTGGTCACTTAATGCACATTGACAGAATGTTCCCCTTATCCCATCTACCACCATCTATACTTCAAGCTTAAAATATAACTCAGAAATGATTTACTTGTATGAAAGCAGTCTTCAGCAATGGTTCTCAATACTGGTTGCATACTAGAATCACTAGGGAAATTTTCTAAAAATTTCCCAGGCTCATTCCTCTTCCCAGACTAATTAAATTAGAATATACACTGGTGGGACCCAGAGGTCAGCATTGGGAAAATCTCCCTAACTTTTTCTAATGTACAGAGTTGAGAATCACTGTGCTACATCTATGATTTTAATATCAGTCCTCTAACTTTACATTTCATTTTTTGTTTAAAATCTATTTTTTAGAGTTTACCTAGGAAGCAAGATGAAAAACTCTTATTCCACAAAATTATAACCTTAATGATACTATGACCAGGATGTGTCATTATGGGATAGTGGAGCAATCCACTCACTTATATTTGGAATTCTAATCCCTTTACCCGGGCAAAGTCAATAAAGGGTACATTTTTGTTAGAAAATTTTAAAACAATAATAAAACAAAGTCAGTTTTCTTTTTTATTATCATCATGTGTCAATACACAATACTAATGGTAAAATCTCACAAGGCAGATGGCTCCTACTGCCCTCCCCTCTTTCTATTCCCCTTCTAACAGATAATCATTTTCATAAAAATTTTTCCCAAGTTGTCAATTTCATGTAGAGAATACATTCTTTAATTATTATTGTAGTTCTGCATAATAAACTGCCCCCATTTTTGCAAGAGTAGTGATACTTGAATAAAAGCAGTATGTATGTTACATATACTATACATACACTCTGCTTTGTACACTTGATGTGATAGACAATGGATTAACACACAACATCCATTCCCACCTCATTCAGGTGTGCCTGTCTGTACTATAGATAGTAGAAGAGAAAAATAAATAAATAAATAAAACTGACAACAACAAAACCAGGGTTCTGGAGACAAATTAGAAAATTCTAAATGAGGTAGGAATACCTTCTTGTCACTTTGACCATTGATAATCACCAAAAGCAAGATCTGGAAAGCTTGAGTCTTGCTGCAACAACATTCATGTCTAATCTTGATTGTGTTTGATATTTGGTTATAACAACAGCAGTGAATTCCTTATTTCTGGATTGCAGATACAGTCCTCAAGACAAAGTTCCAGTTGTAGCCTTCTCATTTGTGTCATTCATCAACTTTCTGAATGTTGCGGAGTTAGCAGGACCTGATAAGCCAGGTCCTGATTCACAATGTTAATCAGAGCTCTTGCTAGATGCCTAGCCTAGAGCCCACCTCTCTAGACAAGAAATTTCTAAGCACCAGATTCACTGTATTAAACTGTTGTTGTTGTTTTCTAAAATAGCTATAGTGGAAGAAAGGGGGGAAGGGGAAAAAAGAGGGAATTTCATTAAAACAGAGGAAAGATCAGTAGAGTAGAAGGGGATTGAGGAGGAAAAAGGGACATGAAAAAGGAAGAACAGTGGAGTGAATCTGACCAAAATTTCATATGGATATAGCATGGTGGGTCTCATAGGGTATACATAGGACAATAAAAAAAAGAAAAAAATAATAAACTGTAAATGGATTGAAGAGTGATCAGAGGTAGGGGAATGGGGAAAGAAGTATTAAGGATTGAATTGGAGTGGGTTGAGTTCCACACCTTTGTGATAATGTCAGAGTGTATCCTGGTGTTGTATATAACTTTTTTAAATAGCTAGTGTGGGTCTGTTCCATGTAAACACTAACTGATGCAGTATTTGGCACCAACCATTCAACACATATTTACTGAGCAATTATGACATGGATAAGACAAGTAAAAACCCCTGCCTTATAGTTTACATTCGGACAGGATACAGACAGTAAAAATAAATACATTCTTGAAAAGCAAATGATATGTCCTAGAAAGTGATAATGATATCAAAGTAAAATAGGAGGGATAAGGAGCACCAGGATCTGGAGCAGAATGAAATTTTAAATCAAGTGTCCAAAGTATTCTTCATTAAAGAGTACCAATTTTTAGATTCTAAATATAAGTGAGATCATCAAGTATTTGACTTTCTAAGCCTGGTTTATTTCACTTATAATTTACTATACTTCTTTTATTTATTTTATTCTTTTTAGTTATAAACAACACCAGGGTATACCCTGACACAATCACAAAATATGGAACACTACCTGCTCCAATTCAGTCCCCAGTACCTCCTCCACCCCCCACCATTGCCCACTCCCTCCACTCCACTTATTACACTTTTTATTTCTAAAAACACCTAACTTGCAGAAATCTTCATATAAGTTGATGAAGGTCATCCTACTTTGCTGAAATCCCCATATTATCACCTCTTAAGGATTATGCAAAAAGGATTCCAAGATTCTTTTAATTTGTATCAGAAGAAACTTGAGTAATATATGCAGGAGTGGTTTTAACAATACTAAAGAAGGGAATGAACACAATTTGGATTTGTAGAAATGGGTACACCTCAAATAATCTCCAAATTCAACATGCTATCTAAGTGATTTATCAAGTCCAATAAGGGTAGAAGCTCTGCTAAAATTCCTGGACTTCCAATTGAAACCTTAGAAATTTGCACACTAGGATTCAAGGTGAGTTGGCAGTATAACATCTTTCACACAGATTGCCGCTCAGTTTTAAGTCATTTTGGTGACTCAATATCTCAGGCCAAATATTGGATTAAGATGATCCAAGATTGCTAGTGCTCTCAAATGTCTGGAAGAAGCAACACAAAATACTACAGAAAATAAGATATAATATGGAGTGTCACACTATTTCTAAAACAAATATTAGTATCAAACCTGGCATACATGAAAGATGAACCAAAACAGGTGACTTGAACAAGGAAAAACAGCAATAACAGAGCAAAGAAACTAAACTGCAGGGCTCCAGGTGCTATGCATAGATTTAAAAATAACTATGTTTACTAGTTTCTAGGTGATAAGAGAAAAGTTTAAATATTTAAGCAGAGAATAGGGGATAGAGAATATAGCATATTTTTAAAAGATAGAAATTATAGATGTGAAATAGGCTATGGTTGAGAATAAGAAGTAGTGGTTGGGTTAAATAGAGATTAGATGCCACAGAAAGAGAATTCGTGAACTGAATATAGTTCTCAAGAAAATATCTAGAAAGAAGCATTTAGAGTAAAAAGAATTGAGAAATAAAAGGGTGGACAATTCTGCTTCTGAGAATATACCAAACAGAAAAATCATGCACATGTGCATCAAGAAACATACATAACAATGTTCATTGACACATTTTTGAAACAGTACTGCGTGGTTTGAATGTGTACCTCCAAAATTCGTATGTTTAAAGTGAATCCCCAATGTGGTGCTACTGAGAGGTAGGGACTTTGGCAACTATGTTATGAGGGTAGAGACACAATGAATACGATTAGTACTTGTATTCATTTATTTTGCAATGTTATGACAAAATACCACAGACTAGATCATTTATAAAGAACACAGATTTATTTCCCACAGTTTGGAGGCTAAGAAGTCCAAGATCATGGTCCCAGTATCTGATGTCTATGAAGGGTCTTTTTGCTGTGACTCATATTAAGATAGCAAGAAAAAAGGAAATGAGCCACATGCAGTAGCACACGCCTGTAATCCCAGTGGCTTGGGAGGCTGAGACAGGAGGATTGGAAGTTCCAAAGCCAGCCTCAACAAAAGTGAGGCACTAAGCAACTCAGTGAGACTCTGTCTCTAAATAAAATACAAAACAGGGTTGGGGATGTGGCTCACTGATTGAGTGCCAAGTTCAATCCCCAGTAACCGCCCCTCTCCCCCCAAAACAAGGAAATGAAGGCTGGTGTTGTATCACAGTGGTAGAGTACTTGCTTGGCATATGTCAGGCACTGGGTTTGATCTTCAGAACCACATAAAAATAAATAAAATAAAGGTCCATCAACAACTAAAAAAATAGTTAAAACAAAAAACAGCTTTTTTTTAAAAAAGGAAATGAATGTTTGCCTTTGCATAGCAGAGGGACTAGAAAGGATAAAATCACTTCACAGGCTTTCTTTAATGGCATTTATCCATTCATGGGGACTCTGGCTTAATAACCTAAACACATCATATTAGGCTCCACCTCCCAATACTGTTACTATGGGAATTAAGTTTCAATGAATTCTGCAAGGGATAAAAACATTGAAACCACAGTTGTGCCCTTATAAAAGGATCTAAGGGAGTATTTTGTTTTGTTTTATGTTGGTTTTTGCTTTTGTTTTGTTTTGTTTTCTGTTTGTTTTTTTGTTTCTTGAGGGGATTTTTTGCCCATTTGCCCTTCTCCTATGTGAGAAGACAGCTGGAAGATACCACCTTGAAAGCAAAGAACAAGTCCTTACTACATGCCAAATCTGTTATTACCTTGATCTCAGACTTTTCAGCCTCCAGAGCTGTGAGCAATAAATTTCTGCTATATATAAATCACCCAGTCTCAGGTATTTTGTTAGAGCAGTCTGAACAAACTAAGAAAAGTACCAAAGAAACTCAGATGTTTTCCAACATAATGAATAAATTATAGCACACTCACAAAATGAATACAATACAATGAAAATACACTGTAGTTATATATGACAACATGGATAAGTATCACAACTATAACAACAAGTAAAAGAAACCAGAAAAAATAACTCATACTCCAACTGAAAATATACTATTAATGCATTCATTTAAATAATGCTAAAATCATGTAAAGTTATGTGATTAGGGATGCATGTTGCAGAAATAAAATTATAAATAAATGTATGGAGATGCATAAAAAGCAACATGATAATTGTACTTTGTTGGGAGGGAGAAGTATTTAACAGATGGTATGCAGAGGACTTCTCAGATGCAGGCAATGCTCTATATTGTAATCTGTATGATTATTCTACAAATGTTCACATTAAAATATCTCACCAAGATATACATTTATGTGTTATGTACTTTTCTAGATGTTATATTCCTCACAAAGAATGGGTTTTAAATGAGCACCACATACAGTGGTTATGTTCTGTGGTGGGTAGATGAAAATGGTAGATCCACAATAGAAATCTGCTCCCTTAATTTCAATAAGAATTAAGATATCAGCCAGGCACAAGTGATGCACAACTGTAATCCCAGTGACTCAGGAGGCTAAGGCAGGAGAACCACAAGTTCAAAGCCAGCCTCAGCAACTTAGTGAGGCCCTAAGCAACTCAATGAAACCCTGTCCTTAAATAAAATATAAAAAAGGGCTGGGTATGTGGTTTACTGGTTCAGGGTCCCAAGGTTCAATCCCTGGTACAAAATGAATGAATGAATGAATGAGTGAACAAACGAATAAAGATATCAAACCGTGGCAGATACCAAGTGGTAACACTTAATGAACAGAGACAAAGTGAGCATGCTTACTATAATAACCATCAGAATTAGAGTGTAATTCAGAATGGTTTGACATGAGGAAGACATTGGTAGTAGCTAGATATTCATGAAGTCCTTGGACTAAAATACAAGAGCAACCAAGTAAGGTCATACTGGATCTATATAAGATTATGGTCCCTTCCTCAATCCCCAAATCTGAGTCAATTCACACATCAAGAGCCCTTTGTGAAAGGATCCTGTAATATCACTACAAATATATACTGCACATCTTTCTCCCTAGCTTTACCAATAGGAATTTTCGGCTACTTATCAGGATAACTGTATAATGGAGAAAGATAAATACTGATAACCTTTAGGAATCATTGGACACTGCTTTGAGTTATACTAATCAATAGGGCTTCATAAAGCAACTGTAGTCTACTAGTAAATACAAAGGCTTAATGAAATCAGATGACAAAATTGAATTTGGCCATCTCATTGTTTGTTGGTACAGTAGGTCTACAAAAGAATTCTGAGGTTACGTCCCAGTTCCAAAATGCATAAGTTGGAATTATTCCTTGACAAATGACAGAATACCAACATTGGCTTCCTAACCTATAAAACAAGAACTATTATGGATAGAATGGCAAAGTAAAAACCTGAAGAATTACACTCAGTACTAAAGTACCAAACCAAAAGTAATATGGTATTCCTAGGAGAAGCACAAAGAGTAGTGACACTGTCAAAAATATGTGCAGAGACTATGATTCCTATCACATTCCATTTAAGTAGCATATTTTGTCTTTACTGAAGAGCAGGATCTTAAAGACTGGCAGTGAATTATCTTCAGCTTAATCAGTGAGAGGCTTCAATTTACAGCTGCTGTTCTAGATGTAGTCTTTAAAAGAGATTGGCGCAAATCAACACAGTCCCTAGCACCTGGTATGCAGTTATCAATCTGGAAAATGTGTTTTTATCACTGTATCACTGAGCAGAAAAGACTCAAAACAATTTTCATTAACCTTACAAGAACCACTCTTACATATTCACTATTTTATTTCAGGGATACATTGATTTTCTGTCATACTTTAGTACACAGGGACTTGATCATCCTATAGAATGTCACGCACTAGTGTACGTTATTGATAACATTATGTTGATAGGATATGATGAGCAGGAATTCCACATGTCTTAGTGGGCAGGAAATAAAACCCATGAAAATCAAAAGTTTGCTACTTCAGTGACGTTTATGGAGACCCATTGGCAAAGGATATACTGAGATACCCTCTTCAATGAGGAAGACAAGTCTCTATATCTCAAAATCGCTATCACTAACAAAGATTTGGAGATTACTTTGTGATTTTGTGGCAGCCTATAATTGAATGAGTTGATTTGACCCATTTATCAAGTAACTGATAATTCTGCCAACTTTGAGTCAGGCTCAGCTCCAGTATGGTTAGACTGCAGAACAAGCAGCTCAGTTACTTGGGCCTATGACCAAAACACTCAAGGGAAACAAAAATACCTGAAGCAAATGGAATGAAAAACTATATTTAAAAAAACTTGTAGAATGTAATAAAAGCCATATTTTAAGGGAAATGTATAGTCTTAAACACCTATAACAAAGAGGAAGTAAGCTAAAATGTTTGAGATGACTCTCTTGTGAAGCTACATATTTATCAAAAACCAAAAGAATAAGCCAAAAGAAAGTTCATGAGATAATAAATATAAGACCACAAACTAATGAAACAAGAAAAAAATAAAAAATGAGTAGGTCTTGCTTTAGAAAAAAATAGTAACAAAATAGACAAACTTCTAGAAAAATAGATCAAGAGAAAAAAAGACAAAAATAATATATGAATAAAAGAGAGACATAACTAAAAATTACAGTATTTTAAAAGATAGTAGAATGATGCTATTAACATTGAAGACCAACGTTTCTGAAAACTGGAGAAATGAACACATTCCTAGAAAAATATAATTTATACAAACTTATTCAAACAGAACTTTTAAAAAAATTATAACTATCTTAATAGTTATTATAGGCCTGGAGCTGTAGCTCAGTGGCAGAGCGCTTGCCTAGAATGTGTAAGGCACTGGGTTTGATCCTCAGCACTGCATAAAAATAAACAAATAAAATAAAGGTATGTTGTTCATCTACAACTACAAAAAATAGCTATTTTAGAAATTCAAAGCAGTAGTTAAAATTCTCCTACAAAGGAAACCCTACCTAGGTCAATCATATTTTATAAATAAATTCTACTAAGGTTTCAGGAAAGAGATAATCCCAATTTTTTTTTTTTTTGGTACTGGGGATTGAACTCAGGGGTACTCGACCACTGAGCCACATCCTCAGCCCTATTTTGTGTTTTATGTAGAGACAGGGTCTCACTGAGTTGCTTAGCGCCTCGCCATTGTTGAGGCTGGCTTTGAGCTCGCGATTCTCCTGTCTCAGCATCCCTAAGTGCTGGGATTACAGGCTTGAGCCACCGCGCCTGGCTGAGATAATCCCAATTTTTAAAAATACTTTCAGATAATAGAAAAAAAGGGAATTCCATCCAACTTATTCTGCAAAGCAAGTAAGTATACCTTGTAAGTAAGAATTTATGAGAAGTGAAGATTACAGATCCATTTAACTCATGAATACAGATGTAAAACTCCTAAGAGAATATCAGAAAATCAAACACAACAGCAGATAGAAAAGATGATATATATATTCAGGAAATTGAATTTATTCCAGGTATGCAAGGATGGCTTAGAACATGCATAAATGCAAGTATCATGATAACAGATTAATACAAAAAAATATGATCACTTCAGTAAAGAAGAAAATTATCTCATCAAATTTAAAACTCGTTTTTGATAAAAAGAACACTCCTCTTAAACTAGAAATGAAATGGGCTATTTCTTAAACCAATAAAATATCTGTAAAATAATCGAAACACTAGCATTATCTTAAATGAACAAACATTGGAAGAATTCCATTTAAAATCAAGAATGATATCAGGAAACACATTATTGACACTTTTTTTAGTATCATACATTTAGTCCTTTCCTGTGTAATAAAATAATTAGATATGGAGATTGAAAAGGAAGAAACAAAATTGTGATTGCTTGCAGATTTGTAGATGATGTGATAATGTCTATAGAAAAGCCAATGTTATATCTTTGCATTATTAGAAACAACAAAAGACTTAAGCAAAGTGGCTGCATAGAAGATTCATTTACATTTCTATTCACCAGCAACAAACCATTGAAAATGTATTTAAAGACATAATTTGCAATAAATAGTATCAAAGATGTCATATATCTAGGGATGAATCTTATAAAATATATACAAGAAAATTATAAAATGTTATTAAGATATATTTTAAAGGCCTAAATAATTTAAATATGCTCTGTCTTAGACAGGAAGACTTAATATCTTACAGATGTTAGTTTTCCACAAACTGATCTAGAAATAAAGTCAATGCAAATTCAATTTATGTTTCAAAAGTGTTTTCATGTTGCTTGCTAATTACAAAATTTAGAAGATAAAAGAGCCAGTAGTAGCCAGAATATAATTGAAGACAGAGAGCAATTTTGGGGTATTTCTTGTAGGATAATGGTCATTGTTATAAAGCTATAGTAGTAAAATAATATAGTATTGGGGCAGGGATAGATGAAATGACCATACCAGAACCAGACACACCCATAATGTAAGACAAAGATGGCCCATCTGCTCAATAGGGAAAGTAGGGGCTATTTAGTAAATGAAGATGGTAAGACAGTTACCATATGGAAAAAGATTAAATCATCCCCTGCTTCACACCACATCTCAACATCATCTTCAGGTAAAGGATTTAAAAGTCAAAAATAGAACTAAAAAAATCTTTGTAGGAAACCTAGGTGAAAATCATTTAGTCAATGAAGTACTAAAATACTTAATTTTATTGTAAAATTTTATTTGTGCATTATAATTATATATAATAATGGGATTCACTGTGATATATTCATCACTGAACATCATATATTTTGATCTATTTGATTCCTCCTTACTCTCCTTCTCTCCCTCTTCCCTTCCCTGATCTCCAGACTCCAGTCTACTAGGTGTCTGTCAACAGATGAATGGATAAAGAAAATCTACTGTATATACACAATGGAGTTTTATTCCTCCATAAAAAACAAAATTATGTCATTTGAAGGAAAATAGATGAAACTAGAAAGCATCATGTTAAGTGAAATAAGTCATACTCAAAAAGATAAGTGTTCTATGTTTTCTCTCATATGTGGAAGCTGGAAAGAAAAAGGACCTCATTAAAAAAGCAGGAAATGTTTCCTCACAATGCACTAAAAGATTGATAATTTTGACTATTTTCAAACTCTTTTAAAAATACTTTAAAGAAAGAGTAAAAGGAGCCAGGTGTGATGGTGCAAGCCTGTAATCCCAGCACTTAGGGAGGCTGAGACAGGAGAATCACAAGTTCAAAGCCAGCTTAAGCAATCAATGGCAAGGCACTAAGCAAGTCAGTGAGACCCTGCCTCTACACAAAACACAAAATAGGGCTGGGGTGTGGCTCAGTGGTCAAGTGCCCCTGAGTTCAATCTCTAGTACCAAAAAAAGAAAGAAAGAAAGAGTAAAAGGCCAGGTGTGGTGGTGCACTCCTGTATTCCTAGTAGCTCCAGAGGATGAGGCAGAAGGATCTCAACTTCAAAGCCAGCATAAGCAACTTAGCAAGGCCCTGAAAAACTTAGAGAGACTCTGTCTCAAACTAAAAATTAAAAGGGCTGGGGATATGGATCAGTATTTAAGTGTTCCTGGGTTCAATCCATAGGAAGGAAGGAAGGAGAGGGGGGAGGAGGGGAGGGGAGGGGAGAGGAGAGGAGTGGAAGGAGGAAAGAACAAAGAAAGAAAGAAAGCCACCTTCCAAAAAAATAGAAAGAAAGAAAGAAAAGGAAAGGTACTGTCTGGAAGACTACAGCCAGAGTATACACCAACAGAAAAGTATAAGTTTCAAGAACACATAAAGAAATTCTATACAATCATAAGAGAAGCACAAACAATGTATTAGAAGAAATGGGCAAAGGACATTTCACAGAAGAGGAACCACATAGGACCAAAATATGTATGAAGAGAGTTTGATATTAGTGGTGTTTGTAAAAATGCAAACCAAGACATTAATGAAATACCAACTTATATACATTTAAATAGCAAAAAAATAAAAAGTCTGACAGTACATAATGTTGGAGATGATGTGAATCCACCATGTGACTTACACTTTGCTTCTAGGTATTAAAATTTTTGCAAAAAGTTTGAAAAAAACAGTTCTACTTTACTTCCTAAAGTTGAACATTTGTATAACTTATGGTTTTGAAATTTCACGCCCATATATGTACCCAAGATAAATTCTTACATATATGTAACTGAAAATGTGTACAAGAATGTTCTTAGCATACTGATCACAACACGAAAAGTTTGGAAACAACCCTAATGCCCATCAGTGAGAGAAATAATAAATTAACAGTGTTATAGACATATAATAGATAAATATAAACCAGTCAAAATGAAATAACTACAACAACACACAGATATTTGTGACTTTTAGCAAAATAATATTAAGTACAAACAAAATAAATCCAAAATATTACATGCGTCCTGATACGCGTTGTGTAAGGTAAAACACAACTTAAATTTTAAAGTATACTCTTTAGGAATATTTGTCCATGCAACAAAACTATATAAAATGGGACAAGAGAATCATGAAGAGGGGAAATATGTTGTTGCTATTTCAGATGGCAGAAATAAGGGGGATTAGAGAACGTAATATGAAGAAAGTCAATTTCAAGGTCATATCTTTTGTTTTGGGTAGTTGAATTGAGAACCTTATTACACTGTTAAAAACTATTCTTAACTAAATAATCAATAAATAAAGGCTACAAATGAGCTAGAGATGAGACTGTGTTCCCCAAATCCAGCAAAAAGTAAAATTAATAGAAGACTATAGAAACTCAATACTAGTAGAACTATGAAGAACTCATGTTTCTTCAGGAGTGTTTTTATGTCACCTCACAAAGTAAAGAGCCCTGACCTCCAGACATTTGAATAACAGCAAAAGAACATAGAACAGTTAGAAGCAGCAGCAATTTATAAACACAAAACCCTGATCTTCTAACCAGTCTCAGAATGATAATTGCAATAGGTACACATATTTTTTACCTTGCTTACACCTAGACACATATACATATTTTCCATTTTTCCAACTATTTTATGTATAACGTGTTATAAGTAATTGAGTTCATAATACTCTTTAAGTTATATCAAAGCAAAATTAGGACAAAATCATAAGGTGATATGGATTTGGTGACTGACAATGCCATGGATCTCCCTCCTTTTGATAGAAGATGGCCATAGTTTTATTGAGAAAGAGGTGCATTATACTAGATATTACCATATCATTCATTGCTGGTTTTGTTTGAAAGTTTATGTATGGAATGACAAAGATATACAATGTTTGGTAGCACAAAAAGATGGTGAATCTGCTGGATTGAGCTCAACACTCACTCTCACCTCCTCTTTCCTGTATTGCCCAGTGTGGAAAAAATAAAATTTACATTTATGACACTGCCTTACAGTTGTTTCTAGATGCAAATTGTGTTCCACAATTAGATGTACTTTCATGAGATTTAGAAGCAGAAGTGATTTTATCATTTTTCTGAAAATGTTTTGATTGCTGTTGCTGGCAAGAAAAGTTTTTAAGACTTTGGATTTTTCTACACAGTATTCCAGTGTCCATTAGCTTAACCGTTACTGAGAACCAATTATATTGGTGATGGAAGATGGACTTAGCCATGGATGCCCTGGCATCAGATTCATGGGGTGTACACAGCTGTAGTAATGATGATTTCCCAATTCCTCAAGCAGAGCCATGGCAATGTGTCCCTTGAACTCAACAGTTCCAGTGCAAGGGTTCTGATTTCCTGTCTTCCTGGTATTTAGTATACCATTTCTGCAGTGTTATTCTGAGATCCATATCTGGAGACCCAGTTTAGAACTCATTCCTCCAAACCTTGCCAATATATTTGAAAGACCCTACTCCCTGTATTAAATACCTAGAGAGGAGGACAGTAGCTTTTTATTTTCTATAACTAAATCCTAACTCATAGAGATGTTATCTTGAGAAATAAGCTTTATATGAAGTCCTTATTTTCTTACTGAAAAAAACATAGCACAAGCTAGGGTTGTGGCTCAGTGGTAGAGTGCTTGCCTAGAATGTATGAACCAATGGGTTCAATTCTCAGCACTGCATATAAATAATTAAAGATACATTGACAACTAAAAAGTATTTTTAAAAAATAGTACAAGAAAATCACAGTTTAAGCCAGGTATGGCGGTGCATGCCTGTAATCCCAGCACTTTGGGAGGCTGAGGCAGGAGAATCGTGAGTTCAAATCCAGCCTTAGCAACAGCGAGGCTCTAAGCAACTCAGTGAGACCCTGTCTATACATAAAACACAAAATAGGGCTGGGGTGTGGCTCAGTGGTCGCGTGCCCCTGAGTTCAATCTCCAGTACCAAAAAATAAAAATAACAAAAATAATAATTAAAAAAAGAAAACCACAATTTAATTTTGATTGAATTTCAGGAGATGTTTGGCTTACAAAATGTTAAATTTAAATTTCTCTAATGCCCAGCTTATCTATCAAGCTTTTAATTATACATGCAAACATGTTTCCATAAAACAAATAATTAACCACATGACAAAGAAAAATCCTGCTCCAAATATTTATGGATTTATAAATTGTTCCTGTCATTTAAACTAAGCCTTTAAAATACAGGCATTTTCACTAAAATAAATTGAATTAAACTTAGTGTAATATCAGCTTATATTTATTGAGGGCTCGTTCTGAGCTGAGTTTTCTATCATCTTGCTTTCATTTTTTCTCTTTGCCACAGAAAATGACATCATTGCTTCCCAAAAATAAACTAATGAGAGATTATTATTTTTCTTTTTGAGATAGAGCCTTACTATGTTGCCCAGGCTTGTCTCAAATTCCTAGGTTCAAGCAATCCTCCCACCTTAGCCTCCCAAGTGCTAGAATTCAGGCATGCCTGGCAATGTGAGATTATGTTAATGAGAAAAGCCTACACAGGTGTTTTTGCAGCTTGACAAGGTGTCATCTTCTATGGATTTGGACTCATTTGTAGGCCTAGTTACATTACCACTAGAACTATCAGCAAAAAGAATACAAAATAAATTAAGTAATCAATAAATTTCTACTTGTATGTTGATAGTAGGAAATACAGCCCCACTCTATGATTGTGCTATAATGGGTTCATACATATAATGCTAATGTAGTTAAATATTCTAATTTCTAGAAATACTTCCCAGTGACAAATGGGGGTATACCTTTTATCTCCAAACTTTCTACCACTCTTCATCTCCACTTCTACTATCCTCTTTAAACTTCTCTCATTTCTCATTTTGTTTTCTGTTGCAGCATCTGAACAGGTCTCCCTATTTTACTCTTTCCTTACAAGCTACTCTTTTCACAGTAGCCAGGGGGATCTTTTATTAATGGTTAAATCAACTCATACCTCTACCCTTCTTGAAATTCTTTAATTCTTTCTCTCTGCACTGAAGACAGTAATTCCACATCTTTAACATAAGCCAAATGAACTTGGATGTTCAGGTACCTGCTAAATCTCTAGCCTTACTCTGATGCTACTTTGTGATCTCAGTATCTCCATTCTGCACTTGTATTTTCTTCCTTGAATACCCAGGTCCTTTCCCACCACAATGTCACTTCAGCTGCTATTTCTTCTTCTTAGAACACTTTCCCTATTACTTTCATATTACTGGCTCCTTCTCATCTTTCCATAATCTGAAATGTCACTTCTTCCAATAGGCCTATTCATTCTCATTGGACTTTGTGCTCTTCCTTCATAACCCATAATGCAATTGTATTTATGTACTTGCTTGAATTACTTCTTACTTGTCTGTGTCTCCTAATAGACTTTAAAACTCATTGTAGTAAGAATGGAGGACTCTGATTCCTTCACATGCTCGTATTGCTAGGGCAGAGTGGGGAGCTAATGTTCCACTCCCCACCTTAAGGAAGCAGGAAGATCTCTGGTTCTCTCACCTCATGGTGTTAGCAAGCTGAGCAAGGAGTTGATCTTCCATACCCTACCATGGGAAAAAGGTAAAGCTCTGGTTGTCCTGTAAGAATAGTGTCATCAGTGTCCAGTGGAGAGCCAAGCTTTCACTCACTCCTAACAACAAAATTAATTGGTGCAGTACAAGTTGAAGTTAGTAAGACACTGTTATGTCCCCTTTCCCAGGTGCCACTGAGGCCTCAATGTAGCAGCAATAATGAGACAGTGTAAAGCATGGCCAATTGACACTTGAATTCCATTTTCCTGGGTCAGAATAACCCAGTGGGGAGCTGAGTCTCAACACCTGCCAAGCATTAATGAGACTGAACAGTGGCAGTGTTAGGCTGTGATGGCTGGTATTCTACTTCCCCTTCCTGCTCCACTGCTGTCAGTAGGGCCCAGTGGGAACTAATATTATGCTCCCAGTTCTGCAGCAACAAAGCAATGTGAGTCAGCCTACTTCCCCCACGACTAGGGAGCAGTTGGGCCCAACAGGGAGGTGATCTTATACCCCTTCCAGTTGGCAACCAGTGTCCTTTCACTGAAAAGTATCACCAGTTCCAAGCAGGGAGCTAATCTTCTATGCCAGCCATCTGCAATGAGGCAGTGTGACTTGGTAATCTCTTTGCCAGGTATCATGGAGTCAAGTGGGAAACTTAACACATACACCCAACTCTCATGCTACATTTCAAAAGAGGACTGTCTACTAAAAATGATTAAATATGATTCAGAGTCCCATAATGTCAAAAATATCCAGAATAAAATACAACATAACTCATCACACCAAGGACCAAGAGAAGTATAAAACGAGTGAGAAAATACAATCAATAGATGCCAACATTAAGATAAATCTGATACTGGAAATATCTTTAAAAAAGATTTTAAAGTAACTATCATAAAAAAGATTGAGTAAATAATAACAAATTAATCCGAAACCAAAAAGAGAACATCTCAGCCAAGAAATAGAAGTTATAGTGAAAAACAGAATGAAAAAAAAATGAACAGTCTGGAGGATCTATGAGACAAACATAAAGAGCTAATGTCCATATCTTTGTAGTTCCAGAAGTAGAGGAGTGAGAGAGAGGAAATAAAAACATATTTTAAGAAATAAAGGTTTAAAGTACCCAGAATTTGGCCAAAAACTCCACATAAATCTACTCAATCAAGAAAATGAGTGAACCCCAAACAAGATTAGCCCATAGAAATTCATGCCAAGGCACATCATAACCAAATTTCTGTAAATGAAAAACAATCTTGAATGCAGCCAGAAAGAAACAACACATTATTTATAGGTGAAAAACAATTCAAATGACACAGACTTTTCATTAGAAACCACAGCCAGAAAGAAGTGGCACCGTGTTTCACACATAATAAAAGAATTTTCAACTGTAAATTCTATATTCAGCAAAAATATTTTTTAATATTGAAGGGAAAATGCATTCTCTGACAAATGAAAACCAATAGAATGCATTACTAGTAATCTTATTCTTAAAGAACAACAAAATGAAGTTCTTTAAACACAGTTGAAATGATAATAGAAGAAACTTGGAACTTCAGATAGGGAAAAACATGGGAATAACCATAAATATAATAGGTTGTCCCACTTCTCATGAGTTTAGTAAGTGGTATTAGATGAATGAAGAAAAAATTATAACACCATCTGATATGGTGTCCAATTGTATAGAAATAATTATAATTTAAAAGTGTAAAAGATAAATAGAAGTAACTTTTCTACACATCATTCAGGTGACAATATGTGAAAACAAACTGTTATTCCATGCATATATGCTGAAATATCTAGAATCAACCACTAAGAATATTATACAAAGCAACTTCCTTAAAACACCATAAATAAATCAAGATAGATTTTGTAAAATAATGTTCAAATAATCCACTGTAAACTAGGAAAAGAAAAACCAAAAAACTCCCCATAAAACAAATAACAAAATTTTATCCACTAAGAAGATAATAAGGAAATTCCATGAACAACTGTCTGAAAATTTGACAACATTAAGGAATATATAAACTACCAAAATTCACACAGAATAAACAGGGCTGGTGGTGTAGCTCAGTGGTAGAGCACTTGCCTAGCACATATGAGGCACTAGGTTCAATCCTCAACACTACAAATAAATAAATAAAGGTTTTGTGTCCATCTACAACTAAAAAATATTTTTTAAAAAGAATAAACAGGGCTGGGTTTGTGGCTCAGTGGTAGACCACTTGACTGGCATGTGTGAGGCACTGGGTTCAATCCTCAGCACCACATAAAAATAAAAACAAGATAAAGGCATAAAAAATCTGTAGTTAATATTACACTTAATGGTGAGACTGAAAGGTTTTTCCAAAGATGAGGAACAAAGCAAGGATGTCCGTCCTTACCACTCTTGCTCAACATTATGCTGGAAATCCTAACACTTGAAGAAGACAAGAAAAAGAAATTAAAGTTATACATATTACAAAGAAAATATCAGACTGTGACCATTGGAAGATGATAGGATTTTCTTTTTCTTTTTTTTTTTTTTTTGGTACTGGAGATTGAACTCAGGGGCACTCGACCACTGAGCCACATCCCCAGCCCTATTTTGTGTTTTATGTAGAGACAGGGTCTCACTGAGTTGCTTAGCACCTCGCCGTTGCTGAGGCTGGCTTTGAACTTGTGATTCTCCTGTCTCAGCCTCCCTAAGAGGGTTTTCTATGTAGAAAACTCTAGGGGCTAGGATTGTAGCTCAGTGGCAGAGCACTTGCCATGCATGCGTGAGGCACTGGGTTCCATCCTCAGCATCACATAAAAATAAACCAATAAAGACATTGTGTCCATCTACAACTAAAAAACTATTTTAAAAAAATTCTAAAGAATCTAAAAATAACCCTCCTAAAATTAATATTTCAAGTTACATGATACAATATCCATATACAAAACCCATCCTATTTCTGTATATTAATAATGAGCACATGGAAATTGGAATAAAAACACGAACACTTTATACATGCCTCAAGAAAACAAGACACTTAAGTATAAATCTACCATACATGTACAGGATCAGTATACTCAAAATTACAAAAAATTGCTGAAAGAAATTTTAAAAACTACCTAAATGGAGATGCTATGTTCATGGATTATAAGATTAAACATAGCAAAGATATTGATTTTCCCAAACCTGATCTATAGGTTTAACAAAACTCTTATATCAAAATCCTAGAAAAGTTTTGATAGACATAGACATGATTGTTCTAAAATCTGTATGGAAAAGAACTAGAAAAGCTATAACAATTCTGAAGAGAGTAGAATTAGGATGACTTCATCCTCCTGAACCTGATTCTAAGGCATATTATTGTACAGGTGTAGTAACCAAAACTATGTAGTCTCAGTGGAGAAACAGGCACATAGATAAAAGGAACAGAACAGTGAACCTAGAGAGCTACATAAATACACCAAACTGCTTTTATTTTTAGTTGTAGATGGATGCAATATCTTTATTTTATTTATTTATTTTTCTGTGGTGCTCAGGATCAAACCCAGTGACTCTCACATACGAGGCAAGCGCTCTACCACTGAGCTACAGCCCCAGCCCCCAAAATGCTTTTGACAAAGGTGTAAAAGCAGGGGCTGGGATTGTGGCTCAGTGGTAGAGCGCTTGCCTTGCATGCATGAGGCACTGGGTTCGATCCTCAGCACCACATAAAAAAAATAAATAAAGATATTGTGTCCATCTACAACTAAAAAAAAAATTTTTAAAAAAAGGTGTAAAAGCAATTCAGTGAAGACAGGATAGTATTCAACAAATGGTACTAGAATTATTGGACACATATAAGAAAATATAAAATGAGGGGCTGGGGTTGGGGCTCAGTGGTAGAGCGCTTGCCTGGGTTCAATCCTCAGCACCACATAAAAACAAATAAATAAAATAAAGGTGTTGTGTCCATATACAACTAAAAAAGATTTTTAAAAAAGAAAATATAAAATGAAATAAAACTTGGCTTAAATCTTATATCTTAAAAAAAATTAGCTCAAAATGTGCTGTGGAATTCAACGTGAAATTTTAAATTTTTGGAAAGAATAGAAGAACATCTTTAGGATCTAGGGCTAGGTAAAAAATTCTTAGACTTGATAACTAAAGTATAGTCCATAGGAGGAAAACTTGGTAAACTGGGCCCATTTAAAATGTAAAACTTGCTCTACAAAAGACTGGCAAAGGATGAAAAAATGAGCTGCAGAATGGGATAAAATATTTGTAAACTGTATACACAGAAAAGAACTAGTGTCTAGAAAGACTCAGAAAGAATAGGAAAATGAGCAGATATTACAAATGATTAAAGAAAACTAACTTGGTGACTGATGTAAAACTCTGAGGGATAGAGTAGTAGGACAGCTAATGGGCAACTCATGCACAGGAATAAGGGCCTATTAGGGAAAGTCCCTAAGAGTAGGGCACTATGAAGGCATCATTCAACTGGTGTTTGGATGGCTGTGAAGAGAATAGTTTTGATCATGAAATAAGAAAGAGAAAAATTGGAGCTTGCATCATCAGAGTTCAATGGCAGCTAAGAGGGAAATAACAAGCTTGGTCTGGGATAAAAGTAATGGGAAGTGCTGGGCATGATGACACACACCTGCAATCCCAACAGCTCTGGAGGCTGAGGCAGGAGGATCACAACTTCAAAGCCAGCCTCAACAACTTAGACTCTAAACAACACAGCAAGATGCTGCCAATAAATAAATAAATAAATACATGAATAAATAAAAAGGGTTGGGGATGTGGCTTAGTGGTAAAACACCCCTGGATTCAATCCCAGTGCCAAAATAAAAGGGAAAATTATCAAGGGAGGTATGAGAGAATTGCAAAAGTCAGCCAATCTAACCATGCTAACTAGTGAATTCACGTGATATCAGGTTTAAGTAATGAAATGTGTCCTTTAACTGACTGATTTGTATGTACAGTACTTGGAAACCACTAAACCTATAGTAAAGAAATGCTATGTTTTGTCCGATAGATGATCACATGACTTTCTGAGAAGCACTGTTAAAAGAGGTGGGTTCCTGAAAAACGTTAAGACATTCAAAGCTTGAAGGGTAGCCTCTTTGGAAACCCACTCCCTAGCACAGGAGTATTTTCCTTGATAAAAGTGGTTTATTAATGTTGCCAATACACTCTCTACCTCCACCACCACTCTGCCAAAGTTAGGCTGCAGCACAGGGAACAAGACTCCACCCATGGGAAAATAGTGCACATTCAAAATGGACATTGTGTTAGAGCTCATTGACAGGCCCAAAGTGGTGAGACCCAGCACTGGGCAGAAATCAAAGGTCCTATACACAGGCCAGAGCTCACAGATGGAACCTCTATACCTACCCAGGGTGTAGTGGCACTCCCTCCTCCACAGAAAATCTTAATTTAGCTTCCCCAGACCCCTCACCATAATTGTTCTTAGACTCTCAGCAAGAATTTCTGCAAAAGAATTTTCTGAAGGGGAGTATGTTTGCAGAAGCAAAGTGTGAAAAGAAGGACTAACTCAGAGCCTTCACAGAGGCATTTGTATTTCAAAAGACAATGGTCCTCGAAAGCCAGCGGGGGGGAGAGAAGGAGGGGAACTCTCCCTTTCCCAGGTACCTTTTCACAGAGAACATCCTTGGGGCTTATTTTTGTAAAACCTGGCCTGGGTTGCATGCCCAGAAGAGTAGGAAAAAAACTACTGTGTTGTGGACCTCTGCAGATTGTGAGCCTCTGAGCTCCTCCCCCTACACACTGGGTATAAAGTTCTAAAACTTTCTGAACTCAAGGTTCAGAGGGATTGATTAATGGTAGCAAAAGCTTTTTCCCCTCTGGACCTAGCTACAGCCAATCAACCTGCTTCCTGTTAATTCCTGAGTATCTAGCTTTGTCTGTCTTACAACAAAGGTGTAAGCAGAGACCTACATGCCAGTAGGACAGACTCAAGTTTCACATGACAATGCCAGGTTTGGAGTGGACATGGGATACATCAAATCTCCCTGAGACTGTGTAGGTCCTCACATCTGTGACATTCAGTTATGACCAAGCATAGCATTACCCTTGGTGGCTAAGGGACTGTCCCACCACCCATCCACCAACTTTGAAAATCAAAGCCAGGAGGCTGGGGCTGTGGCTCAATGGTAGAGCGCTTGCCTAGCATGCGTGAGGCACTGGGTTCGATTCTCAGCACCACATACAAATAAATAAAATCAAGGTACATCAACAACTAAAAAAATATTTTAAAAAAAGAATCAAAGCCAGTTCAGTGCTCACAGACAGGACTATAGAATTTCCCCAGCATCAGGCAGAGACCTACATCCCAGTTGGATGGGCTCGTGGTTTACCCTGCATCACTGCTGGCTCTGGGCTGTAGTGTGGGACTCAGTGCACCCTCAAGATTGTGCAGGTGCTTACAGTTATGAAATCCAGGTGCAAACCAGTTTAGCAACAGCCTGGGCAGCCAGGGGCTTTTTTTAATCAATGCTACTCCAAATTCAGTCATAATAGCCTGATGACACTGTTTGCTGGGGGTAGGACAGGGTGGTGAGCATGGGGCTCTCTCTAGAAATTTAGCACCAGACTGAAGAAATGTAACACTAAGTAGATACTAATGGCCCCAATAGCCAGGCCTGCCTATGGAAACAGCCTCTTGAACAGCTTTATTGCCAGGGGAAGATGTAATGCCAGTCTATCAGACTTCTATTAAAGCCAGCATCACCTGTGGCAGGTCCTGGCAATCTTGGGCCACCAGTCTACCTTAGCAATAAGAAGCCCATACTAGCATGGACTCTGATCCTTCCTCAGTGCTATGCTGCTCTTGGCCAGATTTGAGCTCAAGGTGTGACATAGCATGGCAGAATTGGTGGTGGCATGTATGACATAGGAGCCTGGGACTGGTCCATGGTTACTCTGTCCAGAGCCAGGCAGAATCCCCCAGTGACTTACCATGAGCTGGTGACTATGAATGAGGCATCTGGGCCTACCCCACAGAAAGAGGCTTGTGGATACAGACTACTCTTTCTAGATATTCCTCCAGTTCATTTTGAATAACACACCAACTATAGGTTTGGGACAAACCTGGTCTTGGATCAACCTCTAATGCTAAAAAAGGGCTAATTCACTGCCAGCTAATTCCAAGCAAAGCTGAACCTGGATGCCATCCAGTGCTGAAATAGTGGAAGGAACTCCAGGCACAGAAAAAAATAAACAGTTTTCTTAGAATTACTGGAAATACAGGGACACACAATTCCAGGTGAGAAACACTGGGTTAAATACCCAAGCTTTCAGTGCCCAGATGGCAACACATGCCAAAAAAAAAAATTTCCAGGAAACCATGACTTCACCTAATGGTCAAAATAAGACACCAGAAAACTTCACAGAAGAAGATATACAATCCATCAACAGACATATGAAAAAATGTTCAACATCTCTAGCAATCAGAGAAATGCAAATCAAAACTACCCTAAGATTCCATCTCACGTCAGTCAGAATGGCAATTATCAAGAATACAAACAACAATAAGTGTTGGCGAGGTTGTGGGGGAAAAGGCACGCTCATACATTGCTGGTGGAACTGCAAATTGGTACAAACAATCTGGAAAGCGGTATGGAGATTCCTTAGAAAACTTGGAATGGAACTACCATTTGAGCCTGCTATCCCACTCCTCGGTCTATACCCAGAAGACTTTAAAACAGCA
>CM053417.1:41681897-41700585 GCA_028644305.1 Xerus rutilus
GCATGGGGACAGTAAAGGTGGTGGAATATGATGGTCATCATAGCCCTGACTTTATGTATGACTGCATATACGTTGTGATTCTATACAACTTACAACTAGAGAATTGATATATTATCCTCTATCTATGTACAATGAATCAAATTACACTCTGTTAACATGTAAGCCTAAGTAGAACAAATAAATAAATTAAAAATGAAAAAAATAAGACACCAGAAACTGACAATACAGTAAACAGTATAGGCAAACACTTTGATGAATTCAAATAGCTGTTTTGAGGAAACTCAATGAGCTTCAAGAGAACACAGGGAAAATATTCAATACTCTAAAAGAGAAATTTAAAGGAGATGGAAATTTAAAAATCAAGCAGAAGTCCTCAAGGGAATTAGTGAGCTTAAAGACAGACCATTCAAAATCCATATTTAGAGGAGAAAAAGGAAAAAAGAATGGAAAGCAATGAAGAAAATACGTTCAGACAATATCAAAAGAGAAACTATTCAGTTTATTAGGATTCAAGAGGAACTTGAGAATGGCAAAGTGATAGAAAGTTTATTCAAGCAAATAATAACAGAAAACTTCCCAAAACTAGAGAAGGACACACATATCCAGATACAGGAAGGTCAAATATCATCAGTCAGATTTAACTCAGCCATGCCTACCTCAAGACATCAAGATCTCAAAGGTGAAGATCAAGGTTACATCTCAAAGATGAAAGTTAAACAGAATTATCTCAAGGCTGCTAGAGAAAAAAAACAAAACATAAATGTGTCCCAATCTTCCTTACAGCAGATTTCTCATCAGAAACCTTACAGGCCAGGAGAGACTGACATGAGATTTTCACAGTAATGAAGGAACCAAAAAAAAAAAAATCCCATCTGCCAGCTATGAATACTTTGATGGTTAATTTGGATTGTCTACTTGATTAGATTAAGAGATGCCAAAAATTAAGAGGCTTCAAGGTATGTCGATGAGGGTAGTTCCCAAGATGAGTGGCATGCAAGACTTCAAACTGAGAGGAAGACCTGCCCTGAATGTGAGCAGCACAGTACAATAGGCTAGGGCCTGGATAGAACAAAAGGTGGAATAAAGAGGAAGCTGATGCAGAAGAAGTTCTGTTCTTGAGCAGGTGTTGAGACTGCTGCTATGGTGAGGCTATTGGACTCCACAGCTCCTTAACTGTTCCAAAGTGGTCCAACTAGTGACTCTCCAGGGAGTTTCCAGGCCTTCAGTCTCAGACTAGGGCTGTATCTTGGGTTCCTATTCTTCTGAGGTTCCAGCTTCATGGAGTAAGCAGCTACTGGTTCTTCCAGCTGTCATCTACAGATGGCCATTGTGGGACTATCCAGCTTCAGATTATGTAAGCCAATCTAATAAATCCCCATTTCAGAATCATAAATATATATATATGTATATATACACATATATATACATATATATATACATATATATATATATATCCTATTGGTTTTTTCTCTAGAGAAAGCTAATACAAATATTTTACCCAACAAAGCTATATTTTAGAAATGAAAGACACATAAAGACATTACCAGAAAAACAAAAGCTGAGAGAATATATCTCCACCAGAACTGTTCTACAACAAATGCTAAAGGAAGGGGATCCAGATGGCAGAGTAAAAGTAGGCTATACATCCCAGTTCCTCTGCAGTTGGGAATCAAAACTGCTGGAGAACAGCTATATAGTGAGGTGGGTGTCTGAGAAAATACACTGAGATTAAATATTAGACTGGCAGAGACTTGGTGAAACTCAGAGATTCTGGTTACTAGAACAGAAAGAAACAGCTAATCAGATCTGAACCTGCACCAGTGCTACAAGCACAGGGAAAAGAAAGGCAAATTTAGAAAAATCACTTTGAAGACAATGGTCTGATTTTCAGTGTGTGAGGAGAGACCTGTGTGCCATTTTGCGAAGGTGACACCTAAGCTTGCAGCTTTGGGAAAGACAAATTACTGCATCTTCATCTCTCCTGGAGATAGCAGCAAATACTGTCATCACAGAACACCATTGAAGCAAGCCATCTAAATAATATACACAGCGTGATTGCTGCCAGCCAAAGGTTACTAAGATCTGCTGTAGAGATTTGCCACTGATCAGTGACAGGAACAGAATCAGGTAGGGCACACTTTAGTGCCTGGATACATGGTACTTCTCCCTACACACCAAGATCTTCCCAGGCACACAAAGGCCCATCATACTCACCAGGGAGAGTTCTGCCTACTGGTCTTAGAACATTGGCACCATTTCCTCCCTGCAAGCAAAAGGCTGTCCAGGTCTGGGGCCTACTGTGGAACTTCCAGAGCCACCTTGACCTGGCCAAAGAAGGTCAGGGTGAAGGCTTGTGTTAATAGTTCCAGGTGCCTGGTGCTTCACTGCATGAATACACAAAGCAACTACCTGCATCAGAAAGGAATCTGGGGATTGGCCACAAACATCCTAGCACCATCCCATCAATGCAACCAAAGAACACACTGGTGTCCAGACCATAAAGGAGCTACCAAAGTTCCATAGATGTGTGCTAGAATTTGGCAGGGAAAGGATACAAAATTACCGTAGAAAAACCTGTATCATTGTTATATGCTGATAGGAAACTATCTGAAATACAAATCAAAAATCAATTTTATTTATATTAGATTAAAAAATGTAGGAATCGGGGCTGGGGTTATGGCGCAGTGGTAGCGTGCTCGCCTAGCTCACGTGAGGAACTGGGTTCGATCCTCAGCACCACATAAAAATAAAATAAAGATATTCTGTCCACCTACAACTAAAAAATAAATATTTTTAAAAAATGTAGGAATCAATATAACCAAAGAGATTAAAGGTCTCTGTAATACAAATCATAAAATATTGATGACAGAAATTGAACAGGACAAAAATATGGAAAAACACTAAAGAAAACAAAAATAAACATAGATAAATGGGATTACAACAAACTTAAAACAGCTTCTGTACAGCAAAGAAAACCATCATAAGAGAGAAGAAGCAACCTACAGAAAGGGAAAAAATATAAAGTTATCCATCTGACAAGGGAATGATATCCAGAATATATAAGGAACTCAAAAAGCTCAATAGCAAAAATGATAATAATAATAATAATAATAATAATAATAATCTGATTTTAAAATGGGCAATAGACTTAAATAGATATGTATCAAAATAATACACACACACAAATGGCCAACAGGCATATGAAAAAATGCTAAATTTATCATTAGAGAAATGCAAATCAAAATCCACAATGAAGTTGGGCACAGTAGCACACACCTATAATCCCAGCACTTTGGGAGGCTGAGACAGAAGAATCAGGAATTCAAAACCAGCCTCAGCAATAGTGAGGCACTAAGCAACTCAATGAGACCCTGTCTCTGAATAAAGTCAAAATAGGGCTGGGGATATGGGGATTTACCAAAAAAAAAAAAAAAAGCACACAATGAGATACAACACACCCCAGTAACAATGACTATAATCAAAAAGACTAAAGATAAGAAGTATTGGTAAGAATGTGGGAAAAAAGGGAACACTTGCACTGTTGGTGGGAAGATAAATTAGTACAGCCATTGTGGAAAACACTGGAAATTCCTCCAAAAAAATAAAAGTAAAATTAACATATGATCCAGCAATCTTACTACTGGATTTATACCTAAAAGAAATAAAACAGCATGTTGAAGAGTCACCTGCACTCCCATATTTATTGTAGCAGTATTCACAATAACCACAAAATGGAAACAAAATATGTGTCTATCAACTGATGAATGGATAAAGAAAATGTGGTTTATATGCACAATGGAAGACTATTCAGTCATAAAAAGAATGAAATCTTATCATTTGCAAGAACATGTATGGAACTAGAGATCATTATGTTAAATGAATTATGCCACAGAAAAACACATACTGTATCATTTGATCTCACTCATATGTGAATTCTAAAAACATCAATTTTAGAGATGCTCAGAGTAGAATGGTGGTTTCCATAGGCTGAGGAAAGTAAGTAAGGAGCAATGAAAACTAATTTGCAGTTACATAAGAGAAAGAAGTTCTGATGTGCTATTCCACAGAAGAATGATTATAGACAATAATGTAACTGTGTATTTCAAAAAGCTAGAAGAAAGCATTCTGAATGTTTTCCACATAAAATAATGATAAATGTTTGAGAAGATGTTTAGCATGATGAAAACATAACACAATGTATACATGCACAAAAACATCACTTTACTCCATCAATGTCTAATTTTTATCTTTTATGTATCTCTTTAAAAATAAATTTGATTGAAGTCAGGCGTGGTGGTGCACACCTGTAATCCAGCACTTTGGGAGGCTGAGACAGGAGGATTGCAAGTCAAAGCCAGCCTCAGCGATGACGAGGTGCTAAGCAACTCAGTGAGACCCTGTCTCTACATAAAACACAAAATAGGGCTAGGGATGTGGCTCAGTGGTCGAGTGCCCCTGAGTTCAATCCCTGGTACCAAAAATAAATAAATAAATAAATTTGATTAATAAAAATAAACGTACAATTCTCCATTTCTTAGGAAATGGTATCTTCAAATGACTAATGCTTACCTGTTTAAAGTACCTTAGGTTTGTCTTTAATGCCTGACAATAGGCAGTATCAGACTTTAAGCAAGGATGACTACTCTTGCAACTCACCCTACCCTTGAAGGAACTCAGTGCTTGTTTTTGTTCACCTTGGTCCTTGATCTATGAAAATGCCCACTCAGGAAGACACTGTCCATAAGAGCTAACCTTAAGCTCTTCAGACTTACTCATAAAAATAATTATGCAACCCCCTGTTGCTTCATGTTCCATCTTAGACTCTTGCTCTTAAATGCTTTCCAGTGTCAATCAGATTCTAAACTTTCTAAATGCTTCTTTATAAGCCTCCATTTTTCCATAAGATAGCATTGTTTCCCAAGCTTTGGCTAAGAGATTAATCTCTGGCTCTTCCTTCTTCTGACCTCCCTAGGAACCTAATGTTCCACACTGATTTCAGTTTCAAACTTGAAGCCCTTGCTCACTTCACCAGAATCTCAACCAGGCTCACAGAGACCCCTCTTCAATCATGCAAGGAAAAGAACATTAGCTGCTGATATTTGGCAGGGGGCAGCATATAGAAGATAGATAGGGTCTTCCTTCCTTCCTTTCTTTGCTGGAGAGGGAACCTAGGACCTTGTACATGCTAGGCAAGCACTCTACCACTAAGCTACATTCCAGCCCCACACTTGTAAATTATGAATCAAGACCAGAACCAGAATCAATGTGAGGTTAGAGCACAGGTCTTACTAACAGCTTCAGTGGTTACAATAGTGATGTTAACAATTATTAAGCAATTTACTATGTGCCTGATGCTGTTGTAAGATATTCATGTTTAACTCATTTAATACCCATAACAACCTATAAGTACTCTCATTATACCCATTTTTACATATGAAGAAATTGAGGCATAAAGATACTGAGTAATTTGCCTCAAAGATTCACAGTTAGGAAATGCTAACTGGTAGGCAAACCCAGGTAATTTTCTGCAGAATCTTTGTTCTTAACTATACCACAGTGCCTCAAAGTGGTAACTAAGTAATAGGTGGATTTTCAGTCACTCTAGTATTATCTCATTCAAAAGAGGCAGGCTGGTTTTATTGTTTTCCCATCACTAAAAAAAAAGATATGGAACCTGCTATGGACTGAATTTTGTCCCCCAAAATTCTTACATTGAACTTGTAGCCCCCAGTAGTAAAGAGAGGAAATGGAGCCTTCAGAAAATAATTGGGTTTATATGAGCTCATGAAAGTGGGGCCCTCATGATAGGATTAGTGCACTTATGAGAAGATATATCAGAGCATTTGTTCTCTCTCTCCTTGTCATAGGAAGGAAAGGTGACAAGAAGACTGTCTGCAAGACAGGAAGACAGCCCTCACCAGAAACTGATCATACTGTTACTTTGACCTTGGACTTGAAGCCTATAGAACTGTGAGAAAATAAGTGTCAGTCATTTAAGCCACTCAGTTTATGATCTTTTGTTATGGCAGCCTGAGTAAAGATAGGAGTTTATAGAAGCATGCCTCATTGTTCTGCCCTCTTTACATGCTGGCTCTAGGTAGATGTTGATAAGGGAAACAGAAAAGACATTTCCATGTATGAAGCCAGCACCTAGGTGGTCATAAGAGAAGTTATTTAGAAATTAGCTTTATTGGGACATAAAAGATACACAACACAGTGAACTAATTTCATTCGGATATCAAATTTCAGAGTTGTTTTAAAAGGTAACCTGGTGCCAAGTTGGCTAAAACCCAAAGCAATACAGTGACCTGAAGAGGAAATAGGAAAGCTACAAAAAGTGAAAACCAGGCTAGATCCCTAAGGAGAAGCAAAAAGAAATAATAGGAAACATAAAAGGTAACAAGAAAACATTCCCTGATCACACAAGGAAAGAAAGAAAGCCCATAGAAGACGGCTCTCAAATAAATAAGGATAAAAGCTGAGAGCAGGTGGACTGAGCAAAGCTGTTCCATAGTCTTCTGAAAATGTTCCAGGTATGATCAGTTACACAAAATTAAAGCCAGTAGTGAAGAGAGTAGGGTATGTCAGTCATAATAAGAAGGAAATCAGCAAAAAACAGCCATGATAACGTTGAATGGGTCATTTCAGGAAACTGGCCAATGTGAAGCCTCAGAGATCTTATTTAGAAGGGATCACATTAGAATAAACAATGCAGGTAACCAAGTTTACAAAAGGTTAGCTTAGGGCTGGGTTTGTGGCTCAGTGGTAAATCACTTGCCTAGCATGTGTGAGGCACTGGGTTTAATCCTCAGCACTACATATAAATAAATAAAATAAAGATCCATCAACAACTAATTTAAAAAAAAGGTTAGCTTAATTTGCCTGTGATTCATTAACTCATTGCAATATGAGAGCTGAACCCCTCTTTCATATTCTTTCATGTTATTCTCCTCACACCTAGAATAAAGTGGAATACATACTTGGTGCTTAGTAAATACCTGACACTATCACTTAGAAGGGCTCCATATTCTGGGTAGCAAACATGTTTCTGTGCACAGCAACTTATAACAAGTAATAACAATACCCCTGTGATCAATTTCAAAAGCATGAAGAAATCATAGATGAAATTTCATTGGATATAATTAAGGAGTATCATATTAATAATTGACACTCTCCCCAATAAGACGGAAAGAATGGACTTAGACCAAGGACACAAACTTAAGCAAGACTAAAAATGAGAATTCATCAGTTTCAATGATGAATCCAAATCTTGCAAAGAATGTGAACAAAGGAGCAATTTTAAAATTTCACTATTTTCATAAAAAAAATATTCTTCCAACTGCTACTTACAAAGTTTTTCATGTATCTCTGTTTTGCTAATTTTAGGCCTTGCCAAGTACATTGTTACAATTCTAAACACAAAGATCATTCAACTGCAGGTGGTTTCTTTTTTATTTACATTTGCTTCTTGGTCATGTCTAAAGCCTTTGAGGAGCTATACAAAGCCAGGGAGCAGTGGTTAACTTCCACTTGGCCAATGGCACTGGAAGTTAACAAATTATTAATTACTGATGGTTAAAGGGTAAAAAAAAAGATAAGTACTAGAGATCTACAGTTGAAAATGCTGAATTATATACTTAAGAATTTTCTAAGAAAGTAGATCTTAAGTATACGTTTCTCAAAAAAATAATAAATAAGAGTATGGGAGGAAATATTTAGAAGGGATGAATAGGTTTATGGCATAGACTGTGTTGATGATATCACATCTGCTGTACTTATCTACAAAATTATAAGGTTATATGCATTAGTTATGAGCAGTTTTTTATATGTTAAAAAATTTAAAGACAAATAATAGTTATACTTACTCTCTGCAGAACACTGTTCTAGACAGGATATAGCAGTGAACAAGATGGACAAGGCCTTTAATAAGCTTATTTTCTAGTGAAGGAAGCCAGGTAATAAAAAAGAAAACAAAAAATAAAGTTTCAGATATTGATGGGTAAAATGAAAAAAGTGATACATAAATAAAGTGATGGAAAGCCACTGCTAACGTGATCAAGAAAGGCTTTGCTATGAAACTAATATTGACCAGGCATGTGATACATACCTGTAATCACAATGGCTTAGAAGGCTGAGGCAGGAGGATCGTGAGTTCAAAGCCAGCCTCACCAACTTAGCGAGGCCCTAAGATGTTAAGCAAGGTTAAGTACCACTGGCTTTAATTCGCAGTACCAAAGGAAAAAAAAAGTAATATTGGAGGTGGGTTCTGAAGGAAGAGGCAGCCATGTTCTGGTAGAAGAACATCCAAAGGAGAATGATCTGTACAAGTTGAAAAGGCAGTTATTTAATTGTTCAAAAAAATCCACTGACACACTCTCATCTCTCTACACTTTGCTTATGGTCCTGTGGGTCACTTACTATGCAGATAAAGCATTTTTACACATGCCTTAAAGTTTATATATATATATATATATATATATATATATATATATACACACATATATGTATATATGCATATATAATATTTACATAAACGTATAATAAATTTACACACATATATATTTATCTTCCAATTTCATATTTTATTCATTTCAATGTAATGTTTACTATTTTCATCATTCCACAAAACAATTCCCTGAAGTGACTAAGATTTTGAAAATGTCTACCATAACCTAGGATTCTCAAATGGAGAGTACATCAGAATCACCTGGAGGTGTTAAAATATCACAGTCATACTCCACTATTTTTTGGACATCTATCACTTTCCACTTTGACCCAAATTTTAGGGTAGCAAATGAGTGAAAGGTAATTTCATCCCTAGAAGAAGCTATTTTCTTGCTCAGGAGGCTAAGACAGAGAATTGCAAGTTCAAGGCCAGCCTCAGCAACTTAGCAAGACCCTATGCAACCTAGAGAGATCCTGTCTCTATAAAAATAAAAAGGGCTGGGGATTTAGTCAGTGGTTAAGCACCCCTAGGTTTAATCTCCGGTAAATAATAATAATAATAATAATAATAATAATAATAATAAGGCTACTTTGAGCTCTTAAAACATTTTAGCTATCAATACTGCCAATCACATCTCATAATTAACATGCGATTGTTTCTTACATGAAAGTAGGAAAGAACAATGAAAGGAATAAAAATTCCTTCAAAGACACTTTAGATTCTCCAAGCTTCCTGGCACAAACTAAAATTTTAATATAGCAAAATTGGCTTGAAGTTCTGTAGAAAGTACTGGGTGCAGTTCAACTTTGAGCATGTTTTCTAATTTAAAAAGTCAATAATTGGAAGGTGAAAAATAATGAGTTCTATTACAGTGCTGATAGCTTAATGAGGGACTTGGGGTTTGTTTACGCACGTGGTATTATTTTTGTCGACTGGCCTCCTGTCAGAAATTGCTTTTCAAGCGATAGTGCGGAGAAAATTCAAAAGTGAAAGGCCAATTCAGAACTCATGAAAATCCAACACAGTATGGGTGAATTTTTTTCACATCACATTTAATGTCTAACTCTGGAGCCCAAGTATGTGTGACATGTTGCCGATAGCTGGTAGGGACTCCTCTGCTGTTCTGGATAGAGGTGGAGATTTCCTTGCCATCTGCTGCCTCAACCCTGAAAGTCAAGTTTGCACTGAACAGTGTCTAAAGGAAGCCATGCTGATATATATGAATGATACAGAAACCCCTCCCTCACTAAGGAGGAATTTTTAAAAATTTTGAGTTGTAGATGAACACAATATGTTTGTTTATTTTTATGTGGTGCTGAGGATCAAACCCAGTGCCTCACATGTACTAGGCAAGTGCCCTACCACTGAGCTACAACCCCAGCCAAAAAGGAGGAATTGTTATCCCATCAGACTCTTTATTCTCAATGAAAATGCTTTTATGAAGGACGTACAACCACTCCTAGTGAACAAAAGAAAGCTGGATATCTTAAGAAATGCCCATTTTGTGCTCACCACTAAACACAAAGAGACATCACTGTGGAATGCACCAACAGGAAGTGCCCAGCATTCAGCTGTGTGGAATATCAATACTTTGAAATTGAAGAGAAAATTCTTTTCCAATATTTTTGCTAAGAGGGGCATTGTGATGCATTCTGCAGCAAGGAGAACTACAGTGTTCTATTTTCAAGTGAACACAAAATACACACACACACATGCTTATAAGATCCTTGGCAAAAATGTAAAGTGAATTAGGAGGCCTTTGTCTCTCACCTAGCCTTTCTAATACTCACAACTTTTCCTATTTGCAACCCTGTAGCACCTGCTGTATGCCTCTCCTATTTCTCTCATGTTGCCCCCCTATAGTGGGTCCACTCTAGGAAGCATCTTAGGTAATGAACAATTCCTTCAATGTCTCCCTAACCACATCCCATATATTCTTCCCTCTATTCCATTTTATGAAAATCTTGTTTCTTATTTAAGCTAAGGCATTTGAATCAAGCTGTTGATATTTGATAACAGACTAATGAGTTCTCATTACTCAGATTGTTAATTGTGCCTTAAACGCCAATAGACCTTTTCTCAGAGAAGTAGGAAGGGAGGGGGCACATTGTGACAGGATTGGCAAAAGAGGGAAATAATGAACAGTCCTCCTGTCTTTTTCTAAATACAATGTAAGAGACAGAGTGAGCAGATGAAAGCCTGGGACTGACTATAGGAGATCATGATTCTGAAAGAATCAAAAGGTACAAATGGTGACAGTAATAACGATTATTTCTAGATGGTTAATCTTGACCAAGCCCTACATTTAAAACAATAGCTTATTTGATTTTCACAATAACCATGTGAGGTGGAGGTGAGGCTAAGCTCTACCTCACAACTGAGGAGATTGAAGCTCAGGTTGGCTGATTTTCTCAAGTTCCCAAGGAAAATAAACTACAAAGCCAACATTTAAACCAAAGCTGTCTATCACCAGAGTCTCTATTCTTGACCATTACACCTAACTGTCTTTTACTAGATGAATTGAATAAAAATTCAAGAGTAAATAAGTTCTTTCCAAATTTGGATTCTGTGCTTCATTACAAGATGATAGTGCACATCCCAGGAAGTATACATTTGCTTCCAAGAGGCCATAACCTATTCTTCAACACACTAGCCAGAGGAGAATAGAGTGCTAGCACTACTGAGTAATCACATAGCCTTGAAAAGAATGGTGACTTTTTGATCATCTCTGTCTTTGCTGTGTGTGACACACATACACATGTATATCTACACACATGTATACATGCCTATGTGCAAACATCTATGCATTTATACACAGTAAAGCTTGTACACCCTGACATATAAGGGTGTGACGAAGGATGTGACGAAGTGTTCAAGGGGCTACTGTGTTTGCCCACAAGTGTCATTTGTTTTCTGGCTTGAGATCTCCCTCAACCCTCACTCTGTCCCTCTAGCTGCCACATTGTTAGCAGTTCTATGGAAAAGTCCACCTGGTGAGGAAGTGAAACCTCCTGGAATGGCTGATGGCCATTTGAGTGAACCTAAATATAGATACTTTAGCCAGGCTCGGGCTTTTGGATGACTGCAGCCCTAGCAGACAGCTTGCCTCATGAGGTGTCCAGAGGGGAAACAACCTAATTCAAGTGCTTTTTGATTCCTGAAACTCAGATATCCGTAGATAATAAATGTTCATTGTTTTAAGCTGCTAAATCCTAGAGATATTTGAAGCAGTAGTAGAGAACTCATGTAGCTTCTAAAATATCACCTATTCCCAATTGCCATGTCCTGAGATGTTTTCCTCCTCTACTACCTTCTGCTCTGATGTTCTGCCTCACCTCAGGCCCAGAGCAAATGTCTATAACTGTGAAACTGTGAGCCAAATAAACTTTTCCTCCTTTAAAAGTAAAATAAAATATCACCTATTTAGAATATCACCCAACAAAGCCTAAAATTCTCAAAGTAGGTACTTAAATCTTAAAGACACTATATACTTAAAATTTTTGGAAAACTTATTTGGATGAGGGTTTAATATGGTACATACAATCATCATTGGTTCTTAATGCCTTCATAGAAAATAAGTTACACAAAATATTTGTCACCTACAAAACTCCATAAATAAGACAAGGGGAAATGCTTTGTTTAAATCTTACTAGTTTTGCCTGATTTTAAGTCTTTCTGTTTTAAGGTCCTGATTGTGACAGTAAAGTTTGTTCACTGGAAAACATAATATGAATTCAGAAATAATTGCTGTCAATAAAGATTAATAAAAGTCAAAGAGTAGATAAGCCAAACCACAGATGAGACCAAATGAAGGAGTGAGAACAATTTTTTCTGAATCAATCATTTTGTCTAGGACAGGAACTTTCAACACACTGAACTCTTTTTTTAACAAATATTTGTAATGTTCACTTTAACATTCCAAAATGAAATTCATACATAATATAACTCCTTTATACAGATAATTATACAGATAATTTGGGAAAAAGAGCATGACTGCAACTTAGTCAAAGGAAAAATGGACAGTAATTAAAAATATAATAAAAGATATTTTAATATGTAAATGCTTTGAGTACACTAAAAGACAAAATGAATGAGTCAGATCTCTACTGTGAATATGATAAATATAGATCCAGGTGGATTTAAGGTTGTTGTATTGGTGTTTTAAACACTGTAGATACTATGTCAACCAGACAATGAAGCGACATTTTTAAAACACTGAAAGAGAAAAGCTACCAATCCGTAATTCTAAACTCACTGAAAATATATTTCAGAAATGACAGAGAAAGACATGTTCAGCCAAAAAATGAGAGAATCCTTTGCCGATAGACCAAGAGTAGAAGAAATTATTTATTTCCTTAGGTGAAAGGAGTGTGACACCAGGTAGATACCTGAATAAATGTAAAGACATAAAAAGAACCAGCAAAAAAAAAGAACCAGCAATAATAAAAAAAGGTCAATAGGGGCTGGGACTGTAGCTCAGTGGTAGAGCACTTGCCTAGCATGCATGGGGCACTGGGTTCGATCCTCAGCACCACATACAAATAATAAATGAATAAAATGGAGATCCATCAATAACTAAAAAAATTTTTTTTTTAAAAAAAAGGTCAATACCATGAGAAGAGACCGACCGCCACCCGATGCGCAAAGGAGGAGACCGACTGCACTGCAGCCCCCTATCTACCAGTGGATGGCTGTCCCAGCCTACTTCCATCTAGAGACAATAGCCAGGACCAGGAAGATCATCCCCGAGGTCTCTGCAGGTCCCATTACACCAGAGGTGAGGTATTAATAACCTGCAGGGATACTACAAGATTATAGGGTAGAAACAGTAATACCTCAGATTGGCACTGCTAGAGGGGAAGACACACGAACAACAATGAAAAAACAAGGGAAGAAAATGCCCCAAATAAACCAAGATGCTATAATAATAGAATCCACTGAGAGCACAGTAGATGAAATATCAGAGAAGGACTTCAGAACGTACATAATTAAAATGATCCATGCAGCACAGAATAATATAAGAGAGCAATTACAGGCAACAATATATCAATCCAACAAACAGATTAGAGAGCAAGTACAGGCAACAATTGATCACTCCATCAAAGAGATAAGAGAGCAAATACAGGGAGCAAAAGATTACTTCCACAAAGAGATAGAGTCTGAGAAAACCAAGTAGAAATCCTTGAAATGAAGGAAACAATAAGCCAAATAAGCAACTCAATACAAAGCATCACCAACAGACTAGAGAATTTGGAAGACAAAACCTCAGAAAATGAAGACAAAATATATAATCTTGAAAATAAAGTTGACCACACAAGATAGTAAAAAAAAAAAAAAAAAACCATGAAGAGAACATCCAGGAATTATGGGATAACATGAAAAGACCAAATCTAAGAATTGCTGGGATAGGAGAAGGCACAGAGATACAAACCAAAGGAATGCACAATCTTCTCAATGAAATAATATCAGAAAATTTCCGAAGCATGAAGAATGAACTAAAAATCAAATACAAGAAGTTTTACAGAACACCAAATGTACAAAACTACAACAGATCCACACTAAGGCACATTATAATGAAAATGCCTAACATACTCAATAACAAAAGAATTTTAAAAGCTGCAAGAGAGAAGGAGCAGATTATATACAGGGGGGAAACTAATTTGGATTTCAGCAGATTTCTCAACTCAGACCCTCAAAGACAGGAGATCCGGGAACAACATATACCAAGCTCTGAAAGAAAATGGGTGCCAACCAAGAATCTTATATCCAGCAAAGTTAAGCTTCATATTTGATGATGAAATAAAAACCTTCCATGATAAACAAAAGTTAAAAGAATTTACAGCAAGAAAGCCTGCTCTAGAGAGCATTCTTGGAAAAATATTCCATGTGGAGGAAATGAAAAACAATAAAAATTGGCAAAGGGAAGAACTACATTAAAGGAAAAGCCAGTCAAAGGAGAAACCAAGTCAAGTTAAAAACCAAAAATAAAGTAAAATGAATGAGATTACAAACCATATTTCAATAATAACTCTGAAAGTTAATGGCCTAAACTCATAAATTAAAAGACAGACTGGCAGATTGAATTTAAAAGAGACTCAAATTGTGGAATTTACATGGATGTTGGCTCAGAGCTATGCCTACAAAGGAGAAAAAGATTGTGTTAAGAACATCAGCTGAACATAAAAATTGGTTATTGTGCTATTCAATGAATTTCTTATCCTTATTCCTCTATAGCTGTATAAGTAAGGCAATTATTTTTCTCTCTTCTTTCAAAATTTTTTGTTTTCAGTTTTTTTGTAATTTGGATATAAGAAGGCTAGGTATTACTTTATTTATCCACCTGTTTATATTTGTTACTTATCCTACTTGATATTCTCTCAAAATCTGTGCTTTTTTAATATTTGAAAATTTTTCAGATATTTTTACTTCAAATATTTTTTCTGCTCTGTTTTCCTTTCTTCTTTTTGTATTCTTTTTGTGTGCTTTACTTTTTGATATTGTCCCACAGTTCTTGGGTTGCTTTTATTTTCTTTGTATTCTTGTTTGGGGAATTTTTAATTAACTTATCATCAAGATCATGGTTTCTTTCCTTAACCATAATTTAATTGATAGCATGCAAAGGCATTCTTCCTTTCTATTTTAGCATGTTTGATTTCTAAAATTTTGTTTTGATTCTTAAAGTTTCCATTTTCCCTAACATAGTTTATAAGTTTTTGCATGCTGTATACTTTTTTCCCATTAGAGTATTTAACATATGAATCATAATTACTTTAGGTTTTTTTTTAACTTGGCAACTCAAACATATATGATACATTTGAGTCTGATTTTTATCTTCAGACTACATTTTAGTGTGTCTTCTCTCCTGTCCTGTAATTTTTGGTTGAAAGCCAGACATATTTTATTGAATGATAAAAAATGAGGTAAATAGGCCACTGATAGGAGTATTTATTTTATCTGGTGAGGACTTGTCTGGTGTTTAATACTTGCTTGCAGCTAAAGGTACCAGAGTCTTTAAGTTTTCATCCTCTACTTTTTTTTTAATCTCACTGTTGGAATTTTCTTAAACATCACTTCAGAGAGAAAGAATATGTATTACAGCTCTTTCAGCTATAATTGGTTGTTATTATACCAGATCCTTGCTGTTGTGCAGGTCAGATATGGGACAAAGGAGTTTTTTTCTATCTTATCCAGTCTTTAAGTGGGTTTATGTCTGAGGACTATGACTTTCACAAGTGTTTCATCAACGTGTACCACCCCCACTGGCACCCTTACTCCCATCTCTGACTGCAGCATTCCCAATATTTTTCTTTGAAACTTTGCCCTTAATTAACTTGGTTTTTACTTCACAACCTAATCCTATCAGCAACATGAGGTCTTTCTGGATTCTTCAGTGGGAAACTGATGGGGTATCTGGAAGGAAAACTGTGGAACTGTGAGGGTTTCCCTAAGTCTATAGGATCCCAAGTTTTCTTAGTCTCAATTTAGCCTATATTCTGTCTCCAGCCATTCTTCAAGATTATATATACCAGCTGACAGCTCTAGCAGTACATTGTTGGGTTCAAGAAATGTAATTTGATTTTCAGACATTTTCGTTACTGTAAGGATAAGATTGATGACTTTTGATTACTTAACATGTCAGAGATGAAACATGAGGTCAGTTTCTTAATTTTAAAGCAATGTTTAAAAACTTGTTTAGTTTTATTCATTCTTTCCATTTCTGTATTCTTTTTTCCATCTCTGATTTTTTTTTCCATTTTATCATCCATTATATTTGGGAAATGCTTTTGTTGAATACAGAAAACCAATTGATTAATTCTATTTCATGTTTTTAATCTTATTCCTACATGTTCTGCATACTGTTTTTAATTTCTTTATATAGAATAAATTATATAGTTTTTATATATTGAGTAGTTTTATATATTGAATAGTTTCTAGTTTATCTGCTCTACATTGTATTGTTTCTACTCATTCTTAGACAATATATGTAGTTCTTCTGGATAATTAAAAATAAATAAATAAACAAATAAATAAATAAATATCATGAGAAGCATTGCCATCAATAACATGATTTTCCAAAATGGTGACTGAAACTTTCTAAGGTTGTGCATCTTGAACAAGTTGTTTATATTCTCTATGTTTCAGTTTCTTCATCCGTAAAATGAGATAACAATAGTATGTATTTTTAGGGTACAGTGAGGATTAAATAAATTAATATATGTCATGTGTTTACAGCAGTTGCTGGCACATAGCTATTATTACTAAAAGTCTAAACAAAACAAAATAGAATCTTTCTTTGATAAAGAGTTTCATTCCTAGAAAATTTAGCATATCTTTAACTGAAATGTACTTTGTGTTTACAAGTAAAACAGACTTAGATTCTAGGCTCAGATAATTTTAAATATGTCTAACACCTACCTGAACATCTTGAATGATATTCACATGGCTTTGTGGGATGTGTAGAGCAATTCTTCATTTTGTGGAAATGTCCTCCTCATTTAAAGGCATCTAGCATCACTGACTCTCCCTCACCTGAAGCACCCACTGACATTGTAACAACTGAAAAAACCCTAATAAAAGCCCAAATTCCCTCTGCTGGCAGTTTAAGCCTATTGAGTATCCCTAGTCCAGGAGCGAGTCTGGTTACCATTAATCACTAACTTAAGGGAAAGGGAGAGACAGCTGATTTCCCAGGAGAATCTCATCACCGTCCAAATGTAATTCTGTCCTAACCTAGTTCAAATACTACCTCTGCTACTTATTAGCTATATGATCTTGGGCTGGTCTCTTAAAAGTCCATGCCTTAGTTTCTCATTTGTAAAATGTGATAATAATTCTTGACAGGGTTTATGAGAATTAAATGAGATAATGCACATAGAACACTTATTTAATAATATGTGTCAGGTATTTTTCTAATAGTCATAATAATTGTTAGTATCCCTATATGTCATTAGAACAAACAAGTTGTCTATCCCTCCTGGCAGAGACCATTAGTGCCCACCAAATACTTATATACTTCATTATATTTCCTAGCCTCCTTGCAGTTATGGTGGGGCCTTGTGACTTGTTCTGGCATGAGCAGAAGCGATGTATCCATTAGGTGCTGGGGAAGGTTAGAATTGGTATGTTATCTTTATGCCCTTATTTACCCATTCTTGTGTGAGAAAGAAATAAGCCTCTGATCAGTGTAGAATTACTTAACAGATAAAGTACAACAAATGTAAGATCAAACTGGCTTGCCTATACAGTGACTTTCAATCTCATGAATACTGTGTAACAGGTCTTTGATTTAAACGAAGATTATGATTCCAAACCTCAAAATTCACCACTACATGTAATTTCCCTCAGAAAGCTGTAATAAGTAGAGAACAATAGACCCCTGTTGAGACAAAGGTGAAGGTGGCAGGCTGGACTCACTCATCAACTGGGCAATTCTCTCCTATACTCCAGTCTTGAATAGGAAATTCAGTTTCATGGCTCAGGAAAAATATCAACTTGTCCACCATGGACCTGAAATGTTCATTCTTAAAGGGTCAAGAATACAAATGATAAAATCAGTATCTTAAGGATTCATTACAAGCTCATCACAAAATCTTAGAGATGGAGGTGGGTATTATAGGACATATCATTCAATACATGTGAGGAAACTGACATTGGGAAGGGAATAAATGCTGTCCCCAAAATGATCAAGCCAGATAACAGAAGTACTAGGATAAATACTCAGGCTCCCTACATCCTAAATCAGTAATCTTTCCACTAATGTCAACTTGCTCTGACATATGACAACTTATATACACATGGTTTTCTTTTTTTTTTTTTTTTTTTTATAAGAAACAGCATTTATTCAAGGAATAATAATTATGTATAGCAAAGGTTCTTCAAGGACTTATTGGTTTATTATTTTATAATTTTTGCTATGGAAAAGTGAACTTCTGAGCAACTTTCTTAATGCTCATTAAAGACATGAACACAGACTTAGAAAATGCCTTGGTTAAATTAGGTTAGTCTTTTACCTCTTGACTGACAAACATTCTTCTAGAAGGATTATATATGATGTGGATAAGTTTTACTCTTCTTAATTTTTCCCCTTTACTTCCAGTTTGTGGTGCTCAATGTAGCTTTCAAAACCCTTTGTAAATTACACAGTGAAATGACATGTTTTTAAAGGTTGTGAAGGTTCACCTAGATCTTATTTTAATTCACAACGATGTCCTCTACTTTTGTCCCTGAGATGAAAGAACAAAG
>CM053417.1:41701085-41754925 GCA_028644305.1 Xerus rutilus
CCTACTACTTTGCTGAAATCATTTATTAATTCTGGATGTTTTCTGGTGGAATTTTTTGAATCCTCTAAGTATAGAATCATGTCGTCTGCAAATAATGATATTTTGAGTTCTTCTTTTCCTATTCGTATCCCTTTAATTTCTTTCATCTGTCTAATTGCTCTGGCTAGTGTTTCAAGGACTATGTTGAATAGCAGTGGTGAGAGAGGGCATCCCTGTCCTGTTCCCGTTTTTAGAGGGAATGCTTCCTATTTTTCTCCATTTTAGATGATGTTGGCCTTGGGTTTAGCATAGCTTTTACAATGTTGAGGTATGTTCCTACTATCCCTAGTTTTTCTAGTGTTTTGAACATGAAAGGGTGCTGCATTTTGTCAAATTCTTTCTCAGCATCTGGAGAGATATTCATATGATTCTTGACTTTAAGTCTATTGATGTGATGAATTAAGTTTATTGATCTCCGTATGTTGAACCAACTTTGCATACCTGGGATGAAATCCACTTATCTTGGTTCACTATATTTTTAATATGTTTTTGTATATGATTTTCCAGAATTTATTGAGAATTTTTCCATCAATATTCATCAGGGATATTGTTCTGAAGTTTTCTTTCTTTGATGTGTCTGTCTGGTTTTGGAATCAGGGTGATACTAGCCTCAAAGAATGAGTTTGGAAGGGTTCCTTCCTTTCCTATTTCATGGAATAATTTGAGGATTATTGGTATTAATTCTTCTTTGAAGGTCTTAGGGTCTTCAGCTGAGAATCTGTCTGATCCAGGGCTCTTCTTGGTTGGTAAACTTTTGATGGCTTCTTCTATTTTCTTGCTTGAAATTGATCTGTTTAAGTTGTGTATGTCCTTCTGATTCAGTTTGGGCAGATCATATGGCCCTAGAAATTTGTCGGTGTCTTCAGGATTTTCTATTTTACTGGAGTATAGATTTTCAAAATAGTTTCTAATTATCTTCTGTATTTCAGTAGTTTTGATATTTCCCTTTTCATTCGAATTTTAGTAATTTGAGTTTTCTCTCTCCTTTTTGTTAGGGTAATCAAGGTTTTATTTATTTTTTCAAAGAGCCAGCTTTTTGTTTTGTAAATTTTTTGAATTGTTTCTTTTGAAACAATGAAATCAATTTCATTGATTTCAGCCCTGATTTTAATTATTTCCTATCTTCTACTTCTTTGGGGGTTGATTTGTTCTTCTTTTTCTAGAGCTTTGAGATGTAATGTCAGGTCGTTTATTTGTTGACTTTTTCTTCTTTTAACAAATGAGCTCAATGCAATGAACTTTTCTCTTAACACAGCCTTCACAGCATCCCAGAGATTTTGATATGTTGTATCAGAGTTCTCATTTACCTCTAAGATTTTTTTTATTTTCTCCTTGATGTCTTCTGTTACCCATGCATCATTCAATAGCATATTATTTAGTCTCGAGGTGAAGAAGTTGGTTCTATTTTTTTATTTTATCATTGATTTCTAATTTCATTCCATCATGGTTTGATAGAATGCAGAGTAATATCTCTGTTTTTTGTATTTTCTGAGAGTTGCTTTGTGGCATAACATGTGGTCTATTTTAGAGAAAGATCCATGTGCTACTGAGAAAAAAGTGTATTCATTTGTTTGTGGATGAAATATTCTGTCCCTTCTAAATTATTGATTGTATTTCCATCCATATGCTTTTAACACATCATTTTGCATTTGTTTGTTTGGTTTTGGTAGCATGGATTTATCCTAGGGGCACTTAGCCACTGAGCAACATTGCCAGTCCTTTTTATTTTTATTTTATTCTTTGTTTTGAGACAGGGTATCACTAAGTTTCTTAGGGCCTTCCTAAGTTGCTGAGGCTGGCTTTGGACTTGTGATCCTCCTGACTTAGTGTCACCCCTGCCTCTATTCCCTTCCCTCTACTCTACTGATCTTTCTTCTATTTACTTATAGTTGCTTTAAATTAGTGTCTGTGGATGTACATGATGTAGTGATTCACTGTGGTATATTCATATGTGTACACAAGAAAATTAGGCCAGATTCATTCCACTGTCATTCACTACCCCTTCCCTCATCCCTTCCCTCCATTCCCCTTTATCTTCTCCACTGATCTTTCTTCTGTTTCTGTCTTGATTGCTATAGCTTTACAGTAAATTTTGAAATTTGGAGGCATGAATGCTCTACTTTTTTCTTATTTTCAATTTCATTTTAGATATTTAGAATAAACTCATAAATTCATATGAATTTTAGGATCAGTGTGCCAATTTCTTCAAAGGAACAAGCTATGATTTTGAGAAGTTAAAGCTTCTCATTTAATTGGTCATTAGAAAATTAAAATAGTCATTATAAACAATTACTGTGGATTTGGACTGTACCAGGAATTGGATAATTTATGGTCTAGTAGTAACTCAGGAAAGTTTATGGGAAACATACCTAGGATGCCAGACATGTTACTAGGGTCCAATTTATCCCAACACATAGCTTCAATCTGGCTACTGCTTAGCTCTTGTCCCAAAATCAAAAAGTAAAGAATCATGTCTGATGGAGTGAACAGCAGGCATTTTACAAACCGATACCACCAATTCCAAGAGAACAGAGATCTTGGTCAGCCTGACATGAAATAAACAAAATTTAAGCCTACAGGTATTTATTTCATTCTTGGGACTTTAGCATTGCATTAAGTATTTCAGGAGATATTAAGAATGAAGAACAAAAAGAGAAAGAGGAGAAGATAAAAAAAGAGAAAGAATAGAAGGAAGAAATATATTTTGAGTACCTATTATGCACCAAACACCATGCTATGTGCATTCAAATACCTCGACAAAATATGAGAATAGCTTCTGTCCCTGGAAAGCCTACCTATATTTGAGGTGGGGAGACAAAAACAAATACCACCAAAGGATATTTGCCATCTATTAAGAAATCATATGAAATTAGCTAATCCAGGCTATTAGTCCAAAGTCCAAAGAAGAGAAAGAAAAAAGTCAATAACGCTTGAAGCTGGGAGAAAGCCGCTGGGTCAGTTGCTGTGGTTACCTGAAATCGCACTTGAAAAGGCATAGACATTTTTTTCTTCTTCTCAGTGGCAGGGGTGCTCAACCTCAAAGCCACATCCCTAGCCCTTTTTATTTTTTATTTTGAGACAGGGTCTCACTAAGTTGCTTAGGGCCTTGCTAAGTTGCTGAGACTGGCCTTGAACTTGGGATTCTCCTTCCTTATGCTCCAAAGCTGCTGGAATTACAGGCATGTGCCACCGTACCTCATGTGACATAGAATTTCATTTGGCAGAGTAGTGGAGCTTCTAGAAGTAGAAGGTCAGGAACAATAGCTACCATTAACTAAGAAATATCTCATACTAAACTACTTCCTTCAAGGTAAAATTCATTAGAAATACAAGTAATGTTTTGCATTCCATCTGCTTTACCATTCAATTAGTTTAGGACTTGGTTGGTGAAGAGGGTGTTATTTATTCTCTCAAAATCTCAATTTGTAAACTGTTTGGGTTCCCACACTCTGAATGTAACAAATAAATTGTAGGACTCACTTTTAAACCCACATATGAAGATCTGAGACTGAAAGAACACTAACACAGTTCACAATTCCTGAAGGCCAAAGCTACACTAATATTTGAAACAGCCAGAAAGTCTCATATATAAAGCATTTGGCAAAATCCTCTTTAACCTGTTTTGTGAATCAACATAGAATTTTAAGAATAAACTCTGGAACCAGTATGCCTGGATTTGAATCCTAACTCATTATTATCTATGTGACTTTGAGCACACTATTTTAACTTCTTATTGCCTCAGTTTCTTCTTCTGGAAAATTAAATGTGTTTTTTAATATGTTGATGAATATAAATTGTATAGGACAGTGTCTGGCATGTAGCAAATACTATATTAATATTAGCTTTATCACTGGATGGATTTTGCATATGAACCCATTGAATAAGAGTTGGTACCTGCTGCAAAGAATAACAATCACTCATTCTTGTTGAAATTCAAGAAAATGCTCTTGTTCACTGATAGTATTAATGACTCCAGTGAAAGCAGGAGAACTTAGGTCAGATAAGTAATTAGTATTCACCACAGAAATATATTTAAGTCTCTACCAAATGAATGGATTCATCACTCTTCTCAGTTTAGATATTAAGAAGAGCCAGGATGTCCATCCTTTACATAGACAGAATCTAAGAACCAGGATCTAGCCTCACATATCATTGATTTGGTATTTAAGGAGAACCATTTTTAAATAAAACTGCAAGCTTCTTATTTGCCAAAATGGTATTTTCTTTGTTGAAAATAGGCATACATCCTTTATATGTCACATAACAAAGGGTATTTATCTTGAATCCTCCTGCTATTCATATTTAACTTGTTCATTTCCTTCTCCTTCATGTAACTTTGCATGTTTCAGCAACACTCACAACTCTCAAATTGTACAGCTCTCAAATTGTACAGCTTTTGATTAAAAGTAAAACTGCGTGTGTGTGCACACACGCATGCATGTGTGCGTGTATCTCTCTGTTCAAAAATACATGAACTGGGTTCTTTCTATATATCCTCAGTGCATACCTGTTAGGAGAAAGGGCCTTGAGATAGGATTTTTGAAGGTTGCTTAGATGTCAAGTTTCTAAATAGATAATATTAGTCAACAGTTCTTGAGTGCCTACTATATTCCTCAGAGCTACATGCATATTTCATTTGGTCCTCACAACAATCCCCATGAGATGGATGCCATTATGATCCCTACATGGCATATGTGGAAACTGAAGCATGAAAAGGTTAAGTAAATTTCCCAAGGTCACAGAACTAGCAAGTGACAAGACTAGGATTAATGCCAGCCTCACTCTACATTACCTTTTATCAATAGTATTCTTCCCTTTCATGTAGGTGGACCCTGGGTGTGTACTCTGGCCCTTTGCTAGGGACAAAGGGGATCAGAAACAGAAAAAGGTATTTTATTAGACACAGAGAGTAACAGCTTCATTCATCTCCTGATAGGATTATAAGGAAGAGCTGAAACTGACCTGCCAAATTTTTCACTTTTTCCAGTAAGTAGTCATTGAGAGCCTGCATTGTTCCAAACAATGTGCTAAGCTCCCCATTCCAAATGTCCTCCTCTCTGCTAAACTGTCTATTTTATCCTTCACAGCTCATTTCAAGACTTCTCTTATGGGATGATATTCCAAGCCTAATCCAACTCACTCAGCTCTGGCCACTGTCTTCTCTGCATACCCTCAATACCCCATCTTTGCTCAGCATGCTCCCACAGTAGCAAAGAAGACTATGCACACAGTCAGAATTTACTAAATGCACATGGATAGCCTGGTTCCTAAGGAAAAAGTGGAGCAGAGTTTATTTTCAGTTCTATGCAGAGATACCAGGCACTGATGAGAAAAGAACAGCCAATAGGTTAGAGTTATAATTAGGGATATAGGCTTTGGAGTCAGAGACCTGACTCTGCCACTTACTACCTGCACGAGTAAGGCCAAGTGACTTGACTTCTCTCTACTACATTTGTGAAATGGGCATGATAACAACAACATATTCAATACTTCTGTGAGAATTCATGGTATGTGACATATAAATCCCTTAGCAGAATCTGGTATATAAATACCACTCAGTGGAAGCCACTCTTATCATTGATACCATCTAATAAAATGCCTACAAGTCCTACTCAGGAGCACACCTAGCACAGGTGAGCTATCTAGCTGTCTTAGGATAGATACAACATAGAAGGAGGGCACATGAATTGATGGGGTACAAATGTAAGCGCTACAGCTCAGCAATGACTAGGACAGATAGAAAAGGACCCCAGGCTATGCACAAATACAGCTCCCAAGCTCCCACCACTTCCAAAAGATAAGGACCAAATGTCAACTCTTGGGCTATACCTCCTTCCACCACTAATGTCTATAATTGCTCTGCATCTAGAAATTGTGCCCAGATGAGCGCCATGAAGTAAGTTCCATAGTGTGGCTCAGCTTTTATACTGTGATCCCAGTACTTTCTCAAACATCAGTCTCTAAAACCTAAGGCTGTGAGGACTATTTTTGCCTCATTCTATTTAAACTGCCTACTCCCAGCGAGCTATCTTTGAGGGAGAAGCCATCATCTCTATAGTCTCATCCTGACAACTCTCACAGTGCTCAGCTGCAAAGGAATGGCCACAGACAAAGTAGCAGAAGTAGGCAGTCATTGCCACAGCTAATCCTTGGTGTCCATTCCTTTACAGCTTATTGAAGTTATTTTCACAACACTTCATCACTGGTTGATGGAGTTTCTGACCAAAAACAGCAACCCAGTGATCTGTCACATTTTCCATAGTGTACACCAGTCTCAGGTTAATCCAGGAAAGACCACGCTCTGGCTCTTTTCTGGCTTCACTTTCTTCCACAAAGTGGGCCCAGAGCCAAACAGATAGGCCCACTTGGAGTCCAGACCCTCAGCTTCTAGACCAATGTCGAGGTAAACAGACATTGGAATTTTCTGCCCAACCAGAATGAATACTGCTGTGGCCAGTTGCAGTGGCTCACACCTGTAATCCCAGCATCTAGAGATGGTGAGGCAGGAGGATGGCAAGTTCAAGGCTAGACTCAGCAACTCAGGAAGACTCTGTCTCAAAATAAAAAATAAAAAGGGCTGGGGGGCTGGGATTGTGGCGCAGTGGTAGCGTGCTCGCCTAGTACACGTGAGGCACTGGGTTCGATCCTCAGCACCACATAAAAACAAAGATATTCTGTCCACCTACAACTAAAATAAATAAATAAATAAATATCTTTTTTAAAAAAAGGGCTAAGGATGTGGCTTAGTGATTAAGCACCCCTGGGTTCAATCTGTGGTACCAAAAGTACGAGTGGTACTATGATGGGGGCGCAGGTGGTTGTTCACACCTCTCTGGGGCTATCCTTCCTGATGATATGGCCATATACATGAGTATGAGGCCTTGTATAGAGGGGAAAGGGAGTCAGAGGTAAGATAAGAAAGCCTAGAATAGGAAGATAAGGGGACTGGGGTGAGTAGGCACTCTACAAGTGTTAGCTGGAAGACTACATGTCAATACTGCTTTGTTCTTATAAATCAGAAGAGAAGTAGCACCATGCTTTACCCTTCACAACAGAATGGAGCAGGTGGGTCCCCCAGGGAAATGTCCTTTTTGGTAGGAGAGAGTAATCTATAGCAGAATCTACCATTTTGTTGAGAATTTCCAAAAGAGATCTAATTCCAAACATTTCTATCCTATTCTGTCCTCTGTCAGATATGTTCCAGATTGGGCTTTGGAGAAGCCCTCTGCATCCACAGCTCGCACCCTATGCAAGCTGTCTTCCCAGCACCTTTGTTCTGTCAGTATCACCATTCTGTCACTATCACTGTCACTATCACTGCTTTAAAAATGAACTCCATGTCCTCTCCCAATAGGAGGGCATCAAGCATCCCAAGTGTCCTTATGAGTGTCCTAACCCATGAAACCCTCCTCTCTCCTTCACACACAGTCCAAGCACTTCCCTGTCCTTCATTCAGTGTATGGTTTTGAGGAGGAGGGCACTGCCATTCACTAGTTCCAGGTTCCTAATACCCGTCTCTCACCCCACATTGGGGAATGTGATTAGTTCTCACTATTGACTATTAACTTTGTGGTATTATTGATCTTTTCCAGGAGAAATCTTGAAAGCATAGACCTTCTTTAATGCCGAACACTTAAATTACATCAGTGAAAATTTAAACCACTGAAACCTGATAGTGTCTAGTAAAACAGGACCCCATCCAAGAGTTTGGGCATTGCTAATGCTGTCTGCTGCAGCTTATTCAGCTTCAAGTACATTTGAAATGGCAATTGTTTCACCATGAGTAGCTGCCGTATGTCTGATGCACCACACTTCCAAATAATAAGAAAATCACTCACCTGTTTCTCTGCTGAAAAGGCTGACTTGTCTGAGTAGTCTGGCTGGCGGAAGCCTCAGGGATCCCAGAGAGAAGCAGTAGTTTGCTGATTGGCATTTCATCTAAGTACTAAGGACATGCACTGAAGACAAGATGCTGGATTTTACCTCCATTGGCAGGTTAACAAAAGTCTCTCAAGGTTAAAGCTTTTATAGATCTGTCCTCTGCTCTCTTGCCTTCTGCCTCTTGGCCTGTGACTCACAAAAGTTGGCCTTTTGTGATCAAGTCCTGGCCATTCTATTGCAGGGACAATCTCCTGTAGACACATTATTACACACAGCTCAGGGTGAGGAAAGAAACTTATTTGATTAATAAGATTGTCACGATTCCAAACTCACTCCCTGAGCCCCTATCTCCACTCCCATTCAGCCTCCCTAAATCTGCGGGAGTCCTAAACAGCATAACAAATTTGCTCCTGCTCTTGTCATCTCTCTTTTAACACCCAAGATGAGGCTGCCAGCAAGCTGCTTCAGGGGTAACGTCTTATTTGTCTTCTTTGTGAATTCTCCAAGCCTGGGTTCTCTTTGCCCTTAAAACACTCATTATTATCACTTCTCAGTAATGCATACCTATCTCATATTGGGTCCTCTTACATGATAAGAACAAATAAGCTGGTGTGTACAATAAGTCATGATGAACAATGGAAAATAAATAGCCTAGCCTCAAGTGTCATACTCGGAATTTAACAAGGTCTTTCAATATCTTTAGGAAAAATGATGGAATGTTCATTTAAAACACTAGAGTTATGCTATATGATGTGGGACCCACCAAATACTATCTGTGGCCATATTAATTCAAATTAATTTAAATGAAATACAATTAAAATCTTCATTTTTCAAGTGCTGCATAGCCACATGTGCCTAGTGACTACTGACTTACTGCAGATAGGGAGCATTTCCCTCATTACAGAAATGTCCATTGAATGGTATTGCTCTGGAGGATGATTGTAATAGGGGGACTTTCAGGACTTGTGGCAGGGTGATAAGTCTGACAAGAGAGATGTGAGGAGCAAAAGGGCCATTTTAAATTCTTTTGCTTATACAGAATGTCCTCTCTGCTGCTCCGGCCCAAATGGACTCAGATGTTGTCAAAAAGCCATTTTATTACCCTCCCAAGTGGCACACAGCTCCCTGGACCTTGCATTTAGAAATAGTCCTATTTTAGCAACATGAAAAATCATAAAAACATGAACTTAGCCCTGAATTGTAGTTCACTTAAACTATAAAAATAGTGCTTGGTAAAGACTAAACAGAGAATTATAAATCCTAAGAATTTTGCTAGCATCAAGGGACTACTATGTCCCTGCAGTGACAGTTAAACAAGGGAACATCACACCTATCACCTTGGACTTGGAGGATCCTTTGTCTCTGCCATAAACCTGGGGGTAGGCCTAAACCTTATTTAATAAAGAGGAAATTGGCTATGGACATTTAAGAAAGATTTCTGACCAAAAGGATTGAAATCAATAGGGTGTTCTAGTCAACACTTGGTTAATTAACTAGGAAATTAAGCTCAGCAGAATGTCCCAAATTGGATAATCAAGGTTTTGCTGTAAGCAAAGGGTACAGCCAAAGAGTTAATGTCACTTCAAATTTCAACCATTTCCATAGCTGATTTAGGAATATCTCACCAATTTCCAAATTAATGTTTTTTTTTCCATTAGTTCTGGTGAGAAAACAAGCCATAATAATGGGAACTGCTAAAATTTATGCTTACTATGTTCCAGACACAATTCTTAGTGCTTAGTCTCTACTAATCCATTTAATCTTCACAACAATTCAATGAGATCTGTACTATTATTATCCCTGCTTTACAGATGAGGGAAATGAAGCACCGAGATTAGGTAACAAAAAGAAAATGATAGAGACTGGATTTGAGCCTCAGTGGTTTGATGTTAGAACTTATACTCTAAGCTATTATACTCCCTTACTTGCAAACCTGTGACAATGAATGAGTCACAGAAGCTCTTTGAGGCCTGGCCATATCCCCAGCTACCATAATCCATGGCAAACAGATTCTCACAAAATGTTTGATGAATGAATAATAACTGAAATCTACTAAACACTTCCCTAAAGGAATATCAATGCTATATTATAATACTATCATAGCATAGTATTATACTATAAATATACACTATTCAGCATTGATATTAATGCTTTATTATAATACTATTATGTTTTACCATTGAGGAAACTGAGACACAGAGAAACTAAGGCACTTATACAAGATCACAGACATAGAGAATGACCGAGAAAGGATTTGAATCCAAATCAAGATCCATTCGAGTGAATAAATGAATGACCTTTGGCAGAATGTATAACGTGCCCTATTACACTCTTAATTATTTTTTGTGCTGAGTGTGAGCTATAGCCAATTCTTCCTAAGTCTTATCTTATCAAGGTAACTGTGAGCTCCTTGAAGCAGGAACCATGCTTGACTGCTCTTTCCCCCAAGCTCCTAGCCTAGTGCTGAGCATGTAATCAGTGTTCAATAAGCACTTGCTAATTGATTCAGCACCCTACTGAGGAGGGGTTTTCCAGTCCAGAGCCTGCTGTCTAGTTTCCTGTTTTGCCTCCTGGCTTTATGCAGCATCTCGGGCTCCATTTGAAAGTAGGGTGAGGAAGAGAACTAGAAAATGGCACTGGATAGACCACCTGAGAAGCTTTACCTCCCAGGGAAGAGTGCTGAGTGTGGTTCACCCCTGCAGGAAGCATTATCTTATTATTAATTGTTTACAATTAGGAAGGCATCAGGATGATAAAAAGCAGGCTGACTTGGAATTGGTTTTATTATTGTTTTCTTTTCTCCCACAGTGCACCCCTATTTGCCTGAACATGGGCACACCACCGCCACTACCCTCTTTCTAAACATTATAAGCTGTTGTAGTTTCCTACAAGAAACAGAGCACAGAGGAGCAGGGCTGTGACTATTCTAATCAAGCACTAGGCCTGGAGCCCAAAGGCTAGGATTAGAATCTCAGTTGTTATTAACTATCTGCCCTTGGGCAAGTCACTGAACTTATTAATGTTCTAATAAAATGGAGGCACACAACTAGTCTAAAGAACAGAAAAAATGATGATATAGAAATGCTACATAAAGTAAAGTGATAGTGGTCACTATTTTGCTGACTTACACATTAGCATTCTTTTACAATTCACAAAATTAGTTGGATTTTTTTAAAGTGAATGCTTTGACTAAAACAGTAAATACTTGGCTCAAGCAGGTTCCCATTTATCCCCCATAAGACAAACATACAGCCTTTAATGAAGAATGTTACCAAATATCAGCACAATGCCATTGTCACCACACTACATTGCAGCTACAAAATGTCACTACCACAACTCAGCACCTTTGGGCCAGAAAAGGAGGAAATCGTGCCTAGCCTCATGACTTCTCTCAGTCATCACTGTTTAGCTCACAGCAGCCAGACTGCAGATTTTTAAACCAATAACATCAATCACAGGAAGTTCAAAGATGTGAAGAAGGGTGCTAGGGTACAGTTCCCCTGGCAATTCCTTCCCAAACATGTAGAAATGATGCAAATGCCTCAGTCACCTTCCTGTTCATCATAGCTCATAGGACTGCTCTGTTGAAGTTCATTCCAAAGAAACCCATGTACTATCGTATTAGAAAACATTCCCAAGGCTTACCATCACCAACTAGTACAGAGATGCATCAAAAGGCCTTTGTTTAGCAGTAAACCAAGAGATGACATTTCAATGAAAACTGACGTCTCAAAATTTAATTTGGCTCCACAAATGGGTGAGAGTTCATCAGAGGGCATTGTTGATCATTACATTCCAAAGATGATTGCCTTAGAGGAAGGCCCAAGGCAAAACTCCATGGCTATGGGACATGGCTATTAACAATTAATACAATATTCGGGCCAAAGGGACCTTTGAACTCCTAGAGTTCAGCCTTGTCAAATCATAGAGCAGAAAAATGAGGCCCAGAGAGATTTACTGATGAATATAAAAGAGAAGCCAGGTCTTCTGATAATCAAGTGTTCTTTTATTAAAATACTTGGCCTTTTGTTCTTTCTCCTGAATTGTCTGGTAAAGCTATCCTCTTGTTTGTTTCCACCTCTCATTTCATCACATTTCTTCTCTTACTTCATCACATTTTTATATAGGTTATTTTAATTATATGTTTGACAGGTCACTTCCTGCACCAAGTTCTCATTAGCATCAAATATTTTCCCAGTTCCTTCCACCAGTGGAAACTACAATCTCATTTTTATATTCATTTAAATAGGTCATAATTTAGAAGGGAAATAGGCTGCCTATAAAAAAGTCAAAATACTCAATTTATTCATTTTTTGAGTTCTCTATGACAGATATAATATTCACAGTGCTGGGAATTGAGGATTTGGTGTTTGTACAGAGTACCTGTTATATGCATGAGAGTACTATGGTTCAATGTTCCTTTTGGTTGAATTCAATTAAAAAATTTTTGAAACTATATTTGCATGCTGGAGAAGCAAGGCAATATTAGTTGTGATGATTTTTATGGTAAAAAATCCCAAACTTACATCACTTTGCTCCTATTTCCTAAAAACCCATCCCTGCACTCTCTGTAAGAGGTTTTGATTCATGTTTGACACTGAATGAAAACATAATTGTATTCATGTAGACTGAGGGTCGTGCCCACTTGGAATGCATATCAGAATCTCTATAGGGTTATTCTCAAACCATAGATTTTCCTGCAGTGAGTCTGTTATGCTCCCTGAGAGAATGAGTGATAATTACTATCTTTAAAGGCACTAGTTACCCACTTAAATGGTATGGAAGCAGAAAAAAGGTTCACTGCTACCAATATAATGCTTTTTACTTTCCAAACAATTCGTAATGGCAAGGCCAAACATTTACTGACCATGTACTGTGTAACAGATGCAGCTCTAAATATTTTATAAGGATTTAACTCACATTCCACATATACAACATGTATATATATATATAATTATCTTCCTGATGTTACTAATGAGGAAACTGAAGCACAGAGAAGTAAGGTCACACTGATTCTAAGTAGGTAACTCAGGATTTGAAAAAAAAGCAGGCTTAACCCCACCCTCATCCTCCAGTTCTAGTTCCTTCCCCAAAGGAAGGAACTATTTGATGTGCAGCTATCCAAGAATTCTGAATTTGGGGCTGGGGTTGTAGCTCAGTGGTAGAGCACTTGCCTAGCATGTGTGAGGCACTGGGTTCAATCCTCAGCACCACATACAAAAATAAATAAAGATATCATGTCCATCTACAGCTAAAAATATTTCTAAAAAAAGAATTCTGAATTTATAGGCAGAGGCACATACATATATGAAATAAACATCGTTGTACTATTATTTCATTTTTGTCCACATAAATCCTACTGTCTGGTGTTCTCTCCTAAAGTGCACAACCTCTTTAAGAAGGTAAGTTAAGTACTATTAAGAAGGATTCAGGTTCAGGTCCAGGGAAGTGGTGTACATCCATAATCCCAGCAACTCAGTAGGCTGTGGCAGGAAGATTGTAAATTCAAGCCCAGTTTCAGCAACTTAGCAAGATCCTAAACAACTTAGTGAGACCCTGTTTTAAAGTCAAAATAAAAAAAGGCTGGACATGTATGGTTAAGCACCCTTGGGTTTAATCCCCAGTGTTGAAAAAAAAAAGATTCAGAGAAACAAATTTTAGATATTAGCTTTCTCCTATGGAGTATGTTAAGATCCTTAAGAATTTGTATCTCCATGATTTACAAAATAGTTGGCCTAAAACATACTTTTCTAGATTAATATATTCTTCTAAAACATGACTGCCCTTCAGAATCATCTGAGGAGCTTTTGAAAAATGCTTATGTCCAAGAAGCAATGGATTTGGCTCAGTGGTGGATAAATTGTCTGGCACATGTGAGGACCGGCGTTCAATCCTCAGCACCATAAATACAAAATAAATAAATAAATAGAACAACCCTAGAATAACGGAGCCAAAGCCACAGAGGACAGTATCTAGCACCAATATTCTGAAGTCTCCTCAGGTGACCCTGATGTGCACTCAAAGCTGAGAACTGCTAGTCTGGGGCAAAGGTTGGCAATCTATAGCCCTTGCGTGAAATCCAGCTAGCCAATTGGGTTTTTTATTTTTTTGGTATAATCCATAATATACAAATGGCTTTTACACCTTTGAATGGTTGAAGAGATCAAAATAAGAATAATAATTCATAACACATGAAATATATGAAATTCAAATTTATATGTCCATAAATAAAGTTTATTGGAACACAGCCATACCCATTCATTTACATATTGTCTCTGGCTGCTTTTGTGCTACTATGGCAGAGCTAAGTAATTGCGACAGAGACCATATGGCCTGCAAAGCCTAAAATACTTACTATATGGTCCTTTACAGACAAAATTTACTGCCCTCTGGTCTAGGTCATGTCCTTTCTAAGAGATCCACATTCACAAACCTTGCAAACTTGACAGTACCAAGTACACAACTGTCAAAGAGGTTCCAAACCCAGGACATGGACGTCGTTTGTATTACCCTATGAATGCACTTATGAGCATTCAAAATTTTGAATGGGTTTGTATTTTTCTTGGAAAAAGGTCCAAAACAAGTGTAATTTCTTCACATAATTTCACCAGATAATTAGTAAGTCAAAATGCATAGGTAGAAAATAGAAAAAGGTCAGGGTTTAGCCAAACATGAGCAACACCTGGGATGGGATATTAAAATGAAATACATCAAATTCAAGTTAATATTGTTTCATTTGAAAGAGAAATACCTCATAATCTAGGCATCAACTTAAAGGTTACTAAATTTCCTCACCTGGGCAAAGGGAATGATCATTTCCAATCCCCGAGGTATCATGAGGATAATCAGGTCAGATTATGGGTGGGAAACTTGCTTAGAAAAAAAGAATAAAACTTGGTAATTAATACTTTGTTTAAAGATTTGCTTGTTAATTATAAGAAAAAAGCTTATGAGATTAAACAAAAAAGAAGAGATGGAAAAACACGATCTAGGAAAGCTCTAAGAAATAATCCACTTGGACTGTGGCATTAAGGTTGTGGATTGGATTTTCTGAATATTTGGAAATTTGTCTAAGAACTGTAGAGGCCTCATTGGCCCAGGGCTCCTGGTGACCAAATTCAACATGGTTCTGGAATTTCCAGAGGGTTTTAATGAGCAAAGTTTCCCTCAAGTCTTCAACAGTAGCTCTGAGGAAGGTTTAAATGTTCATATTTTTCAAGTTTCTCTTAGCTTTGAAAACATGGTCCCCTAATCCCCCTAAAACCAAGCAAATAAATGAATAAACAGAAAAGGAGATTTTTCATCCCAGGAAGGATTATACATTGATGTCAGGGAAAAAAAAATTTTAACTGGTTGCCATATCAAATTTCTTCAAAATTTTCATTGTATTTATTTTTTAGAATATTAATACCTCATGACTTGATTCATTTAACAGACCGTGTGTTCTTAGGGAAAGACTTGTCAATGTCAGTTCTTTAAGACACACAATTTTAGTCAGCTTTTTCATCACAGTGGCCAAAGACCGGACAAGAACAACATAGAGGAGGAAAGTTTATTTTGGCTCACAGTTTCAGAGGTTCAGACCATAGTCAATAAGTCCAGAGCTCTGGGCCTAAGGTGAGGCAGAAGGGCGAGGCAGAGGAAAGCAGCTCAGGACCTGACAGAGAGCTCTGTTCAAAAGGGACATGGTATAAACCCCAAAGGCATGCCCCTCAGTGACCCACGTCCTCCAGCCATACCCTACCTGCCCAGTTACAACTCACTTAACCCTTATCAGTGGATTAATCCATTGATTGAGTTACAACTCTCAGAATCCAACTATTTCAACCTTGATCATTCCTACATGTGAGCTTTTAGGAGACACCTCATATCAAACTCTAACACTCACTATGTCAAAATGCTTCTAAAATAGAAATATTGAACAATTAAACTATCTTTCCCTAAGTAGCTCATTCATGCTCATAAACAATGTTCTAATGACAATCTGGCTCAAGTATAATTCCAAAATCCCACCTAAGATTCCTGGGAGATTTCTGATATGTGTGTGCTAAACTTTGTTATTGCTGAAGTAAGACAAGCAGAATCAGCACATGGCTCATTAAGAAAAAACAAATGGTATAGATTGTTGGCATTTTTAATTGTGGGTGGGTTTTCATATTTCACAGAATTGCCTATAAATAAGTTGTACACAATGCAAGGTGAATTTATGAGGAATTCCCTTTAATTGAGTCTCCTTGTTCTTGGCCATCCTCTAGGAAGGGAAGAAATAACTATGCAGGCTTCATTTAACAAGTGGTTTGGGGAGTCATCTTGTTACATTATAGTCAAAATTTGCACACTCGGTCATTGAGGAGAAATCTACAAGCAAGGAGCTTTTCTGAAGCCCATACCATTTTCTATTCTGATCCACTGCAAATGTTCTCTCCCCAAGGCACAGGAAGGACACATGGAGCGCATCTTGGCTACAACATATGGTGCTGAAACAGCAAGCTGATAAGTCTTTAGCAGTACTTGACAGTAGTAAGAGATCAATTATTGTCACATAAATATTAAAAAGCTCCCCTAGTACTCTGTTGGAATGAGAGTATATTTAACCATGATAACTACTTCCCTGTTAATAGCAACCAAATTTGCCTGGGAAACAATGTTTCAGTCCATCAGGTGAAGTTCAATTAAATGCTCAGTTGATCCAAGGTTGTGTTGCTGCTGTTGCTGCTGCTGCTTCCATCTGTAGTGAAAGCCAAAACATGAAATAAGTACTTATTATCTTCCTTGGGTACCATTATTCTTCCATCATGCAGGTGATAGAAATTTGCTGGATATTGCCCAATGTGAGTTTTGTCTAGAAGATTTTGACCTGTATAAATCCTGCAAGGAGATTGGATCTGGCCCTGAAGCACAATCTTTTTTTTTTCCTTAAGTTTCCTAAAGTTCTTCTGTAGCAGATTCTAGCAATCAATCCACCAGCAGGCATTGACTGAGTGCCAGCCTGATAATAACTTAAGTTCCTTCTCCTCAAGGCTCAGTCTTCTTCTGGACAGGTTTGGGGGAAGGAATGGGGGGAGCAGTGTTCAAAAGGAAGTTGAAAATTCCAAGATTCAGCTGCTTCCCTAATCTCTTATGATTCTATATGTGGTCTGGAACACTCAAGTGAAAAATTCTAGGTCAGGTCACTCTATAATAGCTTACCATTTCTCCAAACCTAGAATGGCAAAGCATTCACTGAAAATTTAGGTGTGTCTCCACAATTTGAGTTGCAACTCAGATTATAGTACACCCAAGCTCCAAGGAGAACAATCTCAACTTACTAAATCAAGGAAAACTATTTTAATTATTTGAGAGTGTGCACAGTTGTCCACAGGACAAGTGGGAAGGTGTTCAAAGCATAGAGATTCTTGACTGCCAGGTGCAATGGCACAAGCCTGTAATCCCCAGTGGCTAGGGAAGCTGAGGGAGGAGGATCTTGAGTTCAAAGCCAGACTCAGCAACAGCGAGATGCTAAGCAACTCACTGAGACCCTGTCTAAAATACTAAATACAAAAACAGGGCTGGGGATGTGGCTCAGTGGTCGAGTGCCCTTGAGTCCAATCCCCAGTACTTACCCCTCTCCCCCCCAAAAAAGATTTTTTGTCTTAAATGAAAAATAAATAAAAACACACACATTTGTAGGAAGGATATTTATGTTATAACCTTTGGCTGCAGGGGTGAAGAGAAGTTCTTTCTATGAACCAAACTAGCAGGAATAAAGCAGAGTGTGTAATGGTTAAGAATATATATGTGCTGGATCTGGCCTGCCTGGGTTCAAATTGTGGATGGGCTACTTATTTAAGAAAATCATTTAGCTGACTTGTGCTTCAGTTTCTTCTTGTAAAAAATGTGGATAATAATGGAGCATATCTTGTAGAGTTATTATGAAGAATAATTGAATCAATCTTTTAAATTAATTCAATTTAAAATTTTTTCAATCCTCAACTCTAGCTTTTTATTTTATTTTATTTTTGATTCTAGGGATTAAATCCAGTGGCACTCTACCACTGAACCAATTTCCAGCACTTTTTATTTTTTATTTTAAGACAAGATCTTGCTAAGTTGCCCAGGTTGGCCTTCAACTTGTGATCCTTCTGCCTCAACCTCCTGAGACACTGGGATTACAGATATGAGCTACTGCACCTGGCTTAGAATTCATCTTTATCTTGAATTCATCTTCAACAAAGAACAGCTGCAAACACTTTAAAGTTACCTGTTCTGTCTCTGTACTTCTCTGGACAGTAAAGCTCAAAGACTTATAAGAAAAGATTTAGCTTTTACCTAAGTGCCAAGTACTTCAAAAAAGACTAAAGGTGAATCCTTTGAAAAAGTAAACCTTCATCCTTATATTCAAGGAACTTTGGAATGTGGCTTCGGATCAGTATCCAATGTTTTCAGAGTGGACCCAGCCCAGTGTCCAAGCCAGAAGCAGTTTCGCAAGGAATTCTCATGAGAAGCAGGCTCCCGTCCGGCTGGCAGAGTTAGGGAGAGACTTTTCATTTCTGGGAGTTTTATTAATTATCTTGACACCTGCCTCTGGCATCTGCACCTTTTGGTGTAAATGATTGGCTAGGGTCATCGCAATGCCTGCAAGGAGATGATTAGAAGTGAAGCTTTGGTAAAACCACCCTTGCAGCTCTTCCCATCAGCCCCTCCACATTAAGAACATATTTTCCTCCCTGTCCTCACTACCCCACTTTTTTTTCAATGGAGAAAAAAAAAGAAACCTGTCTTTTCTTCATATTCTCATCCCAGCTGGTGTTTATTCCCTCTCCCTTTCCCTTCCCCCTCACCTCACTTAAGGGGAAAATGAAAGAAAAAGTGGTTTCTAAGTTAAGAATGCCTTGTTCTGTGGTAAGGTCAACAATTTGGATATGAGGGGGTAGAAAAGAAAGAGGATGTGTTGAAACCACCAGGTGTGAGTAACAACCATTGGAATGAATGCAACCTCTAAGGCCCTTCCGCCTACATTTTTTGTCATTTGTATCTCTATATTTTATCTCATTTTGAGTACAAGCCCTCAGAGGTCAGGGTTGTGGCTTCCTTTACACTGTGCTCAACTCCTAGGAAAATCAGGGTAATAATAGCTCACAGTTGCTAAGTATTGATTATATGCCAGGCACAATGATAAACCTGGTACATACATTACTTCCTTTAATCCTCACATTAGGCCTATAGAACTGGTTCTCATCCCTCTCTGACCTTAAGCAATTCACTTCAGCTCTCTGGGATTCAGTTTCTGCATTTGTCAGAGAGTGAGGACAAGCAGGAGGAGGCACCAAAGCATGCAGAGGTAACCAAGTGTCAGACTTACCAGGTTAGTTGGCTAAAGCCACATGTGAGCTCATAACGAGTACAAGCCTTTGGCAGGGAGGCTGCAGTTATTCTTCCATTCCTCACGAGCTTAGAATGTGTTCCATCCACACAAAATAATCCTTCCAATGCCTGAAGAATAGTGCCATCTTTACAGGGATTTTTTTTGTTTGTTTGTTTTTGTAATGCTGGGGATTGAACCCAGGGCTTTGCACATGCTAGGCAAGCATGCTACCACTGAGCCATATCCTCAGCCCAAGATTTTCTTTAAGAAGTTAGAAAGGCCATTGATTCTAAACAAGGTACTCCCCTACCACATGCCTGACAAGTGAGAGGTGAGCTATAAGACTGACAGGACAATTCTGAGTTAAAGAACAGTCCTTTGTATGGAAGCATTCTTAAATTGTCCCCAACAAAAAAGTGAGGAGAAACATAATAGAGCAAAATTACAGAGCTATTTTTTAAAAATAGGGAGAGTAAATTTAGTGCTCATGAGAGTGAGGAACTCAACAGGATGATCTGGAGCAGACCACTGAGTTTCACAACTCAGACTCTGCCAATCTCCTCCGTAAATACCCAGGCTATTCCAGGCCTGCTTCCTCTCTGGAGCAGATGCCACCAGTCTCAGAACATCATGAGGGTAGGGATGTAATAGGCAAAAGACCATGCGGTGACACCATTGCACATTCATTAGCACTTTAGAGTGTGCAAAGTGCCTTTGCCTATATAATCTCATCTGCTTGCCTTAAATTGGGAGCCAAGTCTAGACAGGGCTGGTTATCAGTAGCAAGTCCCTTTTCCACATCAGGATCTTGAGCTTTCATGAAGTGACAGAACACATCCCAGTTCCCACTGCTACTAAAGAAGAGAACCAGAATTTAAAACCTGCTCAGTTGACTTCAAATTCCTGCATTTTCTGATGACAAAATTTAATGAATTTTATTTTTGTTAATGGTGTACCAGAGGGGGTAGGGGTGTTGCACAGTGGTAGAACACTTGGCCTGGCATGCATGAGGTCCTAGGTTCCATTCTGAGCACCTGGTACATACATTACAAAAAATAAAAAATATAAAATAAAGTACACCAGAGCATTCCTGGGTACTAAGGAACATACCATTTCCAATGAAAGCATTAAGGGTCAGGCACGTACCTTATAGACCCCCTTGAAAAGGCACACCTCCTTCTGTGTATCATTAGGATATTTCTAGGACAAGTGTAACTCAGCCAATTATCCTTCAATCTCTGACTCTCGTCACCTCTCTCCACACTCCTAGAAAAAGTACAGAAGTGTCTCACTCTGTGTTGTTTTGCACATATTCTTTACTTGATTTAACAGTTACACTCCATCTTACCTGGTTTGATGATATTTCATGTTAATCATCTTTCTCCAAACAGATTGAAATTTTTTTTTTTTTTTTTGGTACCGGGGATTGAACTCAGGGGTACTTGACCACTGAGCCACATCCCCAGCCCTATTTTGTGTTTTATTTAGAGACAGGGTCTCACTGAATTGCTTAGTGCCTTGCTGTTGCTGAGGCTGTCTTTGAACTCAGGATTCTCCTGTCTCAGCCTCCCAAAGTATTGGGATTACAGGCGTGTGCCACCATGTCTGGCCAGATTGAAATTTTTTATGGGATTTGCTGCTGCACTCAGCACTGTGATCACCACACAAATGATAGTGTACATGTTTTCCTAACATATGTGTGCCCACTTTACAGTTACAAAAGTTAGATATAGACCCTCAGAGAATCCAGGAAAAAGCATGGAAATGAAAATTATTACTGTTTAATGGGCATTTATTGTATGCTAGGCTCTAGGCATGAGTTTTCTATTTATTATCTCATTGAATTTTCCTAATAATTTTGGAAGGTTGACACTATTATCATTCATAATATGAAACACAAAGTAAGTCTAGAGCACTGGTCCTCAGACTTATTACTTGATCTCAAAACCACTGCACAAGCTGGGCGCGGTGGCTCAAGCCTGTAATCCCAGCATTTAGGGAGGCTGAGACAGGAGAATCGCAAGTTCAAAACCAGCCTCAGCAACAGCGAGGCACTAAGCAACTCAGTGACACCCTGCCTCTATATAAGACACAAAATAGGACTGGGGATGTGGCTCAGTGGTCCAGTGCCCCTGAGTTCAATCTCCAGTACCAAAAAAAAAGAAAAGAAAAGAAAACCACTGTATACTTTTAAAAATCATGAAGGACTCATGTTTATGTGGGGTGTGTGTATCTCAATATTTAGCATATTAAATATTAAAACTGAACAATTTTAATTGCAAGAACACACAAGCACACATTCCATTAGCCAGAGTGATACCATTATCACTCATCATGTAATCTCTGGAAAATTTTGTCATACATCCATGAAAGAATGGAAGTAAAACTGGCAAATGGTATCTTACTATTTTTATGAAAACTGTTTGAGCTGGGCAAAGTGGCCATGCCTATAATCCCAGTGGCTTGGGAGGCTGAGGCAGGAGGATGATGAGTTCAAAAACCAGCCTCAACAACTTAGTGAGACTCTAAGCAACTTAAGGAGATCCTGTCTTGATATAAAACATAAAAAGCACTGGGGCTCAGGAGTTAAGCACCCCTGGCTTCAATCATGGTATGAAAAAAAGAAAAAGAAAACTGTTTGAATTTCATGAACCTCCTTGGGTTCTCACTTCACAATTTGAAAACTTATTTTTCAAGATTACTCAGAAAGAAGCTGGGCGTGGTGGCTCACGCTTGTAATCCCAGCACTTAGGGAGGCTGAGACAGGAGAATCGCGAGTTCAAAGCCAGCCTCAGCAATGGAGAGGCACTAAGCAACTCAGTGAGACCCTGTCTCTACATAAAACACAAAATAGGGCTGGGGATGTGGCTCAGCGGTTGAGTGCCCCTGAGTTCAATCCCCAGTACCAAAAAAAAAAGATTACTCAGAAAGTGATCAGAATTGAACCACAGCACTCTGAATCAAGGCCTTGTTTCTTTTTATTTTTTTAATTTGTTTTTAGATGTTGATGGACCTTTATTTTATTCATTTATTTATATGCAGTGCTGAGAATTGAACCCAGTACCTCACAAATGCTAGACAAGTTCTCTACCACTGAGCCACAAATCCAGCCCTTTGTTTCTTTTTTAAATTGAAACATAGAAAATATTAAAATGTATATATAAATGGAATACTCCTCTCTCTCTCTCTCTCTGACACACACATGCTCACATGCATATACTGAGCTATATTCTCACATAAAAGATTCATTTGGTTCCTCTAGAGTCAGGGAGAAAAAGATATCTACATACTATGGGGAACAATTGTGGTGACAAGTGATGTGTTAGAGGAGCTCAGAGGCATGCTGTATTCTTTGCTCAGCTTGGGGTGGCTTACTGTCTGGGGCTCTTCTCAGTCTGCCCTGAAGACAAAGCACACATATTGCATGGAGCCTCCTCTATAGACATCCTTCTCTAGAGCCTCTCAACTTCTTTCACATGTATTGGCAAAGAGCAAAGGTTCTACTATTCACTAACTTTTTGACCCCGAACAAGTTATTTAATCTCTCTGAGTCTTAGTTTCTCACGTGTACAAGAGAGATAAGAATAATACCTATTTCACATGGTTGAGAAGACTAAAAATGGTACACATACATTGTTGGTCAGACTGGAAATTAGGGCAACCAGTTTGGAAAGCAGTATGGAGAGATTCATCAAAGACTAAGAATGGAGCCATTCTATGATCATACTCTTTGGTTTTCATCCCCCAAAAAACTAAAATCAGCACACTATAGTGACCAATGCATACCAATGTTTAACAGCACAATCCACAATAGCGAAGTTATCATCAAGCAATCCATGTGCTGATTAATAGGCAAATGAATAAAGAGAATGTTCTATTCAAACATAAAGAAGAATGAAATTTTGTCATTTCCTTTAAATGGGAGGAATTATAGAACTTCATGCTGAGCAAAATAATCCAGATTCAAAAAGGTCAAGGGTTAAATGTTTTCTCATGTATGGAAGCTATGAGAAAAAAGGAATAAACAGGAGAACTCATTAAAATAGAAGGAAGATCAGTAGTGTAATAATGGAGGATCAAGGGGAGGGAAGAGGAAAGAGAAATGAAGGGACTGGGGAATAAAGTTGGCCAAATTATGCTATGTGTATACATATCACAATGAATTCCAATTTTATATAACTATAATGTACCAATAAATAAACAAATAAATAAATGGAAGACCAATAAATTAGAGGAAGGGAGGGAGGAGGGGAAGGGAGGGGGTGGTGTTAGAGATTGAAATGGGAAAATGTATGTTATATTTATTTATGAATGTGTCAAACTGAACTACAGTATTATGTATAATTATAATGCACTAAATTTTTAAAAATTAAAATATAATGTATGTACAAATTTTAACAGAGATAATCATATAGTTAATAAATTATGGAAGAAAATGTCATAAAAGAAATAATAAATTCTACTAACAATAATCTGTTGATCCTTTATATGCAGTGCACAATGTTTTACATATAATTCATTTAATATTCATGAAAACCCTTAAGATTAGGATTATTTTGCCAATGAGAATCCTGAAAGAGAATAATTCATCTAGGTGGAATGAATCAATGTCAAAGTGTTCATAAGTGATGGCACTAGAACTCAAACCTAGGTTGTGGTATTCCAGAGCTTGAGCTTAGAATAATAAAGCTCCTCTCAAACAAAAGTCAAAGCTGCCACACATTAGGATGCAGAAAACCAAACCCTCTTCCTAAAATTTCCTAATTAAGCATGAGCATAAGAAAACAAAAGAGAGACCTTTTTGTTAATAGTGTACCAAGGACCAAGAAGATAAAGATTATCAGTGTCCATGGATAACAAACATGGCTGCCCATAGGCAGCAGGATTAGAGGGTACCACATACATCCTCCTAATCGTTGCTTATTTATTTCAAAGCTTCATAACTTCATTCACGACCTCTGCACCAAATCAATGGGAATCTGTTGCTTCATTCAATTCCTCTTCATTTACTAGGTACTGAGCCTTGCAAGCACCTAGAAAGCTCTGAGGCAATATTGTGGAAGCCAGAGCCCCTCGTTGGTGATCCACAGAGTAATTAGTGGTTGATGGGCCACTTATTTTCCTGTCACTTCAAAATGAAACACACAAGACACTTATTTAATTTTATCACTTTGCAAGCCAGGCAGCCCAGGCAGTTGCTGCATTGATGCTTTGCTATCATGATTATTCCTCCTCCAGAAACATTAGTGACATTTCCAAGGCAGGAGCTGCAAAAAGCAAGGGACTCCTTTACTGCCTGTCTCAATGACACCCAAATAAAAAAAGAAAAAGTAAAACAAAGAAGGGGAAGAGTAAAGGGGGACCCTAGGTGTATGAATCAAAACACAATGCCACATCTTTGGCATTGGCGTCAGAGACATAATTTGTTTAAATATCAGTGACATGCAATTAATCAGTGTGGGCTGAAGCAAGGGCTTTAAAAAAACAATAGCTCACATTGATTCAATGGATAATATGCCAGATACATGCTTTAAATGTATTAACTCAGTCTGCACAACAGCACTTTGACAAAGATACAATTATTCTCTCCTTTTTACAGATGAGGAAACTGAGGCAGAGAACTTAAGTGACTTTATCAAGGTTAAACAGATAGTAAATTTGAATTCAGGTAGTCCTACTCCAGAGTTGTACTCATGGGCTCGGTCAGTTTTCTTGATACAAGAAATGGTGCAAAATATTCTAAAGTCATATGTCAGATCTTATTTGACAAGTCATTCATTCACTCAGCAAAATCATTGCTGAGCACCTAGTGTGTGTGTCAGGAATTATAAGAATGTTGGGGATCCTGTATATAAGAGCAGAAGCCTCTGCCCTTGTGAAACTTTCAGTCTAATGTGGGAGACAGATATTAATCCAAAAGATTCTCACCAGTAAGGTTAAAATAACAGCTATGATAAGTGACAGCAAGGAGAACTATGTGATTCTCTGAAAACAGATAATAGGGGACTGTGACCTTGAAGCACTGGAGAGGGCTTCCCTAAAGAAGTGATAATTGAGTTGCAATCTCAAGAGGTGGGGGAAGAGCATTGCAGACAGAAGGAACAGCACGTGAAAACTATTTTTTCTTCTTCTTTCCAAGACTCTTTGACAGCTGCACAGGGCTGGTTCTCTAGCCTCACTTTGAGTTAGATGGTTCGCTTTATCATGGTGAGACAAACATGACAAACCTAAAAATAATGGCTTCCTTTTTTTTTAAGCAGCCTGATTGCATAAAAAGATTTAAAGCTTGGTACTCACCATTTTCTCTTTTCTCAAAATGTCCACAGTTGAGAGGGGGCTGTTAACAAAGACTAATTGTTCCAGTTGCAGTTTTATTACCCCCCTCCTCAGGAATTGGTTCTGAAAGTTCCCCCTTGACAAAGGAAAAAGGGCAAGTCAGAACAGGAACGACAGGGAAAGTTCTGAGGGATAGTGTGTGGGGAAAGGAGGAAGCTCAGAGGAGGTGCTGTCTGCTGGACAGCATCACAGTCTCTGCCCTCCTGGTTCACTCCCCTGACCTCCCACCAAGTAGGTTACCTTACACCCTCTTACTCTTCCCCTCTGCTGATCAATCTATCAACCTTGGAGCAAGAACAATGAAGAGGGACATCCTTGAATTCATTAAATTCAAGACTAGAGATGCTGGCCCCAGTGAGACTTGGAATCAAGCTAGCCTTCCCTCCAAGAGGTATTGGCACAGTCCAGAGACAGAACCATATCAGGCAAGCATCCTCCAGTTCTCAGAGACCCCATAACTGCTGTGCCTTCTGGCTTGAAGGCCAACTGGATTTCATCTCCTTGTTTCCTAACTAAGGAGCCACAGAAGTAACCTGACATACAGGTCCTTAAACCTGACACCAAAGGGCAGTATGCAAGCAGCCATATACTCATTTATTTATGTACTTAGTTTTTAAAATACTAAAAAAAGACTAAAATACCCTGCCCATGTTTGAACATGATGAACCTATCAGTTCTTATGCCAACGGCAGCCACTGTCCTTGATTTAGTGATTTCCATTTCTGGACCTCAGTTTCACCATCTCCACAATGCAGATACGACAGAGCAGGATGGACTTGAGCTAAGTTATCTATAAGGTTCCCTTCAGTAGAATGTAAGGATCAGCATCCCTTATTCCTAAGTACTGGTTATGAACACAAAAACTACTTGGATTTATATTCCAGCTGCACTCCTTACTGTGTACAAACTTGGTGAGTCTTTGATAAGCCTGTTGCCTCTTGTGTAAGATGGGGATAATAATGTAAAATGGGGATTATAATAATACTTTCTCCTAGCATAAAATTGTCATGATGCTAGAATGAGGTGATAGGTGTAAGAGTGTCTGACATCTATTAAGACCTCAATACTTCCTAATTATTTTAATGAACCTATTTACTATAATGTCATGAGGATCATTCAACAATTTAGTAAAGACATATAAGCACACATCTTGTGCTACCAATAACTTTGTTCCATTAAACATTTTTTACCTTTTTGGCTAGAAACAGTCCTTCCTGGTACTTGTTTTACTTTTGAACTTGAGTTCTGCAAAGGGTTTTGACCTTTCTTCATTATGAACTCTCTTAAGCACATGTCAAACCATTTTTTCTCAAATACAGTTATGCAGTAGATTTTTCATAATTTCATGTATGTAGTTGGAGTTAAAATATAGCAACCCTAAATGGATATTTATTCTTCCTTTTATTGGAGTCATTTCCTTGCATATATTTAAGTCCTGAGGTTGAGGCTTTCCTTATTTTCTCTACATGCCTGGAGATCAGTGAGAAAAATGTGTGAAGATACATTGGGGTTTTTTTTCCTGAATCAACAGTGACACTGATTTATAACTTAATAGTGATTCCCCTGAGTACTTAATAACATAGATTACAACCTAATAAATGCATTTCCTGTAGGCTTAAGTGACTAACATGCTGATCTACTAGACTAGTATAATGATATGGGAACTTTCATCTTGGTTACTGAGAAAATTTCTAAGGAATTGGTACCTTCTAAAACAGGAATATTAAATAAACAATTTTCTACTGACAGATTCTTCCTACACATTAGTTCTTACCTGAGCAACAGAAATGTATAATTTGATATTCTCAGAATATGTTCACTATGTGTATTTTAAAGAGTATCTCAGCTAACTTTAATTATCTTTAAGACATTCAGTACCACTACAAGAATTAAGATGTTTATTACTCTTCAAATATAGTAACTAATGTCAGGATTCCTGTTTTGCATATTATTTTCTGGTTCCTGAATCTAGGTCAAATCTGTATGCACTGCACATCCCTAAATGTTCTTTATCCCTTTTATTGCTAGGCCTCAGGCCCTTTTATGTGTTGATCGGTAAAAGAAAAATCTTAACATACAGATGCTTGTACTTAGCATCTGTCAGTAACCCCATGATTAATGACTCCAATGTTGCCTAGCATGTCCAAACATCATAAGGCTTAGCTAATGTTTTGATCAGGCCTGAACAGCGTATTTAAGAGACTCTCTTATGGACAGCTAGAGGGTAGGAAATAATCACATTGAACGAAGAGTCCAAGTTCTTGCAACTATGGTGAAATCTTTCTGAATATTGATTCCCTTTGCTAATAAGCTCAGAAGTTCAAAGCAAAGACCGGAGGCCACGGCTCCCCCTTGCCTCCATCACACAAACTGCACTCCTCCTCCCTCTAAATGGACAGGATTATGAAACAGAATTTTTTAAAGCTATGTTAACCCACTGACCTCTTTTCAAGAGGTTCTGTTATTAACATTAACTTTTAATTCCCTTTGCCAAAACCAGGTTTTCAAATAAATTACACTCAGATCATTCCTTCCACTTCATCCTAGTGGTATTTTTTAAATGATGCAATGTGGATAATTTTGCATCAAGGGTGAGACTTAAAAATCATCCTCAGGTAAAGGAACATTGCTCTTGATGAGTGGCAGACAGTGCAGCAACTGATGAGCCAACAGAGGCTCTGCTGCTGGTAATTCAGACACCTGACAGTTTAAGGGTCTGCCCATCTCTAGGTCATTACAGGAGCAAAAAGGAGTCGAACCAAATCCCATAGAGGTGGAAGTTGCTATCCTACCACACAGAAAATACACAAAAGTATATATCAAATAAATAAATGAAAGAATGAATGTCTATTTTATTTTAAATCACAGAAAGGAAAGCAGGACCACAGCTCCTCCCTACCCCACCACCCTACCACCCCAGTGCCCTGGTGCCACTCCAGGAAACAGTTTCCTCATCATGAGTTCTGATTTAATCCTCAGAAATATAGACTGGATCTTTTGTATTTGGCCAGTGAATGAGAAGGAAAGCTTCCTAAATTAAACTAAAGGTTTAAAAAGAGGCCACTAGATTGAACACGCAGGAGGCCATTGGTGGCTTTTAAAAGATCCGTTCCAGTAGAGTGGTGAAAACAGAAGCCACCCTGCAGTGGGTTAAGGCGAGTAGTGGGAAAGCAACAGAGGCAGGAAATGTAGGCCACGCTTTTAAGAAATTTGCCAGCAAAGGGAAGGATGGTAAGAGAAAAGAGCAGTGTTAGGGGAAGAACTATTCTCCTTACCTCCATTCCCAACCAGGGAAAATGCTTTCAGGGATGGCATCTATTTTATGTGGACTAGGTAATCTCTGAGACTTCATTTAGGCCAAAGGTAGAAAACTGACAGAAGCAAAAAGGTCAAGGATACAGAACCAAGAAGGAATAAAATCAGCAAAGGGCACAAAGAACATTTGCAGGTTACTATTGTCCACAGGAGCCAGGGCAGTAATAAAACATATCTTCTGTTTGTGAGGATACAGAAACAGAGGGAAAGAATGCATTTGTACACAGGGAAATGTGGAGAAGAGGCAGATGTAGTGATAGAGATGTGTTAATGATACAATAAAGAGATTCTGAAGCCAAGACAGAGCTGTGAAGCTTAAAAGAGATTTGATGATGATGGTGACTAGGAGAGAACAGAAGTCTTTCTGGAGAGTCAAGAGGACATTTGAGTGGCCAACAAATATATGAAAAATGCTGAACATCTCTAGCAATCAGGCAAATGCAAAAACTTCACTAAGATTTCATCTCACCCCACTACAAATGGCAATTGTCAAGAAAACAAATAATAAGAAATGCTATGCTAGACAAAGGTGCCATGAACATACATTGGTGAAAGGATAACCACTTCAACAAATGATGCTGAGAAAACTGAAAATACATATGTAACTAAAAGAAATTTAACCCGTCTCTTGCTCTGCACAAAACTCAACTCAAAGTGAATCAAGAATGGGGCTGGGGTTGTGGCGCAGTGGTGGCGTGCTTGCCTAGCACGCGGGAGGCACTGGGTTCGATCCTCAGCACCACATAAAAAAAATAAAATAAAGATATTATAAAAAAAAAAGTGGATCAAGAATGTAGGCATTAGACAATAAATCCTGTGCCTACTAAAAGAAAATGCAGGCTCAACTCTCCATCACATTGGCATAGGAAACATCTTCCTCAACAAGACTGCAAAAGCACAAGAAGTAAAATCAATCAATAAATAGTGGGCTGGAGTTGTGGCTCAGTGGTAGAGTGCTTGCCTCTCATACATGAGGCACTGGGTTCAATCCTCAGCACCACATACAAAATACATAAATAAATAAAATAAAGGTTTAAAATAAGAATCAATAAGTGGGATGCAGCCAAACTAAAAAGCTTCTTTACATCAAAGGAAACAATTAATAACATGAAGAGATAGCATAAGAATGGGAGAAAATCTTTGCTACCTGCACCTCAGATAGAGCTTTAATCTCTAGGATATGTAAAGAACTCAAAAAACTTAACACCAAAAATAAATAAATAATCCAATCATTAAATGGGCAAAGGAACTGAACAGACACTTCACAGAAGAAACACAAATGGTCAACAAATATAGGAAAAAATGTTTAACATCTCTAGCAATTAGAGAAATGCAAATCAAAACTATACTGAGCTTCCATTACACTCCAGTCAGAATGGCAATATCAACAATACAAGTAACAGCCGGGCGCGGTGGCACATGCCAATAATCCCAGCACTTTGGGAGGCTGAGACAGGAGAATCCCAAATTCAAAGCCAGCCTCAGCAACGGCGAGGCACTAAGCAAGTCAGTGAGACCTTGCCTCTACATAAAACACAAAATAGGGCTGGGGATGTGGCTCAGTGGTCGAGGACCCCTGAGTTCAATCTCCAGTACCAAAAAATAAAAATAAAAGAATACAAGTAACAATAAATGTTGGCAAGGATGTAGGGGAAAAGGTATACTCATACATTGCTGGTGGAACTGCAAATTGCTCCAAGACTCTGGAAAGCAGTATGGAGATTCCTCAGAACACCTGGAATGGAATCACTATTTGACTAGTTATCCCACTCCTTGGTATATAGCCGAAGGACTTAAAATGGGCATAATACAGTGATGCAGCCACATCAATGTTTATAGCAGTTCAATTCACAATAGCTAAGATATAGAACCAACCCTAGGTGGTTTTTAACAGATAAATGGATACAGAAAATGTGGTATATATATACAAAATGGAATATTATTAAGCCTAAAAAAGAATGACTTTATGACTTTTGCTGGTAAATGGATGGATATGGAGACTATCACGCTAAGTTAAATAAGCCAATCCCCAAAAAACCAAAGACTAAATGTTCTCTCTAATATGTGGATGCTAACACACAATTAGGAGGAGAATGAAGAATAGAAATTCATTGAATTAGACAAAGGGGAATAAAGGGAAGGGTAAGAGGATGGGAATTGGAAAGATAGTAGTATGAATCGGACATAACTTTCCTATGTTCATATATGAACACACAAACAGTAAAACTTCATATCATGTATAACCACAAGAATGGAATCCTAATTAAAATAAGTTATAATATAATACTAAGTCATAATATAATAGAATAAGCTATAATTATAATAAGGGGCTCATGATTTCTGAGGTCTCAGCCCATAGGCAGCAGACTCCATTCCTTAGGGCTCCAGGTGAGGCTGAATATATATCTTGGCAGAAGAGTATGACAGAGGGAAGCTGTTCAAATGATGATCAGTCAGCAGAGAGAGAGAGAGAGAGAGAGATCTCAACTTGCCAGATACAAATATATGCCCCAAAGCCATGCCCCCAATGCCCCACCTCATCCAGCCACACCCCAACTGCCTTCAGTAACCACTCAATCTCATCAGGTGATTAATTCATTGATTGGGTTAAAGATCTTATAACCCAATCATTTCTTCTCTGAACCTTCTTGCACCGCCTCACACATAAGCTTTTGGGGGACACCTCACATCCAAGCCAAAACATTCTGCCCCTGGCCCCCAAAAGCTCACACAAACCTGACAAGATAAAATACATTTAGTCCATTCCCAAGAGTCCCCATAATCTCAACAGTTATGAGATTGCTCAACGTTCAAGTCCAAAGTCTTCTCTGAGGCCCAAGGCAATCCCACATTGTGAGCTCCTGTAAAATTAAAAGCAGTTTACAAGTATCCAATATAGAATGGTACAGACAAAACATTTCCATTCAGAAAATAGGGGCATAGAAAGAAGGGATAGGACCAAAGCAAGACTGAAATCCAGCTGGGCAACCTATAGTTCTGTGTCTAGTATCTGGAGCACATGGCATTGTGATGTTCTCTCCAAAGGGCTTGTGTAGCTCCACCCCTGTGGCCTTGTTGGTTGCAGCCCAAGTGGCCTTTCTGTTGGCTTGTCTCTGCTCAATTCCTACAGCTTTGCTAGGACAATGTCCCACATTACTGGTATTTCTTAATCTCAGGGGTCTCTACTGCAGCTTTGACTTCCCCCTCACATCTCCATGCTTCAACCTCTCAGGGGCTGCCTGCAGGGACTTCAACTGTGCTGTACTTTACCTGGCCTCGCAGGCCTTCCTTTGAAATCTGGTTGAAGCCTCCATGACCCCTAATTCCAGCATCTTGCATTCCTGCAGAACCAGCACCACATGGTTGATGTCAAGGTCTGCTAACATCTCAAGCGGTAGCCAAGCCTCCCGGGACCCTGGCTGCAGCAGCCTCTGAGTGCCTAGGTAGCTGAACATGTTGAAAAAACTACCTAGGACTGCTTGTGCAAGATGGATACCCCAACCGTCTCTTCTCAAGATAATTTTTACTTTTACTTCCTTGAGTCTGAGATGGATATGATCTTGCCAATTCCTGAGATGCCCTCAGGCCATCTTTCTTATTGTCTCTGGGCAAAATCTTTAGCATTTCTTTTGTGGCAGTAATGTCTTTAACCACTGCAACTTCCTTAGCTCCAGTTTTACTCCTGCCTTTCAAGTCCAAGTTTTTCAAATCTTTCTGTTCTGCTTTCTACTCCTTAATATTACAATAAACTTGGCTAAAAGCCACCAGCAATACCCATGCACTTCCTGAATGCTATGCTGCCTAGAAATTTCTTCCACCAGATTAAAAGTCCATCACTTTTAAAATCAGCTTCACAGAAATTCTCAGGACAAGGGCAAAATGCAGACAACTTCTCAGCCAGAACATAACACTGGCTGGAGGGCATGGGTTATTGGGAGCATGCCTTTGGGGTATATAATTTGTATCTGGAGAGTGGAGTCTTTGTCTGCTATCTGATCATCATGTGAGCTGTTTCCCTTCACCACGCTCTTCCACCATGATGTCCTGTTTCACCTAGAGCCCCGAGAAATGGAGCCTGCTGTCTATGGATTGAGATCTCTAAAACCATGAGCCTCAAATACACTTTTCCTCCTCTTTAATTGTTCTGGTCAAGTCCTTTAATCACAGCAGCAACAAAGTTGACCAAATACTGGGAAAAACTGGTACACTCATACATGGCTGGCGGAACTGCAAATTAGTACAAGTACTAAGGAAAGCAACATGCAGACTTCTCAAAAATCTAGGAATGGAAGCACCACATGATCCAGGTGTACCACTCCTCAGTATTCATCCAAGAGAACTAAAATCAGCAAACTATAGCCATATAACCTTCAATGTTTATAGGAGCAGAATTCACAATAGCCAAATTATGCAATCAACCTAAGTGCCCTTCAAGAGATGAATGGATCAAGAAAATGTGGTATATGTATAAAATGGGATTCTACTCAGCCATAAAGAAGAATAAAATAATGGCCCCACTGGCAAATGGATGGAAATAAAGAACATGATGGTAAGTGAAATAAGCCAGACTCAGAATATCAAGGGTCAAATGTTTTGTCTCATATATGGAAGCTAGATCAAAATAAGGGAAAGAAAGTAGCAGGGAAGGAGACTGGATATCATAAAGATATAAGGTTGAGGGGCTGGGGCTCTAGATCAGTGGCAGAGGACTTGCCTAGCATATGTGAGGCACTGGATTTGATCCCTAGCACCACAGAAAAATAAACAAATAAAATAAAGGCATTCTGTCCATCTAAAACTACAAAAAAATTTTTTTACATATATAAGGTCAATCAATAGAGTAGTAGAAGGAGAACAAGAGAAAGGGAAGAAATAAGGTAAATGGGTAGAAACATGGAATGAAATAAACAATAGCATGTTACATACATATATAAATGTACCAAAAAGAATTACCTGTATGTATGTATGTGTGTGTGTGTGTGTACATAAATACCAATAAAAAATAAATTAAGTTGTAGCCAGGCGAAGGGGCACATGCCTGTAATCCCAGCACTTAGGGAGGCTGAGACAAGAGAATTGTGAGTTCAAAGCCAGCCTCAGCAATGGCGAGGTGCTAAGCAACTCAGTGAGACCCTGTCTCTACATAAAACACAAAATAGAGCTGGGGATGTTGCTCAGTGGTCAAGCACCCCTGAGTTCAATCCCGGTACCAAAAAATAAAATTAACAAAAATAAATAAATAAATGTGTGAAAGTAAGATCAATAGAGGGACGAGGGAGAAGAGGGAGAGGGAGGAAAACAGGAGGGGATAAAGATTCACTGCATGTATTATTTTGTCAAAATAAACCCTAATACTATATAATTGCAATGCTCTAATATTTCTTTTTTAATTTTTTAAAGTTGTAGATGGACACAATAGCTTTATTTTATTTATTTTTATGTGGTTTTAAGAATTGAACCCAATGCCTCACACATGCTAGTCAAGCACTCTACCACTGAGTTGCAACCGCAGCCCCTCTAATAAATTTTAAAAAATAAAAAGGTAACTTAAGGTGTTTTCTGAACCATTGGATCCAGCAATAGTAGTGATCTGACCTGAAATACAAGCAAATGAAGTTGAACCAGACCCTATTCTTCAGGTTTTTGCTTTTAAAATCTCTATATAGACAAATGACTTGTCATAGCTATCAGTCCAGTAGCTATTTTCCTGCAGGAAAGACTAGAAGATTAATCATTTTTAGCCTGCAGAGCTCACCACTTCTAGGACTATCTTTTTGCTAGGCGACAGGAAAGGGCTAGAACTATATGATTTACATTTTTATAAAAAGTCCTGAGCCCAGGGCAGTGGCACATGCCTATAATCCCAGCACTTTCGGAGGCTGAGACAGGAGAATCACCAGTTCAAAGCCAGCCTCAGCAATGGAGAGGTGCTAAGCAACTCAGTGAGACCCTGTCTCTACATAAAACACAAAATAGGGCTGGGGATGTGGCTCAGTGGTCGAGTGCCCCTGAGTTCAATCTCCAGTACCAAAAAATAAAAAAATAAAAAATAAAGTCCTGGCCAATAAATGAGAATAACTGGAGTTATTTGATAACCTTAGCTTCCTAGAAGCTTTAATACCAAGCTCAGATCATTCACATTTCCAAGTCTCTGACCCCAATCCCCAAAACTTCACCACTCATTTGGACTTTTGTCTCCCTGCATATTTACTCAGAACATTCTCCCCTACCAGCCTGCCATTCTGCCTGAATTAACTATTAGAGGCACTTATTTGGGATAAGGCTATGTTTTATGAGATGTATTAAAATGAGAGAAACATCTGGGTACCCAGTGACATCAGGGAAACACTTGCGTGAAGTTCTGTGTCACATTATCTTGTTGTGAGCCCAGAAGCATAGGACAGGGCTGGGGCTGGGGCTCAGTGGTAGAGCATTTGCCTAGCATGTATGAGACAGTGGGTTCCATCCTCAGCACCACATAAAATAAACAAATAATAAAAGAAGGTATTGTGTTCATCTACAACTAAAAAAAGATATATAAAAAAAAGAAGTATGGTGCCTTGAGGGGATGAAATTTCAAAAAGGTCTGTAAAGTTGGTAGCACACAGTGTACTGCCAGGAAGACACAGACAAGAATATGGCAATTCAGCATGCCACACAGGGCACTGGACTCTAGAAGCAGCACTCATCTAAAAGTCTGAAAAAGGACTTGAAGTCCTCCAGAAGACATGTGCCCACCTATTACTTTTGTCAAGGTCCAATATAAGGCTCTGCAGGACACTATTTTTATGGGAGCACATTAAAAACTATTCATCTTCCTGATGCTAACATCTTCCAACTTACTGTTTTAACAGAAGCAAAGTAACACTGTGATAGATCCCATGGAGAGAGAACAGTTAGTTCAAAAGTCTTAATCCATGAACTAACTCAATGCAGGCTCAGACCCAAAGAGTTATTCAGGAGGCCAGGGAAAGGCCCACTGCTGAAAGGTCTTATTCTGACTCAAGATGACAAGGATCCTTTCTACCTGATTAAAATTTGTCACTTCCAAATGAGATGGATGCATTAGAGCATATATAACCCTGGGATGGATAACACTTCCTAAAACACACATTGCAATTTTAATGACTGAGAGTGTAGCCATTCTGTGAGCAAGATTTTTTCTGCAAAACAGCAATATCTTCATTGTTTCTGTGACTAGAAATAATACATATTCTCTGTGAACATTCAAATACAAAGGTACAAACAGTAAATGTTAAAAGTATCATAGCACTAGCTTCATGTATGACTGCATATATGATGTGATTCTATATCACGTACAACCAGAGAAATGAAAAGTTGTGCTCCATTTGTGTACAATGAATCAAAATGCATTCTGCTATCGTGTATACCTAAGTAGAATAAGTAAGTAAAAAAATAAATAAATAAATAAATAAATAAATAAATAAAAGTCCTTTGTGGCTGGGGATATGGCTCAGTGGTAGAACGTTTGCATGGCATGCATAGGGCCCTGGGCTCAATTCCCAGCAATGTCCTTTGTAATGCCTGTAATGCCACATTTTTCCTTTTTCCTTTAGTACTGGCCATTGAACCCAGGGGCACTTGACCACTAAGCCACATCCCCAGCCCTTTTTATTTTCTTTATTTTGAGATAGGATCTCACTAAATTAACTAGGGTCTCACTAAATTGCTGAAGCTGGCTTTAAACTTTCGATCCTCCTGCCTCAGTCTCCTGAGTTGCTGGGATTACAGGTGCACATCACTTCACCTGGCTGTAATGCCACTTCTCTACAGATAAAAACATCGTGTATATTCTTCCATGTTTTATTAAGCTATAGAATAATTTCATTTATGTTATTTTATACCTTATCTTTTTTCACTACACAATATGTTATGGCTAGTAGGGAGGAGTAATTTTCTAACAAATTGACCCTCCCGCAGATAGCAATGATAAACTTTGAAAAAAACAACCAGCTACCTGAGGTCTTTGGGTAATAAACAAAAGTGGTCATGAAAGAAAGCACTCCTCTGAGAATTTGTAACCAAAACCTGGCTTCCTGGTAGGTTCCTGGTTGGGATTCATGCTAACAAATCGCTAGCAAAAATTTCAATTTAAAGAGGTCCAAGGTTGGTAGTATGCATGAGCTACTGGCAGAAGCAAATACAAACCATCTCTAGAAGAATTCACATTATATATATACGTGTGTGTATATATATATAATATATATACACATATATATATATACATACATATATATACGAACCCAGCAATGCCTTTCCTAGCTATATACCTAGAGAAACTCTTGCATATGTGCAATGGAAAAATATACAAGAATGTCTATAGAGTTAGTACTTTCCATATCAAAACAAAACGTGGCAAAAACCCGGGTTACTGAACAAATTTTAAAAATAGGTAAACTCTACTATAGTTAAGTAATCATACAGTAGTTAAAATGAACTACAGTCACTTGAACAAGAAAAAAATGTCAAAAACATAATATTGACGAAAAAAGTAAGATACATTCACTTAACTTACATGAATTTCAAAAGCATTGTATAATAAAACAATATTTAGGAAGATATATTTAAAAAGGAAGGAAAAAAAAAGCAAGAGAATGATTTCCCTGTATTTCAGGCCAGCAGTGACTGCTGGATGGGAGAAAGAGGGAGACACTCAAGGCAGACAGGTGACTTCAGAAATATTGTACAGGTTCTATTTTCATAAGCTGGGACTGAAGTCTACATTTTATTATACTCTGCTTTTATTCTTTAAAATGCACATGCACATTACATATGCTCTTGCAAGTGTAGTTTTTTAATGTTTTTATAGTTGTTGATAGACCTTTATTTTATTTATATGTGGTGCTGAGAATCGAACCCAGTGCCTCACATATGCTAGGCGAGCGCTCTACCACTAAGCCACAACCCCAGCCCACAAGCATAGTTTTAAAATCCAAACAACAAAGGGGCAGCTGGATTTAAATGAGCTTTAAAATACTAAATTTTTAATTAAAAAAATACCTTAAATGTTATGTCTTATAAGATTTCAGATTTTTCTTTCCTTAGGTTTGCATAGAGATACACCTATACCTGGGTTACCCAAAGATATGATTCCAGAGTAGACCTTCCAGTAGTTCATCCAGTCCAGCCATCAGACTTTGATAGACTTAAATTAAATCTCATCAGAATAAAACATCTGACTGTATATTAAAAATTATTGAGAATTCAATCCACAATATCCTTTGGTAGGTAGGTCTAGGTGTACCTTTTCTCCAAGTGAATCTTTATCATGACTTCTTTATAAACATGTATTATGATCATTTTCAAATAAACAAAAATGTAAAGAGAATAGGATAATGAACCTCATACAGATCTATCACCCAGGGCAAGAGGAAATTCAATGTTGCAACTTTTCAGTACAGCTATCTCTTTTCTTTTGTTTTTTACTTCTAAAGAATCTTAAAACAAATTTCTAACATGTCATTTAACCCCTCCACTCTTCAGTACACATCTCTAAATAATACAGACAATGTTATTGTACATCCACAATAACATTATCACACCAAATACAACAAACAATTCCTTGGTATCATCTAAAATCTAATGCACATTCACGTTTCCAAGAATGCTTCAAAATGTTTTCTAAATGAACTGTATTTTTCATCTAAAGTTGTGTGGGTATTTTTTGTTGTTGTTGTTGTTGTTTTGGGGGGGAAGTCATCCTCTTGTTGTTTCATAGTGTTGGGGATTGAAACAGGACCCCGTTTATGCTAGGCAAGTGATCTACCACTGAGCTACACCCCTAGCCCTAAACTGCATTTATTTTTTAAACTACTGCTTAATTTTTCATTGGCCTGGGCCAGCCTTTGTATTCCAAAATGGCTTACTGTCCCACTGACACAAAGGCTGGGCTTTTGGCTCTTTTTCCTAAGTGCAGATGAATTTGTCCCCAAAGCTTATAAAACTCATTCACTTGCTGCCTGTCAAGGCTAATAACACTTGTTTGCCAGTTGCCTTTCTGGAGCACAGAGTGGATCAATCAGACCTCCATGGTAATAAAGCCCACAAGAAGATTCCTTGAGGAGCAGATCCACCTTACCTGCTAGTGGCCCAGCTGCTATGTTGCTTTATAACCCTAAAAGCTACTCAGAATTCCACCTAAGGCTATACAGTAGCAGTAAAATCCCACTGTTTAGGAGTCTCCAAATAGCAACCATAAAGCCCAGGAAATGACTTGTATAAATGTTTTACTGTCTCATTGACAATAATTTAAAAAAAAATAATCCCATCGATGATATAAGCAGTGTGTCTCAGGGAAAGACACTCGCCCACCTGCTTCGACATGGCTCAGAAATGCCTACATGACCCACATGAGAGAGTTTCACTAATTTTTTAAAATGCATACCCTATGACCCAGCAATTCCACTTCTTAATATTGGCTCTAAAGAAATATATATATGCTCAAGGAGCTCTATACAAGGAATTTTCATTATCTGATTGTTTGTAATAAGCCCCAAATTAGAAAAAACAAACAAAAAAAACCACTAAATGTTCATTAATAGGGGATCAGTGTATTCAAATTATAAAGCACAACACGGCAGTTTAAAGGGATGAATTATATCTATAATACTAGCCTGGGAAGATACCCAAGATATGTTTTTAAATTCCAAAAGCAAACTGCAGAATAATAAGTATGACAATCATTTGTGAGAAAACACACACAAATCTATTACCCATATATATTGAATGCATAGAAAAATGTCTAGAAAGATACCTACCAAACTGTAAACTGAAACTATCTCTAGAAAGAAGATTGAGATGAGAGTGATTAAGGTCGCATGGAACTGAACACTACCAGCATCATTTGATATTTTATAGTAACAATGGAGGTATATGCTGTGTGTAATTTATAATAAAATGTTATGAGAAAAGAAAATCTTATGCACATTTTCACTAGCAAAGTGTGAGGTTACAAGTTCATTCAGTTTCAAACATTGCTGAGAGAAGATTTTGTGACAGATGCAAGGTGCTAGAAACATGTCCTCCAAGAGCTTCTCTATTAGTCAAAGAGATGGGATGTGAACCCATGAAAAGATACTCTATAGGCAAATACCCGTCTATACCCAGTATGGCATTCACAGGGAGAAAGAGCACTAGAGACTGGGGTGGACAGGAAAGGTCTCAAAGAATACATGGTCGCTGAGCTGAACCATAAGAACAAGACAAGATGTGAGTAGGAGGGGCAGTCAGTTCTGTTCTGTTTGGAGTGAATAGCAAACAGAGGCAGGGAATCCCAAGCACTTCTCACAGTCCTTATAGACTCCACGAGTAGCTCTACCCACTGATAGACTCTTCATTCTGGGCTCATTACCAAAGAAAGTCCAGCTATGGTACAGCTCATCTAAAGCTGTGAATAATCCAAGAATTATTTCAATTTGGCTTTGAAAGGTGTTGTGCAATTTTTTTTTCATTTTCTCCCCAGCAGATTTAACTTCCCTAATTATCTTCTGTTCATCAGATGCTAAAATGAGTTTCCATTTTCTAAGCCCACATTGTCAAAAACTGTCCCTGCCTGATTCTCCCTACCACCCTCTCTATACTCTGTACTGCCACTTACAACCAGTTTCACCCATTTCAAGTTCAATACAAGTAAGGGTCTTATAGGCTCCCATTCTCTGCTGGGCAAGTCAATTGATGCTAATGAAATAGTCACCAAATAATCCCTATTTATGTTTTATTTCTTTCACAAATAATATATTTGCTTACATGGGCTAAAATAACTAAGTCTCCAAAAATTCTCTATTAAATTACTGATGGAAAGATTTTCAGCCAATGGTTCAAAGACTGAAGCTACTTGGATACCTTGACTCATCCCATCAATGTGGGCCTACATGCTTGGGCCATCTCTGTCTGAGCAGGGAAGACTTCCAGGAAACAGATTAGAAAAGACTCTCAGTGGGCTGGGCTTCTGCCACATCATTTTACCTGGAGCTGGAACACTCCAGAAGAATCCACAACCCTACACTCTTAGTAGGTAGGGCCAATCGGTTCCATAGTGAGAACTTTCTGTTAATGAATCCTCAGCCTAGACTATTAGCAAGCTCTTTTCCACAGGCTTGTCCTGTACTTCAACATTAAACCAGGTACTTTTATCATCCTAACTGACCTGATACACAAAATAGTCTCTTTTGCACCAAGTAAAGAATACACTGGGGGCTGGGATTGTGGCTCAGTGGTAGAGCTCTTGCCTCGCATGCATGAGGCACTGGGTTCGATCCTCAGCACCACATAAAACAATAAATAAATAAAATAAAGATATTGTGCCCATCTACAACTAAAAAAAATATTAAAAAAAAAGAATGCATTGGTTTTCCCCTCCCTCTGTCCTATTACTGAGATCTGAAATTTCTCTAGGAAAAAAAGAATTGAAAGCATCCTTTGTTATTCCTTCTAGAGAAGTCACTGCCATTTTCAGAAGAAGCAGGCTATTTCTTCCCCAAAATTGGGAGAAATCACTTGACTCAGAATCACAGCTTTACCACAACCAAGCAGAGGCGCAGCTAGATTATTTCCTTTCACCTCCACTCCAGCCTCTTGAGCAGGAAATAAAGTGGTGGCTTGATCCTCAAAGTCAGAATTTGCTGGATAGAGTCATTAAGAGCTGGGGAGAGGAGATGTAACAAACCCATTCAGATTAACAGGCGTACTGGAAGTTCCCAACTTAAGAGCCAATGCTTACTGAGTACTCCACAAGTACATGTTAGACACAGTGATAAGTACTTCCTATAACAGCCCCATGAGGCAAGTACCATTATTATCATTACCATTTTAAAGATGAATGGTAAAAAGGTGGTTCAGAAAAGTTCAGTAACTTGCCAGGTGTCACATAGCAAGTTAGTGGCATACTTAAATCTAGAGGGTGTGGCATCAGCAGGCCCCTATACCCTTAAGCACTATGTCATGCTGCTTAAAGTGCCAGGAAAACTTCTGAGCCACCAGGGGAAGACTGTTTGAAGAACAGCTGAACTATAGGTATTTGCCATCAGGGAACTCCAGCTGGAGTATGAGAAGGCAGGACAGTGTGTAGGAAAAGTGACACAGGATCTAGTGAGGATAATATCACTAGTCCTGAAACCAAGTTTTGGCCTCCAGGGGCCAGGATGATAGGCAAGAACACAACAAGAGCAAAAGTGCATTAAGATGGGCACTTAGACATAATAAGAATCCCTCAGGAAGCCAAAGACAGAGTTGTCTCAATTCTGATCTGTGTGTAAGAACCTAGATACTCCATGGATCTCCCCTGCCTAGAGACAGTACTTGAGATAGGGCTAGGCCTTTATGTATGTGGAAACAATTGTCCCAGGGGTGGGACCAGGAATCCAAAAAAGATTAAAACTAAGAAAGGGTGGGTTATTTTAGGGCTGCAATCTTAGGATTTCTCAGTTCAGGGTATGACAAGGGTATACTGGGATTGATTAAACTTTAAACTATTCATGATATACTATAATGTGTCTGAAACTACATTGAAACAAGGCTATTTTGACTAATTTTTCCTTTTGTTGAAATTAAAAATATACCTTTATGTAGAGAATGCCCCTTGTACTCACAGGCAATAGTGGATGCAAACTCCTTAAAATGTTCTCTAGCTCTTTCAAATTTAGAGTATGATATACAATCTGGATTTTTTCCCTGCTTCTCTTTGGACCATGAGATGGAAATAAAGGTCATTACCCACTATGCAAAAGATGAAAGAAAAGAATCCATTCCACCAGGTGCAGTGGTACATGCCTGTAATCCCAGCACTTAGGGAGGCTGACACAGGAGAATCACAAGTTCAAAGCCAGCCTCAGCAAGCGTGAGGCACTAAGCAACTCAGTGAGACCCTGTCTCTACATAAAACACAAAATAGGGCTGGGGATGTAGGTCAGTGGTCAAGTACCCCTGAGTTCAATCCTCAGTACCAGAAAAAAAAAAAGAATCCATTGCCTAACTACTGCATCCAAATGGCTTATAGGGATACAAGTCCTAGAAAATTATAGAGATAGTTGTGTTGATGTTGAATTTTGAACTTTGAATTCCCATTCAACCCTAAACCCTTTGGCAATATCAGGACCTTGGTCGCAATTCTGTGGAAGGAGACATGAACTATATCCCATTGCTTCAAGACCCTGATGGTAAATTAAGTCCAGCTAACATCTAGATTGTAATAATTGCAACTGGCAAAGGGGGTATTATATCCTGGCTTTGGCTACTTGGGGAATGAGAATCTTGATTGCAATTGATAGCTGAGTTCACCCTAAAATCACTCCTGAAAAATAAATGCCAAGGCTGTTTTATGAACATAGGAAATTAAGACTATCCACATCAATGCTATAAAATGAAGAAAAGTTATTGAACAGTGTAGTGGATACTATAGTGCCCCCACCCAGATTTACCCTTCATGAACAAAACGTTCATTTTCCACTTGTAGAGAGTACTAATATCCTGACAATTTTAAGCTGAGCTTTCTACAGGTTTTCCATAACCCTGAAAGTGAGTGCCTCCCTGCCTTCCCCCAGTCCTGGTCCTGATGTGAACACTATATATATATGTATATATATATAAAACAATTTGCCATTAAAAATGTTCCTAACAATAAAATTCTATTCTCAGATGATTTCACTGGTAAATTCCACACACATTTAAAGAGGAAATAGTGTCAATTCTACCTAAACTCATTTAGAAAATTGAATAGGCAAAAATATTTCCCTCTTCATTCTGAGAAGTCAACATTATTTTGATACCAAATCAGAGTATTATGATTTGAATTTGGACTGTCCCTTAAAAGTTCATATGTTAGATAATGCAGTAATGTTCAGAGGAGAAATAATTAGAACATAAGAGTTCTGACTTCATCAGTGGATTAATCAATTTGATGGATCAATAATTTGAATGGACTAACTGGAAAGTGGTAAAAACTGTAGGCAGTTGGGCCATGGCCAAAGGAAATAAGTCACTGGAAGCATGGCCTCCGGGACTATATCTGTTCCTGGACAGATGTTTTTTAAAGCTGGTAAGTTCAAATAGCAATGGGAAATCTGGGCATCTGACAACAAGTTTGAATATAGAATAAAATATGTAAACAACTGAAAATTCAATAAGAAATCCAATTAAACCGGGTGCGGTGGCGGACGACTGTAATCCCAGCACTTTGGGAGGCTGAGACAGGAGAATCGTGAGTTCAAAGCCAGCCTCAGCAATGGAGAGTTGCTAAGCAACTCAGTGAGACCCTGTCTCTAAATAAAACACAAAATAGGGCTGGAGATGTAGCTGAGTGGTCGAGTATCCCTGAGTTCAATACTCAGTACCAAAATAAAAGACAAAATATTAGAACAAACACTTCACCTAAGTAGATACACAGATGTCAATAAGCATATGAAAAGATGCTCAACAGTACATATTATTAGGGAAATATGTCAACCATATTGATATGCCAGGATTCACATTAGAATATGCAAATTTTAATGACTATAACCACTGTAAGTGAGGATGGAGTGCAATTGAGATTCTCATACATTGCTGTTGGGAATACAAAACGATACACACATTGCTGGACATGGGGGCATATGCCTGTAATCCCAGTGGCTGAGGAGGCTGAGACAGGAGAATCATGAGTTCAAAGCCAGCCTCAGCAATGGCGAGACACTAAGCAACTCAGTGAGACTCTGTCTCTAAATAAAACACAAAATAGGGCTGGATGTGGCTCAGTGGTCGAGTGTCCCTGAGTCCAATCTTCAGTACCCAAAAATTTAAATAAATAAATAAATAAATAAATAAAAATAAAATGATACATATATCTGAAATCAGTTTGGCAGTTTCTCCAAGATATTATTTATATGTGATAAATGAGAACGTATACATATAAAACTTGTACACAAATGTTCATAGAAACCCTATTTGTGGGCTGGGATTGTAGCTCAGCAGTAGAGTGCTTGCCTTGCATGCGTGAGGCCCTGGGTTCGATCCTTAGCACCACATACAAAGCAATAAAATAAAGACATTGTGTCCATCTACAAGTAAAAAAATATTTAAAAAAAGAAAGAAACCCTATTTATAATGGCCCAAAATTTATAACAACCCATGTGTGTACCAACAGGTGAATAAATAAACTGTGGTATATCTATACTAAAGAAACCCAACTATACTACTTGAGAATAAAAAGAAATGACCCATTGATATACTGAACAAAATGAGTAAATCTCAAAATAATCATACTGAAAGTAGCCAGACAAAACAATAATACATACTTTGTGCTTTCATTTATATACAACTCCAGAAAATGCAAATTAACCTGTAGTGACACAAAACAGATCAGTGGTTGCCTAGGGACACAGCAGGAACACAAAGAGAGTAAAAGGGGTATAAGAAAACTTTAAGGGTGCTGAATATATTCATTATCTTAATCGTCTTCAGGGTAAACTTATCAAACTTTGTAAGTTAGTTAGTTTATATTCATGTATTTATAGAGTACATATTACAGTAAAAAAATGGCTTTGGTGATAAATATGTTACTACCAGATAATTAATATTGGGTAGAGGTGTTCCTCTTCCCAGATATTTGCATTTTTTAGCAACAATTTCAGTGCCTTTATTTAAAGGAGTAACTATCATTCAGGTTGTGATGAAGTATAAGAAGATGCTTGAACTGCTGCCAGAGCCAGACTGCTTGGGTCCAGATCCCAACTCTGTCAGGTTACTTAACTATTCTGTGTTTTAGTTTCCTCATCTAAAAGGGTACATAGTAAGTATCAATATAAATAAGCAACTATTACTCAACATATATTTCTTGAACATCTATTATATGCCTAATCCTATGGCAGAAGACTGAAGACTTTTGGCAGAAATATTAACAAACCATTAAAGAAGACATCAACTTTACCAGTAGCATACAGGCTTAAGGCTCTCTTTCTACTGACTGCATTGGACTATACTACATATGTACAAGAACATATAATGATCTCCTGTCATCTACGCAGGCCTTAACTCTGTGACTCCTTTGGCCTCGTGCCACTACCATATGTTGAATTCTCAGCCTCTACACTTCCCACTGAATAAAAATGATTATCTTCATTATCTTCTTTCTGAGAAGAAACTTTTCTAATCCAATCTTTTAATCTGTCAGACATACAGTACCCATTCAAAAGATACGTAGCAAGGACTTATTATGTCCTGAACAAGATGTGAGGAATAGTTACTACAGTGGTGAAGATATAGTTCTTCCCTCAATCAGTTCACAGGCTTGTAGGAGAGACGGGAAACCCCTCAAATCACATAATCTACTTCGGAAAGATCTATCGACCCAAATCACATAAAGGGTATGTGCCTGAGAAGTTAAATATTCTCTGATTACCACATAAAGTACATACTAAAAAACTGGGGACTATAAGCAGATGAAACAATAAGGATAATAGGACAACATTTTTTGGGGGGGGTGCTTGGAATTGAACTCAGGGCCTTGCTCATGCTAAGCATGCACTCTACTACTGAATTACGCTCCCAACCAAAGGGGAGCTATTGATTGTCTTTTATACAAAATTTCTTGAGTCCCCAAGAAACCCTGAAAATGACATGATCCTATTCCAAAAGGAGTGGGTACAGTTGTGTCACTCACCTTTCTTGAATACTTCCCTGCCTGCCTCCTGCTCCCTCTCCCCCCATATTCCACCCGTTACAGCTGTTCTTTTATGCATGGAGTGCTCTTTGTCTAGCTATTGTCACAGTGTACACTTGCTGCTGTGTTCTCTCTCTGCTGCAAGTCTGTAATTAGATCCTCTGTAAAGATTATTGGGAACCAACACAAGTGATATCATCCCAGAATCAACACTCCTGAGGGAGTAAAAAGACACTGTTGTCCAAAACAACAACAGAGGAAGCCAAGCCCAAATCTAATCTCTCCTTAGTACACAGGAGAAAACTATCTCCCTCCCTCCCTCTCTCTCTCTGTCTCCCTCTCTCTCTCTTCCCCACCCTCAACACATACACACACACACACACACACAATTAACCCCAGGCAAATCTTTGGGAAAGGACCTTTCCTTTTCCCAGCTTTTCACAGAACCTTCTGCTACTAGGCTCACTATTTTACATACATAAGCATACACACATACACCCTTTTGGTAGAGAGTAGGAGAGAGTATCGCCAGGTCCCTCATAGCTGCTGGTGCCAGAGTTGGGACTAGGACTCTGCCCTTTAAGCTCCAATTATCTGCTAAACCTGCAAAGCCACAGCTCAGCTGTAAGCTCAGCCAGTCTTGTGAATCAGGGTCAGGGTAAACAGACCTTAGCTGGACCCTGGAATACAATTGTAATTTGGTTAAATTGAGAGTGGCACAGAGGGCATTGCAGTCAAATCATCAGGGCTAAAAGAATGATGGGAAGGCCCTCAGGAAGAAAGGCATAAAACATATGTGGGAGACAGTGAGGAGCCCAATTTGGCAAAAGGATTGGGTGAATGAAAAGTTGTGATGAGAACAAAGGCTGGCATGCTACACAGAGAAGCAGCATGGTGCAGTGGTTAAGAGCATGGACTTTGGTACCAGACTGGCTCTGTGTGAATCTTAGCTTCTCCATTTCCTAGCTGTGTGATCCTGGGCACGTGATTAAATCTCTGTGCTTCAGCTTCTCATCTCAAATATGGGGTCAATAATAGAATCATCATGAGATCATTTTCAGGATTCAATGAGTTAATACATATAACTTGGAGAGTGGCTGTACATAGGAAGCATTCACCAGATGTTAGCTGTTATTACTATTGTAGAGTGCTAGAGTTTGGATCTGGAATGTTCCTCAAAGACCCACATATTAAAGGCTTAGTTGCCAGCGTGGCGCTATTGAGAGGTGATAGAAAACTTTAAGAGAAGGAAATAAGAGACCCGTGCCCTCTTCTCCCCCACCCCTCTCTCTCATTCATTCCTGGCCATGAGGTGAAAAACTTTGCTCTGCTATGTGCGACCAGCCATGATGTACTGCCTTGCCCCAGGCCCAGAAACAATGAAACCAATTTACCAAGGGTTGAAACCTTTAAAGCTATAAGCTGAAATAAACCTTTTCTCTTCATAAGTTGATTATCTTAGGTGTTTTGTTAGAGTAATGGAAAGCTGGTTGATGCATGGGACAGATTGTGGAGACCTTTGAATGTCAATCTTAGAGAACGTCAGGTCATGCCTCATCCTCTGTCTGTTCCTTCCTTCTCCATGACTAGAAATACATTCTATTTTCACTCACCCCCAGCTTCAGACTCAGTTTTACCTCAAGCTCTAGGATTCACCCTCAGCACTCTGGGACTCTGCCTCAGGTTACCCTTGCCACTAGGTCAGTCCTGACCCACAGTGTTAAACTAAGCAAGCAGTCCTAAATGTCCTGGGACACAGGTGCGCCAATGACTGCTCTTCAGTATTTTTTTTGGGGGGGAGGGATTGAACTCAGAAGTACTCGACCACTTAGCCACATCCCCAGCTCTATTTTGTATTTTATTTAGAGACAGGGTCTCACTGAGTTGCTTACCTCCTCGCTTTTGATAAAGCTGGCTTTGAACTCATGATCCTGCTGCCTTACAAGCATGCACCACGGCAACTAGCTTCTTCTTCTGTTCTTCCTACTGGTTTTTTCTGTCTCCCTAAGCCTGTTGCTGGTAACCTTCACGGTCCTCCCATCCCTGAAGAACTAGAATACTGCTTGGCTCCTCACTGTCTCCTTCTTCCCAAGGATTGGAATGCTGGACTTGAGACCCAATTCAATCTAAGAATAGGTCCTTACTATTTACTGATATAGTTCCTTGATGGTGGCCAACTTCCACCCTGCCTGTACCTTTAGAACCTGTGCCTGGATTCCTGTAATCATGTTCCACCCACTTATCGAAACATTTGTGCTATTTTGCACTGAAGCCCCTGACACAGAGGACATGTCAGAATGATCATCTGCCAAGTCCTGTTGTGCTGTGTTCTGCCTACTGGATCATAATTCCTTCCATCACCTGCACCATAAGCTCCCCAGGGTTTGTTCCTGACCTTGATGAGAAAGAAGAAACTTATCATGCATGGCCCACATTGCCATGCTGGAACTGAACTTGATCCTGGATAACAGTTTTCTCTAGGACTTTGATATCAAAAAGTCTTGCGAATTTGAGCATGCACCTCTGATTTACACACATGTATATTAATTAATACATTGTATACAGATACTATTTTACTAATATATTGTGCATATGATAGCACTCACAAATAATATTAAATAAATACAAACAAAGCCCTCTATATCTGCAGGTTCTGCACCCCTAGATTCAATTAACTGAAAATTGGAAAATTTGAAAAAATGTGTGTTCACTGATCATGCACAAATTTTGTTGTTGTTGTTGTTGATATTATCCCCTAAACAATACAGTAGAGAGTCACTGAAGGTAGAGCCAGATAAAAGTTGAGTAAGATCCTCTGGCCACAATCTCCCCACAGACATAGCAAATGGAACATAAATTCACACATCAAATTACCTTCCCAAAAGCTAAGGAAGCTAGATGAGAGGCCATAATGCCTGTATGACAAAATGAAAAGATTCATTGAGGAAGACAGACAGGAAGGAGTTGCCCATGTCACCAAATCCATGAAGCTCATTCTGGAGAGAGATATCTCCTTTTATTTTTTCCTGTTTTCTTTTTATTGGTGCATTATACTTAATAATGGGGTTCATTTTGACATAATCATACATGCATGAGATACCTCCTTCTTTGGGGAGGGAGAATTAAATCCAGGCATTAGACTTGAAACCAAGTAATAGGCCTGCCATGGTGTAACCCAGTGCTGGGCAAAGCCCCACAAGCACCTTTCACCACGCCAATATCCACAGAAAAACCTGCTGGAACTGCGTTGGTCCAGGCACTGATGCCTCCACTTCGCTCTGCAACCCTAAGCAGCAGAGCACAGAGCACTATTCTACCCATCCACAGGGGAGAGGGGCATGAAGGCTAGCATGGGGCTTTGTCTTGGAGCCCAATGCCAGACCAACCCCATGAGACTCAGCAGCTGGTAGAAACTAAAGGCCCCTTATGTGGGCTACAATTCACAGAATACTGGCCCTAGAACCAGGCAGAAAACTGCACCAGTGCGATAAGCTTGGTTTTTCCCTGTATCATTTCCATCCTTGTAGTGGACCTTGTGTACATCCACCCTCCTGCTGAGACCATGCTGGTGTCTGGATCTGTAAGACTCAGGTATGACCCAGCTTAGCATTAGCCTTAGTAGCCAAGAGATTGTCTCCACCACCCATCCTCCAATGTTGAGCAACATAACTATCTCTAGACTATTGCTCACAAAACAAGCTCTAGAACTTCCCCACCACAAGGCAGAGACCTGAGCCACAGTAGGGAAGATTCATGTTTTAGCCTGCATCACCATCAGCAGTGACAGGTGCCTTGGTATGCACTTGAAACTGTACAGATCCATATGGCTATGACATTCAGGCAATACCTAGTTCAGCATCAGCGTAGGTGGCCAAGAATCTGCCTTCAGTAACACAATACCAACACCAGACAATACAGCATGGAAAAAGACCCCACACCCTGGGAGTCCAACAGGATAATAAGCTCAGGATATGGCCCTGGAATTCAGTATAGAGCTGGTGAAACCCAACAGCCCCCATTCCGAGGCCTGCATGTAAATGGAGCCTCTTAGAAAAGCCCAGGTATCAGCAAGAGACAGGCAGCCTCAGTCTACTGGACATCTTTTCCACCTAGCATCACTTGTGGCTGGATGTAGTAGTCTTGGGCCATGAATCCACCTCAGAAATAGGAAGCACAGAAGCGAAGACGTGGGTATTAACCCAGTGTTGTGCTGGTTGGGCAGGCTGGGGGCTCAGGGTGTGATACAGCTTGGCAACACTGGTAGTATTGGGCATGGCACAGGAGCATGGGGCTGGACCATCCATGGGTACTCTGCCCAGGGCCAGGCAGAATCCTACTGTGCCTTACCATAAGCTGGTGAGTATGGACAAGGTGACTGATCCTACTCCAGCACTAGAAAGAGGCTTATGAGTATAGATTACCTTTGTAGGTACACCAGCAGTTCATTCTGAAAAATACACCTACTGTGGATTTAAGATAAACCTGTGCTTGGATCGCCCTCTAGTGCTAAAATAGGGATAACACACCAAGAGTCCAATCTCACCAAACCTGGACCAGGGCGCCATCAAGTGCTGAAATAGCAGAAGTGATTACGGTCTCAATAAAAATAAGCAGCCTGTATAGACTTCTGGAAAAACAGACACAAACAAGCCAGATTAGGAAGACTAGAATAAATGTCTGATCCTTCAGTCTTCAGACAATGTCACATGCCAACAAACATCAAAAGTTTTCAGAAAATTATAACATCGCCTAGTATTCAAAATAAAGTGCTGCAAATTGATCAGTCAGCCATTAGCAGTATGGAAGAATGTTCAAATAAGAGATTTTTAAACAGCTATTTTATTTTTAAAGAATTTTTTTTAGTTGTCAATGGACCTTTATTTTATTTTATTTATATAAGGTGCCAATAATCAAACCCAGTGCCTCATACATGCTAGGCAAATGCTCTACCACTGAGCTATGATCCCAACCCCCTTTAAAAGAGCTATTTTAAAGAAACTCAATGAGCATAGAAAAAAAACTATTCAATACTCTAACAGAAAAACTTACCAGAGAAATGGAGGCACAATTTAAAAATCAAACAAATCCTTGTGCAAAATTTAAAATGTTATAGAAGGCATAAATAGCAAAATAAATAATAATAAACTGAAGAAAGAATTAGTGAGCACAAAGACAAATTATTTGAAAATGCACAGCTGGAGGAAAATAAAGAAAAAAAGAATGAAGTGAAAAAATTCAAAATACAAAAAGAACAAAAGTAATGGAATGAAGAGAAATGAAGAAAGCTCATGGGAACTTATGGGAAAGGTTATGGAAGTTCAAAGAGGATTTAATGCCAAAAGGGTAGGAAGTACATTGAAAGAAATAACAGAAAACTTCCCAAAGCTACAGAAAAATACAAATATCCAGGTACAGAAAGGTCAAAAGTCAGCAGTCAGATTGAACTCAACAAAGTCTACACCCAAGCACCTTATAATCAATCAAGTTCATAAAGATAAAATATAAAGAGAAGATTTTTTAGTCTGCAAAACAAAACACAAAAGGTGGCCCAATTCAACTGACAGCAGACTTCTCATCAGAAACTTTACAGGCCATGAGAGAATGGCATGACATTTTCCCAGTATTGAAGGGGTAAAAAATGGCCAACTATGAATTTTGTCATTTAGAAATCAAGAAGTGATAATGATATTCCAAGAAAAGTAAAGCTGAGAAAATATATCTCTACTATACCTGATTACATGAAATGCTGAAGAGAGTTCTTCAAACTAAAGGAAAGAAATGTTAGTGAGTAAGAAGACATTGGAAAAAATTTATATAGCCGAGCATGGTGGCACACACTTGTAATCTCAGCATCTCCGGAGGCTGAGGCAGAAGGATCGCGAGTTCCAAGCCAGCCTCAGCAATGGCGAGGCACTAAGCAACTCAGTGAATCTCCGTCTCTAAATACAATACAAAATAGAGCTAGGGATGTGGCTCAGTGGTTGAGTGCCCCTGAGTTCAAACTCTGGTACAAAAAAAGTAAAGAAAGAAGACATGGGGATATATGAAACTCACTGGAAAAAGGAATTATACAAATAAATTCAAAATACTGTAATATTGTAACTATGAAGACTAAAAAGAACAATTTAAAAGAATAATAATTATATTAATATGTTGAGATAGGCACTATAGAAAAATATAAAATAGGACATCAAAACTTTTAAAGTGTGGGGAGGGGGCTGGGGTTGTGGCTCAGTGGTAGAGTGCTTGCCCATCACTTGTGAGGCACTGAGTTCAATCCTCAGTACCATATAAAAGTAAATAAATAAAATAAAGGTTAAAAAAAAACAAGTGTCTAAAGTTTAAGAAAAGAAGTAAGGGGAGGAATAGAATGCAAGGGTAAAATTTTATTAGTATATATGTTCTTTTTTGTTCTAATCTTTATAATCACAATAATTTGCCACCATTTCAAACTAGCCTACTATAATCAAAAATACTTTTGTAAGCCTCATGGTAACAACAGAACAAAAATACATAACAGACTAACCACGTTACAAAACAAGTTACAAAATGGCTGCAGTAAGACCTTAGCCGCTGATAATTAAAGTAAATGAATTAAATTCTCGAATTAAAAGATATAAGATGATTGGATGAATTTTTAAAAAGCCTCAACTATATTCTGCTTACAAGAAATACTCTACTTCTAATACTCTACTTCTAATACTCTACTTCTAATACTCTACTTCTAAGTCCAGATTCTTTCCAGATCTTATAGAGTTCTAGTTTATCTGGTCCCTATGCACCTCTCTGACCACATCTCCTACCATTCCCCTCCACATTCAATATTTTCATATTCTAGAAGATTCAAAATTCTAATATGCTAAGTGCATTCCTGATATTCTTCAAACACATAGAGTTTGAAAGTAAAAGGATGGAATAAGACATAGACTGAAAGCATTATGCTAAGTGAAGTAAGCCAATCCCAAAAAACCAAATGCCGAATAGTCTCTCTGATTAATGGATGCTGATGAATAAGGGAGGTGGGAATGGGAAACATAAGAGAAATAGAGGAACACTGGACGCGACATGGGGGAGGCGGGGGGCAGGAAAGGGGAATGGGTATAGTAAAGATGGTTGATAAAAATATATATAAAAAAAATATATATATATATACTGTTCATTGAAAGTGCATATAAAGATGTTTAATATGAAGAATGTAATCTGCTTATAATTTTGTGCAAAGTTAGAAAAATTATGATTGTAACAATTTTTTTCTATTTGCCTCAACAAATGTTT